>JANRMT010062791.1:37727686-37801869 GCA_026402145.1 Polypterus bichir lapradei
ATATATATATATATATATGACAGCAACACTCATCACTCACAACAGTGACAAAACAATTACATTGACAATCATGTTACGTTATTTTCAAAATGTTTCCTTTTCTTTTTCATTGCTTCTTTAACACACTACTTCTCCGCTGCGAAGCGCGGGTATTTTGCTAGTATCATATATTGATCACATGTTCTGCAGTGATCATTTGTTTCTGTAACATGATGAGACTGCTTCATCCTCGGCACCTTCCCCGGAAGACACTTAACAGACAGTATTTATTACTGAAAATAAAATGAGTTGAGTGCAGGCAGATGCAGTACTTGTTCTCATAAGCAAGTAACTGCAACACACAGAATACAGTAAGTGTATTTGGGCAAGTCCTACCATTATATGCAAACTGTTCCTTTCACAGGCAGACCAATAGAATTTACTATATATCACATAATTTTCCGTATTTACTGTAGTATTTGTATCTGCAAGTCAAAAATAAATCTAATTTTAGTGGAAAATGAAAAAAGTTTTACCCATCAGTTCCCCCAAACCAGAAATAGGTGTGAATACATCAGTTTTATTATTTTTGACCACTAAACTAAAACAAAAATTGAATGGTTGTTAATTTCAACAAGGGAATAACATACAAATACCAAGCAGAAAGCGGCTTAGAATGGATAATTAATCTAGGTCCTCTGAAGTGTGAGGCAACCAAGCTCAAAAGGTCCCTAAACATATATGAATTTCAATGTATATTTTAAGCTACCATTTCATAAATGTTTTAATGTGTATCTTTTTTTTTTCCAGCTGACTTTCTTTTTTTTTTTCCCAGTGTAAATGTAAACTGAGTATAGGCTCAGGATTTTCTCATAAATTGTTTGGGAACATCTAAAATATAAAGCAAAAGAAATAAAGATTTCATACAAATACCACTAAAATATAAGTGTACAACTTCAAATATTTGTGTGTTATCAGAAACTGATACACCTATAAGTTTACACCATAGTGATCTTCCGTTTCTCACTTATTCTAGGGATCTGAGAAATACAAGTGGGTTATTTTGTAACACACTCTATATTTCTTATAAATTTTTGGTTTAAGACTCTACAGGAACACAATAGCCAGTATAAGTGTCTCAACTCCAAGAGATGATGCGATTTCGAATGTGAACTTTCATCTGTGCCTGTTCTCCTGCAGTTTGCTGGTTTTCTCATTGTTTACAAAGGTTTTCCTGTTAACACTCCTGTTTTCCTAGAACATCCCATTCCTTGTGTAAAGTACTACAAGGGTGGGCTTAAACCACAATGATCCCAAACTCAATTGTCCTAGTTAAGACAATGGATAGATGGATTAATGCCCACATTATTCTACCATATTTTAAACAGGAAAATGAACTTTTTCTACTTCTGCTTGAGTTCAGAACAATATCCTAAAACACTGAATGGCAAGACAAATAAAGCTTTGGTAGACTAGCTATAGTTACTGAACAGCATTGTATGCCAAACCTTTAAATCGTCAGATAAACCCTACCTAAAGGAGCAACACTACAAGAATCTCCATTTCTGACACAGTTTCCCAAGATTTGTATTCAAATTATAGTTGCACCAAGAAATCAATAAAGTTATAAGCATAATGTTGTATAGGAATAAGCTGGTTCAGAAAATGGATAAATGGATAGAGTAGTGTATGTTACAAAGAAGAAAAAACATGGTGTTATTATAAGATTTTGCAATATATTTAATATAGCAGACAAGGTAAATCTATAGGAATAGGTTTGCTCAAATGAAAAGTACAGGGTGAGTCAAAATTTTGTTAACACTAATGGTACTGCTACATATATACTTGTATACAATATCTGTGGACAATCTTTGTGCCAGATATGGTACATGTGTTGAACATGATGGCGAACAGGTTGAGACATTCCTGTAAATCATCTTGCACATATGAAGTATGTTTTGTGAATAAATTGTTTCCACCATTCAAATGTTAACATAATTTTGACTCACCCTGTATTTACTTTGCATATATAAATTCACAAAAAAGTAACCAGACTTTAATTATAAATCCAGAAAGTTAACTGAAAAAATTGGGAGTGGTCTCCCTTAGACTTTCTCGTATACTCTGATATGGAGATGGATATTTGAAGAGTAAACCGCAAGACAATAATTATATTTTTATATTATGTATATTAAAGAACCATCAACAAGAAATCAAATCAAATTAATAATATACCGAACAATTTTTATAAAAGTAAAGTTGAATAAATCGGAATCTGCAGCTGCATGAACAAAAGCTAAAGTACAACTTACAGTTAGCAGAAATAGTCCAAAAGTTGACAGAAATCTACGTTTTGAACATATTTGTATGCAAAATTTGGTTGACCTAAGTGAAAGCGTTCTCAAGTTATCGTGTTTACAAACACACAAACACACACACACACACACAGAACAAGACACACAGACATAATTCCAAAGGAATTATAATTATTGGGAGGTCTAAAACATTAAGATTCATCAAAATCTCAAAATGGAATTTTTGGAAGATTACAGGTGCCGGTCATAAAATTAGAATATCATGACAAAGTTGATTTATTTCAGTAATTCCAGTCAAAAAGTGAAACTTGTACGAGGGATATCCAGAAAAAAAGGTTACAACAGCTGTTAAAAATCGAAAAATGAATATATTTCAACCAAATTTACAGGGTATGTTCCAAAATATGTGTTTATTTCTCAACATAATCGCCGTCAACTTCAATGCACTTCTTCAGCCTGGGCACCAGCTTTTTTATACCCTCGTCGAATACGCTCCGCTCCACCTCCGAAAGCCACTTCTCCACTGTCTCATTCACCTCCTCATCGTTGGGAAAACGTTTCCCACCCAAGAATTCTTTCAGTTTGGTGAAAAGGTGAAAATCTGAGGGCGCAAGGTCCGGGGAATAGGGTGGGTGGGTAACAATATCCCATCCAAAGGGCACAAGCAGGTCCTGAGTCACACGAGCGGTATGGGGTCTGGCGTTGTCGTGAAGGAGGGACACACCATGAGTCAGCATTCCCCTCCTTTTGCCTTTAATCTTTTTTTTCAATGTTTTTAGGGTCTCACAATATGTTTCAGCATTGATGGTGGTCCCTTTGGCCATGAAATCCACCAACAAAACCCCTTTTCTGTCCCAAAAGACAGATGCCATAATCTTCCACTCTGAAAACTGAACTTTGAATTTTTTGGCTGATGGGGAATGGGTATGGCGCCATTGTTGGGGCTGCCTTTTGGACTCAGGAGTATAGTGACATACCCAAGTTTCGTCTCCAGTCACAATAGAGTCAAAGAACGCCTCACCCTCGATTTCATAACGCTGAAGAAATTCACGTGCAGCCAAAACGCGATTTTGGCGATGTTCTGGAGTCAACATTTTTGGCACCCATCTTGCACTCAGCTTCCTGTAATCAAGTTTTTCTGAGACAATTTCACCCATGAGACTTCGTGAGATGTGTGGGAACATTTCATGAAGGGTGTCAATCGTCACATGACGATCACTGCGAATTTTTTCATCAACTTGCTGCAGAAGCTCTTCTGAAACGAGAGACGGCCTCCCACTCCTTTCTTCGTCATGAGTGTCAGTGTGAACTTCTTTGAACGACCTAACCCACTTGTAAACATGCTGACGTGACATTACCTCAGGTCCATAAGTTTCCACAAGCTGACGATGGATCTCGGCCGCGGATTCGCGACGCAAAGTGAGGAACTTGATGACCGAACGAATCTCGCATCGGCGGTAGGTGGAGCAAACGGCCTCAGCAGAGGTTGACGAACTCGCTTTCTGTGATGACATTTCACAACTGACTGACGCGGTCCCGGGCTTATTTTGACCGTTAGGACCCCCCTACACGCAGGTATGCCAACCTTCGAAAAAAAAAATTCCCTGCACCCTCCAGGGCACTTGTAACCTTTTTTTCTGGATATCCCTCGTATATTAGATTCATTCATTACACACAGACTGATGTATTTCAAATGTTTATTTCTTTTAATTTTGATGATTATAACTGAAAACTAATGAAAGTCCCAAATTCAGTATCTCGGAAAATTAGAATATCGATTAAGACCAATGCAAAAAAAGGATTTTTAGAAATGTTGGCCAACTGAAAGGTATGAACATGAAAAGTATGAGCATATACAGCACTCAATATTTAGTTGGGGCTCCTTTGGCCTGGATTACTGCAGCAATGCAGTGTCGCATGGAGTCGATCAGTCTGTGGCACTGCTCAGGTGTTATGAGAGCCCATGTTGCTCTGATAGTGGCCTTCAGCTCTTCTGAATTGTTGGGTCTGGCGTATTGCATCTTCCTCTTCACAATACTCCATACATTTTCTATGGGGTTAAGGTCAGGCGAGTTTGCTGGCCAATCAAGAACAGGGATACCATGGTCCTTAAACCAGGTACTGGTAGCTTTGACACTATGTGTAGGTGCCAGGTCCTGTTGGAAAATGAAATCTGCATCTCCATAAAGTTCGTCAGCAGCAGAAAGCATGAAGTGCTCTAAAACTTCCTGGTAGACGGCTGCGTTGACCTTGGACCTCAGAAAACACAATGGACCAACACCAGCAGATGACATGGCACCCCAAACCATCACTGACTGTAGAAACTTTACACTGGACCCCAAGCAACGTGGATTCTGTGTCTCTCCTCTCTTCCTCCAGACTCTGGGACCTTGATTTCCAAAGGAAATGCAAAATTTACTTTCATCAGAGAACATAACTTTGGACCACTCAGCAGCATTCCAGTCCTTTTTGTCTTTAGCCCAGGCGAGACGCTTCTGACGCTGTCTCTTGCACAAGAGTGGCTTGACACAAGGAATGCGACAGCTGAAACCCATGTCTTGCATACATCTGTGAGTGGTGGTTCTTGAAGCACTGACTCCAGCTGCAGTCCACTCTTTGTGAATCTCCCCCACAGTTTTGAATGGGTTTTGTTTCACAATCCTCTCCAGGGTGCGGTTATCCCTATTGCTTGTACACTTTTTTCTACCACATCTTGTCCTTCCCTTCTCCTCCCTATTAATATGCTTGGACACAGAGCTCTGTGAACAGCCAGCCTCTTTAGCAATGACCTTTTGTGTCTTGCCCTCCTTGTGCAAGGTGTCAATGGTCGTCTTTTGGACAACTGTCAAGTCAGCAGTCTTCCCCATGACTGTGTAGCCTACAGAACTAGACTGAGAGACCATTTAAAGGCTTTTGCAGGTGTTTTGAGTTAATTAGCTGATTAGAGTGTGGCACCAGGTGTCTTCAATATTGAACCTTTTCACAATATTCTAATTTTCAGAGATACTGAATTTGGGACTTTCATTAGTTGTCAGTTATAATCATCAAAATTAAAAGAAATAAATATTTGAAATACATCAGTCTGTGTGTAATGAATGAATCTAATACACAAGTTTCACTTTTTGAATGGAATTACTGAAATAAATCAACTTTGTCATGATATTCTAATTTTATGACTGGCACCTGTACAATACTTTCCCTATACTTCATATATGAGAAAGTAAAAAGAGATGACATGTCTTGTACAGCCCAGAAAAATCAATGAACATATTTATGTTTAATAAACAGTATACAGGTACATGCATTATTTGCATTATTTGGTAAAAGGAAAAGTAGCTTCAATGTTACATACGTATGGCCATTTTTTTTAAATCAAAAGAAATGGAAATGTACCTCTTGTAAATACAACAAAACATCAAAAAGTTAAAACATAAATACTTTAAACATGCCAGGAACTTTATAAAGCAAGTATGAACCACATTTCCCTGACCTCTACAAATATCAAGTTAATATTAATGCAAGTACACTACATAGTTATAACAATTTCTTTCTTATTTTGACCTTTAATGGAATTACATTACATATTTCATTAACATTTTCTTAATAGCTAGATATCCTCAGCATTTCCTTCAGTTTTTAAAGCACCGGCTGTGAGTGTGGTTTCTACTTTTAAGTCTTCTTTATTTGCTCTGTGAAATCTGCTTTTCACAGCGAAATACATACAAACCATGTAGGAAACAGAGAAAGTTTTTACTAATATCATTCTAATAATACTAGCTGGAAGAATTAACACTGTTAAGATGAATATTCTTCCTAAACTCCTTTTTTTATTTCAAAACATCCCAATATACATTAATAAATCATTTTTTAGGCAATTAGATTTGACAATAACCTCATTTATTTGGAATTCAAAACATCCACGCATCAAAAGAGCGACCTTACAAAGACAAAAGGCAGAAGGCGGCATGGCTCTTCCTAACTTCCAGTTTTATTACTGGGCAGCAAATATACAGGCGATAAGAACCTGGACACAAATAGAAGAACATACACAGGCTTGGTCCGCAATAGAAGTAAAATTCTGCAGTACTTCTTTGTATTCCTTGCTCTGTGCTCCAATAAACACACGTTATCGGCAATACACTAATAACCCAATTGTGCTCCACTCACTTAGAATCTGGAACCAATGTAGAAAGCATTTTAAGACGGAGAAGCTTCTATCTGTGGCACCCCTGCAAGAGAACCACCTCTTTCAACCTTCACAAACATATGCAGTTTTTAATATTTGGAAAAAATTTGGAATTAACTTGCTTAGAGATCTTTATATAGACAACGTCTTTGCATCCTATGAACAATTACATTCCAAATTTAACATTCCAGCTACACATTTCTTCCACTATCTTCAAATCAGAAACTTTGTTAAACAAAACCTTCCAGATTTTCCTCATCTTGCACCCTCATCCATGCTGGAAAAAATATTGCTCAATCTCAAGGACTTAGACTCCATCTCTACAATATATAAAATCATTTTACAATCCCTCCCTTTCAAAGATCCAAGAAGACACTGGGAAAAAGATCTTTCAATTAATATATCAGAAAAGGAGTGGAAAGTAGCAATGCAGAGAATTCACTCGAGCTCCATATGCGCAAAGCATACAATCATACAACTCAAAATTATATATCGAGCACATTTGTCTCGACTAAAACTTTCCAAAATGTCCCAGGGCATGATCCAACCTGCGAACGTTGCAACCAAGTCCCAGCCTCACTGGGTCACATGTTCTGGTCCTGCACCAAATTAACATTATTCTGGACAAACATTTTTAATTACCTTTCAGATAGCCTTGGACTCACAATCCCTCCAAACCCATTAACAGCTGTGTTTGGTGTTCTTCCAGATGGGTTTAAAGCGGAGAAAGACAAACAAATTGTGATTGCATTCACTACACTTTTGGCACGTAGACTTATTCTCATAAACTGGAAAAACCCAAACTCTCCTCTTTTAAGTCAGTGGGAAACCGATGTGTTATATTATTTGAAGCTAGAAAAAATTAAATACTCAGTTAGAGGATCCGTACAGACTTTTTTCAAAACATGGCAGGATCTAATCAGTAATATTTTAAAATAAGTTCATAAGGCACAGAGAATTTATTAATTTAGGTATGTTTACAAGCCTTAAATTTAACGCCGTTTGGCTTGCTCTCTCTCTCAGGGGTGGGGATCGATCTGTTCCTAATTTTTTCTCTTTGTAAAAACTTGATTGCTTTGTATGGATTGTAATAAAATTAATAAAAAATAAAATAAAAAAAAATAATAATAATACTAATTCTATCTATATAGAACATAATATAGCACAGCTTGAACTCTTCACATTATTTATAACTAATAAAGTTTTTTTTTCTTGTTAAATGTATCAAAATACATGTAATGCCTGTCATTTCTTGGCATAAAATGTTACATAATCCTGGTAAAATAATCTTAAATATTAATTTACACACATTAATTTAATCCACAAAACCTCTATGGACACATGTTTATTAATGGATGACAATAAATAACAGCTCTATTAATTGGCAACCTTAATTAATGTTCATCCTTCTGACTGTATATGTGAAATTACTGGCTATATCTTAAGCAAGGGTTTCAATATTGTATTAGTGGAAGAAGGCAGGAAAACCTTCTATTGTTGGCAGATTTTTTGAATGTATTACTATCACTAGCTAGTCCCAGAATAATTATAGCAACAGCTAGCAAGGGAGTGAGGGAATAGATAAATTGAAAAAAACTTTCTTAATGAATTTTCTTTTTATTAGCAGGACTGGCATCCTGCCCAGAATTCCTGTTTGCTGGTGCACAAAAAAACTCCAAAAGGTGGTGGGCTTTAAATCAAAAGTTAAACCTGAACTCCATGCAGGTGCGAGCAGTCGAGGGAGCAAATTCTGGAATAGGTGGCTGAGTGGAAGCAGAAAAATACCTTAGTGACTTGGGTTTGAGAATGTGAAGCAATTACTGAAGACATGGTGCAACTAATGGAGACAAAACAAAAATATTTAGTTCCCTCTCTATAAACATTTACCATTTAACGCAGTATAAGAAACTGAGCACAGCTAATCTTTAATATCAAAAAATGCATGATAATACTGGAAATAAATAACTATCTCCAGAAAATCTATCACAGTCCAAAGTTGCCTCCCTATATACGATACTTTGTTTATAATTTGAAAAAATTACCTACTTAAGTCTTTCTCATCTCTTTTACTTCTATAATCAGGTATTTCTCAGTCACGCTAAATAATGATTTACTAACATTATGCATCTTTTAGTCTGAACTTCAGCTGATGTTTTTGTACTTGTTAGGTCAAGGCATTCCATTATGACTCTTGCTGGCTCATAAAACTTAAAGCGAAACTTAACCTCCAGATATAGGCTTCAGCGATCCCTAGGAGTCTCTTTCTTAAGTGGGAGGCAAAGCTCCACTTAAAAGTAGGGCTATGTGGAACTTTGAGATCTTCTAATGGACATTAAGCCTCACTTTGAATTTCGTGAGTCATTAAGAATCATAACATAAAAGAACATACCGCATTCAGTTCATCAAGCTCATTTGTTTAGCTAATAACTAAGCTGTCCCAATACCTCATCCAGATACTTCCTAAAGGTCATCAAGGTTTCTACACTGGCAACTGACTTAGCAGTTTGTTCCAGACTTTCCATAACTATTTTGCGCAAAGAAGTGCTTCCTGTCTTCTATCTTAAATACACCTCCTCTTAATTTAATCTGGTGTCTTCACGTATATGTTTCACAATTTAGTCAAAAGAATTCAACTGGATCTACTTTATCGATGCCTTTCAGAACTGTGAAGACCTGTGGTCCCCATGCAGCCTCCACTGTTTGAGACTAAACAGGTTAAATTATCTTAGCCTGTCAGAATAGGACATGTCCTTTAGTCTTGGAATGTACCTGCCTGCTCACTTTTGCTTAGCCTCAAATGCTACTAAAATTTTTTTTATTGTGTGGTGACCAGAACTGCACACAATACTCCAGAGATGTGGTGTCAATAATGCATCACATAGTCTAAGCATAACAACCCTTGATTTATATTCAACGGTTTTTGCAATACAACCTAAAGTTTTATTTGCCTTTTCAATTGTTTCTGCACACTGCTTAAACAATGAGATTGGTGTCTCAATGAAAACTTCTAAATCCTTTTGGGAAGTTGTTTCCTGTAGAACTATGTCTCCCATCTTGTATTTATAATTGATGTTCCTTTCTGCCCGAATGGAGTACTAGTTAAGTTTCCACATTAAACTGTATTTCCCAAGTGTTTGCTCTGTTCTGAAGATTGTCAAAGCCTTTTTGAATTATTTTGCTGCCTCCTCAGTATGTGCTATCTATTCGTAAGATTTTAGTATCAAATATTTCTACCTCGTGCAGAATTTTATCACAACACCTACTGGCTCCTCACAGCCTTGACCTGGATAATGCTTTTACCAATCTGGATATTGACAGAGGAGTAGAAGGTGTTAACTGGGTTTAATAAATGCTTTCTGTGTTAAAAGGATGAGAGATCCCTTGGATTCAAATGCTGTTCAACTTCCAGACCCATCTCAGACAGTTAAGTATAGTAAACTTCTGGAAAATGATCAAAAGTCTCTTACAAAATAATAAACACAAGGGCAACTACCAACACTAACAATGCTATGCTTCCACAAGAACAATAATGGTAAAACATTTACCGGGAGCTGCAAACCATCAGCAGGCTGCTTCCAAATCAATCTGACATTTCCAGGCAGAAGTTTTAAAACAAAGAACTCAAAAAGTCTCACCTATGCTTAGAGTAACATCAGACTGTACTTGGCTATCAAAGTTGTTAGGAAAGTGACGTAATCCTGCCTGAAGTTATTCAAACTGTTATGACCAATTATATTACTTAGTTGAAAGAATTGTGAAACAGAAACCACAGCTAGTCAGAAGGGGTCTTTGGTAGAGAATGATAGATGGCCGTTCTTGAAAGTTCAGGAGTAGTGGTATGTTAAGGACAACTGGATGTTCAATAAAAATCAAAACCCCTAATACACTTGCACCTGACAATGCAAGATATACAGTTTACCACAGTTAAGGCATTTCTTGCTCTACTACATCAAGGACTAAGCATTACTCAAATAATTTATTCACATTTCCTTGTTTGTGGTATTTTCCAACTGATCCTCCTTATTCATTTGTCTGCGAAAAGCATTGCTGGACACCTCACTGTATTCTAACCCATCCAAAGGTAACTGATATTCAACATCTAATTGTGCATTAACAAATATATTTGACTCTTCATAATTGCCAGGCAAAGTATTAATTAGACCTAAATTTATTATATAAAACATATTGAGAGAGTATGATTGATAGTAGTTTTATGATGCTCGGTACTGAAAGGCAAAGTCTTTGAAATAAAAGTACTGTACATTAAGGGACATGCATCAAGACAAGTCAATATAACAAAGTAATGCTGCTTATTTGCATCCATGCTACAGTAAGCAAACAATGTATGTTCTTATTGAATTAAATAGATAAAAAAGTTAATAAATAATGAGAGTTAACCAACCATGAATTATGCATTTGGCAGAGTTTGGCAAAAACCTGGCTGCTGACAGAGCTGAATTTTCTACTATTACTTTTAATCCAACTGGTATTTGCTCCAAAGTGTAAAGAAGACCAATAAAGCAGTACTCTCCTCTACACTCCTCACTGAATCAGAATAATGATGCTCTGGTTTAACAGCTCTTAAACTATGGATACCCCTGACACAAAGTGACAAGTACTGAGTAGAAATAAGCCAGTGGAATGTTGTAATGCACTTTCAAGAAGAAAATTTCACAGCATTAATAAAGGTATGTTTTCTTCAGTTCTTAAAAACAAATTGAACAAAATGCTGATTCTTTACATAATTGAAAATACAATCTTATTTTGTGTTAATTTCTTCAGCTCCTTTCACACATAATGGTCGTTCCATGAATATGCCTGTTAATACTGGGTTGAAGTGCATATGGGTACAAAGCTATGTTCAGGACCACAGGAACATCTAACTAGCAATTTCCTATGTTCAGATTTAGTATAGTGTGAACAAAGCCCAAACACAAATGGTACATCATGAAAAATGCCATAAATCCTGTTGAGAAAATGATGTACAGCACAGGGCTCATAAACGGTGACTTTTATGCAGCTTTGAAGGGCAATTAAAATGCAGTAGCATTCAAGCTTCTAAAATGCTGTTGTGAAAGAATACTAATGCATTTTCAATCCTTTTAGTAGATATACTTTACAACCACTCTGAAGATTGATGGCCTGATCACTGTAAACTATCTTTCACTCACATTGGTGGTAATAATCTTATCATAGTTAAACCAGGGCTACCATCATCAAATATCTGCTTATTGAGCAGCACAAAGACAATGGGTTTAATGTGTCAGTGTGAATTAGGTTCAAAACTAGTTGGAACATGATGCTTCTAGGATCTCTGTAATAAGAAAAGCTTATACAGAAATCAAACGGATTTACTGTATTTTACAGAACACATAACACACTTTTGGACTATTCTAGTGATATTATACTATATGATGAAGCCGCTCCTAATTCTTTCTAACTTATATTTTATTAACAGGATCGTCAAGCACCACATATCTTATGAAAACAGTGGTAAACTGTTGATGTTCTTTTTCAAATTCTTACTGGAGCTATCAGCCACGATTATACCAAAGTCCTCATTTTGCTTTTGTGTGACAAATTCTCTTGTAAATCCTACAACCATGCATTCACAGTGAATTTTTTCTGTCTAAAAACATGTCACGGAATTATATCAGTCTCTGTCATAAGGGAATATAATCTGAATAACTACAGCTGGCAAGTTTACACAATATATATATTTCTGTCTTGCTTTTCAAAACTACCTCCGTTTTTTTAACATGTGATATACCTTAAGATTAGTGGCCTACTGAAACCATGGTCAACTGGACTATCTTTTTATTTAAAGCTGTAAAAACATTTACTAGCTCTTTGAATATTATACAGTATCCATCCATCCATTTTCCAACCCGCTGAATCCGAACACAGGGTCACGGGGATCTGCTGGAGCCAATCCCAGCCAACACAGGGCACAAGGCAGGAACCAATCCCGGGCAGGGTGCCAACCCACCGCAGGACACACACAAACACACCCACACACCAAGCACACACTAGGGCCAATTTAGAATCGCCAATCCACCTAACCTGCATGTCTTTGGACAGTGGGAGGAAACCAGAGCGCCCAGAGGAAACCCACGCAGACACGGGGAGAACATGCAAACTCCACACAGGGAGGACTCAGGAAGCGAACCCAGGTCTCCTAACTGTGAGGCAGCAGCGCTACCACTGCGCCACCGTGCCACCAAAATATACATTAAGGGTTTATATAAAAAATACTTTCCTCTTTGATAACTGTTGGGTACATGTTGTCTGGTTAAAGGGATTTATTTGTTTTAACCTTTTAATCTGATAGCTTTCTTTAATCTCTAAACCATTTAGTATTTCCTTAATACTTCTTGTAGGTACTGGCACACTACTAACCTCTTCACTGGTAACTTTATTTCATCACCCCCTTGTTATGAAAACATCAAGACACAAAAATTGAAATTTCAAAAGTAAAATCATAAAAAATCAAAATTTTCTGTCTTCCAAATGTAACTTCTAAAGAGGACTCAAATGGGAACTGGTTTCCTAATTTCTGCAGCTTCTTATTCTCATTTTAATAACTCTTCACTAGGGATCGGAAATACCAGGGAATCCTTTATATAATATTACCCTGATATTTGGATTATGATTTGATAAGGTTATCTGTTTTATGCTTTACAACAAGTGTTGTAATTCTCTCTCTTTTTACCTGGCTGATTTAAAAAAATAAAAAATACCCATATAGGAAAAATGTCAATCTGCTAAACCTAACCAGAAAATTCCTGAAAACCAATACATTTTTTTTATAATGGAAATTAATTTGAGGTATCTTGCCACTCTCTACAGTAAGACTGTGCTATGTTCTGTAACTGGATATAGCCACATTATGCTGAGTAAGCCCTAAAGTTGGTTGCAAAGCTGTCAACCAGTAATTTATATTAAAAATCTTTCTATACCATTTGAATATATGTAAATGTGAGTTTAAAATTCCTGGAGCTACACACATGTACTTTGCCATAAGGATTATTGTGATTTTTCTCAATAACTTATTTAACATTCACATATAAGCAATGTAAGCTGAAAACTACTTAGTTCTCAAATACTGAAATTTATTCCATGGCACTTACCCACGCGGGGGGGGGGTGGGGGGGGGGGAATCTTGTGACCTTTAACATACACTTTTTTTTTTATTTTAACAATACCCCCCTTTCTTTCTTTCTTTCAATTTCAACTGTAGCTGAAGCAGAGATGAGCCAAGGTCAGTAAGGACAAGAGCAAGCAAAGCATCCACAGGAGCTTACATACGGCAAGGTATTTTACATGAGGTGTTTTGCTTTCCCACTTTTTCTTTGATTACATCACTTTGTAAATGTTAAGTATAAATCAGCCTCCTAGCACCCCTGACAGCTGGGGTTACAGACACAGTCATAGTATGCAGTTTGCTGAAATACTTATTGTTAGCTTGACAACACAGGCAAACAGCAAGATTCAAAATAACTTGCTTCTTTCTTCACTGTAGCAAAATAAAACATAACCACAGCACATCGCTCAAACATGGACAGAAACAGTACTGTATTTGGCATTGGAATTTCTGCTGCCTAAAGAATCTCTATATGACCTTGCACAACAGTTTTTATGCTGAAACAAATTATCAGTAGAGAACTGCTTCTTCACTGCCCCAGGAGACAGAAGCCATCAAAAATTAAGGCGACATCTCTGATGGAATACGGGTCTCCTTGACCGCCACTAAATCTTATCTGAGTTCACTACATGTCAAAGACAAGAAAGTTTTACATGTTCATTAAAGTAACAGCATACTTTCTCATCAAGTGGAAAACAATTATAATGCACTGTATCTAGCATTGCACAAAACCTAGTCACAATAAAAAATTACATCTATCCTTTCAGATTATTATTTTTATATATTATTTCTTAATCAACATTAATCAGTATATGTTTGTGTGGACCTTTAGACTTTCTCAGAAACCTCAGATGGATGACAGAAGTGAATCCTTATCAGTCTATCAAATGGCACAACTCTCATATGGAGCCAGTTTGGTGATACTAATCAATTTAATCTGCATACCTTCAACGTGTAGTAAAAAAAACATGCAAAAAACATGAGATGTCCACTTGTGCAAGCCACAATCTGAGCCTATAAGGCAAAAATACTCTCAAGAGTGCCATGGTGATACTAGCCTGTTGCTTCTAAAATAACTGCTATGGATGACATAAAACTACTACAAATAAATAATAAAAGAATATAAATGCACAAATAATCACTCACTGTGAATATAAAATAAATGGAAATATAGAAAAGTCATTTTAGTAAAGTCTTCTAAATATAGCTTTAAAATACTCTTTGAAACATTTTATGCTGCTGCTACAGCTTATATAAATTGTACAGAAAAAAACTACAATCCCACAAGTATTACACATCTTTTTCTTAAAATAAAGGAGAAATGTCTTCAAATACCCTAAAAGAAAATAAAAAGTAAAATAATGAAAATGCAAAACAGACTACAAAACACCACAACCAACATTTGTTTAGCAGTTAAATCTAACAAGGATATAAAACTAATCGTACCTCATGAAATCAGTGTACTACTGTCTAAAATAAATTGATGTCCCATACCTGTAAAGCTTTTGCATTTTAACTGCACACATATCTACCATATATTTATATAAAAAACATAACCAGTGCATTGAAAATTATGGCAACACAAAAATTAATGTCCAAACATTAAATCTTGGCTGTCAATTCTCTCGTCATTTGTACTAAAGATATACAGTAAAGTGGAAATGCAGATAATTTAGACAGAACCCCCCCCCAAAGATCACAAAATATACATTGTTTAACTGTTAAAAAGGAACTTCTATCTATACTTTTTGCACTTGACTCCATTCAGATTGTGTAAGTTTTATCAGCGTGTACTTAATTTACAAACTTTTTGCAAGTTTATCTGTGACTAACTGCAGGAAGCCTTAGTGCTCAATAACTAACATTCGTTTTCTGAAGCAATGGGCTGCGTCAACTATGGAAATAGTTAACTAAATTTAAAAGATACTGAAAGAACTTTGAACCATTTTAATTTTACTGCACATCTTCCTGTGTATAAAAACTCAAGAATCACTGTGAGTGGCAAATACATTCATCAGGAAGAATTTGCATTGTTCTGGATCTTCACTTACGTACAAAGGTAATAAGGCTGGACTTTTGCAATATTTATATCTCACCATAAAAAATATTGCAACCCCTTCTAGTGAAAGAAGTGTACATTAACTGGCAAAGGTGTTCAAAGGTTAGGATAGAAAAGGCTAAAATAATTATTTAACCATCTGAAAAATGGTATTCTTTTCTTAAGAACACAACAGTAATGAAAGAATTACCTCACATCGCTGACTCAATTAATTCATACCATAATGGTATTGTAAAACTACACCGCTCGTTAATAAATATAAAATATGAAATAACTGATCTTTTAGATTTTAGCAGCACATCTTTTTTTTTTTTTTTTTTTTAAATACTGCAATTCATCTATTCATCTGGAAAGTCAGAACCTCTAGAAAGGCCCATAAAGACATGGGTAGAACATTCAAACCACATAGAGATTGACAGTTCCATGTGTTGAACCTAGCCAGGTCTAAAATATTCAGGCACATTTTATTGGCATTGCAAAATCACAGAATTAATTACCAATTAACAGGTATAGCAACAGATATTAAAGCAAGGATGTTTTCCTATACACACGTATCCTGTGTCCTCTTATAACAATTTGTTAGGAAACAACTCAAACAGAGCTGATCTATATCGAAACACCTAAACTAGGCATGTCCTATATATATTATATATGAATTATTCTCTCTTGTTTTCATCTATCAAAATGTGAAGCAACCAGGTATCATCTATTACAGAAAGTTGCAGGTGTTTGTCTAATCAAAATAATTTATATAACATAGTAAAAATATATTAATACATATGGATTTCTTAAACAGTTGTTAAAAAGGAAAACATTTAAAGAGTTATAGGATATCATTAATTAACAAACATGCAAATGTATATCTCACTATGGTTTACACTGTACAATTTAAAGCTGGAAATATTCTGCTGAAGAATACCAAAAGGTTCATGATGGGTTTACACCGTTATACTATAATTATTTTCACGAAATCTACCTTAACGCTCAGTTTTGGAGCATTAAACATTCATTTAACTTTAAATAGGACTTTATGTGCAGGAAAAATGTGAACATATTATGAGGACAACTATGCACAGTCCTAATATATAACAGTTAAAATGGCCAAGGAATAACTAGAGCTTTTCTGGAGTATCCCGTGATCATCTCCATACTGGCTATAAATGAATGGGAGCAAACAACAGAGTACAAGTTGTCGGTCTGAAGTTCAAACTGTCACCCAACCCAGCACTTCATTACAAACTGATCGCGCACTTCAGTCACTGCTCTATTAAATTCGTTTCAGTACCAAGCGTGTTTTACATGGCTAACGCCCGGGTGTTCCTATGGCAGAGATCAACCTTTATCCTCACTTTCTGTCCGATTTTAATCCAACGTGCTTTACTTTTTTGTGTGCAGGTCGTGGGCCTGTTCCGTTTTCGCCTTCAGTTCCCTAGGGAGCTCGGCTGCCCGAATTGTCACGAAATCGTTGCAGGAAGCCCAGCTGTCTTCCTACAGCGTCCGCAAGTGACACCAAGACCCGGACGAGCCATCTCTTCTCGGTCGCCCTTCAGGCTGAAGCCCCGCATCTCCATGGTAAAACCGGCGACAGCATGTAGTTTATATTCAGCGTGACAAATAGGGTCAAATGGCAACTTTGAGGTTGTGGCACCTGGGCAGTCGCCATCAGAAAAGTAGCAGATTATCAGTGAAACAACTCGGCCCGGGACACTGCCGTTTTGTCAACCTGAATGTGCATTTAGTTCCAGTGCAGACTGACAGCCTCGGACAGCATCCGCATTTACCGGCGCTCATTCCAAACTGTGCTTTCCAACAGTCAGGAGGGGTGGGTAACCCTTAAAAGCAGCCTGTGCGCGGCTACAGTGCCTATAACACGAGAGGTTCCGAAAGGTCGCGCTTGTCACTTACTTCGTTGCTTCGCAGAAGAACTCTTTCGGTTTATGAATATTTTTTCTTTCTTATCACCGCCACAAAATTGTTTGAAAACGAGTACTTTTAAGTTTCGCCAGAGCAGGGAGACGGCAAAGTGTACTGACAAGGTACTCCTCCCCCGGCTTCCCTACTGCTTCTCTTCCTGCAGCCGCTCGCCTGCTCCGACTCCGTCTCAACAGGAATGAAGCCCTGGGAAACCGGTGACGTCACAGCAGCCCCAGCCTGTGCAGGATGGGACCGACGGGAACGCCTGAGCGCAGTGCCACTCGGCTGCCGTGTCGTCACCGATGTGTCCACTGGGAGGAGGAGGAGGAGGTAAGCAACTGAGGGTGTGAGTGAGTGAGCGAGCGAGCGAGCAGTGGAGCAGATTAAGCTTACTCAGCAGAGATGATTCCACTCTCTACATGTAAACAGAGTCAAGGCGCACATTAATCTAATATTCGGAAGAAATGGGAAATGTTATAAAAAATCACGACGCGAAAGCAATTAGGAATTGGCAGGAAACACACGTTTTTTCACAGTAATTGCAAGAGGAAGGAAGATACTCTGATTTAATGCAATTAAAAGGAAACCCCGAGCCAAGTTTTAATTATAAACGGAGAATTAAGAAAATAGAAACTCCTACGTGCAGTGAAAATGGAATGCAACACAAAACTAAAGAATCCTATAGGGCGACTCTGAAAACAATTAACAGCCTTCAGCTGTAAAATAATGAAAAAGTACAAATTTCAAGAATATACAGATATCTTATTACATTCCCAAACCCACTTAATCCAATTCAAGAATGTGAGGGCCAAATCTATCCTGACAGCACTGGGAACAAGGCAGGAAACAGCATCCTTCCTGAACATGTCATTGATTTATAGTTTGTTAAAAAAAATCCTGAAGAAACTGCATAACCAAAGTTGACAAGTTTCAGTAAAATGAAAATCTAGAGTACTTTAAATGCCCAAATAAAAACTAAACATCTTAAAGAAAATATGATGAATGCTGAACTCCAGAAGGACCCACCAACCTGACAATATCAAGCAATGCGATATTATGAAATATTGAAATTCAAGAACTCAAATCAGTGGTAGATTCTCCTGAAAACCACTAGTCTGGTCATGGTATCAGGATGTTTTCCTCTCAATATGAATAAAGGACTAACAGTACCCGTTTATGAAAGTAAAGATGATGTCCCGGCAACCATAGCAATATCTGTATGAGGAGTAACCTGGTGGAGAACTTGTGTACTGTAGTATTTTAGACATCCAGAAATTCAACTTATCTGTGAGAAATAGAGAGCTGAATCAGAATCACTTTTATTACCAAGTACTTAATGTTCAGGAATTTAGTTTGGTAGTTTTGGAGCTGCATATAACAAAACACAACCTAAAATACATATAAGTTAAACACCGTACATTATAAACAGCTGCAGAATAGTGGAATTATAAAAGAGACTTGCAAATAATGTGCAAATGAAAACGTGTGTATAGTGTGTATGCAAACACACACACATACATGCAAATATACAGTAAAAGTCCTATCACTTCCTTCCAAATAGCCACACATCCAAACACATGTTTACATGTTGGTTCTTACTTCCATCCATCCATCCATTCATTATCTAACCCGCTATAACCTAACTACAGATCACGGGGGTCTGCTGGAGCCAACCTGCAGCCAACTTTTTTTTTTCCTTGCCCGCTTTTTCAAGTATAGGGTTTTAGGGGGCCAGTACCTATCATAGCAGCATCGACAAGCCCTCAATTGCACACTAGTTCATTGCAGACATGCTGACTCACACATTGACAATTTAGTCATTATTTACTCTAAAGTTCATATGCTTGGGACGTGAGCGGGAAAACAAGCATATCCCAACATAGACATTAAAATAATGTATTTATCAAGAGCACACATTAATATTGGTAGCTGTTTTGAATACATTTACCTGTTCCCACAATGTAAACCTAACTAGTTTGAAATCTCCTTGTACCAGTGCCTGTTCCACCAGTAGTGGGCACTGATGCCAGTTTAATTACTGTTTAGCCATATATAACAGGGGTGGCCAACTCCAATCTTGTAGAACCACAGTGGCTGCAGGTTTTTGTCCCAAACCAGTTGCTTAATTAGAAGCCAGTCTTCACCAATAACATATCTTATTATTATCTTATTAATTTCATGACTTGTTAATGTTTTAACTCTACCATGTCAGTTCATTCTTAAATCATAGGTTTTTTTCATCTGCAATGATACATGTATCATCCAAGTGATTTGAAGCCTAAAATGGATGAGTAATTTTCAGTTCTTCACTTTTCCTTCAGTTTTCTTCTGAGTACTTAAGTAAACCAAATAATGAATGATGAGTACACACGGGTGGAAATGGAGACAAGGTAGATGTAGAAGTACTGTTTCCTTTGTCATTTGCATTTTATTGCTAATAAGCAGAGGTTAAAACAATGAATACAGCTGTGTACAATTAAAATAAGCAATTAAGGGATCAAACTCTTAACAAGCGAGACAACTAAAATGACGCAGAAAAATGTCACTTGAGCAATAAGTGCTTCATCAGCAATGAATGATTTCTTATGAAGCAATTGGGTTGGAACAAAAACCTGAAGCCACTGTGGCCGTCCAGGACTGACATTGCTCAGCCCCGATTTAAAGGATCAGAGTCTTAAATAGCAAATAAATTAAATGAAGTTAATTAATAGCACCCCGTGACCCTGTAGTTAGGATATAGCGGGTTGGATAATGGATGGATGGATGGATAATTAATAGCAAAATCTAGTCACTAATTAAGTACTGGTAAATGCTTAGAATGAAAACCTGTAGCCACTGTGGCTCTCTAGTATCAGAGTTGGCCACCCCTGACATATAAGAAAATATCAACTGTATTGTGCAAAAATATGTTGATATCCTGAGAGAAGGCTAGAACAAACACCATATTACTTCTCAAAGCTATCCTTGAGATATCCCAGACATTCCATATATTTATTAAATTCCAACAGAATCATGCATGATTCACATTAATGAGGCTGAAATTAGCCAAACCTGTGGTATCATTTAACAAACAAATAGGTGTATTGAATAATAATGACAAATACTGGGAGCCTTCAGAGAAAGATGTGGAAATGGCTGGGCTAACACACTTTGACAGACATAAAGTCAAAAGTTTTACCTCAAGATTACTGAGATGTGGTGTTCGAGATGTAGTAAAGAAATATGAATACATCGAGAAAGCTGAAGACAGAAAATGCTGTGGAAGACCCAAACAGCAGACTGCATTTAATAAATACTACTTAAAGGTCACATCCTTACGTTACATAAGGAAGTCCAGTGAAGTGCTTGGTCAGTATCTGTCAGAGTCAACAAGCACCAAACACTTATATTAATTGTGAGAAGAAGTCTTAAATGGTTCTTGTAAAATGTGTTACAACTGAGAAACCATACCTGCTAACACCAACAAGCAGAAGACACTGAAGTATATTGAAAGACTGTAAATGATGGAGAGGCAACCATTGGCAGAAAGTCTTATGTAGCAATGGGAGAAAATGTGGAATTATCTGTTTGTGAAGACACCAGTATCTCAGAAGAACGGCCATTCATTGCTCTTTATCTGTATGCACAGTGGTGGTGCATTTCAGTCAACAGTAATTTGGTTAGAACAAAGAATTTTTGTATTTTGTAGTTTTTGTTAGAACAAATTAAACAGTAATTTGGTTAGAACTGATAAAATGATTACCCTGAGAAATATAAAAACTTTTGATTTATCATTCTTTATCTTAAATAAAAGGCAGAAAAAATCATTTTGTGACACAATAAAGCCTCCAAATATAGCACAAACACAATTAAGACCTGCTTGTAGAGGTAGTCTGTAGTTTGCCCATTGACTGTAATTGCGCTGGTCACCTCAGAGCCCCAAACCTGACATAAAGGAAGTAGGGTCTCACTTTCGATAGGGAAAAGAATAAAAACCTATCAAAGTCAAAAGAAGGGTTATGGCAAATCCTTTAAGAAGTGGGGCAGACAGGAATACTTAAAAAAATATACAGCAGTTTGTCAAAGCAAATTGCTTCACTTTTACATTCTAAGGTATGCTACACAAAATACCAACTTGCTTTAAAATATTCATGTTACTTTTTATTATACCAATGTTTATGTATTTTTTTTCCAAGCAAATGAACAATTAATGCCCAACAAACTAGTTTTAAATTTAATTGTTTTGGGTGGCCTGAGAGTTCTTACATGTACTACATACTGTATACATATTTTAGCTATAAATGATCATCTGTGCTGCTTATGAAGAAAGTTCCATAGCAGTGTGATGCAAAGCAGACCTCTAAGGATTTTTATGTCTCTGCTCAAAATTGTTCTGGAACAATTAAGTGAAAATAAATGGCAATTATCTAGTGGGCTGAGTGGTCTGTTCTTGTCAAAAAAGTTTCATTTTCTTATTTGATAGATCAGATACTTTTCTAACTGTTCTAAAGTCAAATATTTTAAATTGCTTTCTAATATTTGGGTGTTTATGAGATGATCTGCTGGCCTTTTTAGCAGCTGACATTTACAGAACAGTGTCATTGTAAGTGATGAAGCCGGAGCCTGAAACAAACTCTAGAGTTGTGTGCAGTAAGTCAAATGGATGCCCTGCCACAATTTTAAAAGCTACTGTTTAACAAATTGTAATAGCTTAACTACTAACTAAGGAAAGATGGCCATAACAGTCTCCTCTCATTTGAAAATCTATCCTTTTAATGTTGCAAGCCATATGGAAAAAAATCAATTCAGCAGCAGCAAAGTTCAGAGGCTGCTATCTGCAGCAATCTTAATTAATTTTCCTAACGGGTCATGGCCAACTGCATGTGTAGTTTATACAATTTTCTATTCTTCTGCCTGTAGTTTTATGCAGGTACTTCAGAGAAATGGACATGATAGGTCAATTACCATCTGTTAACTGGTTCTGTAGGAGGGATTAAGCAAGGGTGCTGGCGTCCTGTCCAGAGCAGGTTTCTTCTATGTAATTGAACATTTCAGGATAGATTTCAGGTGCCTGTCAACATATACCGGTAATCAAAAAACTGATGATAAAAATGGATAAATACTGCAGTTCGCATTACACATGCTCAGAGCACTGTACATATTATAATTACATTTAAAATAGTACACAAAGTGTCCTGCAGTATATATTTAGCTGAATGCATGTTAAGTAGACACTTTTGGATAAACATTGTTTTCTCTCTTAATTGACCATACAAACAGTGATATCAACATAGGTGGTGACAATATCATTTAAACTCAGGGGATGAATAGGCAAAATTAAGGTGGCTTTGTCATGTTAAGAGCAGTCATGTTAACATTCATTGAACACTTGTTCCCAGTGGATGGTAAGATTGGTGTCTTGGAATTTTCTGTTGGTATCAGGATAAAAAAGCTTTATAGTGATTATAATCACTCGGATTATAATAGAATTATATAGATAATAATAAATTAGAATTATATAGATTATAATAGAATTATAATCACTCAGATTATAATCATTCAGATTATTATAGATTATAATCACTCAGAATTATTACCAGCATGTTTACCTTAACCCCTAAAAGAATGAGAGGACCTGTTCATATCTGGAAATTACAAACACACATAAAAGAGACACCAGACACTATGGGAAACAAGCATTGTATCATCTCTTCTGTGTCACTTGAGAACAGAATAAAAAGGGTGTTCTCTGACCAGAAGATACTACTCACTACGCCATTCCTTTTTTCCTTATTTGTCACAAGTTCATCTTTGTGTGTAACAAGGTGTTTATGCACCATAATACCCCTCTCTGTAATATTCTTGACAGACCATACTTAATGAAATGTCCCTCTCTTGCCTTGCTTGGATGTTTTCCCTTGCATGTTGAATCATGCCATCTGGGTCTGGTAGTTTCCACTTTTGTACACAATTACCCCATTTTGATGATGTCTTTCTCTTTGGCCTCCATGTCTATTTAACTTTAACCATTGTTATATATGAAATATCATCATTTAGAGCAGCCTTCATTACTGAAACACTTGCCAAACATGCTCCAACAATCAGCTCTTTGTCAAAGTGAAAAAGGTTTTTGCTTGGAGACATGGCAGCCAACTATTTGATGTTTGCAGCATTTTTATTCATCGTGATATGGTTTAACTACTTAATTATCTCAGTGGGTACACCTATGTAGAAGCGGGCTGATCCTGGTACAGCATCATGTGAGTAATAAGGAAAGACTGAAGTATGTAGAGACTAGAAGGTGACAGGACTAAACCATTTCAAATTATGAAGGAAAACAATGGTGGACCCAAGCTGTTACTTTAAGTTAAGTTATTCAACAAGAACAAGGGGATATAGATGGAAACTTGTTTGAGAATAAATTTGACTGTTTTTCTTCACGCAGAGAACCATTGCTGCATGGAATAAATTACCAAGTAGTGTGATAGACACTAGGATTTTAAAAACATGACTTGATGTTATTTTGGAGAAACTATGTGAATAGGATTGAGGAGGTTTGGGCTGAATAGATAGTTTATACCCAAATTTCTAAAAGAGTTTCTTTAATTTTACCAGGTACCTTTTGTCAATTGCATGAGCCTATCTATCACAAGCCTTACTGGGACTGGGTTGAATGGAACACCGGGAATTAATGGTTTCTCTTCTTCCTCCACAGCTGCAGTGAGTATGATTAGAAGCTCCTTTCCTTTGGTTTGGTCTCCCCACCACTTCAAACCCCCAGAGTAAAGAGTCCAGAAGACATAACACTGCATCATCAGGTATGACTGGAGAATGACAGAGGCATGCCAGTATGATGGAAGCCTAAACTCTTGTTAAAACATTCTTCCTGTTTTTCCAGCAACTAACTTCATTAAACAGGGTCTGTTGGCCTTTGACCTTCAAAGCTTCTCATAGCTTTGTGTGATTTTATCCCAATACAAATGCAAACTCCATTTAATGCAGTTAGATACTGAAAATAAAAAGAAGATAGTGTGTGTGGAACAGAGACTTTACAGTCAGATATTAATTTTTGCTCTGCGTCTTTACCAAAAAAATTAATTAAACATGAAATTCCAGTTATAGTTCTTGCTGTTTCTATTACAAAATATGGCATTCTCAAACCTGCTTAATCCATTTTGGGGTCATAAAGGCTGGAGACTATACTAGCAGCACTGAGCACATGGCCAGAAATAACCCAGCATGTGGAAACTAGGGCATAAAGGGTCAATCTACCCACAGCCACATCCACAATCTCTTAGAGGGCCAAATAACTTAGCATAGGTGTTTCTGGGAGTTCAGAAGGAAAACTGTAGTGCCCATAGAAAAACTCATATGAAAATGTGAAGAATGAGCAAACACCACACATACAGTGACCAGGCACAGTTTTAAATCAGGGTCCTGTCTTCACAACAAATAAGCACTAACCACTGCAGCATTGTCTGTACTGAGTTCCAGGTGTTCTTCTGGCATATTCTCACTCAAGGTTATATTCCAGTTCTTGCGGTTTCTAGATAACAGGTAACCACCTAATTCTGGAAAACACGTTTTCCAAAAAGATGGCTGTTTTAAAAGATGCATGGATAAGCACTTGTAACTCCATATTAAATGGGAGCAATCAGGATGAATTGTCACATACACCTTAGTTTGCAATGTTTAAATGGAAATAACATAGCAGCCAATGTAATATGCACATTGATGGGCTACAATTCATGAGCATAATACACAGACTATAAAGACACTATACTATATTTTTAAATGCAGTATCTGAGTTCCATAACATCAATAGAAGAAGCCTAAGTAGGAGTTTTGATTAAGGGAAAACTTATGAATGACTTATGTAGAATAGTCAACTGGAATCTTTACTTGACCACACCCCATCCTTCCATCCATACATCAATATTTGAAAAAGAGAGAGAGAGTGTGAGATAAATGAATGGAATGGATAGAGAGAGGAGCTTTAATAAGCTAGTGGCAGCTGGTCTAGATTCTAGATAAGAAATTATATAAAATTATATAAAATATCTTGCAGAAATTATAGAAATATTAGCTGCCCCACATGATAGTGAAAGATTGAAAAGGCCATGTTGGTTGTTCTGATTCTGTTTTTTCTTAAAAATTTTATTGATTGATTTAGAGTTGGGCAGCAATGTGGCACAGTGGTAGCGCTGCTGCCTCGCAGTAAGGAGACCCAGGTTCGCTTCCCTGGTACTCTCTGCGTGGAGTTTACATGTTTTCCACGTGTCTGCGTGGGTTTTCTCCGGGTACTCCGGTTTCCTCCCACAGTCCAAAGATATGCAGGTTAGGTGCATTAGCAATTCTAAATTGTTCCTAGTGTGTGCTTGGTGTGTGTGTGTGCCCTGCGGTGGGCTGGCGCCCTGCCCGGGGTTTGTTTCCTGCCTTGCGCACTGTGTTGGCTGGGATTGGCTCCAGCAGATCCCCGTGACCCTGTAGTTAGGATATAGCGGGTTGGATAATGGATGGATTGATTTAGAGTTTATTTCATGTTCTCTTTTTGGGTGTTTTGGAATATAAAGAATTCATATTTAAGGTTTATTTTTTGCTAACAACTATTGTTGAAATTGTTCACATATACTCAATGTCTTATCACAACACTATTGTTTCTTGTGAGTGCCACCATTTTGGACAGCTTGCATAGGTTGCTAGCCACACTGGTATGCAGAGTACCAGATATCAAGACTAGTAATGTTGACTGAATAGAGGGTATAAAAGTTATTCACTAACCAATTATCCAAGACTAGACTGAAACCTAAAAACTTTGAGAGTGTTCGTATTAGTTATAGTTTTTTTGGTTTCAGAATTTGTATAGAGGTATTTTGACCATGTGTTTGTGTAGTGCCTTGGATGTGACAACAGATATGAAAGATTCATGTTTTTATCCTTTGCTTGTTTTGTGACTTCTGTTTCGTCTTCTGATCTATATTTAAAAAGATCTCTGTCTTTTCCCTGTTAAGGCATTACACACAAAACACACAAAAGTATTTCAGGGGCGATCATATTGAAGACATAGCATTTTGTTAACATCAGGTTACATGGAGCAAACTAAGGATACAGCTAAGAGGTATATACTCCCATTCACTTTCAGAGTCCACTTTGGAACCAATCCTTGATAGGATGCCAGTGCATCGAAGGGAAGAACTCAATTTAGAGTGGTCAGAAATGATGCAAACCTCTGAATCCTTTTTTATTAGTCATGTGGGTGTTGCAGAGATTGTGGACAGCCATAATATGAAAATCGCCTCTTATTTTTGAAAGAGAATTGAGATGCTCATTTCAATATTATCATGATTGTGCATCTATGCCTATAAAGCGTGTGATGCTTTATGAGTTCAAAATCATTTTTTCAGGTGACTGCGCATGAGACACAGTTGATTAGTGTCATCTGCCTGTTCTCAAGCATAGCAAAGATGGGTAGAGAGTGAATGAAAATACAGGTATTAGTAGTACCGGAAGGGAGCATGTTTCATTTTACTTTAGTGGGTGGGGAATACTTCTATGCAGACAAAGATAAATAGATTGACATTAAAAACTTTTTTTTAATCTGCTGGCATGTTCAAAGAAAGCTACAAGTGATAATATCCAAAGTGTCAACAAAAATTTAAAAGTCTTAAGCACCATAAAAATATGGTTCATTACTTTCATTGCATTACCTTTGTTATGTGTTTACCTTTATGTTGGACTGTTGACATAAACATGATGTCACTTGTCTAAGATGTCATCCATTTGTATTGTTGTTTTAGAGTGCTGCCTGTGTAAAAAGCAGGGCTGTAATAATGGTTGCATGAAACTATAATTATGAATGGTCAGACAAAATTCCACACATAAATAAATTAACTCTCACCTTTCTGTAACAAGACTTGTTTTAAGTTTCATAATCACAATATGAAACTTAATTATTTCCAAATATTTCTACTTTGTACTTGTGGCAGACGACGCCCCATCGCTATATATTCGGGGGGGCAGCCATGGACTGTGCAATACCTCCCCCTGGACGCTAGATGGCCGCTCCCTTGGGTTGGAGCGGTGCTTCAGTTTCCCACAGGGCTCCATGGGAATTGGATTTGGGTACAGCCCTGTTGGGTCCCACAGGTGCCACCAGGGGGTGCTGCAGCTGGGACTCCTGAACCCCTACGGGCAGAACTCAGCAGTCAACCACCTGGAGCACTTCCAGGTGGACTATAAAAGGGGCCAGCAGCCACCAGTCAATGGCCAGAGTCGGGAGGAGGAGGATGAAGCTTGACGAAGGAGTGTTGGAGGAGGAAGAAGATTGTGTGGTGTGCTTTTGTGTACTTGGGACTGTGTTGTGCCGTTGGGGGTCATGGGGAAGATGTGCCCCACAGGTGAAGAAAAATAAAACTTTCTTTGTTTTTTATATGTGCCTCCGGTGTGAGTCTGTGTCAGGTCAGGCGCCTCTATAGCGCCTTTTTACATACTTTATTGCCACATGATTAGAAGTTGCCTGGAATTTGATTCAGTGAAGCTCATATAAATTAAACATTATTAAAATTTAACTACATTAGGACTATGTTATTTGTCAGTTACCAGCCTTCCCCATACAAAAAAAAATCCCTTCAAAACAAATAAAACAAATAACAGCATGAAGTTCAAAGTTAATGCAACCAACAGCTTGTGAATCCGTTCTAATATGAAGTCTGGTGCTTCTTTTCTTGATTGACCAGCCAGAGGCTAAATTGGATTGGATAAAGTCTGACTTTGTGTTTCAACCTGGAAGAATAGAGTGAATTCTCACTGTGAAGATGACATACTATGATTTTAGAAACAGAGCTCACCACCTTCTCTAGCATTTTCTTGTCTGCTGCAGGGATACTGCCATAGAATCAAATAAAGGAGAATATAAGGCAGTTAAAATGAAAGAGCTGTCAAAAAGGGTCATTGCTTCCTAAGACACTTACAAGACACTTACAATTGCTTTAACTGTCTCAGAAATGCAGCTTCCTTGACTTAATGAATAGGATGACCTCTCAGATTGTAGTGTTGTAAAGGATGATATCCAGGAACTTTGATTTCTTCAACCACTTTTCAGCTGGGTCATTGATATATAACAGGGGTTTTCCTCTTGCTATGTTTAAACTCCATCGCCAGTTTTTTTGTTTTGTTGACATCCTATTAAAGGCTACTTAGGCTAACCTCTTCTTGTGTGCAGACTCTTTAAGAGTGCTGTAACAACCAACTCATAAATCAGAAATTATACTTGAAAACCCTTAAACTAGAAGTCAAAATGCTGAAAGGTCTTTTAGAATTAACACACAAAAGCCACAGATAGCAATTGTGAATGGGAAATGACACACATCGTTGGCTTTTAAGGCATCACATAACTGAAAAATTCAATAATTTTGAAATGACACCATCTGCTAAAAACAAAATGGTGCTAAAGTAAACATAAAACATAATGTCGACAAAATTCAACATAGTTCAAGAGGAAAGTCATTGTCCAAACAACATTACTATTCAATTATCCAGTGTCAAAAACCCTAAAGCTAATATTTTACCACATAAGGAACAAATTACCAATGTTTCCTGACCCATAAAATTGATACAGTCATTAGTATTCTAAATATATGACAAACCTTATTTTTCCTTCTTCTTCATCATCTGTTCTCTACCAAAAATGAAGGGTAATAGACAATGGGACAAGAGATGATTGATGCCAGTGTATATTAGATTATCAATAGGCCTGAGAGGGAGAATGAAATTAATCACAGAACTTATAGTCAATAATGATGATCCAGGCTTCAATAATGTTGATACTGAAGAATATCATGAAGCTCTAGAAATGCCATGGTGTATTCTAATCTGTTCAAGTTATTAACAAAATACTACAAGACCTGGTGCACAACTGACAGTTTGATCATTTTGTGGTTCTTCGTGTGTAAATTACATTCCTGACCTTCCTTTTGAATTATCTATACTAATAAAAGGCAAAGCCCTCACTGACTCACTCACTCACTGACTCACTCACTCACTCATCACTCATTCTCCAACTTCCCGTGTAGGTAGAAGGCTGAAATTTGGCAGGCTCATTCCTTACAGCTTACTTACAAAAGTTGGGCAGGTTTCATTTCGAAATTCTACACGTAATGGTCATAACTGGAACCTATTTTTCTCCATATAGCTGCATGTGACATCATCACGCCTCCCACGTAATCACGTGAACTGACTGTGACCACAGTACGTAGAAAAGAAGGAAGAGCTCCCAAAGAGCGCTGAAGAAAAACACCGAATACTTTATTTGCGACATACAAGTTTAATGAGAAGACACGAGGTATAAACGAGACTTTGGATCACTTTGTAATGGAGTTAAAATTGCTGTAGCGAGAAACTTTTAAGTGCCGGGTTAGCTAACATTAAATAACGCCATGGACATCGCGAGATCGCACGAAAGAGCACAGGCACAGCTCAGAAGCTTCGATGCATGTACTCCGAGCGGCTCACGTGAACTGACTATGAACGCAGTACGCAGAGAAAGCAAGACCTCTAAAGAGCACGGAGAGTTTTGCTCACGTGAACGTGTCTGCAAAAAGTGGCATTTCCTGCACTGCAAAAATACTACAAAAGTCGGGCAGCCGGCGTGCGCACGTGCGTAGCTGTGCCAGCCTTTGAGACGCTGACTGCGCTTCAGCCTTAAGTGAAAGTAAACACTTTTAAATTTTTTCCCCCTTCCCATGAGCTATAGCCCAGACAACTGTAGACACGGGATCCCATTTCTAGACCGCGGCAAACTAATATTAAGGCGCTTCGCACTTTCTTTTACACGTATACGATTATGAGGTCGTCAGGTCGGATTATGAAGACACGCACAGGAGTGGAGGACCGACAGTGCCATCCCGGCCAGTTAATGGCAGGGCCGTCTCTCCAGTCTACACGAGACCCACCGCGACGCTCATATCGTCAGCAAAGACCTCTCTCTACACTATATAAAAGAAAAAGGCAACTTTCCTTTCTTTACACCTTTTTTCCTTTTATCCCAAACCAAAGCCTTCCTATCTTAACACTGCAGAGGACACAAAAATGATTTTCTTTTAATTGCTGGTAATGCCGGTAAGGCGCATTACCACAGGCAGAAATTTGGACGTTCACATAGAAAATGTAATTTCTATACCACAGCCGTCATGTAGCGCCTTTGAAAAGGGATCTACTACCGAGAGATCATCCATATACATTTTAGCTGCTGTTAGTACTACTTACCTGTTGTGTTACACTGTCTTTAAAATGTAGTTTACCCGAAACCACTCCAGTAGTGCTCAATGTAGCTTTACTTCTTAAAACGTTAATGTTTTACTGTTTAATAACTTATAGACTACATTTTATTATTTTTCCCTTGCGTTCATTGACCAAAGCTATACACACACAAATAGACACATACATATATATACACATATATATACCTGTGTGTATGTATGTATGTATGTATGTATATATATATTGTCATAAAACGAGACAAAGACAGATAAAGGTTTGGGGCAGCCACCCATATAATTTGGTATCCTGGCTGCAAAAGTCGTTTTCATACAACTGGCACTGAAGTGCATACAACAGAGTCCAAAACCAGACTGTGGGAGAAGGGAAAAGGGTAGGCTTTTAAAGGGGAAGACAGGAAGTGAGGTCATAAGGATCGGGCACGTGGTCATTACTCATTGGATCAAGCCTGGATGTGACATCAGGGGGGCCGGAGCTGGTAAGGTCCGTTTCCATTGGTTCGGTCCCAGAAGTGATGTCAAGAGAGCCAGGTGGAGCCTCCTGGGTTTGGTCTACAGGGAAGTGAGAAAAAGAGTTAGTGCACTCTGCCACATCCCAGCATGCCTCAGAACTGCCTTCACTCGAGCCCTTTAGCTGCCTCCCATGCGCGCGTGCGAGACAATATATATATATATACTGTATACACACACACACCTATCTACATTATATATACATACACATACATACATACACACACACACACACATATATATAATTTATATGTCAGTGTATATACATAGTGTATATATAATGTAGATAGGTATGTATATATATATGTGTATATGTACATAGATATGTATATATGTATATATATATGAAGATATGTATGTGTATATATATGTATATATGTATGTATATATATATATATATATATATATATATATATATATATATATAGATAGATAGATAGATAGATATATGTAGACTCAAACCGATTATAACAGCAGCAATCCAAGCTGTGAGAAAACACTAAAAAGGAGGCGTGTCAGACGTCGTGGTACATTTTCTGATGCAGCTAGACGAAAACAACTTTGTGACGCTGCAGCCAAATACACAAAACAATTACTTTGACAATCATATTACGTTATTTTTAAAATGTTTCCTTTTCTTTTTCATAACTTCTTTAACACACGACTTCTCCGCTTCGAAGCGCAGGTATTTTGCTAGTTTTGGTATATATTATTGTTATATTTTTCTTGTTTTGAGCCCATCAACTGTCTCCCATGTGCACATGTGTGACAATACACAGATTTCAAAGGAACAAGTTGGTATTCACTGAAGAAACAAACGATCCATGTCATTGAAACAGGTATTAGCATGGTCATCTTAAAGAATAAAACTGAATTAAAAAATACAAAAATTAAGAAAGTGGCTGGCACAAAGCTCAATATCATCATTCAAAAAAGTCAATCCAAGATTCCCTTCATTTACTTATTTGGCTGAGGCTTTTATCCAAGGCAAGTACAACATTTTAGATACATTTGGTTACATTTCTTTTGCTTTTCCAATTGAAGCACAGACAGATGAAGTGACTTGCTAATGGTCCCACACTGTCAGTAGTAGGATTTGAGCCCACAACATCAGGGTTTGAAATCCAAAACCTTAACCATTACACTTCACTGCCTGCCTTGTACTTTGTGCTGAGAAACCTCCTTACATAACACTCCTGAATGACAAGGGTGACAGATGGCACGCTTAAGGTCCTTAATATCGTGTCATGCATCAAACCTGTAGTAGAATTTGTTTAGTTTGTCTGTAAGTAAGCATTATGTTGTGATTCAGTAAATTTTATAGAATTTAATCTGTGATATTTTTTTTTTAGTAGAAGGCTTTAGATGGTGCACTACAGTGCTTGGCTAAGCAGATTAAGAAATCAGGCTATTCATCACAAGGGCATCAAAGTGTGTGCCTCCTCTTGTAGAACAATAGTAGTGGATCAACAATGACCAAAGACAGCTACAAACTTAATTTAAGCTCTCATACTAAAGACAGCTGAACCGACAAACCAGGATTCCTGCACAAGGATTTGCTACTGAATTAAATGTCAGAAAAGAACATTTGACTTTGCAGGCCCAATTCCATTTCCAGTAATTTCACTTCCCTGTGGAAGTCAGACTAGTCGTGAATTTTGCACAGCTTGGAGTAAATATGTTTGTCCAATGTATTAACTGTTATGTTTCTGCCAAGGTATACATCTATACACCCTGGCTTATGTGTATTTTCTGAATATGTTTTTATTTTTATTTTTTATGTTTCATATAATTTCTGTAATGCATCTTTATTACTTAGCAAGTTTATATATGTTCCTTAAATTTTGTGGGTGGAGTTCCAAGAGGCGGGGCCTCCATGACATTCCACCAGCAGCACCACCTTTCTCTCTTATACTCTTGTGGATGTGACAACATCCCTCAGGTTGTCATCAAGTGCTGTTTGGTGTTTGTATTTGATATCTTTTGTTTTTTTTTTGTAGATTTTGCTTCTTTTTTGGACTCTGATTTCTGGATTATGTATTGGGACTTTTTGGTTCTGTATCGCATTTTAGCCAAATCTTTTACATTTCCTAGTTTTGCTGTTTTTTTGTTAATAAATTCTTCATTTATAAAAATACTTTGGATTAGTTCAATAAGCAAGATATTTATGGTTACCCCATCATAGGGCAATTTGGTATTCTTGGGACTTTTTTTAAATTTTGAACTTTTAAAGCCAGCTCCCCATTTTGGGCCTGTGTAAGCTGAAGGCTGTAGATAGTAGTTAATAATAATAATACTAATAATCATAATATATTTTATTTATATAGCTTGTAGGCTGTCTGGAAGTTTGGGGTAAAGCTATATCTGGGTAGGCCTATGAAGTTCCTGGCCTGCTTTTTTGGGACGTTTAGTACGCCTCATACTCTTTTACCATGTTTTTGAAACCAATGTACAACGTTCATGTATTCATACTTGATTATTTAATTTATAGGGTCACAGAAAGGTGGAGCAGATTTGGCAGCAATGAGTATAAGGTAGGACCCAACTGTCGACAGAATGTTAGTTAACTTCAGGGTACACTTTCACTTTTATGATTTCATGGAAATTTAAAATATTTTTCTAGTCTAATATTACATTTATATATAGTTTTTCTTGATAGTCCACAGTTTTAGTTCAAGCTGAATTCAAATATTTAATTATTTTATATTTTGTTTTGAGGTAGCCATTATTTTTTTGTGTCATAATTTTATTACGCAATAAAACTTTGTTTCCAGTAGACCTTTTGAAATCCCATTAAATTGTTGGTAACACTCGCTATTACTATCGTGTAACACCCAGAAGTCACATGTTTTGATGTTATTTGCACAATAGTATGAAGGCTGGCATCATTAACAACTGAGTTGTCCAAGATTGTAGACATTTCAAACAAAAATCTTAACTTGTGCTGTTCATTGCACCTTATAATTTAAAGGAACTTTTAGCTAGGATTTTTGAGCTAGTTGCTTGTATTGAGATCTCCTGGTTTTTATTTTTGCCTACTCTGTTTTTTTATCTCTTGGTTGCTATCTACAGTATCTTGTCTTGTGGCCTGCTGTTGTTTTTCATTTCCTGGCAGAATACTCAAATATACAAAGACAAATAACTTTGAGTGAATAATCAACCTAATATTCGAAATGTATGAGAAAAAGAATGGTTGGATATAATAAGAAAACTCCATAATCAACATATAAGAAGTAAGAAGTCAGACATCTTAACTCATTGAGGGCTGGATATTTTTTCCAAAAAAACTCAGTTTTCTGAAAAGCACGTCAAACGTCTGTTGCTATGTGCTGCGGCTGCTGTGTTGACACATGCATCTCTGGCAGCAGTGGCTAAACAGGGTGTGCCTCGATGGTCAGCAAAAATGCACAGTGGGGAGGAAGCGTGGCTGTCTTCACACAGCAGGTGGGCGGCGGTGGAGGCCGCAGAGTGACACAATATGGTTTGTACCTCTTGTCATCATAAGAGGTGGTCCTCCCAGGCAAACACTGCTTTAGGCACATCAGCTACACAAACGTGTTCAGCACCACGATCAGCTGGGGACTGATCAGCTGATGCCGGTACCTCACTTTCATTTTCGATATCCATCTCCAGATCACTTGCATCAGACTCTGACAAGTCAGAGTCCTGTTCAACGAAATTACGTAAAACATCCATTGAGTATTTTGCTTTGCACATTCGCTTTGGTCTCTCACCAGATGTTAATGCCATTGTAGGGGTTGTTTGCTCTTCGCTACTCATGCACGCATAGGGAATCGAAGTGAAATCAACAAAGCTATGCAACTTTCCTTCTAGCAAAGAGAGTTGATCTAAAATATAAGGACGAGTTTTGTCGCAGTTTACAGCTGATTACCGTCCTCTACCCCTGAATTATGACAAAAGTCGACATCAGCCCTGAAAGAGTTAAACCCTGACCTCTAGGCCTCTGAAGCAGCAGTGCTGTGCCATTCGTTAGTAAATCTAGTCAAGAGACATCTAAAGGATGTTTGACTGCTATAAAGATAAAAGTGTAATTACTGGATGCATCACAGTGTTATACAGACCTCAGTCCATAACTGAAATGAAACTGACAATATGGCCTCCATGGCATATAACAAATCACTGAGTTAGACCTTCCATCCACCAAGGGCACCTAAACCAGACGTTATCCTAATCAGCAGTTTTCAAGGAGTCCGGTAACCCAGCCAGCTCCTGTTCATACCCCTTTAGCCTCGGCACACAAACAAGGAGATTCAGGTTTCCTGCTGACACCTGCTTTTTCTGTACAGTCAGATGTTTACTTTGCTCGTCTGGTGTGTGTATTCAATAAATATTGTTATTGTTTTCTCTACCACCTGTGTTGACTGAGAAAGATTGCAGCATTACAACTAAACTTTTGAAATAATTCAGAACTTGAGTGTAAAAAATAAACTGTATGTTGTTCCTCTTAAATCTTCTTCTTAGCTTATCTGCTAACCATACCCAGAGGATGAAACCCTGATAATTCCCTTCAAGAACTTAAACTTTATATAAAATCCTTCTTAATCTTCTCAAGGCTATAAAGGTTTCATTTTGTGAGTCTATCAGTTTCCTAGAGTTCTTTCAAAGTCAGGATTAGTCCAAATGATTTTCTGTTTAATAATGAGAGGTATCCAACACTGATTGAAACTCATGGGCTGATTTATCCATAATCTCTGTGTTCTGTGTTCTATCATTTATGGACATTTATACTCAAAAACTCAACTCAAAAACTCTAAAGTTCTATTTTCTGCAAAGACCTCTATAAAATATACATACATACAAAATAGCAAAGCAAGTGGTACACTACATAAACAAGAGTTGAAATATTGGGATGTAATTACATTTAATCGCTGATTGTGAAAAATATATATATTTAAAAAATCGCAGCACACAATAGTGTGCCTTCTTCTGAGGCTGATGCAAGGCTAATGCCTGTGAGGTTTTAGAGAATCTCTCAACCCACAGTGTAGTTTCATTTTCTGTGATCTTTTTGTTGTTCTTTAACTATTATTATTGTGTATATTGTGTCATTGATTATGTTTTTGTCCTGTCAGTGTTATGTTTTGAATATTGTTTGTTCATTAGTTACTCAGTATGCAAATATAATGTTAATGTTTGTATTAGTGCATTTAGTTATATTTCCTGGCCCAGTTATATAGAGTTTTGGGGGCAGAGCACCATGATGTTTCACCTGGAGGACTGCCCTCTGTCCATATATTTACAGGCAGGGGATCAAGTTCTCTAGATTGGCATCGAGATTGGTATCATGTCCTTTATTTTGTAAGTACTGGATTTCAATTATTTTGCTCTGTTTGTTGGATAACAGATTTTACATTATGTACTGGGTTGCCTTTTAGTCACACCCTTTTCTTTTTTTCATTTTTTGTTTCTGAAAATAAACTTTTAGAATTTTAAAAGATCTTTATTTTTAAAGTTTCCTCTCCTCCTTTTAGAATGTTTCATGAGCATTGTTAAAGACTGGCCTGTGACTGGTGAGACTGTGCCTTCTGGTTCTGGGTAAGGCCCATTTTGAAAATTAAGCTTCAGTGAGGCTTGGGGACAGATTTAGGAAGCTAGGCCTCATTTTGGCATTTTGAGTTTGGATCCTACAGGTAGGAAGGCCTGATACTTCATTTCAGAGGTTTAGGCCTCATTCTTGCATTTTTTTTTGTATGTTTGTTGTAGTTTGAACCAGAAAATCAGAACTACGCCAATGTCCTTTTCAGGGTGTCATAGTTCAGTCAAGTATTTTTTTGTTCTTTTCTTGGCTCAAGTGTATTTTCTTTTTATTTAATCTTTTTGTTATATTGCTTTGTGTATTATGTTATTAATTTTGGTCTTGGTTTTGTTCTTTATATTTTATTAACCATATATTGTACTGTTTATTATTTTATGGTTAGGTGTTATGTTATTATTGAATGTATTTGATATTCATATTTTCTTCCCTTTCCCCTTTCTGTAACGCCCCAAGGGTGGGACTACCTAATAATGCACTGTTTGCATTTCCTGATTTACATTAATGATATTGATTTTGGTGTAGCTAGTCAACTTGTGAAAGCCGCTGATGATGTTAAAATTGGAGGAATGGAAGACACTGAAGAAGCAGTAAAAGCAATTCAGAAACACTTGGACAACCATCTGAACAGGGCAAACCCCTGGAAAATGCAATAGAAAAGTGCAAAGCGCTACACGTGAGTCAAAGGACCATCAGTTATAAATACCAGATGGGAGACACTGTCATACAGGAAGCAACGTCTGAAAAATATTTTGCATGTTTATGTTGACTCAGGGCGGTACGGTGGCGCAGTGGTAGCGCTGCTGCCTCACAGTTAGGAGACCCTGGTTCGCTTCCCGGGTCCTCCCTGCGTGGAGTTTGCATGTTCTCCCCGTGTCTGCGTGGGTTTCCTCCGGGTATTCTGGTTTCCTCCCTCAGCCCAAAAACATACAGGTTAGGTGCATTGGTGATTCTAAATTGTACATGGTGTGTGCATGTGTGTGTGTGTGCCCTGCGGTGATCTGGCGCCCTGCCCAGGGTTTGTTTCCTGCCTTGTGCCCTGGGATTGGCTCCAGCAGACCCCCGTGACCCTGTTAGGATATAGCGGGTTGGATAATGGATGGATGTTGACTCAATGTTTTAATCATCAAAGCAATGGGTGGGACCCGATTAAAAAGGCAAACAAAATGTTAACTTATGTAGTAAAAACTGTTGAATATAAATCAAGAGATGCTATGCTCAGACTATATAATGCACTAGTGAGAACCCATGTGGAGAATTGTTTACAATTCTGGTCACCACACTACAAAAAATATGTAGCAGAATTTAAAGTTGTGCAGAGCAGAGAAACCAGGTGAATCCCAGGATGTAAAGACATGTCATGCTCTGACAAACTGTTTAGTCTTGAGCAGAGGAGACTGCATGGGGACCTGATGAAAGTCTACAAAATTCTCCAAGGTATTGATAAAGTAGATCTAGCAGAATTCTTTTAACATAATGAAGAATTATGTACTCAATGACACCAGAGGAAATTAAGGGGAAGTACATTTTAGACTGAAGCCAGGCAGCACTTCTTTACACAAAGAGTTATGGGACTCTGGAACAAACTACCGAAACATGTAGTTAAAGCAGAAACCTTACAACCTTTAAGAAAAATCTGGATGAGATATTGAGACAGCCTAGCTATTAGCAAAACTAACAAGTCTGATGGACTGCATGGTCTCCTCTTGTTTGCAAAATTCTTATGTTCTTATTGAGAAAATGATGTTAACACTACTGCTTTAGCCTTATATTTGATTTGTGCTACTTTCTGATTTTGGAAAATACAGGGGACTGGAAGAAGAGCTAAAATTGAAGTCACTGCTCCTCTTCTAGTTCATTGTCTTCCAGGCTGAGGATAAAAAAAGGAAAACATCTAAGAGGTTATACCATATCTAAATTCTTCTCCCGTGCAACAATTAAATCAGTCTCCATAAAAGATGCACTTCACCCCTTATATCCAATAAATGCAGTATATATTTCCTGTATTGTTTTGTTGCGTTCAGTAGGAATCATTATCTCCACAGATGGGCCAAGTTCAAAGCTGCTAGTAGCACTGTGGAAGAGATGTTTCACTTACAGTACCACCTCAAAGATACAAGAGTGACAAAGTAACCACAACAAGAACACAAATAAATCAAGACACAAATTACAAGTTTACACTTAGCTTGTTATTAATCTTTCAAGGCCCAAGATGAAACTTGACAGAGATTAACACAGCAGTTATCCGTGGTGCTTTCCATATTCTGGCTGCTTTCTGTTGCAGATGCTGTTATAGAGTGAAGAAATTTAGATTGTGCATGTTTTTAGAGAGCAGCAATTCAAATGTCCCAGGGCTAATCAGGTCGGTAACTGTGATGTTTCAGTGTGTTTGGGGTGCAGTGATTTAAATTCCAGACTGTAGCAACACATTTTATAACTTTAAGGTAATATTGTTTTGGTGATACCAAATTAAGCAGTATCTAATTAGTTATTTTACCTCCCTTTTCTATAAATCTGTGCAATTTCTCCTTGCAGAGCCCAAGAAATGCTTTCCTACAGATTTACTGTCTGTAGCATGAAAATGAAAAAGCAATGCATAATAAAAAGGAAAAGTGAGCAATGTAATAAAGTGATGATAAAAGGCAGAGAGAAAAATTATGTACTGTATATTGTACATAAGAGATTTTTATTTCTTAAGCTGGCTATTATATGAGTTCAAATATAATAAAATACTAGGGGTCTTTGCACCCTGCTCACTTCCCTCACAAACCACCCTGCCTTCACTACGTGCTAGCCTCTTTGTGGTTCTGTTGCTCGCGTATGGGGATGTACAATTTAAACAGATTTTTATATTCATGGGAATAGTTACATATGCATAATAGATCTATTTTACATTACAACAAGTAATTATATTAATAAAGAGTAAAACTTAATAATTTGATAAAACATAATAATTTGAAAGTAAATTATGTTTCATGTTGCGTTACAGTTTTTCACTGATAATACAATTTTGTTCTGTTTGGCTTTGAAGTTAACACACACATACTTTCATTGTGACAACACAACGTATAACTGCCCGTGATTGAATTTCGTTTCTTTCTTTCTATTAAGTAAAATTACTTTTTCGAAATGTTTGGTTCTGAAATTTGTTAATTGTCTTTGCAAAAGCTATTCTAATGGGAAACTGTTAACATTTTAATATGAATGGCACATCAAGATCTCCTTTGTTGTCTAATGTTATCCCCTGAAGATGTATTACATTATCTTTCTTGGATACATCCTTCTTTCTACAGTAATTCATGTGGTGGAAAACCGGACAGTGTTAATGGTTGTAGATATTCTTCGTAATATTGTAAGTTGATGTTTTCATCTTCTGCACAATTACCACCAACTATTTCAGCATAGTCTATTGATACGCATTTAACCAATTTGTCGTGTAACCGATCGACATTGTTGGCGTTAATTCATTTGACTTCCTCGTTTCTCGCTGCTAGGATTGCCCATGTACTCATTTTTTCTGTTGATAACCATTCATGATGAAGTTCTTCAATATGATTTGGACATAATACGTCTACTTTAATTGGGAACTTAAAGTAAGGAAAACGTTAAAATTTATAAGAGCTGAGAGAGCAGAAAATGTGTCTGTCAAAAGCATTCACATTAGTGAGAGATGAGATTACCATGTGCGTGGTTGAAAGGAGGGCAGGTCTTGAAAAAATCTTCTAAAAAGTCACATGGAACACAGTAATCCTCACTGCTGCATACAGTTGTATATTTTGACAATGAATGTTTTCAGGTCTTCAGATAGTTTATGTAGTATATATCGAACAGACCAAGGATGTCACATTAAAGTTTGGTGTTCCAAGTTGGCAACCCAATTTAATTATTTGCCAGAAAATAAAGAAAACTAGTACCCTAAGCACTCAAAGTACAGGGGCTTGCAGCAGCCCAGAAATATGGCAATTCAGCAGAAATTCTGACTCCATTGAGGTGAGAGTCCATAATGAGTGCCGCCTTCTGGGAAACACTTGTTTTTATGGTGTCCCAGATGGAAGAAATTGTGTCTTCTTGAGATGATGTAGACAGGAATAGATGTTGCCCTAAGATGTCTTCCTGGAGTTGCTGTGGAGAGAGAAGAAACGGTTAACACCAGTGCCCTCTCTCATCCCCAGGTGGTATCTCTTACCTTCTCAGACCGAGTAATACATGGGTGACTATATTAATTTACAATTTGAAATTAAATTATTGTGAAAAGATGTGTTCCACATTGTTATAATTTTAAGGTTTTGAGCCGTGCAGACCTTTTTGTTATGAGCAGATGGAATCGCTCATTTTGAAGGACCAATAAGGCTGCAAGAACTGGAAAATGACTAAAAGATGGTAAAAAGCAGGCATAGTCTAGACCAGGAATATGATAGCAACTGATCCCAATACACAAGGCAAACCCTTTGGTCATAAAACAAAAATCCTAACTGACTAAAGTTCTCTTGCATAATAACTACCAATGATGTACAGTACATCATAGATTTTTAAATATTCAGAAGCTTGAACACTGGCACTAAAAGCATTTTAAACAGCCTCACAATTCTGCTGTCAATCATATGACCAGTAATACGTGCCATCTCTACAACTGAACCACCTCAGAAAGGACGCAAATTTCAAATGCCTCTGCAATGATGTCATCAACAAAAAAATAAAAATAACAGCTTTTTCATCTTCTTTTGGCTGCTCCCATTAGGGGCTGCAACAGCAGATCATCTTGTTCCATATCTTCCTGTCCTCTATATCTTGCTTTGTTACACCCAGCACATGCATGTCCTCTCTCACCACATCCATAAACCTCCTCTTAGGCCTTCCTTTTTTCCTCTTTCCTGGCAGCTCTGTCCTTAACATCCTTCTCCCAATATACTCAGCATCTCTAATTTGCACATGTCCAAACCAACACAATCTCGCCTCTCTGACGTTTTCTCCCAACTGTCCAACTAGAGCTGACCCTCTAATGTACCCGTTCCTAATCCTATCCATCCTTGTCACACCTAGTGCATAACTGGTCTCACTACTGTCCTGTAGACTTTCCCTTTCACTCTTGCTGATACCCGTCTGTCACAAATTACTCCTGACACTCTTCTGCACTGATTCCACCCTGCCTGCACTCTCTTTTTCACCTCTCTTCCACAACCCCCATTACTTTGTAGTGTTGATCCCAAGTATTTAAACTCATCCACCTTCACCAACTCTACTCCTTGCATCCTCACCATTCCACTGACCTCCCTCTCATTTACACAAATGTATTCTGTCTTGTTCCTACTGACCTTCATTCCTCTGCCCTCCAGAGCATATCTCCACCTCTCCAGGGTCTCCTCAACTTGCTCCCTACTATCACTACAGATCACAATGTCATCAGCAAACATCATAGTCAATGGGGACTCCTGTCTAATCTCGTCTGTCAACCTGTCCATCACAACTGCAAATAACAAAGGGCTTAGAGCAGATCCCTGATGTAATCTCACCTCCACCTTGAATGCATCCATCACTCCTACTGCAGACCTCACCACTGTCACACTTCCCTCGTACGTATCTTGTATAACTCTTACGTACTTCTCTGCCACTCCCGACTTCCTCATACAATACCACAGCTCCTCTCGAGGCACCCTGTCATATGCTTTCTCCAGGTCCACAAAGACGCAATTCAGCTCCTTCTGGCCTTCTCTATACTTCTCCATCAACATCCTTAGAGCAAACATCGCATCTGTGGTGCTCTTCCTTGGCATGAAACCATACTGCTGCTCACTAATCATCACCTCACTTCTTAACCTAGCTTCCACTACTCTTTGCAATAACTTCATGCCGTGGCTCATCAATTTTATCCCTCTGTAGTTACTACAGTCCTGCACATCCCTCTTATTCTTAAATATCGGCACCAGTACACTTCTTCTCCACTCCTCAGGCATCCTCTCACTTTCCAAGTTTGAATTAAATAATCTGGTTAAAACCTCCACTGCCATCTCTCCTAAACTCCTCCATGCTTCCACAGGTAAAATAAAAATAATAATTAGCAATAATTATTATTTTAAAAGAGAAAATAATGCACTAGAATTTTTATGAATAGTCCAAAACTGAACATTTTAACACCTTTGTCATCACCACATTGTCAGTCTGTTGAAAGTTTAAGGTCATGATCTCCACCATTTTATGTTTTTTCACGTAGTCATGAGGCAATTCCCAAATGAACACTGGTGTATGACATCATTTTGCCAACAGCACTTAAGATGGTGGTGTGCTAATGCAGGCCCCCAAGTTTGAGAATAAATCAATTAAATCAGAAAGGCACTGGACTGAACTATTTTAAGTTTTTTTTTCTTTTATTTAGTGACTGATTTTTTTTGGATTATGCTTTAGGTAGGCTATTGGTTTTGGTAAAACTGAATTTTCATAACCAATCCTTGCCTCTTTCTCACTTCCTTTTTCATCTCCTGGCCCTGGTAATCCTTACCTTTGGGATCACCACTTCACCTTCAGGATCACTCAATTGTGGGCAATGAGAGTTCAGAAAATGGTTGTATTGATGGATGGATTTATGATAAGCAACTAAAAAGACATGGTAATAATGTTAAGTCTGCAAGCCAATCCTCAGTGCCCTGGGTATAAGGACATAATTTAATGATGGTTAATAAGAAGTACAAAAATTGGCGATGAGCAGGGCTGTACCATCTGGTGCTAATTTCTTTTTATTGCCTGTCAAGATTTTTATCTTGTGTAATTTTGCCAAGGTTCTGTAAGCTTCTTTTTTAATTCAGCAGCATGAATAGCCTGATGTCTCCCCCATGGTATTAGCTTTTGAATTAATCCGAACTGTCCATATATTTCTTATTTGGCATATGGAGCTTTTGTGAAATGTGCTTGCTGCTTTTTTTTGTTATATGTTTAATGAAGGTAGCCTTTTGTCTTTATTTAAGTATATGTCTTGTGCTGGCCTTTCTAATTTAATTAGTATTTAGGCACAGATAGTGAGTGGCCACTTATTTTTTCCAATTAATTGACTGCTTAGTCAGAGAGGACATCATATGCACATATAGTGCTATTTAATGCAGGCAGGCAGGTACACATGGAAATGTTTATATAATTTTTAAAAATACGTAAGGGGCTTTAAATGTAATGTGCATTATTGAGTGCCTTATGCAGTAGCATAAGTCTGTCAGTAACAGCAATCCTGCTGGTATTTTCACGTATTAATTTGTTATTGTTGCCTTGACAATAGACTACACAAAAAAGAAAAAAAAATACCCAGTGAAATGGGCTGTTAAAATGAACAGAAGGATGTGGACAGAGCTAGTTCAGAGTCCAGCAATGTCACTGAAGGCGACATATCACACCACAATACTTGCTGTAACATGTCACAGATGTGGTATGGCAATCGAAGACTCAGCTGAGTTCCACACCTGTCAGTGAAACAGAAGAAGGTGCAGCTGTGGTGGGCTGAGAATACAAATACAATGAACACTGATGTACTCAGTAAACTGTGCCTGGTCTGGTGAGTACACGTATCTGCTGATTCATACTAATGCTTTATGACAAAAAGGTAATGAGCCTCAACTATCCAAACTTTAGAGAGTCACAAAGTCAGTACACCAGGTCAGTAGTACTGCTGTAATGGTGGGAGGAGTGTCGTCTTTAACGTCACATATCAGGCCCTTTGTTAGAAGCAGTGTATCATCCGAACACCATGGGATATCTGAAGATATTTGCTTATTAAGTGCAGTATGAGCTTTAGAAACAGAATCATTTTTCATGACTAGAAAAGCCCTGTAATAGACCCAAGGACATGTCAGGGAATTTGACTCAGTCTTGTTAAATAGAAATAAGAGAACCAGCACCAGATAATTTGCAGCACAGGCAGACTATACTGAACTTACCTTGTTTGAGTTCATGTTTTAACATATTTGAGCATTTTGGGAGTCTAAAAGAGTGAGCCACTCTTTATTTGATAGATGGCAGATGGCAGCTCTGCTTAGACCCTGAAGATACTGACTTCTGTACCCCATACAGGTGACTGTATATGCTTCCTAGAATAGTTAATGATGATGATATACTTTATTAATCCCCAAGAGTGAAATTGTGTTTTCACATGACCTTTGGGGGTCAGAGCTCGGGGTCAGCCATTGTACAGCACCTCCTGAACAATTTTCAAGTTAAGGGTCCAACAGAGCAGAGATTTGAACCAGCAACCTTCCAGATACCAATGCAGAGCCTTATCCACACAGCCACGTATTTGTAATTAATATAATCTACACTTGTATTTTAATACTTAAGCAACAACAATCTTCAGTAACAGGTGAAGATATCATCGCACATGCTTATTATATTTCAACTCAGATTTCCTTTAATTGCTTAATGACGTTACTTTTTTTTCTTATTACTCTGTTATTGTTATATATTCCGCACAACTTGATGCCTTGAGAAGCCCTATAAAGCCACAGGTTCAATCATTATCAATCATTCATTGGCTGAACTTTGCTCATTTACAAACATGCAGCTATTTAAAGAAATTGAAAGGCACATTTGGAATGAAATGGTGCTCAGCCTGCAAAGTACTAAATAAGGTAAAGGTGGATCAAATAGCCGACTTAACTGGCTTTCAGAATGTCATTAGATGTAATGATTGACTAGTACATGGCATCCTGCTTTATCTAAAGTAATGCATTCCAAAATCTACTTATATTCATTCTGAAAATAAAATGTGTCATTGTAGTCCAGAACTGCTAAGCTCCTGTTCCCTTTCTGCATGAACTATAAGATGCAATGAGAATTAGCAAGTGCCTGAGAATGAAAAACAGCATGGAGATGAAAGTAATAGATTGGAGCAGGTGACCGCATAGTCAGTGTAAAGGAAGAAGGTCGAAAAACACATAGTAAAAGAAAAGAAATATAATCAAAAGGCAATGTGCAAAACACAAAATGAAGTCAAAGAAACAAAGCAAAATGCCCTGTAGATTCCTCTACAGTAACAAATATGTGGAAAAACAGTAAGGAATCTAAAGCTATAATGCTAGAAGGCTGTGCACCACCATCTTTTATAGGTGGAGTGGGATAAAATGCCATGTCACATGGCTTCAATGACTAGCAGTAGAACATATCAACAGCGAAGAAAATGGCGTCTGTCATGAAAACCAACACAAAATGGCAACACCAGAATAACAATAAAAAGTCATATTTACTAAAGGGAAATATTACAACAAATTTAGCAAAAAATGCTTACTGAGAATTTAAAATCCATATTCACAACAGTGAACAAAGAAAAATTTGAGTAAAATAAGAAGAAAAGCATCAGACAAAACATAACCATCGGATACAAAGATTCTCTCATCAGATTGGATGGCCAGCATAGACTCCACTATAGAAAATCCCAGGGGAAGGTAGGTGGTCAGTTGACTGTGACTTTATTTTTGAATTTCTCTTGTATGACTTTAATCTCCTCTGCTGTTTACGAATTAAAGGACAGATATTGTTGGCTTCCATTGTGGCTTCTAGTGGGTCCCAAAACCCAGAGACAATTGCACAGACAAGTCCCAGGTTCACAGTGAATCTTTTTATTTAACAAAGTACCTTTCCAGAGGCTCCTTTTCCAAACCAATCATTTCCTTTGTCCTCCTCCTATTATTTTCTCCTCCCGGACGATTGTTGCCCTTCTTTGCTCACTGGGCCAAGTGGAGGGCTCTCTCTTTTAATTCTCAACCTGGGGTTATTTCCTGTGCTCAATTTTTTGCCTCTAGGAAGCACTCACAGGATAGGCAGGACAACCCTGGTTGCTTAGCAGTTAATACTTAATGCATGCCACGGAATCTGACAGGCCAACCGTATGGGACTACAACTCTTATGCTGCTCTGTTGGCATCCATACAGGGGCCTGCTAGAAGAGATGTTGCCACCATGTGTATGAGGGAGTGATCTGCCCATTGCAGGCAGTTTCTAACTGTCCCATATTTCTGGCCTCCTGACTGGGATAGGGACGGCCAACCAGCCTGGTCGAGTTGCTTCCCTAGCTAACATGTCCATCCATGGCTGATAGGACATCAGCTATGCTTCGTCGCAGCGTCCCTCCATGTTTACCTCCTGAAAAAGAGGGGGGATATTGCAGCTTCCTTTCAGACTATCTCTTATTTTGGCTTCCAGGCCAGGTAAGCGAGCCATGTCCATTCCAACCAGTCTGTCACCCCATCAGTTTTTACCTTGCTCAGTGTGTGTTTTAACAAACCTGCATTTATGGGTGTACCAGTTCTGCATTTAGTAATCAGTATAATCTATACTTGTTTTTTAACTGATAATTGTTCACAGAGCTCTGCGCCTGCAGTCACTGAAGAGCGCTAATCAAAAATAAGTTGTACTGTACTGTATTGAATAATAGTATTTAAACATGTATTCAAATTTGCCTCATGGAGTTGTTAAAAGGTAAATATATTCTAACTACTTTAAGAAAGCTTTGGTGCATATTCTACCAAAAAGCGAATCCAATGTATTAAGTAGTAATAGTATTAATAATGTGATAGCTACAGAACACAACTAACTTCTAACTTGCCATGTCTGACCAATATGCAACATATCACCACACTCCAGAGCTATGATCTACAACAATGTATTACCAATAGAAACCACCATGTTAGAGCATTCAGAGAACTTGTTTTTAAATGTAAAACAGCAGTTAAATGTGATACCCTCAAACGCATACCTAAACATTACAAGATTTGCTTAATGCTCCCTAAACCCTACTCTGAAACAGCACAGTCAATGTTCATGGGCAAGACAAGAGGTGTATGTGGTACTGCTGCCGACATAACACACACGATAAGAGACATTTCTGGCTTTACTTGTCAAGTATATACCAAAATGAAAGTTAGGGGTCAACATTACATCAGAACTCGCTGAATTTGTGTAATAAAGTTATCTCCGAGATGTTGCCCCAAGAAGGCCAGTCACTTGAAATTTCACACTCAGTAGCTTTCATCTGCCTTATTTCCCACATGTTTTGTTACTGCACATTTGAATCTTGCCCTGTAAGTGTACCAAAGTAACTAATAAAGCATCTGTCATACTTTAGTGGATGCAAAGCCATTCTGAGCACAAGTGCAATGTTTCTTCATTTCTCTGAACATGTGTTTTACATTACCACAACGTATTCAGTCAGAATCCAAAACAAACAGCTAATCCTTTAGTTTTGTACTCACATACCGGGTGATGTTTGAAAAAGTAGCCTGCAAATCATCAAGTTCACACAAACATAACCTTTGTGTTCCGGCCATCATTATGTCGACTTATGAGGACGTCTGGGCAACAACCTCTGAAGTTTGGATAGGAGGTTATCTTGGTTTTTAACATTGTTCACAGAAGCAGTAGTACTTTTTTTCACCAATTTCTGAACTGTGCACTACATGGGAGCACTTGCAATGGGATATTGTCAGTTTGAAGGAACCTGTACAATAGTACCAACCCATTATCCAAATATGATGTTCCAGTGTATACAGTACGTCTGCTCTCCAGCAAGCACACAAATAAGACAACTAATGAAATTAAATTAAATGTGCATGAGGACTTCCCACTAACTTCACCTGACTATGTTTCCTGCTTCTGAAACCAGGTCAGGCCTACATTTTCATATGTAGAAGTTAAATCTATTTTTTCTTCTCTTTCATTTGGGAATTACTAGAAAGAAAAAAAAACAAGTTATGCTATAGATTTTTGCATGTACACATATTGTTTATATATATTTTGCATGGGGCAAGAGGGCATGTGGTAATTAACAGTATCATCTCCTTCTGTTCCAAAAGCACGGAGAAGACAACCAATGAGGGCAACTGACTCTGCCCCTTCCTGTTGGAGGACTATATATTTAAGGCGCTCCTGGAAGGTGGAGTAACACTTGTCAGGGACAGAGCTCTGTTCCAGACCTGAGAACCTCGAAAAGGCATTAACTGCATTATCCACACCAGGGTCATGGAGTGTGCTGGAGCCTATCCAACCCAACAAGTCAGAAACAAACCTTGAACAGGGTGTCAATCTGTCACAAGGTAAACACACACAGACTAATTTAGCATCACCAATTCACCTAAACAGCACATCTTTGGACATTAGGGGGAAATCCATGCAGACATGGGGAGAACATGGAAACTCTATGCAGGGAGCACTTGGGATGTGAACCCTCGTCTCCTAACTACGTGGAAACAGTGCTAACTCTGTACCACCAAGCAGTGGCAGTGGTACAATACATATTTTATACTGTATTTTATATGCCATCACACGCTATTTTGATTCAAGTCTCTTTTGTTAATTAAACGGGGCGACCCCCAACATTTATTTTGGATCTTGTGTCACTTGCCCACAATATACTGGTATATACATTTTTGTATATATATTGTATAATGTTTTCAGAATTCAATGTCTTGCTTGTGTTTTATTTTAACTGTATCAAGTTTGTAATAACAATTTGAAGTGTGCTTGATAAAAGTGAACAGCACTGAATTAACTCATGAGAAGCCCAAGCCAGTTGCTCCTGCGTGGACTTGGTGATTGTGTCTGTGTCTGTCTAAATATTCCCTCAGGTTTTTCATCTGTCTTCCATATTCCAGGACATTTCTGTTGCCTCTAAACTGGACGCAGTGGTGTGTTTCTGTTGGAGTGCCTGTCCTGTCCAGTGTCGGTAAAGCACTCTGCCATACTGGGACAAAGACATTTTTTAAATGATGGCTAGGTGGATGGATGAATTAGGAAAGAAAATATGCATGCATTTTATTTAAAATAAAATTACATGACATCATCCCGCAGACAAACCCCCCGTTTCTTATTCCTCTTTCTTGTTAAAAAATATTTTAGGCAGGATAACAAATGAAAGCTCCTTTTGTGCTGAGCCTGTTTTTAGACCTTTATCTCCATTGTCCATTGTTTAGTCCATTGTTTCACAGTTCTTGAGCTTACAGCATCTTTTTTGAAAGCATATGGTGGAAACTGATCAAGGTAAAGTAAACTGCCCTGTGTCCATAGTTTCCACCCTACATACAAGTGCCAAACTGGTATTCATAAATGTTTTAAATGTCTAGTAACCCAAGACGTTCAAATTGTTTTAAAAGAGTTATTCTATCTGAAACTGAAAACTAATACGAGGGCAGCAAAGCTAATTAGACGGATACTTGATAGGTTCAGACTTGTGATCGTATCACGTTTCCTTTGAAGAATATAGCCATTAAAACATGTGCCTTTGAATGTTTACACATCTTTTTATTCCTTCATGTTGTATATCCTCGGCCTCAGCCGCCTGGTCAATCATCTCGCTACACATAGGATTGATCGACAGACTGGACCAAAGGAAATGTATTCATTTCTGCATTTTATAAATGATAATTATCAAAAGCAATTTTTTTTTTTTAAGAAAAATGCCCCATTATTAGCTATAAATTAGAAAATGAACTTAGAATTAGGATTGCTTTCCTTGAAATGTGCATTTTACTACCAACACTCATAGACAAGGCTCTCTGTGACTAGAAGGGAGAAAAATAACCAGCCTTGGCTTCATCACCAGGCCAAATGTGTAACACAGAGGAAGAGTGGGCAGGGAGTGTCATGAATTAATGACGTTTTCCTGTTTTGTGCAGATTTACTAAATAAAACAGAATGCATGCCATGTTTGCTTGTGTCCTGGTATTCAGCAAGCAGATCTGGCTCACTGCAAGATCTACACAGGCCATACTGTACTTTTTAGGAAATACAAAGATGTAAATGGCATGCTCCTGAGTTTCTGTGCTTTCCAGTAAGCTTAATGCAGTCAACGCTGCTCTGTGCTGGCCACCTCCTGTCGCTTGTGTGTTTTAGGAGCCATCAGTTGAAAGCTCCATATTGACAAAGTGAAATTCAATCCATTTAGGATCAATTTGAGTTTCTATGGCCATTTGAAAGCAGCTGTCATTGATGGCAATGTTAAAAACTGTCTTTCTTCATAAAATAGGTTAGTGTTCACTATTTACAAAGTGATTTAGCCACATATTATGTGCTGATAGATGCCTCTGCCCAAGATTTTATAGGATAAATGACCGTAGGCTTTATCAACAAGGGGAAAGCCCCTCCATGAACCACAATGGGGAGGTGACACAGTGTCAAGTTTTATGAATAACTGTTTATTTTTCAAGATTAATTTTTGTCAATTTTTTATGTTCTCGGATGTATATATACGAGGTTCTAGAACAAAAGAAACAACATCAAAGTGTGGTGCTTCTTTGTGTGTTTGTTGTTTAAAGTAATCAAATGTGCTGCTTCTCGAGGCAACATAACCAGGTATTGAATCCAAGGGGCTGACTGCTTTTGACATTAATGATTATAATTAATAACTATTATGTCAAATAAGCAACAAACTGTTATTCCATTTGTTCACTCAGGGTCTGTTTTATCTATTTTGCCCCAAATCTGAGGAAATTAATTAAGAAAAGTATCCACTTATGTGAAAAATAAAACAAGGTTCAGATATTTTTTACACCACTGCGAGCTCAGGAAGTTGCATATTTTATTATTTAGTGATTTTCAAGAAGCTTTTAAAAGCAGCTCTTTTGAGAGGTTACTGGGAAAAGTAAGATAAGTGAGAATTCTAGGTATTTTGTGTAGATGGGTGCAAAATTTGCCTAAATAGCCAAAGCAAAAGGTTATGATGCAAAATATTTCTTCTGAGTTAGGTGAAGTTAAGAGTGGTGTTCCACAGGAGTCAGTGCTACGGTTGCTACTACTTTTAATACATGTAAATTATTTGGATAGAATTATAAGAAACAAGTTGGCTAAGTTTGCAGATCATACCAAGACAAGTAGTTTGTCAGATAAACTTGAATCCACTGAATTAGTACAGAAGGACTTGGACAGCATACAGGCAAATTTGTAGCAGATGATATTTAATTTTAGCAAATGTGAAATATTACACATATGAAGTAAAAATGTTAGGTCTGAACACATAATGGGAGGTATGAAAATTGAAAGTACACTTTATGAGAAGAATTTAGGAGTCATAGTGGACTCAACACTATCAACTGCCAGACAGTGTTCAGATGCCATTAAGAAGGCAAACAGAATGTTAGGTTACATAGCACGATGTGTGGAGTACAAGTCCAAGGAGGTTCTGCTCAACCTTTATAATGCACTGGTGAGGCCTTATCTGGAGTACTGTGGGCAGTTTTGGTCTCCAGGCTTCAGAAAGGACATAGCAGTACTAGAAAAAGTCCAGAGAAGAGCAACTAGGCTGATTCTAGGGCTGCAGGGGATAAATTATAAGGAACGTTTAAAAAAGCTGAGCCTTATCAGTTTAAGCAAAAGTAGATTAAGAGGAGACATGATTGAAGTGTTCAGAATTATGAAGGGAATTAGTACCATGAATCGAGATTATAACTTTAAAATGAATTCAACAAAAACAACAGAACACAGATGGAAAACTGTTAAGAGCAGATTTCTTACAGACATTCTTCTTCACATGGGGAACCACAGAAACATGGAATAAATTACCAAGTAGTGTGGAAGACATTGGGCTTTGTGAACCTTCAAAACTAGACTTAACATTATTTTGGGTAAATTAGGTGTATATTACAGGTAGGCTTTGTTAGTCTGAGTGGCTATTCTCGCCAAGAGTATTCTAATTTTCTAATGCCCTCTTATGTAATGTTTTGCTAAGACAGGTACCACTATGCTTGAGAACTTAATAATATATAAACAATAATAGAAATAAACCATCCTTGAATCTGAGCCTTCATTTTGGATTACCCCTTGGATGTAGTCACATAGTTTTGAGCTTCTCTCAGTAGTAGAACCCAGGAAATATCCTATATTTAAACATTTATTACATTTTAATAATATACTGGAGTTTACAGAACAACCAGTTAGGCCACAGGTTCAAAGTGTTCACATCTGACAGTCACAGAGAAGTAGATGCAATCTGCCTGCGGCAGTGTGACTGTAACTGCCAAGTCAGAATTTTTTTTATTCTTTTTAGTAATTTGGGTCCATATCTAGGAGTGGTGTGCTATTTATCAGAATGATACTATTTATTTATTATTGAGCTTCAGTAAAAAGGCAAATGTTTCTCGGGTGACAAAGTTTGTTTGTTCACTTGTTGGTTGCATCTGTCACTTTTGTTGATGTTTTTGCTTTTACTGGAAAGAAACTAGGCTAGTGAGCAACTATGATTAAGAACAGCACTTGTTCCACTACTATTATTTTCAAGGCAAGAAATATAATTGTTGCACAATGTGTTTGAAACACAAGAAATATTATAAACATAAGCAAAATTCTAAATAGTAAAATCAACAATAATAAAAAGAGAAACACTTTTGCACATTTACCAGCAGAGGGCACTGATGCTCTTGAAGAGCTACTTCGAGCTACTATTTGTATGAAAATGTGCTATATAAATAAATGTTGTTGAAGAGTAGTTTTCTGACAGTGGACAAGCACCAAAGACTTTCCCAACCCATAAACAAAGAGAAAAATACAATAATAAAACTAAATGAAAAATTGTACTTTGCTTGTTTTTCTTGCAAAAAGCTGACTGTGTTCATTCTTCATGCATTATTGTGGGATGGGTGTAACTCACCAAGTTAATCTTTATCTCATCCCCCTTGTCAATACCCCACATCAGTGCAGAATTTCTGCAAGTGACATGACCTGGTGTTTTATTTATAGTCTGAGGTGTACAGAATGATGAGAAAAGGAGACAGGACTATTTCTTGTGGTGCTCCAGTGTTGTTCACATCCATATCAGAAATATAGTCCTTGAGACAAACAAACTGCAGTCAATGGGACAGGTAGCTGATTATCTAGGACACCATGGGCTCATCCACTTGAATACCTCTGACCTTACCTCTTATCAGGGATGGCCAAATGGTACTGAAGACACTGAAGAAATCCAAAACTATAATCCTCACATTGCATCCAACTTTGTCTAGATGAGAATAAGCCTTGTGGAGCAGACAGATAATTGCATCCTCCACTCCAATCTTTGTCTGATAGGCAAACTGAATTGGGCCCAGGTGGCCCACCACAAGAGAACTCATATAGTCCAGGACTAGTTCCTCAAAGGTCTGCATGGTGTGAGAAGCAAGTGCCACTGATCTGTTGTCATTAGATAAAGAGGTACCTACCTTCTTTGGAACAGGAGCATTGTGGGATGTTTTCCACAGCTGCGGCACTTTCTGGAGCATTAAAAACCGAATGAGTAGGTGATGGAGGAAACCACAAAGTTGGTCAGAACTGGCCTTAAGAACTCGAGGACTGACTGCAACAGGTTCCGCAGCTTTTCCTGTGTGTAGCTTCCTCAATTGTCTCCTTATGTGAATATATATTTAGAAAGCTTACCGAAGATTATCAGCCGTGTCATAAGAGTATGCTACCCTGGGTAGTGTTTAGATTCAGCAATCAGCCTGATGCATGAGTTGTGTTCTCTGACATCAGTATCTCTGACTTTGACCTCACTCTGTACTGATCTTAAAGAGCTCCCTGCCATTACCCAGAGTTCATAAAACTAAAATATTGCTTCCAACATTAGCTACTTTAGCTCTTGTTTCTGACATCATAAATATGAGTAAAACAGTGCAGGATTCTTGTATTGCTTAGTAACAGCTTATTTGCATCATGGTATCAGTTCTGCATTATAGATAGCAGCAAAAACATGAAAAGCAGAGCAATACCTTGATTTTATAATGCTGCAAAACTTTTACACTTTAAACTAATTATGCAGCTATTCACATAAATCTTAAGCAAACACAACAGCAATAATAAAGTTAAGTTTTCAGTAACCTAATAATTTAATGGCTGTTTTCCTGTTTCAGCACAGAAAAGTAATAAAGGTTCACTTTTTATATGTTAAAAGAAAAGTTCTGCTCCAATCTCCAACACTAGTTCCAAGGAATTCATGTATCCATTAATATTATTGTTGTCCTATAAACTGTTGACATTTGTAAATTCAGATTAGCAAAGATATGTATATACTGTAGAATAAAATATAGTTAATCGCAGCACAGATAAAGTCGGTTTTCTTCAGCTGATTTATAATGGAGCAGAAGAGAACAGAAGAGAAGAGCACAAGAGAAGGGTTCATTGACAAAAGCGCGACAGACATGCGCCACGACAAAACCATGACCGACAAATGAGCGCCGACAAACCCGCTAACTGGTTTTCGACAAATGCGCGCCGACAAAATCGCGAGAGAGGCCAAGAGAGTGGGACGCCCTTGCTGCAATTCTTCCTACATATGCAGGGTGTGATCTTAAGGACTATCTGCGTGCCGTGCTGATGACATGCCGCGTCTCATAATATTGACTTCTAAAACAAACATTATTACAGTATATATGCTTTAAACTAGTAATTCATATTTAATGAAACTTTCGCGATTTTGTCGGCGTGCATATGTCTATCGCGCAAATGACGGGTCACACAAGAGAAGTGATGAAGAAAAAAAGAAGCCAGCTAAGATGCTTACTGATGTGAAGTAAGGAATTACTCTTCTTCTTGTAGAACTTTTTAGAAATTACTCTATTACCATGCCATTTACGGAATGCCATATCCTTGACCTAACCACTCAGGGAAAAAAAAAATATGTTTTTCTTCTTGGTCTGCTTGCCCAATTTCCACATATGTTCTATAGTAGTAGGGTGATATACATTGTTCTTCAATGAATCTTAGGCTGGAGAGGTCCGTTCATTTTTGACATTGGAGATGACCCACTTAAAGGTTTTCGAATGCTGTTTCCTTCCTAGAGTGTATATAAAACACAGGGAACTCCTGTTTCTGTATTACATCTTGCCTGAAGAAGCAGCCTGACCTGCCTTGAAAGTTTGCATAGTGTAATCTGTTCAGTTAACCAATAAAAGATGGCATGTCTCATCATATGTTGGTTCTAACATTATCTTAACAATCCCCATTTCTTTAAAGCTGATTGTGTTCATAATCCATATTAGTTAGGAATACTTTTCACATCTGTTTAGTTCACTTTGTCTCATTTCTGTATGTTTTACGTTATACTTTCCCTTTTTGAAATGCTTTCTCATTGCTACAGTAATAACATCATATTTTGTATGATTGTTTTTCATGGTTGCATTTGTTAATTGTAGTCATATACTGTAGTTCTGACTCCCCTTGATGCACAATGTTATGCATTACATACACTGCAAACCATCCAAATGTTAAGACTTTTTTAATGAGAGTTCACTACTAAAAACAAAAAGCTACATGGGGTACCTCTTCTTGTTGTGATTCTGCTTTTATTTTTTAGTTTTTGACTATGTGTCAGAGTTTTGGTTTTGATGAAAGATCATTCGACTTCGCTTGAAACAGACCCCAGCTTATTTATCAACTACTCTGTGCCTATTTCAGAAAAGAAAGACAAATCCAGTCAGGTTTAATCACTCCATCTGTCTAAACCAATCCTGATGATAAGAACATATTGAAATGCCTCTGCTAACACACTGTCACAAATTTGAACAAGAGCCATACAAGGTTTAGGGCAGCCACCCGTATATTGTGTATCCTGGCTGCAAAATTTGAAAAAAACAAGTGATAGCACTGGTGTGCACAGATTAGAGTCCAAAACAGAACTGCCCTCCTGCGGAGGGAAATGAGGTTTTATAGGGAATCTTGTGGAAGTGACGTCAGCCTCGGGGCCGGGACGGGAAGTGATGTGTTCAGAGTCGAGGCACCAGAACCTGGTGGGATATCCCGGAAAAGGTCTGCAGGGAACTCAGAAAGAAAGTTAGTGCACCCCGCTGCCCCCTGGTCGAGTATGTCAGTACTATTGTCTAAGTCCTTTAGCTGCCTCCTACTCGCACGTGTGTGACAACACATACAATGTTGCTCTCATTATCATAACATATTAAACTTGTACTCCACTTCTTGTAAAAGCTATGAAAAAAGACCAACATTTTCAGTTTTAGCAAACAGACATTACAAGGTAGCATAGTTGAAGTGTTTAAAATTATGAAATGCTTTGATTAGTACAGTGGATCCAGGCTATTTAAAATTAGTTCAACCAGAACACATTGACACAGAAGAAAACATTAAGGGTAAATTTCACACAAATCTCTTCTTCATCCAGATAGTCATAAATGCATGAAATCAGTTACTTTAGGGACTGTCAACTCAAGTCAATGTCATTCTGGAGAAATTAGGTGAATGGGATGGCAAGCTTTGTTGGGCTGAACAGTCTGTTCAAAACTGTTCTAATGTTCAAATGCACAGAGATATCTAGTCATAAACAGCTGTAAACTTTAGGACAGAGTCACTGGTTCAACTGCCATACATCAACTCTGTAACTCGTCATAGAATCAATAGTTACTTATGTTCACAGACAAAAATTGACTGTAACATCTGTATACACTTTGCAGAAGATAAGCGTCTCACATCATTTGTTTCACTTGTGCTGGTAGATGTTTCCAACAGATGGCGCAGGCAGTGCATACCCATTTCTGATGGTACCCAGGCTTAACAGTTTTCTCCTAGTCTTAGACAGAAGACAAATGTCTTATGTCAGAATCTTTCATTGTTCGAATAGCTAACTTTATCAAATCATACAAATAAGCACATGGGTTTGTCTATCAAAGTATTTAGGTAATTGCAAATGTATATGTGACTCTATTATGATTGGTTCATTCACATTTACATATGACTCTTTTCCTTTGCCTACACATTCCCGCACTTGATGTCACTTGATTCAATGGGCTTCAGCATGCTGTGGAAGGACTCAGAGAGACATATTCAGCAGCACCTAGCTAAACAATCTTATCTCAGGGAGCAGAAAGCTCACCAAGGGGAAGAAACATCCTTGGTAGCTGAAATTGAATCTGCAGCATCAACTCTGGGCCATGCCACTTGTACTGCAGGCTGAGTCAGTTTTACTCCTGCTTCCACTCAAGACAAGTGAATTTGGGAGTTCTAGCAACACAAGCAGGGGCTCAAGTCCAGGTCACCTCTGCTTTCTCAAGCAGTCCCCAGTTCAGTCGGCATTTTCACCCTTTCCACTTCCCCACCGTGCCTGCAGATCATGCTGATGTACTCATTGTTGGAGATATGGTGCATCACATAAACTTCCATCACCAAACCACAAAACTTGTGTCATGTTTCTCTGGTGCACCAGCTCAAGATTTTAGGGGATGAGCCCTGGCAATCTTCAACAAGCACAAGAACAGGGCTATCGTGATGACAGTACTGCATACCAGTATCAACAACTTTCAGTATCGGAAATTGGAATTTCTGAAGACAGACTTTACATCTTTTGTTCATTTTACAAAGGAGAAGCCCTAGCTGCTTATTATGACAATGTGATGAAGCCTACACCAACTCCTAGCCTTGAACACCTGGATGAGAACCTTCTGTGAAAGGCAAAACATCAGCTTTGTGGACAACACTTTCTCATTTTCTTTAGACAACCATGAGTGAATTGTATTTAAATGTGGGTGGAAACAATTGGAAGGCTCAATGAGTGTCACATTTCTAATCCATTCCAATGCCTCATGAAGGTGGTTTTCAATGAATAGGCAATGACTTTGTAACTGTTAAGATCAGAGGTGCCCTAATTAATCTGGTCTGACAGACAGCAAGCTTCTGTTTGCAGTGAACTGTATACAGTCAAACAGCCTTCTGAAAAACCCTTTTAGACATTGTGACCACAAGGGGGTACCACTGAGCCCCAAAGCTCAGACAAAAAGTTACCCATCACAATTCCAGGTTCGAATTTTATTTTTCACCCACACTTTTAAACACAAATGCTAGTCAAAACACCTCCAAATTAAATAAAAGTTCATTCTCCTTCCACCTCCAGTTGAGTGTCACCTGCTGCCTCCTGACTGTTACTCTCTGATGTGAGGCGGCGAGGCTCCTTTTCAGGCAGGACGCAGGAATGCTTAAGGTGTGCTTGGAAGCTCTTCCGGTTCACATGGAAAGCAAGAAGGTCTTCCTCCGACAGCACCTTCTACTGGCACCCAGGGACAGCGTTGCCCTTCCAGACTCCAACACCCAAGCACCCCTGCGAGAGTCTCAACAGAGACACCACCGGAGGACCACTACCACCTGTAGTATGGGGAATGGAACTGTTCCCGGCTTCTGCTGGTCCATCAATTATCTTACTCTGGTGGGGCACAAAGTAATCTCCTTGTCTAGCAGGCAAGCTCATCTGTCCTTCCATTCTGGTATCCCGTCTGGGCAAGAAATTATCCCCCATCCTGGCTGGGATACCCGTCTTTGCTTGTGGGCACTTACAACATATAAGCATGCATTGCATGTACAGAGAACACATTGCATGTGTTATAAATAAACATAACGTGTTGCAAGGGAAACACTTTTTGCTTTAAACCAGATTTTACTTTGCCTTTTGAAGACAATAATGAACGAGTGTTAAAAGTGAACAGTATGTTGCTGCAGGTATTGTGTGTGCTGTTGTTCAGTTACACTGCTAGAGCTGGATTTGATGAAAGAAAGAACTGGCGAGTACATCTGTGCATATGTGAATTGCAAAATATGCATTTGAATTAAACCGTCCATCATACTTAATTACAAAGAAGCTTGAAACGACTGTCATTAAGAGAGTTGATAACAAAGTGGTACAGGAGATGCAGATTTTGATACAAAAAACACACAAATCAGTAAATGTACCTATAACACTGACACCACTAAATAACAATTAGAAATGCAAATATCCCGTAACAGAATATAGTCACAGTGCTTTAATATGTTGTATATCCATAGATCACAATACTTATCTAAACTCAGATTTTTGTTGTTGTTATTCCATATAGTTAGGCAATAGTGAAAATGACAGAAAGATACCATAGTAGACAAAAGCACTTCTCAAATGCCTGCACTGATCCACATGAGTCTGTCTGTCTTTTCTGTCCCAGCACTCATTAATGTGCAAATTAAACATTAAGCCTCAGTTACCTTGTGTTACCGAGCTCCAGAAAGGATAACAGCAAGTTTACCTTTTTATTTTCTCTCAGTATCAGATCTTTTGTTCAGTATCTTTTGCTTCCTGAACCCCGGTGGCAGTTTAAAGTGCATGGACTGGATGAATTGGGGATGAGTGTTTTAGGAACAGGCCCTGTGAACAGACCTGGATTTCGCTGCTGTTCACTTTAAAAACTTTTTACCAAGTTGTCCCCAGATGTGTATTCCCATGTGTGCCCATTGAGATGTATGTTTTCCTTTTCTTTTTCTTATTTGTAAATCTATTAATTTGTTTTGAGCTACTCTCTGGTGCACATGTGAGCAAACTGAACTTAACTGATAATAAATCAATAGAAGCTATTTGTTAACAAACCCACTACATAGAGAAAAATGGCTATATACTAAAAAAATAACCTTCAGCACCTGACTCAGGGTTGGCTTCAGCCTCCCATGAGCCAGCAGCAGAAAACGGGTAGCTGGAAGGACGGCTACAACACAACTCAAAAAACTTTACATGTGCTATTCTAACTTAACTTGTACTTATCAATTATTACTACAGTACATTACTTTAGGTAAGTACATGCATGGGTGCAGTTGAATACTCCTGTAATTTGCAAGCTGCCTTGGATAAAACACAAGCTGAATTATTCATTCCAGAAGTCTTACTCATAATACTGTATACAAGGCACTATTTCATGTTGTGAATTAGCTAAAGGAAAAAGTTGCATAAATAACAATGTGAAACTCCACCACTGTGCAATGTTTAAAGCCTCGGTGTGCCAAAGATAAAGGGAAAGAGGCCCCCCCCCCCCCAAAAAAAAAACCCTAAAAGACAGCAGAACTAACTGCTGTGCTGACCTTCAGCCAGGCAGTATATAGAAATATATAGAAAGTAAAATGTGCACTTTCTTGAACTCTGTAAAAGTTACTCATTATCACGCACCTTGAACATGGGAAAGGTGCTGTATAAATAAAATGTATTATTTATTATTACATGTGTGTTAATATGCATTTAAAGACATCCTCCTTCCCTACCACACATTAAGTTACAATGACTACTAGGCTGTGTAAATCACCAAGGGTTTACCTTACCAACAAGACAACTCCATCACATACAACACCGTGAACAAATTGTCTGATCAATAATACTTTGCCTTAAATGAATCACGGGTTGACCCAGGCCACCATGCCATGATGTTTGTCAGTCTCATCTTGGCATCCCAGATGAGTTACGGTTAACAAAAGTAGCCTCATTCCCAGTAGATGCAAAATTCATGGCACAGGATCGGGGCACCACCACTACAGAGCTTGCTCAGGAATGGCAGCAGGCAGCTGTGAGTGCATCTGCACGCACAGAGAGGTGAAGACTTTTGGAGGATGGCCTGGTGTCCAGAAGGGCAACAAAGAAGCCACTTCTTTTCAAGAAAAACATCAGGGACAGACTGATATTCTACAAAAGGTACAGGGATTGGACTGCTGAGGACTGGGGTAAAGTCATTTTCTCTGATTAATCCCCCTTTGCAATTGTTTGGGGCATCTCGAAAAAACATTGTCTGGAGAAGAAGTGGTGAGCGCTACCATCAGTCCTGCCAACAGTAAAGCATCCTGAGACCATTCATGTGTGGGGTTGCTTCTCAGCCAAGGGAGTGGGCTCACTCACAATTCTACCTAAGAACACAGCCAGGAATAAAGAATGGTACCAAAACATCCTCCGAGAGCAACTTCTCCCAACCATCCAAGCACAGTTTGGTGACAGAAAATGCCTTTTCCAGCATGATGGAGCACCGTGCCATAAGGCAAAAGTGACAACTAAATGGCTCAGGGAACAAAACATCAAAATTTTAGGTCCATGGCCAGGAAACTCTCCATACCTTAATCCCTTCAAGAACTTGTGGTCAGTCCTCAAGAGGCGGGTGGACAAACAAAAACTGACAAATTCTGACAAACTCCAAACATTGATTATGCAAGAATGGGCTGCCATCAGTCAGGATTTGGCCCAGATGTTGATTGAAAGCATGCCAGGGTGAATTGCAGAGGTCTTGAAAAACAAAAAACTGATGAAATGCTTGTAATTATAACTTCAGTAGACCATAGAAACATCTGACAAAAGATCTAAAAACACTGAAGCAGCAAACTTTGTGAAAACAAATACTTGTGTCATTCTCAAAACATTTGGCCACAGCTGTATAGAGCCTACACTTTGGAATGACCTCCCTAAATGAATGAGATCAGCTGACTCCATTCATTCTTTTAAAAAACAACTCAAAACTCATCTGTTCAGGAATGGCTTTTAACTTAACCAGATATTCTACTTCCTCTTTCAGTCTTCTCTGTACAGATGCTCAGTATAATTTGTGGGTATGTTATATAACAAATGATATTATTTTCTAGGCTTTTCTTTTACAACTGAATTTAGTATTTTACTTTGTTTTTTATTGTCTTTTATTCTATTTAATGCTGTTGTATATACTGTATCTATCTGTTTTAGTGTTCTGTTCAGGAAACATTTGTATCCAAGGTTACATATACCTGCTGTTACTTTATGAGACTCTGTGAAGTGCCTTGAAAATGGGAAAGGCATTTCATAAATAAAATGTATTATTATTGTTATTATTATATTATTTTAGGCACTTTGCTCTCAGACATGGACTAGTGGAGTTTGCCAAATTATCCTGCAAGATTTTTTCAAATTATACTCAAATTAAAGATCGACAACAAATTTACTTACAGTACTGAGAATGTTGTTGATCTTTTATTTAAGGATTTTACATGATCACTTTATGCTGTATGGGAGACATTCAAGATGATAGTCTAATTTAGGATGTGGTCTGCAGCCATCTGAAAATCCTTGTGGCTAGATGGAGATAGGAAACATCTGCAGGTCGGACAGAAGGGGAAGATGGGCAGGGCTGGACTGGACGGGGAGGCTCATTGACTGGACCTTTGCTGCAATGACTTGGAATGACATGCATCAGTGAGACATGGACACTGGCACCTCTTTATGTGCAGCATAGCAGTTGTCTTCTTTCAGAAGCTTTACAAAACAGCTTTGGGTTCTGTTTACTGCTAACCTTCTTTTTTTTGATGGATCTGGGACTGACCAAGCTGGCACTGTATTTCCTCTAAGTATTCACACTAGTCCTTACGCCATGTCAGATTTTTGTACTACAGAGGCTGTAGCATCCATCAGAAAATTCAGATTACAGTGCTGCATAGTAACAACGTTGAAATACTTTATTAGTGTTTTTAATGAATGCTTTGAGAATACTTTTTTGAGTATAAACTTTTCTACATTTTCAAACACAAATGGATACTTTTACTCCATTACATTTTGCTAGTCACATTGTAGCAATATAAAAACTAAAGGTCAAGTTCACAAAGTCGCACAGTGCCCGAAATAAAAAAAGAAGTTGACAGATATTAAAGTCATTGTGAAAAGGCAAGTCGTAGCCCATCGTCTGAGTGTCATATGAAAGTTTATTAGTGTACAGAGAAAAGAAAAAAAATAGGGACACAGTGAGAAAAAAGCTCGAAATGTCAACTTCAATCTCGAAATTTCCATCTTAATCACATAGTTTATTTTATCATTAAAGTAGAACATCATAAAATTCATCTTTAAATCGTTTAATTTACTAGTTTCTCAAATATCATTATAACTATAGTAGCACATTAAATGCTTTGCTTTGTATGTGTTCTTCTATGTGCTCTATGTGTGTGAATCACTATGTGCTTCTTAAACGGACTTTCTCTTACACCGATAGGACACAGAATACATTAATGATATTACAGCTCTCTGAATAATTAAAATACTGAGATGTATACTTGATATTTTCATGATGATAGGAATTAAAGCCCCATCCAGAAATTGTTCCTGCCTCCTGCAAGATGCTTGCTGCGCTGTGCGTGAAACTCAATGAAATAATTTATTGCAGCAGTACTGCCTCTTTGAAATGTACTACCCCCCGATTCCTGTCCTTCCTCTTCTTTCTCCAAGTAACCAATCACCACACAATCAGCTCTTTAATAGATGTCAAGACATCTGTAAACTTAAAATGTCGATCCTTCAAAACTTTTAAGGAGCCTTGAAATTTATTTGTAGTACATGTTTAATTATTCCATCCATCTATCCATCCAGGGCCACACCAGTCCTAGCAAACACACAGCGCGAGGCAGGAACAATCCCGAAATGGGCACCAGCTCATCTCTAATATAGATTATTTAAATGAAGTTAAAAATGCATCTGTATAATGTAATAAACATACAGTCGACCCTTGACATACGACCGGCCTGACATGCGAACAACTTGATTTACGACCAAAAGTTTTGTTTTGTTTTACGACCAACGTCTTGCATTAAGACCTGAATGCGGTCACGTGTATCCGCTTGTGCCATTGTAAACAAACAGCCGAGAGCATTCGTAAGCGTCAGTCGGTGCCCAGATACATGTGCTTGTGGACGTAATTTCAGTCAGTGCAGTGATTTATCTATATACATAATTCACTAAGCTCATGGCAAGCAAGACGCATAATTGTTAAGGAAGGAAGAGAAGGTAACGAAGGTAAAGAAAGCTATCACAATCGAAACAAAGAAGGAAATTGTGCGGAAATATGAGAGTGATGTTCATGTGACTGATCCTGCTAATACCGTATTTACTCATGTACCACGCACCCTTGTGTAAGACGTGCATCTTAATTTTTACAAAGAAAATTGCGAAAAAAGTTTTGCCCCGTGTACGATGCGCGTTGTGATTGTATAGGAAGCGTTGAGAGAGAGAGCGAGCACTGTCGTGCGAGTGGGCGAGTGAGCGAGAGAGAGAGTGCGAGTGGGCGAGCAAGCGAGCGAGAGAGAGAGCGCGAGTGGGCGAGCAAGCGAGCGAGAGAGAGAGAGAGAGAGCGAGTGGGCGAGCAAGCGAGCGAGAGAGAGAGAGAGAGAGAGCGCGAGTGGGCAAGCAAGCGAGAGAGTTTCCTCGTGTATGACGCGCACCTGATTTTCTAATGCTAATTTTTGGGATATAAATACGGTATGTACAGCATGTCGAAATCCACCATCTCCACAAATTTTATAAAAAAAAATTTGCATAAGGCGGCTCCTTCTAAACAATAACCACCTTCCGTTTCATTCTCCTCCTCCTCCCTTCCTGCAGCCCAAAGATGTTAAATTAAATGGTGATTATAGTATGAAATTGTTGTTTCTGGTAGGCTAGGCACTTTTTATAACTTTTTGGTTAGTACATTAGAAAAATTATTGGTGTTTTGGTAAATTATGCACATTATACAACCCTTTTTTATGAAAAGGTTAAGTAAGTGTTGCAGTGGGAGGTTTGGAACGCATTATGGGTATTTCCATGATTTCTTAAGGGAAAAATAGTCTTGACTTACAACTAACTTGAGTTACAACCAGCCCTCGTGAACGAATTGAGTTCGTAAGTCAAGGGTCCACTGTACTGCATTTCATCTTGAAAATATCAAGAGCTCCAAGAAGATAGCGCCTGGAAATCTAAATCGACTTAGAACCCAGTCATCATCATCTGTAAGTATGCGCTCACTTCTACTGAATTGAATTTCTTTATTGTTATTGTATCGTACAATAAACTTATTTTCCTATAAAATGGTAAAATAACAATAATAATAATAAGATAAAAACAATTAAAAGTATACAATATGAAAGCATAAATGGCTCAGGTTGTGCAATATTACAACTGTAATGCAAGTTTACAGTGAGGCAATTGTACTTATAAGTACAAACAGTTCTACCGGGAGCACTTGATGGACTGATTTGAGTGCGTTTATACCTCTTGGGATAAAACTGTTTCTGAACCGTGAGGTCTGTACAAGAAAGGCTCTGAAGCATTTGTCGAATGGGAGAAGTTCAAACAGACTGTGCGCATGGCTGAGGCAGCGTGTGCTAGAAGCTCTATCCCGATAATTCTCTCCGCTCTTCACACAATCTACGGTACAGCTTTCCGATCAGCTGCTGTAGATCTCTGATTCCACACTCAGATGCATTGGGTTAAAACACTCATAGCATTTGGAATAGTTTGGCCATTCCATGCGACATTATATGGTTACAGGTTGATTACAATCAGATGCCTTAAACTAAAACACGATATGCGGTTAATGTCAGTGTCTTTGATGAAACTGCGTCAGGAATGTGAATCTAAAAAATAAAAGGAAGCTGCCAGGAACAGTAGCACTGCTTTGATGTTGGGTGCTGCCAGTTTGCAAAACCGAGCTGAAAACTTGCGTACGCTATGGTTTGAGCAGGCATGAGAATGTGTGTGGCTTTACGCCATGTTTAGTTTTTATACATGGCGATGTGAGCATGGAAAAGGGAGTATGCAACATTTTTGTGCGTACGCACCATTTATACATGATGCCCCAGGTCATGTCACTTGCAGATGATTCTGCACTTATCGGGTGTATTGATAAGGGGAATGAGACCGAGTATAGGAGTTGGGTGGAAAACTTTGTTTCTTGGTGCAGGAATAATTGTCTACAACTTAACATCAGCAAAACGAGAGAACTGCTTAATGACGTTTTTCATATTTTAACAATAAATGACAAAATGTAAACATAAACTATATAATGCGTAAAGCCTGAAGTGCAAAGATCAAATAAACACTTTCACAAAAGGTTCAAGGATGATACAATAGCTTCTGTGGTGCAGCGGTAGGAATTGCTAACTTATAATCAAGAGTCGCCAGGTTCAATCCTGACTGCCTCGTATATTTACCGTTTTGAGTAGCGAGTTGCTCTCATTGTTAATATTATACATTAAACACATACATTTGATTTGTGTCTGTAACGGCCACTGTACTAAATGTATAGTACTTGTAAAAGTTACCTTTTTTTTTTTTCACTTTTATTCTCTTAGTCACGATCACGATACATACTACCACACCCCCCACCCCAGGAATCCGACGCTGTTACTTTTTATCTGAAACTGGGAATAACTGTAGATGTGAGCGGTGTTTTGAGACAATTGAACTGGAAATTCTCTGATCTGGATGAATAACAGCTGACACACAAACCCCGGCGAATCTGCTTTATTCGTATGTCATTGTCACTTGATTTTTTTATTCAATTTTATTGAGTGTTTCTGCTTACGCTGAATTAGTATGCGCCTAAAGGCCCGTCATATCAAAGCCGCACAGACAAAAAAACAGAGACACAGGTATATATATTTGGAATTATTCATTTTATGACCTTATAGTACAATTCGGAAAACATTGTGGCACAGATGCAACATTATTCATATTCATTTGCATTCCTTCTTGCGGTTGTAATCAATGACCGTGTCCCCCCCAACCTTGCTCAGTCTGCACAGGACTCCAGGACATGCAGAGAAAAGAATATTCCATTGCAAGGTGAGTCGTGAACGCTCTTCTTTTCTCAGTGGACCGCGTACATGCCTTGCACAGTACATGTGCTTTGATCACCGCCAGGTCAAGCTTGTCATAGCACAAGCAACCGGCCACCTGTGTGCTGCTGCTAGCACTGAATAAGCTCACACCTTCTGGTGTCAGCGCACAGAACCGGGGAAAAAAAAGAAAGAGACAAATATATGTGACATTGTCAAGAAATCATCGTATGACCTGAATGGTACCAATCAGAAAACATCATCGCACTAATGCAATATTATTTGAAAACGAACAGATCGGGTGTAAATTTGTTTACTTGTAAAAGTTATCTTTTTTTACTTTTATTTTCTCAGTCTCGTTCACGCTCTCCCTCCCCTCCTGATCTGACCCTAACTAACAGCACCAGCATAAATTCTCAAGAGATGGTGGCATCACATCTCCAGGATGCTTTCAATTCAGATGCTCATGCACCGTGGTGGTGCTGCCATGAAAAGAAAGCTCCACTTTACAAAATCTGCATTCAACTTTTTTTTCTTTTTTGGTGAAGTGCTCCCAGACTTTAGAAAGTTTCTGTCTCAATTTTTTTTCATTTCCTTCCCCCTACTCTATCCGACTCACCATTGCAACCATGTTTATTTTCCTCTACATTCTTCTTCTCCTCAGACATTCTTCTTCGTTGGTAGGACTGTGTGCAGTCTTGACAAACAATAACTATATTGCCCCCAGATGTTCATGTAGTGCATTGCAGTTACAAAAACCAATGTTGTTCTTTGTGACTGGAGCCTCTATTGAAGGTTCTGTTTATGAAGCATCGACAATAAAAAAAAATCTGTGTTGACGATTTTTTGTAGTCGACATAGTCGTTTACGTCGACTAATCGTTGCAGCCCTAATCAAGAGAGGCTGTTCGAATTAACAAAAGATAACTAAAAGTGCAAGCTCAGTTATAGGATGCGTTCTGTACCACCCTGAAGGTAGCAAAGGAGGGAAATAAAACTGAGTGCCCTTATGAACAATGCTGCACATCCTCTCTCTGACACAATAATACTGAGAAATTTGAGCCAATGAATCATTCAATAGAAGTGTCAAGAAACGCTACTGGGGCTCCTTTATACCAACAGTAAAATGTCTGCATGACTCACTGTGACTGTGACAGCCAAGTCAGAAGTTTTCTTACTTTTTAAATTTTCTTCATTATTAGTCATTCTGTTGAGTTTTCAGACCATAGTTTGTGTATATACATTTATCAATCTAATAGCTTCTGTTTTACAATTAAAAAAAAATAAAGTTCTGTCTAGGAAAAAATAAAGTTGTTTCTACTGAGCCAACTCTATTCCGCTTTAGTATCAATGCCATTCAACAACAAAAGTCGGAACTCCTGAAAACTGATTCTAATGCTGATCAGAGAAATTCACCAGTGTTTTTTGCAGTGATTATGAAGTGTTTGTTAGTGGCCTTGGCAGCTGGATATTTTTCTGGAAATTCGCTGTGTAGCCAGCTTAGGCAAACATTTTTGTCCAAATAATCCATGATGCTCCAAGAGGCCAGTATGCCATCACAGACTTGAAGAAGCCATGCACAGAACTTTTTAAGACCATTGCTGATGTGGCCATCACTGATCACAAACACCTTTGGGTATGAAGAAACCATTTCAGCTATGGAGATGTATTAAATAAATAATAAAAAAAAACTCCATCTGTCAACTGAAGTGCTTGAAAGTGCTGTGCTTTATTTTTCCTCATCTCTAACCGCACATGTTTCAACTCCTTGGGCTCTTCGATTGCTGTCTGTGGGTTGTCAGTGACTTTCAAACAGGTAAAAATGGGTTGAAGCCACAAAAGTTGAGAAACACTGGCACATTCAGATACTGCATACTCTTTTAAAAAAAACAAAAAAAAAAACACAACACAGATCCCTGTGCACTGGCAGCACAGCACTGCATGGCTAATTATGCAAGGAAATTAGCCAAATCTTCAGCAGCGATCCCAAAACAAGCCTTAAAGGAGAACTCCTCTTTCCTCTCCCTTCCCTGGAAAATGCAGAACAGGCTATGAAATAATAAAACCAAAAGTTTTTTTCCAATTTACAATGTCATTCCTTTCTACTTGATGGAAGAAGAATGTGCAAAGCATCTGAATAGATACATGAGAAACAAAACAAAACAAACACAAAAAAGGTTCCCAGTGTGCCTGGAGCCGAAACTTCAAACAATGGAATGGGGCAGTCCCACACTGCCGCTTTGTGGCATGGCCAATGTGTACCCCAAGATTAGAACTCTATGAGCGTAATTATCTATATTTTATAATGCTTACTTATTGGTAGTTTGTGGCCATTGGTTGCATTTTTTGTGGCATTCCTTCTGCCTCCTTTTTGCAGTTTGAGGCACAGTGGTTAGCACTTGTTCTTTACAGCTCTGATCGCATATTTGTCCACAATTATCAATCCAGCATAGTTGGCAGACTTTCCCTTAGCCCTCATGGACACTTTAAAAGACAACTGTTTGTTTTTTTTTTTTACCAGAATTTATCTGAACTCTGTAAAGTAATTTCTCAACTAAGATCCTCCACTTATGTCTTTAACTGAGTCCTAACAGTGTTTGTTTTTTTTTTTTTTTTCTTTTCTTTTTTTTTTTAAGTGATATGCTTATTGATTATATACTTGACATAGTGAACTGGGGTCTTCCCAGATTGTCTAAAGACAGCAATAGTTAAACCCATAATCAAGAAAAACTATTTAAACTTTCTTCTGTCCTTGACAGCTTTAAACCTACTTCCATCTTGCCTTTTTTAAAGTAGAATTCTAGAAAAAGCAGTTTATCAGCAGTTAAATGGTTACTTGATTATACATTCAATTGTTGTTTGTCAGGTTTCAGAACAAATCACAGTACAGAAACAATACTGGTTAAAGTAGTAAATGACTTGCAAATTAATGTAGACAGAGGCCATATTTTTGTTTTGGTTTTCTTAGACCAGAGCACAACATTTAACATCAAGACCACAGGATTCTTATAAATCATTTTACACAATGGATGGGTCTTCCTGGTCAGTGTTTTAAATTGGTTTCAGTCTTATTTATTCTTTGTTAGGCATGGCAATTGTAGTTTAAAGGCTCATGATATTGTATACAGTGTGCCACAAGGATCTATTCATTGTCCGCAGTTATTTTCAATCTAAATGCTTCTATTAGACCAGATTACAGTAATCCCTCCTCGATCGCGGGGGTTACGTTCCAGAACCCCCCACGATAGGTGAAAATCTGCGAAGTAGAAACCATATGTTTGTATTGCTATTTTTATATATTTTAAGCCCTTAGAAACTCTCCCACACTGTTTATAAATATTCTCTGCACAGTTGTACAGTAAACCCTCGTTTATCGCGGTTAATCCGCTCCAGAAAGATAAATGAATTTCCACGAAGTAGGATTCTTTATTTATAAATCTAATATTTTTGCAGTTAGATCATAGAAAACCTGTTTACGACCTTCTAAATATGTTTTTTAACATTATTAGAGCCCTCTAGACATGAAATAACTCCCTTTAGTCAAAAGTTTAAACTGTGCTCCATGACAAGACAGAGATGACAGTTCTTTCTCACAATTAAAAGAATGCAAACATATCTTCCTCTTCAAAGGAGTGCGCGCGTCAGGCGCAGAGAATGTCAGAGAGAGAGAGAAAAATAAACAATCAAAAATCAATAGGTCTGTTGGGCTTTTAAGTATACGAAGCACCCGCGATAAAGCGGCGGCAGTGAAGGGATCAATGTGAAGGTAGTCTTTCAGCATTTTTTACAGGAGCGTCCGTATCTTCTAAGCTAACAGCCTCTGTGCAAACAGCTCCTCTGCTCACACCCTTTTGTCAGGAGCAGAGAATGTCAGAGAGAGTGAGAGAGACAGAGAAAAGCAAACAATCAAAAATCAATACGTGCTGCTAGAGCTTTTAAGTTTGCAAAGCGCCGCACGGGAAGCATATCGTATATCATTGAGGAGTTTTTAATACGTAATACGTGCTCTGATTGGGTAGCTTCTCAGCCACCTGCCAATAGCGTCCCTTGTATGAAATCAACTGGGCAAACAAACTGAGGAAGCATGTACCATAAATTAAAAGAGCCATTGTCCGCAGAAATCCGCGAACCAGCGAAAAATCCGTGATATATATTTAGATATGCTTACATTTAAAATCCGCGATGGAGTGAAGCCGCGAAAGTTGAAGCGCGATATAGCGAGGGATCACTATATCTCAAAACATAAGGTGAACTAACAGCTATGCAGATGACATGCAGCTTTACTTATGTATAGCACCTGATGACACCAATGATCTGGACCCTATGATCTATGCCTTACTTGTATTTTGAACAGATGAGTATTTATCTTCTAAGGGTACATAAGGAAAAAGCAATTCTTAGTAGTTGGCCAAAAAAAAAAAAATCTTCGGGATAAATCTGATCCCTTAGCATTAAAAGCCAAGCTGGAAGAAAAAGAAAAAAGTGTAATCACAGACACTGCAAAAAATTAGACCTCTTATAAAATTGCAAGATATTAAGAAATTAATTCATGCTTGTGTTTTTAATCTGCTAGAATACTCTAATGCACTTGTAACAGGACTACCGAAGAAAGATAAATATGTTGCCATTAGTCCAAATTAGAGCAGCAAGGCTGTTAACCAGAAAAAGAAAACATAAGCCCATCTCTCCAGAGTTAGCATTATTATATCGGTTACCTGTGTCCTTTAAAATTGAGTTTAAAATACTATTATTAGTAAATAAAGACTGAAATGAAATTGCTCCTTCCTATATTTTAGAATGCCTGCCCCCTATACTCCAGGTCATAACCTTGGATGTTCTAATAGTGATCTTATTATTCCAGGAGCTAAGCATAAAAACTCCTAAAAACCCCTTTTAAACTGATGTTTCTGTAGGTACAATATAGTTTTACTCTTAAGAGACTACATGTATTGTTTGTGGATTTCCAATCATTAGTAATCCCAACTTTCTCTGCTTTCTTTCCTAGTTTTTCTGTGGTGGTGCTTTACACAACTACCACCTGATCAAGGCACAATGTCACCATCTGTGATGCTCAAATTAAGGCAGGCTCCCCGGCTGTCTATAAATTCACTAAGCTGAAGCCTAGAAACAATGAGGAATGACTTAAGAACATTTACAGTAGGTAGAATGTCCAGAGGCGACTAGGTGGTCTTTTGGCCTTGGGACCCTGCAGATTTAATTTTTTAAAACTGTATACTGTCCTAGAGACTATATACAGTAACAAATTCATAAAGGACCCTAACTTTCTCCTAATTACATATCTATTTTTTGTAAACCTGTATAGATTTACTTTGTTACTTATTCATTATTTATTTCCTAATTAAATTTTTCTTTTATTGCACCTATTCTTGACATTTTGTAAAGGACTTTGAGCTACATCCTGTGTATGAAAATGTGCTATAGAAATAAATGTTGAACAACCAGAACGAATCTTTAGATTTTCTATTTTTTCGTCTTTACTATTTCCAAAAAGGTGTACAGTGGTGTGAAAAACTATTTGCCCCCTTCCTGATTTCTTATTCTTTTGCATGTTTGTCACACAAAATGTTTCTGATCATCAAACACATTTAACCATTAGTCAAATATAACACAAGTAAACACAAAATGGAGTTTTTAAAATGATGGTTTTTATTATTTAGGGAGAAAAAAAAATCCAAACCTACATGGCCCTGTGTGAAAAAGTAATTGCCCCCTGAACCTAATAACTGGTTGGGCCACCCTTAGCAGCAATAACTGCAATCAAGCGTTTGCGATAACTTGCAATGAGTCTTTTACAGCGCTCTGGAGGAATTTTGGCCCACTCATCTTTGCAGAATTGTTGTAATTCAGCTTTATTTGAGGGTTTTCTAGCATGAACCGCCTTTTTAAGGTCATGCCATAGCATCTCAATTGGATTCAGGTCAGGACTTTGACTAGGCCACTCCAAAGTCTTCATTTTGTTTTTCTTCAGCCATTCAGAGGTGGATTTGCTGGTGTGTTTTGGGTCATTGTCCTGTTGCAGCACCCAAGATCGCTTCAGCTTGAGTTGACGAACAGATGGCCGGACATTCTCCTTCAGGATTTTTTGGTAGACAGTAGAATTCATGGTTCCATCTATCACAGCAAGCCTTCCAGGTCCTGAAGCAGCAAAACAACCCCAGACCATCACACTACCACCACCATATTTTACTGTTGGCAGGATGTTCTTTTTCTGAAATGCTGTGTTCCTTTTACGCCAGATGTAACGGGACATTTGCCTTCCAAAAAGTTCAACTTTTGTCTCATCAGTCCACAAGGTATTTTCCCAAAAGTCTTGGCAATCATTGAGATGTTTCTTAGCAAAATTGAGACGAGCCCTAATGTTCTTTTTGCTTAACAGTGGTTTGCGTCTTGGAAATCTGCCATGCAGGCCGTTTTTGCCCAGTCTCTTTCTTATGGTGGAGTCGTGCACACTGACCTTAATTGAGGCAAGTGAGGCCTGCAGTTCTTTAGATGTTGTCCTGGGGTCTTTTGTGACCTCTCGGATCAGTCGTCTCTGCACTCTTGGGGTAATTTTGGTCGGCCGGCCACTCCTGGGAAGGTTCACCACTGTTCCATGTTTTTGCCATTTGTGGATAATGGCTCTCACTGTGGTTCGCTGGAGTCCCAAAGCTTTAGAAATGGTTTTATAACCTTTACCAGACTGATAGATCTCAATTACTTCTGTTCTCATTTGTTCCTGAATTTCTTTGGATCTTGGCATGATGTCTAGCTTTTGAGGTGCTTTTGGTCTACTTCTCTGTGTCAGGCAGCTCCTATTTAAGTGATTTCTTGATTGAAACAGGTGTGGCAGTAATCAGGCCTGGGGGTGGCTACGGAAATTGAACTCAGGTGTGATACACCACAGTTAGGTTATTTTTTAACAAGGGGGCAATTACTTTTTCACACAGGGCCATGTAGGTTTGGATTTTTTT
>JANRMT010062791.1:37802269-37820674 GCA_026402145.1 Polypterus bichir lapradei
AGCTTTTGAGGTGCTTTTGGTCTACTTCTCTGTGTCAGGCAGCTCCTATTTAAGTGATTTCTTGATTGAAACAGGTGTGGCAGTAATCAGGCCTGGGGGTGGCTACGGAAATTGAACTCAGGTGTGATACACCACAGTTAGGTTATTTTTTAACAAGGGGGCAATTACTTTTTCACACAGGGCCATGTAGGTTTGGATTTTTTTCTCCCTAAATAATAAAAACCATCATTTAAAAACTGCATTTTGTGTTTACTTGTGTTATATTTGACTAATGGTTAATGTGTTTGATGATCAGAAACATTTTGTGTGACAAACATGCAAAAGAATAAGAAATCAGGAAGGGGGCAAATAGTTTTTCACACCACTGTATGTGCTTATTTTGAAAATGATTTGCTATATCTAATAATGGAATATATTGTCTTAAAATGATTAGAATTAGAATCTTTCAAATGTAATGCCAGGCAATAACAGAGTTACAAGAGAAGAAAAAAAAAAAAGTACCACTAACAGCTGAAAAGTGAAATAAAGAAAAAAAGAAAAAATATTTTGTAAACAGTAAGTACATAAGAATAATCCATACATTTTTGTTATGGAAAAGCAAACCAACCTTGCACGGTGGGTTTTAAAATGGGAGCAGAAATCAAACTATGAAACACACAAGAACCATAAACCATTTTAATTTTATAATAGTAATAGTTTGCTATTATGCTACTTATTAACATAAAATACATAGCTAAGCTGAGTCTATCAAGTGAAAAAGTAATTACAAATGCTGCAACACCAGCAACTTTAATATATGTACATAACTTTGCTTAAAGGTTCTGGAGGGAATCTGATATTGTATTAAAAAAAAAAAAAGAAAAAAAAAAAAGAAAAAGAAAAAAAAACAGCAGCACACAATCATGGGCATACCCTTTAAACCTCTGAAGTGCATTGTGAATGAAAAAGTTCTTTTAAAATCAGCACTTGTGTGTAGAATCAAGTTTCATTCAGAGCAGCTAGTACCAGGAATATCTGCATTATGGGAAGATGTAACACCAGTTCCACAGTCTTTATGTCCTTTTTTAAGCATTTGTTGCTGTTCCTGTAACCTCAGGATGAGTTCCTTAATTTCCTCACGCTTTTTTTTCATCCTTTGCTGGGGAAACCAGTCTGTCAGGTTCATTGGCAAATCAAAACTTACAATTGGTTTCTAGAAGAGAGAAAGAAATATTTTTAAATGAACTGTTTAAAATAAAGAACAGATGTGACTCTGTGACAAGACACCACAAAGACGTTTCTTAGTGTATAGAACGGCTGTGACTCATGACTCCATCCTTGTGAACACACTTTCCCTACCAGGTAAGGAAATTTATGATTGCTTTCTATGTTGCATTACAATAAACATATTAAATCAAACATTACCTAATTATTATTAATCTATATTTAAACTCATTCTGAGTGCAGAAGTACGAAATTTAACATAAAATGATTATTTAAAGATAATGACATAGAAATGTTATCAATGGTCCAGCTTGGTCAATTAGTTTAGAATAACCAGCATGGTTTTAGCCTTCCTTATAAGGCAAATATTAATAAAAAAAAATCAATCCAAGCCATCCAGGTGGATATTTTTTGCTCAGCAGGTTGAATACTCCATTTGGATATGATGAAATAGTGCGCTAGTAAAGTAGTGTAGGTTACTATAATAAAACATTCATTTAATAGCTGAAATCCATTGGTTGTTGCAGTGGAACAGTTGATACTATTTTGATTCCAATTCCAGTCTCATAGGTAAGCTCTTTCTAAAAAAAAAAAATAATTAAGGTCAGTTAAGTACATTTCTGAAAGATTTTGACCTGCACCAGACCATGTTTCACAGTTCCTGTCTCAACATCAAGTGAAATCCCCATATTAGATACTGAAAACTTTAGGGATGGTGGAAATTTACAATAATCCTCTAAGGCTGCAATAACCTTTCAGTTTTAAAATATTTGCTTGCACTGGTCTGGTACATTATGTGAGTGCTGAACGCTGGGACTTGTACTTTTTTGACAACACTTAACAGCAGCTGGTGCACAAAGCATACATGAAAGAAGTAGTTCTGCATTTCCTTTCAACAGTTACTGAAGGAGGCACAAGTTCATTATAATGTAACTCCTTCAATAATTTAGAAGTACAGTGCAGTCCATTAAGTATTTGGACAGTGACACAATTGTTATTAGTGTGGCTCTCTCTCCAAACAAACTGGCACTGAAATGAAGCAAAGGATATGAGCTTTTATTGTAGACTTTCAGCATTAAATTGTGGCTTTTTACTTAAATGGGTAAATGTTAGAGGAATTGCAGCAGTTTTTTTACGTGGCATCCACTCCTCCACCTTAAGGAACCATAATGAATTTGACAAATTGATATTAAATAAAAAAAATCCTCTGCATTCAATGAGTGCCTTACGTATGGGAACCCTAGACATCAAGCACTGGGTTTCTTCCCTGGTGGTGTTCTGACGTGCCTGTACTGCAGCTGATAGGGCTTGCTTGTTTTAGGGGCTTATTGCCTTTAGTCCTCTCTTCAGCTAGTGAAATGCATGCTCAGCCAAAAGAAGTTGTTCCTGTTTTTGGATGCACGTATTAGTAAAATTTAAACAGGTATTTCATTGCTTAAAGCTTACCAGTTTTTGTATCTTGTGGTAAACCTCAGAATTTATGCTCTTGGAACCTTATGTTTATAGTTGTTTTATACATTGGTATGCCTATACCCTATAGAGTGTTTTTCAGCTGGTGGACAGTTAAAAAGAGCTTTTCTTTAAAGAGGAAAACTTTATTCTGTCATCCAATGCAGTAGCCTTCCTTGGCTTGGTCTACCATGCCTTTTGATATTCATGAGCTTACCATTGGTGCATTATTAACAGTTGATTTTGGCAAACCTAATGCTTTTGGCATGTCTTGGATTTTTTTAGCCTTATGACAGGCAAAGTAGGTATCCTACAAACAAGCAAAAGAGGGCTAGTGTGTTGCCCATGATCTAAAAACAACAGCAAATTGAAAGACTACTGAAAATAAAACCAATGCTATAAATGTAAAAATCTACTGATATTTCAATTTAGTTTCCCAATTTGTGCCCATCAATACATTTTAAATGTGCTGTTAAGACAAAAACATCAATAAGAAATTATTATAATCAAGAAAAAATGAAACACTGATTAAATAATAAGCTGCTCAGTGATAAGAAAAAAAGGGATGGTATATCGCTCTGCAGTTTAAGGGGAACATCATCTAAAACAACAAAAGAAACAGGCCTGCAGTACAGTATATGCACTACTTGGTGCACTTTAAATACTCACCTCAAGGTACAGATACTATCAAAACTGAGCATGAATTTTCTTAGTTAAAATAGGCCAGCAGATGATGATAGAAAAAGGACTAAACTGACCACTTTGCTTGCAATAAACCAGTTTCACATTTAGCTTGAACTAACCTGTTAAACGCAAATTATATTTTCTTTCTTTCTCAATGGACCTATGTATTTCTTATTGGCTAGAAAGTTCATAGCAATGTCCATTTTTACTGACAGGCTACGTGATGGATGCTGATATTACTAAGAATGCAAGGTTTTTTGGTTAAAACTAATTAAATTCACATGAGCATCAACTCTGATTTATCCTTTTACAATTTCCTCAAAAATAACTTCTTAAAGGACTTGACAAACTGAATCCCAGCTGTATTACAGATGTAAAACTGCAAATAATTATTACCAATCAACCACCTGTCAGGTATATATAGGTGTTTTTGACACCCTGTGTAGTGGCAAGGTTAGCACCAGGCTACACAGTGTTGTAGTTTGGGACCGACCAGGATCAGATTTGAGAGAAGTCAGACATGGAGACACGGACACAAAAAGATGTTATTTTCCAAAAATGAAAGTGGGTTTTACTTCCATGTGCACAAAGAAAAATAATGTCCCAAAAATAGTGAATTATATTTATAGTGAATTTACAAATCCAAAAATGTATATACAGACACAACAGTAGTCTTCTTAAAGAAACAATCAGGAAGAAACTACACACAACAAAAGTCCACAGAATCCCAGAAATATTTACAAGAAAAAAAAGTATATATACAAGTAAAACAAAGTGCACCACAAACCCAAAATCTATATAAGTACCTCCACCAAAACAATACAATAACTATGAGATATCTATATTTATACACAAAAAATATTTACAAATAAAGCATAAGCCACTGTCTGGTATACTAAAGAATAAGCTATACCACCACACTATCCACAGCACGAGTCTAAAGACAACCCCCAAAGGCAGGAAGTGTCACTGACACTCAGGGAACAAAACTTCACCCAAACCTGCAACATGCAGCTCTCTTCCACCTATAGCAGCTGATGCAGGTGCATTCTGCACAGGTGCTACACTCAATTTTACAAAACATGTATTAAATAGACTAGCAGCATCGCATGCGCACTTGAGTGCAGCCCAACACACTCCCTTCAGACAAGCCGATACGTTCTATGAAAGCAAGGTACTTTTTCTTGGACATCCTCTTCTCAAACTAGTATAATCCTTATACAATAATGATGTTAAACAGTTCCCTTTGGGGAGGAAAAAAAATACAATTGTCATTTAAATGTAAAAATAGCAGAGAAGGCAATAGAATGTATAATTATGGCAAAAGTCTCATTGCGAATAGACCAAATTGCTGGTAAAATCTTCTTTGCCTTGCCAGAACATGATGTGACTTACGATCGTATTTCAAAAAATGTCGGGGATCAATTTTCGTAGTTCTTTTTCTGCTTCATCCAGAGAACTAAAAATGTAGAACTTGCCTTGAATTTACACACTCAGTTTAGCAGGATACAAGAGGCTGTACCTGATTTTGGCTTTCCGTAAGCGCTGTTTAATGCTGTAAAATGCAAAATGTTTAACAGCTATAGAAACTGAGAAATCAGGAGAAATACAAATGTGGTTATTTTCATATAAAATCTCTTGCTTTATTCTGAGAAGTGACATCAAATTTAATTGAGACTGTAATTTGTCAAAACAAAAAGGCTTCTAGGTTTTGAGGCATTCAAACCAGGTATGCGGTAGGCTGCTGATATCTTGGTGTCTGATTTAAAGTCCTCTCCAATTATTTTAGAGAATAGTTAAGCTATAAATTTCACTGGGTTTGGACTTTCATGGTTTTCAGGGAGACCTTTGATTCTGATATTATTACCTCTGTATCCATTATCCAGTAAAGCTAATCTCCAAGCACTTTGCATTCAGAATTTGCAGCCGTTGCTTTTTCGTCAGCGGTAGATGCCAATTGTTCAACTATTTCAATAAGAGTCATGAATGTTTGCTTAACATCTTCAAGTTGAGCACCAAGTGCATAAATTCATTCTCAACCTTGTTTGCATTTTCCTGCATTTTTTCCTCAATTGTTTCTAAAGTGCTTTTAAAGGTTGCCTCAAAGAGATTACTTAAATGTTTCCCATAGTCTTTAATATCCTGAAGCAGCTTCTAGTTTGTCTTGTTTATGTCCTTTATATCTTTCCTTATACTGTATCTATTATATCAAAACCTCAAGAGAGCAGTAGTTATTGTGGTGAGCAAAGAGTAGCTTGCTCAGTTACAATTGAACCTCCCAAAATCAATGAGTTATCCTGTCCTGACTCTCTTGCAGTTTTGCTCCCACTTTCGCTTTCAGCTGGCGCCGATGCTACGGCGTCAAATTCCCGGAGTTTATTCTTTTGGGACAATTTAAGATTATATTCTGGGTTTATAGTATTTGGACTGCATTGCCATTAGATATCTCTACTTTAACCCTTCTAAACCGCTGCTGGGGGGGGCTTGTTTTGTTTTGGACGAGAGCTGTCTCTAGGTATGTGAGAGGACTGGGACTTCACGAAGTGTGGTCTAGTCTCACATGGGGAGGCCAAACAAGAAGTTGGAGAGGCAAAATGGAGGGTGGCAGGGGGCTGAGGGGGGAGAGAAAGCTATTTCCAATCTATCCTTTCTACCCCCACAAATGTTAGCACCAACACTACAGGCTTCTTAGCAATATCCCGTGGCAAAAACTGGAAATTAAGGTTAAAGCTATCTTATGTAACGATGCACTACCTTAAGAATAATGTAAGACTACAAAATGTCAACAAAAGTTCTGAAGCAATGTCTCTATGACCAAAGAGTGAAGTAAGCTGGAATGTCAAAAGTCTCAATCACAAATTAAAGAGAAAGAAAGCATTCTCTCACCTAACAGGTCTAAAAGCCAAGACAGTATTTTTACAGGAGACCCATTTATTAAGCAAGGATCAGTTTCGGTTGCAAAGAGATTGGACTGACAAAATATTCCACTCCACCTATACAAAGAAATCTAGTGTGGGAATTTTAATACATAGAACAATTTCATTTGTAGTATCAGATTCTGAAGGGCTATATGTGATGTTATGGGTATTTTAAATGTAAAGTGATTTTGATAAAGATCTAAGCACCCAATGTGGATGATAGTGACTTCACCCAAAATGTGTTTGCATCAATTCCTAATGAGAACACTCATAAAATTATAATGGCCGGAGACTTTGTGTTTTAAATCCAGACCTGAATAGGTCTTCGGCCACAGGAGCGATACAATTTAACACTGCAAAAACAATCACACAGTTTGTAATTGATGATATCTTATCAGACCCTTTGAGATTTTTAAATCCAAAGTCAAGAGTACATTCCTTCTTCTCACCAGTACATTACTCTTACTCAAGAATCGATGATTTCTTTATAGATAATTTTTTGCTCATGATCAAATCTTGCAAGTACAACACTATTTTTATCTCTGAGTATGTCCCTCTAATCATGGATCTCAAATCATTATGCCCCACATACTCATCTTGCACTTAGCATCTTAACCTACTTATATTTCTAACGGAACTGTACAGAATATATATCCAAGAAAACGGACTTTTTTATTTATTTATTTTTTTAGGCACAAGCACATCTTCAGAGGTCTCAGCAGGAATACTTTGGGAAACTTTGAATGCATTTTTAAGAGGACAGATTATTTCACATCTCTCCCAGAAAAATAAATCGGAAACCAAGAAGGCATCAGAGTTAATCAGTGAAATTACCAGAATAGATCAAGAACAAGTCAGGTTTCCAAATGACACAATTTATAAGAAAGACAGGCTTTGCATTTAGAACTCAACCTCTTGACAACTAAAGAAACTGAACAACTAATTTTTAAATCGCGATATCATTACTATAAATACAGAGAGAAGGCTAATAAGATCTTAATTCAACAAATCCACAAGCAAAAAGCTCTCTATGCAACACCAGTAATTACCAACAAAGACACAGAAAAAAATCATTGACTATCAAAATATAATTTACACATTTACAGACTACTATAAGTCCTTACTTTCTACTCAGTTTAAAGAAGATAAGACACAATCTAATGTATTGCAGATACAACAGCTAGATATTCTCAGTGTACAGGAATTGGATGAGCCTCTGACACTCTCAGAATTACTAGAAGCTAAAAAACTCACTTCAGAGTGGGAAAGAAGCAGGCCCTGATGGCTACCCTGCCAAATTTTATAAAAACAATATTCAATCAAGTTAGCCCCCTTTTATTAGCAACATTAATAGAAGCCAGTGACAAAATTCTACCTTAAACTTTTCCCCAAGCATGAATTACTGTCTCTAAGAAAAATAAAGACTTATTACAATGTGTATCATATAGACCAATCTCACTTCTGAATAATGATGTTAAGATACTCCTCAAAGTTCTAGCTACAAGGGCTGAGAAAGTGCTTCCTTCAGTAATACAAGACCAAACAGGATTTATTAAAGGCAGACACTTAGCTTCCAAAATTCGATGCCTGTTTAATGTAATATATTCACTGACAAAGTCTAACACCCCGGAAGTCTTATCTTTGGATGCAGAAAAATTATTCAATATAATTGAATGGGACTACCTATTCACTATACTGCACAAATCTGGGTTTAGTCCGAACATACGTACATGGATCAAACTACTGTATACCAGTACAGAAATGTCAATCTGCATTAATAACCTTCAGACTACTTCACACTAGAATGTGGTACTAGACAAGGATGTCCCTTTGTCACCTCTGCTATTTGCAATCGATATTTAGCCACTGGCTGTTCACTTTTGAAATGCTTCCGAGATAAAGGGGATTATCAGGGAAAGACTTGAACAGAAAATATCATTATATGCAGATGATATGGTACTATATATATCAGATCCACAAAATAATGTGCCTGCCGTCCAAATATCAACAGCAAAATTTTAAAAGATATCTGGACTCAAAATTAATTTGAATAAAAATGTGCTTTTTCCAGTGAACTCTCTGGCACACATCATTAGATTGGACATCTCCCCTTTTACTGTCACAGATTAGTTTAAATACCTAGAAGTAAACATCATAAGTAAACATAAAGCTCTTTTTCAACAAAATTTTGCTGTCTGCATGGAAAAACTTAAGTAAGACATGCATAGATGGTCTACCCTACATCTCATTTTTGCAGGGAGAATTAACACTCAAGATGAATATCCTTTCTAAGCTTCTTTTTCTTTTTCAAAGCATCCCCATATACATTAACAAATCACTTTTTAAGAAATTTAATCATAACCTAATTTATTTGGAATTCAAAATATCCAAACATCCAAAGGGTGACTCTACAACAACCTAATGCATAAAGTAGCATGGCTCTACGTAACTTTCAATTTTATTACTGGGTGGCAAATATACAAACTATAACAATCTGGACATTGACATATATAGATGAACACACACAGGGTTGGTCTGCAATGGAAATAAAATCCTGCAGTACTTCTTTATATTCCTTGCTTTGTGCCCCAGTAAAGTTATCGACAATATACTAACAACCTAATTGTCCTTCATTCACTCAGAATATGCAGCCAATGAAGGAAGCACTTCAAGATTGAGAAACTTTTATCTGAGGCATCTCTATATAATAACCACCTTTTTCCATCCTCTCAAACTTAAAGAATTCATTCTAGCTCTAAATGCACAAAGCACACAATTATTCAACATAAAATCTTTTATCGAGCATACCTATCTCATTTAAGATTGTCCAAAATATTTCCAGGGCAAGATCCAACCTGTGAACATTGCAATGCCATATGTTTTGGGCGTGTAGAAAATTAACATCATTCTGAACCAAAATCTTTAAATGCCTTTCAGACAGCCTTGGTGTCACAATCTCTCCTGATCCATTAACAGCTGTGCTTGGGGTACCCCCAGATGGGCTTAAAGTAGAGAAGGACAAACAAACTGTAAATGCCTTTACTTCACCCTTAGTGCATAAGACTTGTCTTGCTCAACTGGAAAAACTCTTGCCCACGTCTTTTAAGTCAACAGGCAAATGATGTTATATACTATTTGAAATTGGAAAAAATTAAATTCTCACTTATAGGATCTGTTCAAAACTTTTTTTTTTAAAAAAAAAACCTGGCAGGATCTAACTAATAACATTTTAGAATAAGCTTTTATATTGGGGGGGAAAAAAGGATTCTCTTTTTACTCTGGCTGTTGGCCTTCCTCCCCTCTTGGGGAGGAATGAATTAAATTGTTACCTTATGGAGATCTTATACGTAATAAAATATATATGCTGGAGTGACTTTTCTTCAAAAACTTTTTGATCACAGGTAACAGATTATTCTTTTATGTTGCTACTCTTGTAAATTCTCAAAGCCAATATATAACTGTTCCGTGCATGGAAAAATACTGCAGTTCTTTTAGTGGAAAACACCATCTCAGTGTTACAAAAAATTCCCAAATTCATAGGTTCTGCTACATACGGTCTGCTCAAGCAATTTAAGAAAAAACAAACAAAAACATGCAAATAAAATAAAAAAATAGCTAACAGACTATTCAGAAAACTGGAAAAAGACAACAAAGGATTAAACACAGTTGAAACTAGAAGGGTTTTAAGCCATCAGAGAAATATGATGGTGGGATGCAGAATGTGTTAATCCAAAGTCATTAAAAGATAAACAAAATAAATGATATATTAAAAGCATCACATAAACTTACCTCAAAGAAACTTTCTACATACTGTAGGATGTAAACTCCACAATCACTAAAGTTGTCCTGTTGTGGTACTCTAGGGCTTGAGCCTTTCATTACATCTTTGTTAAAACTTCTTTTGGTTCCCTTTCTTGCTTCCCATTCAACCTCAAGGTATCTTTAAAAAAAATGTTGGACTTCAAGATTTACCAATCCAAACATGAGTCATGCAGGCACTGGGAGAATTAATTAACAAGCTATCCTAGGCTGCAGGAAAGGGGCCCTGCCTGGGTAGGGGAGTTTGGTGAGTCAATTGATTAAGTTCAATAGTAGTTCTACAACATTTTAGGAAAATGTAACTATTGTAACAAATGCAGCTTAAATTACCTGCAAGCACAGGAGAGAGAGAGAGACAGAGAGAGAGATGTGATGTGATATGTGTGAGCCACACTGCCTCTGCAGGTCTAATCACATGACCATACTAACTGTAAACACCCCACATCAATGCAAACAAGAAAAATGTGTGAGAGGTGACAAGAGAGGGAAAGCTTTTTATAATCTTTAAATAAACAAATAGGTGATTTATGCGTAAAGGACCGCAGAAGGATCAGCATGTAGTGATCAGTACACTGAAATTCATTCTTGCATGTCACCTCAGAACAGTTCAAAAAACATGACAAAAACTTAGCATACTGTAAGTAATTTATTAATTAGTAGCTGCAATGGCGATGGGTAAATTGAAAGATTATGGCTGCCCAGTGTTGTTTACACATCGTAATCAGAAGATGTCTCTTTGACTTTCTCTCATGTGGCTAATCTGTTTAATGCTTTAATATACAGGGATGCCACTTTTTAAAATGCATGGAGTGGAACTAACATTATCTGGCAAGTCAGGCTTAGTTTGGACTAAAACCTCACTTTGCCCATGTTAGACACTCACACATTTATTTTTTGTAAGCCCCAGTGCAGCAACTGAAATGGAGTAGAGCTAGAAATAGAAAGGAGGACAAAGCAGCTGCAGGAGCATCTATGTGACAGGAGGACTGGGTGTTATCTGTATAGTCTGTCCCTTTAAGGCAGCAAGTCCTCCATACCAGTTGTCTTCAAGTTTAGCCCTGTGACTTCAGGACTTTCTCTAAACCAGCTTCTTTTAATTAGACTACTTATAATACAGCTGTTATTTTTCAAGATTCTATCCTTTTTGTTATCAATCCAGAAATTACAAGCCAGTTATGCTATTTGTTTTCTGAATGAAGCAAGAATTTGTAAGTTACATGGATTAACAATAATGTTTTAAATTCTAATATTTCTTCAACAAGTTGATTTCTCTGGCATCATGGAGGATTTTGATACAAGAACAGCAGAAAAAAAAAGTTTAGGAAAATATGAACACTGCGGTGGGCTGGCACCCTGCCTGGGGTTTGTTTCCTGCCTTGCGCCCTGTGTTGGCTGGGATTGGCTCCAGCAGACCCTCATGATCCTGTAGTTAGGATATAGCGGGTTGGATAATGGATGGATGGAAATTATGAACATATATTTTGTTATTATGCAATTTTGTGCTGTGCATTCACCTAAGATTTTATGGATGTGGTGGCTGTCTAGAAAGACAACAGTAGAGCTTTGTATAAATTGCTGGAAGTGACCTTGCTGATCATATTGTGTTGTTTGCAATGGATTCATGCTGATTATTCCTTTAGTGCCATTTCTAAAATGTGTTCATGGGGCACAGGTCCACAGCACATAATATATTGTTACTTTAGTGTGTTAAAAACAATGTTATGTGTATCAAATGCAACAAAGTGATCTGCTCTTCATTTTTTAGTTACCTACCTGAAGGCAAGGTAAAGAGAGGTGGGGTAATCATGTTAACAGGAAGGTCATAGAAGGCTCAAAGCTGGCTCCAAATTAAGGGCCCCCAAGTTATTTAAATTAACCCTGAAAAGGAGGGGGGTGGAAATAGTATTTTTTAAAAAAGAAAAAAAGGAAAACTTACTCTCGTAATGTTTTAACCACTGTAGATCGGGTTGGTCCTCTTAGAGAATCCATAATAAGTATGCATGGCCTAAAAGACAAAATAATGAGTATTCATAGTCTAGGAGACAAGTAATAACCAAACATCACTTTTCAATACATTTAGTACCTTTGATAAGCACTATTTCTTGGCCTGTCAACCTTGAAAACATTTGTAAAAGCACACCACTTGCATTGTAGTGCAATAATATAATACGGGAAAAGAAAATGACTTTGGCTACATAACTAATTCGAATTCAGCACCAGGATGCATATTAAGGCATATACTGTAAATTCCTTTTGCACAGCATGGACAGGCTGAACTGATTCAGAACAATTAAGTTATTTCTTGAAGAATGTTGAATATCAGCAACTTAGAATGCACAGTTTATAAACCTGTGACAATTAATAACAGCAGAAATGATTAAACAAATGTATTTGATTATGCAAAATGCTTACTAAATGAAACACTAGGAAACAGAAAAGAACAATTGTTTGTGCCTTGGACATACTGTAGTGCTGTACCACTGTGGTGCTTACTGTAGGGACCTCACTATCCTTAAGAGGGCTTAAGTACTTGGAATTTGTATGTAATTTAGGGACTTCAAGTATTTTAAAGGGATTCTCCAGCAAATGGCTTTGGCTCTGAAGCGGCTAATTTTTTGCCAGGTGCTGCAACAGTGTTGAGTGCTGGGCTGTCATGTGTTGCAACAGAAGTGTTTAACGCTTCAGTTCTATGTAAAAATCTGTCCATTATAAGTAGGTTAACAAACCTCTTTGTGTGGAGCTGCAGATGTATCTGTTAGCCATCTACCTACAAGGAAGTGCCACTGAAAACAGCATGCCAGGTCCAAATCTTAGCTTTGAGACTGTTCCCTCAGGCTGCTCTGTAACTCTTCTTTGATCTGCCTTGTCCTTCACCTGCACAGTCTAGTTTGTTGCTAGCTCTGCTTCACACTACTCACTTTGGGACAGCTCAATTCGCCACACTTTACTTTTCCCCAGATTCATGAGCCCTGAGCTCTGTCAGCAACCATGCACGCAGGTCAATGAACTTAACAAATGGAGAAGTGGTGGTGGAGCTGCAGAGGTGGCTTACTGTCAGTTCTCTAGCTTCCTTCCTGTACTAATGCTGCAAAAAACATTCCAGATCCTGAACCTCAGGCATACAAAATCTTCAGCAACTGCCAAGAGGTGTCTAGCATGTCCATTATAGGTCTCTGTGACACTCGTTGCTTTGATAAGTCAAACTGTAGTTCTTTCTTCTTGTCCAGTTTCTGTAACCAATAGAGTGGCACATTGCTGTGGAGCTTGCTGGTACAGACTGCCAATGGATTTTTGCTTTTTTCTTCTCTCTTCTAGGTAGCTTAAATTACCAGTCAAAATCTTCAATGACAGCTCCCGTTTTTTTGTTTTTTTTTTAAAACAATTTATCAAATATAGGGCTGCGGGTATTGTAAGGCTCTCAACCTACTTAATGTTTAAATCTATAAAATGATCTCTTGCCAGTCTAGTCAGTCCATTTACCAGCATTCAATTTTTTATTTTTTTTTTTAGAATTTTTCCCCAAGGAATTAAGGATTTCTCATTATATTTATAATCATATTCTTTTTTCTTTTTTGCAGTTTCTTGGGTTTTCTATTAAGCCAACAGTCCAGGCTTTATAAACATATTGCACATTGCCTACCCAATATTGACTAAAGTGCCAAGAAACTCTCTTAAAGGATTTCCTGGTTCTGAACTATAAATGAAGGGTACTCTTTCACTTCCCCTTAGAACAAGCATTTGACACACCATGCTTTCTAAAGTAAATGTTGACAACACATTTATACAGATACTAGCTGTGTAAGCCCGTGCTGTAAAAAGCTCGGGGTCCTATAAACTATTGAAATGTCAGAAAAAAAAATTGAAATGTAGAGATGTCAGGTAATTGAAAGTATCTACTCTGGGCATCTCTTTCCTAGGAGGTTTCGTTTTGCTGACGTGCTCGCATCGCTTGTGTATTAGCGGCTAAGTAACTGTCTTTCTTTGGAGGTTTCGTTTTGCTGTTGTGCTCCCCTCACTGTATTAGTGGCGGGAGGAAAAGTAAAAGGGATACCGTTTTGCCGATGTGTTGGCCTCACTTGCGTATCCTCAGAGGTGGAGCCTTACCCCGACTCCACCTCTTACTTCCGGGCCGGACAAACACACACACACACTTCCACACGTAGACATTTATGTACAAGATTCGTTGTAGACTAAACTGCATAAAGTAATTTACAACTTACTGCTTGCAAATTGTAGGTCTCATATGCCATTGCCCTTTATTAGCAGAACTGAGGTTATCATCACCAAAAGCACCATCCTCACTTTCTTCATCCTAAAAATTTAGGAAAGTTAAAATATTCTTAAAATGTGTAGTTTAAAATCCAAATAATGTAACAATTATTAAATAATTTTATAAGTAACATTTATATGTTAAGAAAGATATATGGAGGTTTAATCAAAGCCTTTTCTCCTCTTTCTCCCCAAAATACATTTTGTAATTAAAAAAAAAATGGTGAAGTAATCATGCATCAGTTGACTTCACTACTGTGGCTTCTTATCAGACCAAGAATTTTCTACATGACTTACAAACCTAACAGCACAAGTAATCCAAAACATGAACTTTTTGATAGACATTTTTTTAATATATATATCTATATATATATATCTATATATCTATATACAGTATCTATATATCTATATAATTTTTTTTTTTTTTTTTGCTGTTCCAAGTTTTCAAAACAAAATAAAAAAACTTGGCAAGTTTAATTTAGTTGTGTGGCTACTCTAGGGATCATTTCGTTTAGTTTTCTTTATCTCTGCTCGACTAACAGTAACTTATTTTTATTATTAAAAAAAAAAAATCTAATCTAAATACTCTCATTTTCTCAAACTAACTTTGTGACTTCTTGTTTTACTGTGCTATACCCCTTCTCTATTCAAAGGCTTCCCATTTCCAGACAGTAACATTCTCTTTTCTTGAAATAATGTAATTTTGAAGAGAATTCTTTTATATGTCAATTTTAACTTTGTGTTTTAATTTCTGTTATTGTTTATAATACAGTATCAATATGAACTTTTATGTCTAAAAAATGGTGAATGGTATAAAGGGATTTATATAAAGTAACTGACTTATTAATGGATTGTATGCATATACATATGTTGATCTGTCTGTGTGTGTATTTGATCAAGAATAAACTAAATTACAATAAACACAAACACCGATACAAGTAAATGTAACAACAAAGTCTTGTGTTTTTAAAATAAGCCATTAATTTTGTGTGGTTTTCCTTAATGCAAAACTGAAACCATTTGTTTCAGCATACTATAGTACAATTTTTCCAAGTATTGTGGTGGTAAATTTTTTTAAAGTCTTTTGTAGGATTTGTCATAACTCTCCTTTGGACTTTGGCTGCTTTTTTGCTCTTTTCATTGTTAAAGTATTACCACATAGCTTCAATATTGCCAAGGCGGGCAGTTTGCAGTGTATTTGGGTTTATTACGGTGTTGAAAGTTCAATTATCTGATGATGAGTTACCCCACAACCCCATCCCCAAAGAAGCCCCACCACCCACCCCAACTCTCCCAACCACCCGAGATGAAACAAAATTCTGTTTATATTTCAAAGCAGCAACCATTCTCTGACCTAGTCTGCTGAAATACCATCCAAAAACTTGAAAGAGCTGACACTGTTGCTGTGTTCACATGCTCTCAAACAAATGATAAATCAGAGTTTCAGAGTCCTAAATTTTACATAAATGCACTACGAACTCTGAGCTACAAGTCAGACAATTCTGAGAAAACAAAGCTACCTCAATTGGCTGAGTTGTAATTTAAATCTGACCTTTTCGCCTTAGTCAACTGCATAAAATAAAAAATTACCAGGTAAGCCTGGTACCTGGTGTTTGGTTGAATTTTAATTAATGTGATACACATTTAATACATTCAGTTTGCCCTTTATTTTCACAAAAAATGTCAAGCTCCAATTGTTTTTATTTACAGACCAAGTAGGAAATCAATAGTGATATTGAGTTTCTCGGAATAGTCAGACCGGAAACCTGATTAAACAAATTGAATAAATTGAAGTGGGAAGGTGAACCATCACAACTGGAGCTCCGAATAGTCCGAGAGCACGTGAACACAGCATGTGCGTCACAGAAGGCAGCAAACAACCATCAACATACTTCTTGCCAACTGGTTGTTGCTTTGTGCTTTATGGTCTTTCATGCATTATTGCATTATAATTTCTTCAGCTTGTTGCCTTTTCTGCAATAATTGTTTCTCAACTGCAAAATGCCTTCCAAGACCACTCATTTTAAAACCTCTTCATTTGGTTAAACCATATACTTTGGTGATGGATGACTCTGTCAAATGTATGTCAATAAACTGATCACTTTAAGTACGGTTCATCTGATAAGGACTTTTGTTTTTTTCCCACTGCATTCTTCAATTTACCCAGTGTCTTCATATTTTTTTTTAATGACAGCTTGAACACAATATTTTAAAAATACAATTTGGTGTACTATTTCATGTTAATATTAGCTTGCTTGATATTAAACTATGATTTTGCTTCTATCAGTGTTTATTTTGTTATACAGTATAGTGTGTTCCTAAACAAACAATTTCTAGATAACTAAGTTTAAAAAAAAATCCTTCAGAGAAACCTTTTTGCATAGTACATACTTTACAGACATACCTATACATTCATATGTACAACTTCTACATAAATAAAATCACACAAAAATCTTAAAAATGAAACAAATGTTTTCTACATGTCAGCTCAATTTCAATATGATCTTTCAGGCTGCAAATCTCAGACAATTGTTCATTTTAAACAAATTCTTACACAATTAATAGATTATTTTTTAGACTGGAAACTGCAGATTACCTGACTAGTATCAGGATCATCTGAAAAATTGAAATTGTCATCGTCTTTGCTCTTGACATCTGTGTCATCACTGTAACTTGACCTTATTTGCTGCAAACCATCTAGAAAGAAATAGAAAAGAAAACAACAAAGATAATGTAACACAGCAAATGATTGATTGGTTACAATTTAATTTGCAAAGTTAGAAAACAAATAAAAAAGAGGCAGGGTTTTCACATATTGAAGAGTATGAGCATGAAGCTAGTCAGTGGTGACTGAACAACTGAGGATATCCCTAATTTAAAATCCTAAATGGCATGGCAATTACACTAGACATTTTTTTCTAATTGTTTTAATGAAAAATAATTCTTCAAAATGTGCATAGTACAAAACAATACAATTGCTAACACCAATGTTAGGATTTTCACAAAGAGAATTCAGAAAGTGGCAGACAATTGCAATCCCACCATTGTCATCAATTTTAACTGTTGTAAATACACACGCATGCACGTGCACACACAAATATATATATATATATATCTCTATTATAAAAAAAAAATCTTGGGAGGGAGACGAGACATGATCTTCTCGGGAGACACTTTGATGTCACGCGTGCGTTCAGCCACCCAACACTTCACAACGAGAGCAGCTTATACGTCCCGCGAGAAAGACATTTAACCATGCCCGGGGAAGGAAATAAAGGACAAAAAGTAGATGACAAAGTACAACGTCGTAAAGAATTCAAAAATGTTGGCGCGGTACACATGCACAGCAGGTCTTCTTGGAAGACACTTTGAAGTCCCGCGAGACTACTTGTACATCACACCCTACTTAGAATTTTTTCGGAGACACGTTAACGTCCCGTGAAACAAAGAAGTGAGACAAAAGATCAGTTGCTGTACAGGCAGGGGGATAACTCATTCACTACAGCGTTATTACTGGCAAATATCAAGTAACAAAAAATGAATGAAATCAAAATAATCTCTTTAAATCGTATATCCAGTTAATCAAACCAGGGGATTGGCGAGCGAAGCGAGCAGGGGGCAGAGTCCCCTAGTGTGTGTATATTTATCGCGCACCGCGATAAACCCTGTCAGGGGACGAAGACAGCGTACTAACCTCTCTCTCCTTTCTTCCATAGAAAAGACGAAGCGACATCACCGTAAAACAACTCGGAATAAACAATGGTCTCCACTTCCGGGTTCCTTTCTTCCCTCTGGTCCCCTAAAGATGACGTCAACCTCCCATAAACCATCACACCTTCCCAGCAACCATCACGCCTGATTTCCGGTCCGCCCCTTTATATTGTCCCTCCAAACCGCCATGTTTTATGTTATGATTTTGGTACATTTTGTTTATGTCTAAAAGAAAATACCTTTTTTGTTACAGTATACGGGGCAAAAACCCCCAAACCTTTATGCGACTGGAGTGTATTTCTTTACTATATATATATATATATATATATACTAGCAAAATACCCGCGCTTCG
>JANRMT010062791.1:37821074-37868838 GCA_026402145.1 Polypterus bichir lapradei
ATATATATATATATATATATATATATATATATATATATATAAGGAAAGGGAAGAGAACTCACAATTCAAATATGTCAAATATATGTGTGTGTGTGTGCGCGCATATATATGTATATATACACACACACATGCAAACATACCGTATATATACATACATATTTGAACTGCGAGTTCTCTTCTTTCCCATGTTGATGAATAAGAGAATCTGGTCTCAGTGCCACCTCATATTTATACTCCTTTGAAACAGGAAGTCATGGATCACTGCATGAAAGCTTCAACACACTCTGATCAACTTAAAAAAAAAAAAAGCCAGATACAGTACAAATAGAAAAAAGTTACACTTTGCTAATAAGAGGTTCTAGGTGGTGCCAATAATTGTGGCATAGGTGGATTTGTGAAAAATAATTATCTGCAGATGAAAGATGATTTTTTCTCAGAAGACATTTACTTCAATGAAAGGTTGGATTTCCCTCATTACTTCAATGTGAAATTAAGGTGACATTTTTTTTTTTTTTTACAACCCTTGTTTCATCTTTAAAGGGGTGTGAATAATTGTGGAGGGGACTGTATGTAGATACATACACTCACACACGTGTCAGCTGCATCACAGTCCTATGAAGTATTCATGCCACTTTCAGCGCTCATTATAACACATCACACGAACTTGGATTAAACTATCATGGTATAACCCTGAAGCTCCAGTTTTAGATGTGTCAATGATCACCAATAATCAATTACAGGTACAAGGTATTACTAGAGAAGGACTAGAACAATAAATACTCCTTTATGGCAATGACCTGTTCATTGCTGACCATAATCATCACTTTACATGTATAAAGTGAAATTGATTATTTGTCTTAAATTTCAAGATTTAAAATTAATCTGAGTAAGAATATATTATTTAATTTTGTCAGAGATGGCTGGAGAGAAGGAGGCGGTCTGAAGCAAGGCATTGTTGTTGTGGCCAGGACTTTGGGGACTTGTGGGGTTTGTGGTGCACTGGACTTTGTAAATATGATTAATAAACGTGTGTTGGGTGAGTTGAACGTGTCCGCCTGTCTGTGTCCGGGCCAGTCTCCACAATGGCATTCCAGATGGGACTTTCCACCTGTTCCAAGGCGGACAGCCCCGTTACAAAATAATTTTGTGGACGGCCTGGCGCTGCAGGTGCACCCACAGCCCTGGGAAAGAGAGTCACCCGACAGACCGCTACCGGACCGCGGTCGGAATGTGCTCTCCTGGTGTGGAGGAACATCAACGAACCTTACCGGAGTGCACCGATTCCCCATGAGCGTGCTACCGCTGAAGGCGCCCGGGATGGTGCAGTGTTGAGAGAGGCCACGCCGAGGCAGCTGCCTCGGAGAGACGGGAGGTAAGTTCCCTGCTTGCCGGTGGCTGGCCCTAGGGGGACAAGCGCGTTTTGTGTTTTGCAGGCTGGGGTTGCCCGGGTCTGCGTCGGTGGCAGACCCGCGGGGCTTTACTGACACAGCAGCAGGAGCTGCAGAGAGGGAGACTCAGAAAGCCGGCTCGTCACCGCACCAGGGGAAGGCAAGCCAAGATGGCTGCAGACTGGAAGTCCCTCCCCTGAGACAGGCATGGGATTGGATGGTGTGACTTGAGTCCCCACCAATGACTGCAGAGAGGCGGGACCAAAGAATGTCCAACTTTGCTGGGGAGAGACCCGATTGGGCCGCAGGAAGTCGCCGGCGTGTGTTGCTGACAAACAGGTAAGCTCACCGCCGGCTAACTTCCTGTCCTTGCCGGCTGCTCTGTCTGAGCTTGAGGCCTGCCTTCAGCCCGCGGAGCAGCAGTTGTTGCAGGTGCTGCGTGTCCTCCGGGCCGAGTTGCTGATGCTGGAGAGGAAGGCGGTTGCGTCACTGGAGCTGCTGCGAGAGTGGACAGAACGGCACAACGCTAGATTCTTCAGCCGGAGAGGTACAGCGGGGACGGTGAGTACAGCCGACCCCGTAAAGCATAAAGGAGAGCCCACTGAAAATGGCAGTGATCCGAATGATCGGAACCGAGTAGGGGGTTCTCCGACAGTGGATGCAGCGGTGAGGGCTGTGCGCGAGGTGAGGAGAGGACGATCGAAAGGGCTGGCAGGACAAGGGCTGATGAGTGTCCTGGGTCCTAGCGTCCTACGTCCCATCGCTCTGTATGGACGCAGACGGGACTGGATCTGAGAGTTTGCCATGCACAGACCGAGACCGTCATGGCGTCCAAGAGGAAAAGGAGGAATCGAGGGAAGAATGGCGGTTCCTCCGATAAGGGAGGACATGAGGCAGACGGCTCACATCCGATGGCCGGCCACAGAGGGAACCCGTAAGGTCAGCAGAGACGAAAGGAGTGCAGGCATTCCCGTCTGTTTCGTCAACAGGAGGGACAAGGAACCCGCGGAAGGGATGCCGAACAGGCAAATTGCGGGGTGCCGGTCGGAGGGGGGAGCGCTGCCAGTGCGCGGCACAAGGGGACGCCAGGAAAGGGTGTCCAGGTAGCGGTTGTGCCCCCTTGTTTCTGTGTGTTGCAGGACTGGACCCTGGACGAGCAGTAAGACCTGCTTCGTTGGGGACCTGCCCTCACTGGACGGGCTGTCTGGCCGGAGGACTCTTCACTGGCAAGGGGGTGCTGCCACAGGTGGTGGGGGTTACGGAGGTGTGAGTGGTGCCAACCAAAGGGGCACGACAACCTTGGAGGGGGTGCTGAAGGAGTAGGCCCCGGGGTGCCGAGTTGGACCCCAGCGCCTCAGGAGTAGGACCCACTTCAGGGGTAAGCTGCCCTCGTGGGACGTACCGATCCTCCCGACTGGTCTTTGCTGGCGGTGGGGCACTGTCACAGATGGCTGGGGTGGCAACCCGGCCAGGTCATCCAGGAGGACCGGAGGAGGGCTTGCGCCTTCCCCAGACCATGTGGGGGCGACCACCCTGGTACCTTTGGGGGCCATGGGTACAGAGCTTTGAAGCTCCACCCTGTAGGGGCCCGTGGTCACCGCCAGGGGGCGCCCCTATGCCTTTGGAGCCCTGGACTTCAGCACTTCAGCCACACCAGGAAGTGCTGGGGGGAAGAAAAGCAGGGACACCTGGAGTGCTTCCGGGGATGCAGCCGCCACTTCCGCCACACTGGGGTGTGCCAGTGGGAGGATGCCAGAACACACCTGGAGCACATCCGGGCGATTATAAAAGGGGCCGCCTCCCTTCATTCAACGCTGGAGTCAGGTGAGGAGTGGACAGAGCTTGGTGGAGGAGGCAGGAGGCGGCCTGAAGAAGTGAAGGCATTTGAGTTGTGGCCAGGACTTTGGGGACTTGTGGGGTTTGTGGTGCACTTTGTAAATATGGATTGTGTTAATAAACGTATGTTGGGTGATTTTAACGTGTCTGCCTGTCTGTGTCCGGGCCAGTCTCCACAATGTAAATATCCATACAAAGTTCGTTTACATCTCTGTCTCACTTAATTTCATATATTTAGGAGTTACAATAACTTAGTGGCTTAAAAATTTATTTAAAGTAAACTTTAATAGCCATACTGAGCATGTTAAACAAGACCTCACTAACCAAGTCAAGCTTTAATACAACAATAATCAAGAGAATATACAAGCACAATCAAAACCAGATACTGAATATGAACAATTTCATAATTTTTTAAATATTTTCTGTATCATCTTAGCTGAAAAACTTGTGCGCTGACTGTTGCCACTTTTCATCTTTTCCTTTTATTGCCCATAACGGGCCAATTTGTAATGAAATTTAGGTGAATTTTAAGGTTTGAGTTTTTTTTTACTCTAAATGTCTATGGTACATAACATATCCTGCTCCAAGACAATTTACTTATAATGAAAGCCTTCAATATTACATTCAAAATTTCCCAATACTGGGTTTTGTTATTTTTTACCAGCCATACTGATCTCTGATTCCAACTCAGGCACATAAACTTTGTAGACAGAATTTTGCCACCTGCAGGCCTAAAAAGATATCAAAAACCAGAAAATAGTTTCTACTGTGTTCTGACCGATGTGATCAAGAAAATCATGTGGGCTTAGGAAAAACTGGGCTCTTGCGCTTGAATCAGTGTCCAGACCCAACCTAGCTCTATTGAGGGGAAAAAAAAGAAAAACAAGCATGTAGTGTCAAGGTTAGGGTTAGTGAGACTTGTATTACCAATGCATAACAAAAGTAAACCCTTAATGACCAGAGTAAGAGTAGGTAATAGGTGCATGGACAGCCACAAAACGACAGAGACAGCATCTGAGGTTAGGAACAATATATGCAATTTCTAAACCCACTTAGCCAGACCAGAATCGCTGGAAACCTGGAGCCTATCCCAGCAGGTTTGGATGCAAGGCAGGAAAAATCCCTGGTATGCAATATGTATGATATGGCTGATGTTAAGAACAAAATGAATATATTTCAACTATCCATTTTGAGAGGGGGAGAAAAAAAGCTGAAAAAAGGGGAACAAATATTTTAAAACATAATTCTGATACTGGAATTAGTTTCACAATATCAGGTATTTTAAGCTGTGAATGTAAACTAAAGAGGATAAATTAATAAAGAATAAATACAAAAACACATCGGTATTTTTAGTTTTTCCACCAGCTGACAAACTCTCTTCACCTACCTACATGTAGTTCAGACATTGCCAACTCAGGAATTTTACAAGGTTTGTATCACTTTGTTGTTAAATAACCTTTTTAAAGCAAATGTGATTAGTCAGCAACAATATGCTGATCTTGCATGTTGACCATGTCAGTCTTTTGATCAGTGCCATTTCATTTTCAAAAAGGATTTTTCCTGTGTGAAGTAGCATGTGCATTATTGTCAACAAATGGCAGGCACCGGAGAATAAACTGAAACGTTACTCACTCAAGATTTTTCTGTCCATACGGTAAAGGTTTTGTTGACTAGCACATTCTAACTTCAGGCGTTTGAATTACATCTTGATATGCAAGAAGCGAAAAGAAATGTGGCAGCTCATCATAATGGACATCAGACTCATGTGCAACCTGGAATTTGGCTTAGTGTGTGCTGTTGTTTAATAGTTGCTGTGAACATTTTGTATGTTTGGCTCATTCAGAATTACAGCTAACATGTCCTTATTATTGAACAGACTGAAATTCTGTAAAGGATTATCTGCATCTAATACTTCTTATTTGAGCCTTGGAGATCCAGTGAACGGTAGCTTTGAAAGCAACTGAGCACATTCAAAGCAAAATCAGTGCCTTGGTATGCTTCACTAACACTTGAACCAGAATCTATCATGGTGTCACTATCAGCTCTTGAAGAACTGTCACTATAATAACACAGTAAATCACTTTCTATTTCACGCGTTTTATGTGCCCGTATTCAGCTGACTGTCACCGCAAATGCAGTGTGAACACCTGCCCTCTATCACCACCCAAAGTTCACTGAATGAATATACACGTATGCGGGCGGCTAATGGGGTGTGACTATCTGTTTTAGAGTTAAAAGTTACAAAATGTTAAAGACTAACGGCAAGGATATTTATTCAAAAATGGAAACTAAAAATATTTTTAGTAAATTAATTTATTTAGTCTTTCCAGCTACTTTAATAGTTTCATTTAGCTGTATTGTTTCATTTCAGTTTTGTTAATGATTTCATTTCAGTTTATGAAATTTGTTTATTAATAAAACTTGAGTTTTGATTTTCGTTGTCTTTAACTATAATAACCTTGCACAGGACCAGTAACTGGCAGTCTTGATGGGTATAGTTCAATTACTCACAAACTAGTCACCACATTTAACACATTTACAGTAAGTCACAGAGTAACAGGTTAAGATGGTCTTCAACACACTGTATAACTAAATACATAGTTACTAACAGTAAATGACAAATGTTAAAAACAATTTCAAAATATATCACAAACATTCTCATTGTAGTTCCAGTGTTTACTGAAAATTTTTCTGTGCATTACATATTGTTTCTATCAGATCAACAATAACTCAGTTTATAGCATCACAGAAACTATACCATAAATACTATACCTGATAAAGGCAGATGCTGCATTTCTTTAAATGATACTCCATTTATAAGTCTTGTTTTCTGTTCTGTTTTAGATCCTTGGGTTTCTGTTATTCTTGAAATTTGTGTCACATCACTGGAAGAGCTTATTTTTTTTAAATCTGCATTAGAGTTATTTTCAGATAAACTACGTTTAGATACTTTACTCCTTTGTGAGTTCTGAGGTGTACTATTTAGTGTACAATGTTCAGATTTACTACTGTTTTCTTCAGATGAAGTAGTATTGTCCTCTCCAGCAAAGGAGTTACTTGTTGTTTCTGGACAACGGTACAAAAGGTTGGGTTCATATGAAGGTGCATTTAAACCTGGGAAGCAGATGACAGCTAAAAACCAATGAGCTCTGCAATAAGAGAAAACCAAAACAAACAAAAAAAATGATGTTACTCTACACACATTCATATCACTCTCATTACTAGTTTATAATACAATCTGAAACGTAATATGCATAATGTAGTAAGACTTGGCAGAATTAAAAATTTTATCAAAATAATTTGGTTTTAATGCGATTTTAATAAAAATATAAAACGTTCACTTATCCTAATTGATACATTTAAAGTTTTCATTTCATAAATGCTAATAATCTTATAATACAGTAGATACTGTATATTGTATGTACAAAGTACATCCTACATCATTAAACAACTTACGATTCATTAATAGGGACAAAAATAAAATCTTTTTGGAACAGGTCCACGTGGCGTGTCCATGTTTTTACCCTGTTGTGCTTCCTCTGTTGTATTCTGTAAAGGAATATGACAAAAGTTAACCTATAGAAATGCATACAAAATATTCCTCAATAAAAGATAAACTAAATTCATGAATGAAATTAATGAAAAGCCAATGTGAAAGCAGTCATTACGATAGTATATTAGTGTTTGTTACCATTAATCAAGAAACAAAGTCTATCCATATATGACTTTCCAAACCATTTTCAGGGTCACGGGGTACCTACCTCAGCAGCGCTGGACTTTCAGTCCACTGAGGAGCATAATCACTTTTATATCTGCTCACTTACAAGTGGCATATTTAGAGTTGACAATTAACTTAGTGTGTCTTAAATTCCAAAGAGTTAAACCAATAGAGAATAACATGTAAACTACATACAGACAGTCCATAGGTAGTCCATTCAAACCCATTAGCTGTAACATACTGAGCCACCACAACACCCAAGAAACAGTATCAAACATGTACATTAGAAGAAAGAAAAAGAAAAAAAAAAAAAAAAAAAAAAACAGTATGTTGGTTTATACCAGCGATTCTCAAACTGTCGGGTGCTGAAGCTGTACAAGGGGGGCGTCGAATAAATGAACAAGACATCAAAATGAATTTTTTACATTTTTATTTCAAATTTAAATTTGCAAACAAATAATCACAACAAATGCATTATAACTAAAATTTAAATAAAACATTTCTAAGGCATAGATCTAATGACTAACTGACGAGCGGTGCCGCTGCTGCTGCTTTTATAGTTGCGTATTTTCAATCCAGAATGTTCGAGACGTATCGGTATCTGTCGCGAACATTCAGATAACAGTAGATCAGGTGATAATGCAGCGTGACTGCACCACATTGGCAGCGTAGCCAATATTGCCAAATTGAGTTAAATAATTTATTGTGTTATTTTCATGATACAACTAACAGCGGTATAATATTTGTTGGACGAAAATACATTCGCCTCGCACAGATTGACTTCATCGGTGTCCTCGTTTACTAGATTTTTAAAAATGAAAACATATTTAACTGTTTCTTAATATAAAAAATAATTAAATAAGAATAAATAATTTATTCTTTGTTTTTGGGATCAGAATTACTACCAAAAACCACACAAGGCATTTTAACAGTTATTAAAGCACTTTAAAAAAATAAATTGCAAATATTTCATTGAAGATAGCCGAACACATGCAAATCTTATGGAAGTAAAAATGATAGGATACCATGACACCGTATGAGTATCATACCTTTTGTTAGTTGTATCATGGGTTATTCTCATCTATCTTATATTATGCAGGGGGCGCAGAATTATTCCAGGTAGAAAAGGGGGGCGCGAAATATGTTTTAAGTTTAAGAACCGCGGGCTTATACAATAAAACTATAACAAAAAAAATGAAAATAAAGCATAATAATGAACTTATATGCACAAGCACATATTCACTCCTGAGTCTCTTTCAGAAAACACACCATTTTTACAGTTACAAATGTTTTAGAATTCACATTTATTTATTTTGTTTGCATTGGAAAAGAACAAAAATGCTGAGGAGTAAAAATAATTCAAATCTGATATTATTCCACACAGAACTCTAAAAATTGACTGGACAAAGTTATTGGCACCCTCAACTTAATATTCTGAAAAAATAACTGAAATCAATTGCTTCATTTACTTAGTAACCGTGAATGAGTTTTTTTTTTACAGCACTGGATTTTTGAACCACTCATCTTTAGACAATTGTTCCAGGTTTCTCAACCACTTTCCACAGGAGTTCATCCAGCACTTTGACTTAAACCATTTCTGCATGTTTTCAACAGTATGCTTAGGGTCACTGTCCTGCTAGAAGACCCATGACCTCTACGGAGACCTAACTTTCTGACACTGGGCTCTACGTTATGCTCTACAATTCTTTGGCAGTCTTCAAATTTTACTATACTATGCAAATAGTTAAGGCATCCAGTGTCAGAAACAGCAAAGCAACCCCAAAATATCTGTGAACACCCATCATTTTTAACCATAGGGGCCATGTTTTATTCTTTGAAGGCCTCAATTTGTTTTCTGTTTTGAAGCAATGACGTGCTTTACCAAACAGCTCTATTTTATCCACAAAATGTTATCTGAGAAGGGTGTATAGCCTTCTTGAAGTAAGTTTTGGCAAACTTCAGTCTGCCTCTTTTATATCTGTGTCAGCAGTGGGGTCCTTCTGGATCTCTTACCGTAGTGTCCCATTTCTTTTAGATGGACAGAAAGTGTAAGCTTGACACCATTGCAGCTTGAATATGGTCTTATACTAATTGAGGTTTCTCATCCATCATTCAAACAGTCCTTTGTTGCAATCTTCCATCAATTTTTCTGTTGGGCCCACATCCAGGGAGATTAGATACAGTACCATGGACTTTAAACATGTTAAAAATTGATGTTGTGCAGAGTGCTCACCCTGTAGATGAGATTGTACTGGTCTTTCCACAATTTTGTTTCTCAAGTCCTAGGACAATTTTTTGCTCTTTTTTCTTTTCTCCATGGTCAGTGTGATACACACAGATGCAAAGATTGAGTCAACTTTTTTCCATTTAAATTATTCTCAAGTGTGTTTTCTATATTGTTAGCATCAGTTATTTGCCAAAGGCAAGTTTTTAATACAAATTAAAGGAGCATTACATGATTGAAATCCAATCATTTCTTATGATTTTGAAAAGGTGCCAATAATTTTGCCCAGTCTATTGCAGGAGTTTTGAGATGAATGATACTGGATGTTACTTTTCTTTCTCTGCTTTATTGTATTGATTTAATACAAACAGAAGCAATAAACATATGAATGCCAAAGCATTTGTAATTGCAACAATTGTCTATGAGATGCTGTGCTATATATTTATATATACAGTGGTGTGTAAAACTATTTGCCCCCTTCCTGATTTCTTATTCTTTTGCATGTTTGTCACACAAAATGTTTCTGATCATCAAACACATTTAACCATTAGTCAAATATAACACAAGTAAACACAAAATGCAGTTTTTAAATGATGTTTTTTATTATTAAGGGAGAAAAAAAATCCAAACCTACATGGCCCTGTGTGAAAAAGTAGTTGCCCCCTTGTTAAAAAATAACCTAACTGTGGTGTATCACACCTGAGTTCAATTTCCGTAGCCACCCCGGGGCCTGATTACTGCCACACCTGTTTCAATCAAGAAATCACTTAAACAGGAGCTGCCTGACACAGAGAAGTAGACCAAAAGCACCTCAAAAGCTAGACATCATGCCAAGATCCAAAGAAATTCAGGAACAAATGAGAACAGAAGTAATTGAGATCTATCAGTCTGGTAAAGGTTATAAAGCCATTTCTAAAGCTTTGGGACTCCAGCAAACCACAGTGAGAGCCATTATCCACAAATGGCAAAAACATGGAACAGTGGTGAACCTTCCCAGGAGTGGCTGGCCGACCAAAATTACCCCAAGAGCGCAGAGACGACTCATCCGAGAGGTCACAAAAGACCCCAGGACAACGTCTAAAGAACTGCAGGCCTCACTTGCCTCAATTAAGGTCAGTGTTCACGACTCCACCATAAGAAAGAGACTGGGCAAAAACGGCCTGCATGGCAGATTTCCAAGACACAAACCACTGTTAAGCAAAAAGAACATTTGGCTCGTCTCAATTTTGCTAAGAAACATCTCAATGATTGCCAAGACTTTTGGGAAAATACCTTGTGGACTGATGAGACAAAAGTTGAACTTTTTGGAAGGCAAATGTCCCGTTACATCTGGCGTAAAAGGAACACAGCATTTCAGAAAAAGAACATCATACCAACAGTAAAATATGGTGGTGGTAGTGTGATGGTCTGGGGTTGTTTTGCTGCTTCAGAACCTGGAAGGCTTGCTGTGATAGATGGAACCATGAATTCTACTGTCTACCAAAAAATCCTGAAGGAGAATGTCCGGCCATCTGTTCGTCAACTCAAGCTGAAGCGATCTTGGGTGCTGCAACAGGACAATGACCCAAAACACACCAGCAAATTCACCTCTGAATGGCTGAAGAAAAACAAAATGAAGACTTAGGAGTGGCCTAGTCAAAGTCCTGACCTGAATCCAATTGAGATGCTATGGCATGACCTTAAAAAGGCGGTTCATGCTAGAAAACCCTGAAATAAAGCTGAATTACAACAATTCTGCAAATATGAGTGGGCCAAAATTCCTCCAGAGTGCTGTAAAAGACTCATTGCAAGTTATCACAAACGCTTGATTGCAGTTATTGCTGCTAAGGGTGGCCCAACCAGTTATTAGATTCAGGGGGCAATTACTTTTTCACACAGGGCCATGTAGGTTTTGATTTTTTTTTTCTCCCTAAATAAAAAAAACCATTATTTAAAAACTGCATTTTGTGTTTACTTGTGTTATATTTGACTAATGGTTAAATGTGTTTGATGATCAGAAACATTTTGTGTGACAAACATGCAAAAGAATAAGAAATCAGGAAGGGGGCAAATAGTTTTTCACACCACTGTATATGTGTATACATATATACACATATACATACATACAGTAGATACATACACAGGTGGAATCCCGCTGTAACGAAATTTATGGGACCATAAAAATATTTCGTTATATGGGGAAAATACTATGCTATTGTAACCAGGGACACCTGCGTTTCGCCATCTCTAATGGCAGCTGCGTAAGGTTAGCTTCGTAGTTGCTCTGCTGCATCTGGTAAACAGTAATCCAAGGGACAAGTAATTGGTTGTCCTCTGCAAGATCAGGCTTATTGCATAATGTGCTTGTTGCAGGATATTTAAAATATTTAAGACCAGTTCCTCCTCACACTCTCCTGGTCTGGCACAGTGGTGATTCTGAACCACTGGTGTTCTTCTAATCTAAAGATGGGAGCTAAAGCAGGACGACTACCCCTGTATTGTGGCTCCTATCTTGTGTGCTTGAGAACTTAAGTTAACGGCTCCTATTTTGAATGAAGTCTTCAGACTACACCTGCCTTCTCTAATAAAGTAACAATATTTTCCTTGGAAACCTGGACTCACCTTCCTGTCTTTTATACAACTCTGTGACCCAAGCTTAACAATACCTGTATCAAACTGCAAAAAAATATTTTATTTGAAAATTAGATTATAGATGCATTTTTTTCCCCCCACTATAAACTAACGCCGTTTCTAACCTTTTTTGTTCATTGCAAAGAAAACTTTGAGAAGTGCTATGAAACTCGAACAGTACAGTATCTGCACATGACACAACTACCCACGCGGATGGCTCAGTGGAGCACCGACTCCAAATTCAGCTACACCTGTAAGATGTAATGCCTATATTCTCCCTGAGCCTCACCAAGATTTCACAACAGAATGTCACTTTCTTGTGGTCTAACAAGAAAGAGACAACCTGTTGCAGCGTTTCCGAGATTCAGCAAACGTAGGGGTGGCCTTAAGTATTTTTGCATTACATTATTATCTTAGGTGGCCATTTTTGGTTGAAAAAACATTTGTTATACTGAAATTAGCATTTTGTTAAAAACAAAATCCGTTAAACATAATGTGGTATAAACATTTGTTTGGGCTCACAAATAACTTACACTGTAGAACAGGAAACCTTTAGTTTAAGACACAGATTTGATCAGTTAGCAAGTGCTGTTAGAGTATGATGCTTTGGTTTTGACTGATAGCTCTTTTGTCTTGACTCTTTTTATCTTAATATTTTGGCTGGTACAATTCATAGAATTTTGGTGAACAACTATTGCAATGCTTCTCAGACCAGGATTATAGTTAAACCCTCTTAGAAAAGGCTTCTTTCTCTATTAGATTTTATGTCATTTTTTGGGAAAGACTTTTGTTTTTCAATGTATTCCTGTATGAAATGTACAGGTACATGTCCTGGTTAGCAACTGCTTTAAATATCAAAGCAGCTGCTTTTAAACACCCATTGCTAAAATATTACCTAGGGAAGCTGGCTTGGGGAAAAGACAGGCTGTGGGACATCTGAGATGCAAACCTATCAGCCTGTTTCATGTTTTTATAGTTTCTATAACATAATTGGCTTCTTTCATTAACTGACCCAATTTAAATGAAGCTTTTTTTGGTGGAGCATGTATAATATCCATAGAACATGTCTGATGCACACTTGTGTGTATGTAGTAAAATTATTTGTGGACACTAACTTAAAATCGAACGAACAAACATTTTGTAGACAACTTGCTCTTGTTAGTCTTAATGACTAATCAGGTTTTGGAAGAATTTCAAGTATTCCACAAATATTTTAAGACAATACCAAGAAATGCAAAACCACTGCTTTGAGTTTTTGATGTTCAAAATTGTCAGATGCAGTAGTGATATTGCATCTGACATACAGTGCATCCAGATAGTATTCACAGCGCATCACTTTTTCTACATTTGTTATGTTACAGCCTTATTCCAAAATGGATTAAATTCATTTTTTTCCTCAGAATTCTACACACAACACCTCATAATGATAACGTGAAAAAAGTTTACTTGAGATTTTTGCAAATTTATTAAAAATAAAAAAATTGAGAAAGCACATGTACATAAGTATTCACAGCCTTTGCCATGAAGCTCAAAATTGCGCTCAGGTGCATCCTATTTCCCCTGATCATCCTTGAGATGTTTCTGCAGCTTAATTGGAGTCCACCTGTGGTAAATTCAGTTGATTGGACGTGATTTGGAAAGGCACACACCTGTCTATATAAGGTCCCACAGTTGACAGTTCATGTCAGAGCACAAACCAAGCATGAAGTCAAAGGAATCGTCTGTAGACCTCCAAGACAGGATTGTCTCAAGGCACAAATCTGGGGAAGGTTACAGAAAAATTTCTGCTGCTTTGAAGGTCCCATTGAGCACAGTGGCCTCCATCATCCATAAGTGGAAGAAGTTCAAAACCACCAGGACCCTTCCTAGAGCTGACTGGCCATCTAAACTGAGCAATCAGGGGAGAAGGGCCTTAGTCAGGGAGATGACCAAGAACCCGATGGTCACTCTGTCAGAGCTTCAGAGGTCCTCTGTGGAGAGAGGAGAACCTTCCAGAAGGACAACCATCTCTGCAGCAATCCACCAATCAGGCCTGTATGGTAGAGTGGCCAGACGGAAGCCAGTCCTTAGTAAAAGGCACATGGCAGCCCGCCTGGAGTTTGCCAAAAGGCACCTGAAGGACTCTCAGACCATGAGAAACAAAATTCACTGGTCTGATGAGACAAAGATTGAACTCTTCGGTGTGAATGCCAGGCGTCACGTTTGGAGGAAACCAGGCACCGCTCATCACCAGGCCAATACCATCCCTACAGTGAAGCATGTCTTAGCGGTGGCAGCATCATGCTGTGTGGATGTTTTTCAGCGGCAGGAACTGTGAGACTAGTCAGGATAAAGGGAAAGATGACTGCAGCAATGTACAGAGACATCCTGGATGAAAACCTCCTCCAGAGCGCTCTTGACCTCAGACTGGGGCGACGGTTCATCTTTCAGCAGGACGACGACCCTAAGCACACAGCCAAGATATCAAAGGAGTGGCTTCAGGACAACTCTGTGAATGTCTTTGAGTGACCCAGCCAGAGCCCAGACTTGAATCCGATTGAACATCTCTGGAGAGATCTTAAAATGGCTGTGCACTGACGCTTCCCATCCAACCTGATGGAGCATGAGAGGTGCTGCAAACAGGAATGGGCGAAACTGGCCAAGGATAGGTGTGCCAAGTTTGTGGCATCATATTCAAAAAGACTTGAGGCTGTGATTGCTGTCAAAGGTGCATCGACAAGGTATTGAGCAAAGGCTGTGAATACTTATGTACATGTGATTCCTCAGTTTTTTTATTTTTAATAAATTTGCTTAAAACCTCAAGTAAACTTTTTTCACGTTGTCATTATGGGGTGTTGTGTGTAGAATTCTGAGGAAAAAAAATTAATTTAATCCATTTTGGAATAAGGCTGTAACATAAAATGTGGAAAAAGTGATGCGCTGTGAATACATTCCAGATGCACTGTACATAGTACATTCATAAAATTCACAATGCATATTTACTGCATGTAGGTTGTAAATATGGAGAAAATTATGTGCTAGACACATTATTTAAAAAAAAAAAAAAAAAAACTAACTCTGTTTGTAATCTGGGACTGTAGACTTTCCAATTTTAGTGACTTTAACTTCTAATATTTAGGTGTATGTTGAAGGTTTAACCAGCTCAGACGTAACAGAGCTACAGGTATTATGATTAAAAATAGAGAACCAATTTCACTACTTTCTCAGATGTGTTACTTATTGGTCTAGGTTTTATAACTTTTCTTACAGCTACAGTATTGATTTTCAGTTTGTTTTCCAAACCTTTTTTCATGGGCTAGCATCATAACTTTTCATCCACATTTTTAATAAGAATTCTGTGATTACTTAAGTAGCAGTTGCTAAATTTATCTAGTGTTCAATAAACTGATTTCTGTCTGCAATACGCCTCTTATTTGATAGACAGCAGTGGTGGGTGATCTTGAACATTCATTTTTAAAATCAGAGATTTGATTAAGTAATTCAGTTGTCCTTTGTGTGTTCAATTAAACTTTTTATTTTGTGTGAAACACAAACTATATTCCCATTCAAATAAACTTGTTTTGTCAAGAAATGAGTAAGTCAAATAAGGAACTACAAATATTAGTCTGGTAAAAAAAATACATTTGTACAGGGGCAGATTAAAAAAATAATAATGGATGAAATTCCTAGTATTACCTAAACTGCTAAGTGAAGCATTGTCAGAAATACTGCAACCATGCTGTGATAAATGCAAGATTCAACAGAGCACAGAAAGTTATCAATAAATTAGTCAATGACTCCTAAATAATTATGATTAACTTAAGAGAGAAAAAAATTGGATGTGAGCATCAGTAGGCTTTGCGCCCTAGGAACCAAGTTACCTAGACTATTCTATAACATTTCAGTAATTATTTACTGCTCTGATGCGAACCTTTCTGATCATAAAATAGGTCACCACAATAAGAACTGACGAAAATAATTCATAATTAATTGTAGAATTATGGTATTTGAGTGTTTCTCCAGAGTCCCCCTTTCTCTTGCATGATTTGGCTCAAAAACTAATTAGTGCATCATCATCTCATTACAGGCTTAGGTTTCGAGTTTGGTATTTTTCCATTCAGCCATTTTAGCTCTAGACGAGAAACTGGGACACAAAGACACACACATATCCATCAGATATATTGGTGATATCTGTATCATCTATCCATTTTCCAATCCGCTGAATCCGAACACAGGGTCACGGGGGTCTGCTGGAGTCAGTCCCAGCCAACACAGGGCACAAGGCAGGAACCAATCTCGGGCAGGGTGCCAACCCACCGCAGGACACACACACAAACACACCCACACACCAAGCCCACACCAGGGCCAATTTAGAATCGCCAATCAACCTAATCTGCATGTCTTTGGGGTGTGGGAGGTCACCGGAGCGCCCGGAGGAAACCCACACAGACACGGGGAGAACATGCAAACTCCACGCAGGGAGGACCCGGGAAGCGAACCTAGGCCACCTAACTGCGAGGCAGCAGCGCTACCACTGCGCCACCCTATCTGTATCATAGGACCCTAAATGTTAACATCCATTTAAAGCTAAAGATCCAAATTTTTGATGAATCTAAAACTTTTACTCATCCCCATAGATGATATGCATTTGTTAACAAAAGAAAAAATAATATCAGATCACACACAGAATTTGTCATTACGTGTGCTGATTTTATGCTATATATCTCATAGAATGATGCTTTATAGCAATTTAAAAAAATTGCTGAGAGACATTTTGCAAAGTATGAATGAAAGATGAATACAACGAACAACGTTGTTTCTGTGTTGGCCAGTTTTGTTTTTTTTTTATTCCTATTTAAGATTTTACAATTTTTTATGAATGGTGTGAAACATTTAGCTAAATCATGCTTGTTCAAATTAAAACTCAAAAAACAATTCTCAAATTGTTAGAACTTCTACATTTACATCAAGAATCCACTTGCTTACCAAAATGATAAAAAAAAAAAAGTTAATATTCACTTACGTGAGGTTAGCTATTTCACTTAAGGATCTTTTTTCTCTCTGATTAAGGCGCTTGTAGAAAAAAGAGCTGAAAACATGACTCCTTTCAGAACCTTCATTCTTTAATTTTTCCAGGAATAGGTACCTAAGCAAATGCATAACAAAAATCAAAACACATGCAACAAGTAAAAAATTGATTCTGGCTGCTTTGCCTTCTGTGTGGAGTTTTTATGTTCTCTCCATATCTGTACAATTTTTCTCGAATTCTATTGTTTCCACTAACAGTCTAGAGAGAGGATGACTGAGGACACTAATCGCCCCAGCATAAATAAGGCTATGTTTAGTTATTTGCAAGGTAAACTGGCAAGGATTATTTTCCAAAGTACATACCCTTTCAAGGTATTATACTGTGGCAGACATGTGAATGTTCACATCTAAATCTGATCATTTTTAATTCCATATATTTATCATATTAAATACTTTTATAGTAGTTGAGTATATTCCGACAGCTATTTTGGAACTGTAATAAATTAATTTTCAGTTATGTAAAAAGAATGGAGAAAACAACCTAAACAGTATTTTTTTTTTTTGTAAATTCAAAACATTTAAATAAAAAGTCTGCTAAATAACAGTTCTTATGTCTTACATTTTCTTCTCTGTCTCCATGTTTCTAATTCCTTGTTCACTCTTTCCCCTGTTTGAGTTTCACTACTTAAAACGTGGAGCACTCGGTCTCTAACCTGGGACCTTCGGGTTATAAGGCGGCAGTTCTTACCCCTGCATCATTCAAGAACATGTGTAAACTCCCTGTCGATTGACATCTGAGTTTGAGTTTAACACAGTGTCAATCACATGTAAATTGAATGCTTTTTTTTTCCCTTTGGCTATATTCTTGAATAAAAGCGCATGTGTTTATTTGATAGTTCGACTAAAGTCTTCACACATTACACACTTCATGTCATTATTAGTATAACATGGAAAAAGTTTCTGCTTTACATATGTGTTCAGCATTTCTTGCATTTCCTTTCATCCTACACTTACCCAGATCTTTGTAGACACGGAACACACATGAAATGCATGTACTCCAAATAACAATATACTATTTACCCTATACAACTCCAGATCTTACACGCAGATAAGGAGCCTTCGCTTGAGCTGGGAGAAGTTTTTGCCCAAGCTGTGTTTTGTCTAAGTGGGGGATGGGAAAGTAGGCTGCTTGCTGCTTGTGCTGATTGACACATTTACAAAACAAAAGACGCTGATGGAGAGGTGCGAAAGGGAATTAAAGGTGGGCCAGGATTATGAGTTTTTTCGTAGGCTTCAGGGATTCTAGTGTTAAAACTGAAAATAAAAAATACAGATAGTGTGGTAATCTATGACTGCTATTTCACTTCAGAGTCTGCTGTGTTTCTCAGTGGCTGCCATTTTGGGTTGTTCACTGTGGTTTTAGGTGTCAGCTATTAATAAAGTCTCGGAAAAATTACCATAACCATAACATTCAAAGGACAGAACTAAAAACAATTATAAACAACTCAACTATCAATCCATCTCATTATCAAAGTAAGAAGCAGTTCAAGCAATCTGATACTCTCTTCCGCAGACAACAAATGAGCACATACCTACAACTATTGTGCCTAGACTTCACCAACTGGCAAACGATGAAAAATTTGGAAGCTAAAGGGCCAGGTCTGCCATCAAGGACTATAGGCAATCCCACAGATGACAATATTTAGAAGTGTTTGCTGCTACAGGTTAGCTGATTTTGTTATAGTACTTTGCTACAATATAATTTGGTTGGACATTAACAGGCTGTTCCAGGGATGACATATCATGAAACACTTAATTTCCACTTTACTTTTTTGATGTGCCACTTTATGTTTTCAAATTAATATGACGTTTCCCCAAGAAAGTCACCTTTTGAGAGGTAAATTTCCAAGTTGTACATTACTTAAATGTTCAGTACGTTAAATGAATTTATGAATTAATCTGAGGATGTAGTTAATTTCCTAGTCTAATATGAGAGATCATTTAGCACCTATAAAATGACTAACATGAAATTAAACACTAAAAGAGGGAGAACTAACAGCCCTTAAATTATGACCTTGTTGGTTAGTGTAATATACTTAAAAATTATGATTCGTCAGGTATGGGATCCTATATAAATTCATGAGCAGCACCTCTTTCTACTCATTTTTTAAAAATGAATTTTATAATCTTAGGATATTATTCCATGTAAGCGCTCTAAGGGATTACCAATAGGAAATAACATTTAATGTTCATGTAACTGAAACCACATAACTAGGATAATCAAGGAAAGACAGTTTCATACACCTGGGCTGACCTTAACACAGGAGGCCTTGGGTGTTTTCCCTTAAATGCAGTGGGTACTGGAGTTGCAAGATAAAGCATCCTACAATGGCATAATGTTGCTATTATATTCTTCTCTAATAAGGACAACTGAAAGTCACTCCTCAGAGAAAAGGATGAGTCTCTGTCGTATAGGAGTGTGGGGGGAAAATACAGAGGTTCAGGTGAAGAAATACCTGTGGTAAAAGTGAAAATATGTAGAAATAACAGAAGACAAAACACTGGAAGCAGCAGACCTGAAAGCACAATTTTAGACAGGATCCAAACATACGTTTAAATAGAGTCATCGTATAAACCTGTTAACATTAGCAAAAAAGGTAGCTATTTAGAAGCTAACAGTTTGTAAATATGCCTTCTAATGAAGACGGTGCAAAAGTCCAATAATATACGCATCTTCTTTCTTCAAAATTAAGACTTGCGTTTTTCTCAGTAGAAAATGTTTCCTTGTTTTATAATGAATCTGCATAGCTCTGTATTGCCAGATATTCAAATCTACTCTAATTTCATTCAAAATGTCACCTAATATTTTTTAACAAATTAAAAGCAAAAAATAAACTTACTTTAAATAAAAATCAATGATAACATCATTCAAAAATTCTCCTTCATTTAGGCAATGAAGGTCTTCATTTGTGACAGAAATGCCACCCTTAGCAGGAGGGGGAGGATAGACTATTAACCTGATGGAATACAAGTAAAAATGTTACTCTTTAATTGGTGAAATTTTTAATTATCATTTACACATTCATATAAAATGTATAAGAATAAATAATAGCTTACTTTTCAATCGGACCTGAAAATACAGGTTGTGAATCAGATGTTTCTTCATCATCATCAAAGAATTGTGCAGTTGCACGAATGTGTGTTGAAAACATTCGAGGCTTAATACTTGAATCTGAAGACTGTAACAAAACAGAAATCATGAATATTTAAATAACACTTGTTTTAATTTACTATTTACTGCTTTTTTTAATGGAGTTATTTTTACTTTAAATTATGTGTATTTGTAGTTTAAGTTTATCAAAATGGGTATTTTTTGGGTCTGGAAATTGATTAATTCACCTTCCATTATTTCTAAAGGAGAAAACTGATTCGGACTTCAAACAATTCAGAGTTCAAATGGCCTCCTGAAATGAATTAAGTTCGAAGTACGAGGCACCACTGTATTGAAACAAGTTTTTATACAGTATTAAATTTACAAAATAAAAAATCTGAAATATGTTACTAATTTTTCTCTTAATGTATAATATGGCAAAATTATAAAATTGAAGCTTGCACCATGACTTACAAAATGGTAGTATACAACACAAATGTGAATGAGCTATCAGCTAATCCTGGAGAACTTCAATCATCAAAACTTACATCCATATGTATTCATTTAAAAGTAGAAATTCGGAATGTTCTCCCTGTGTCCTCATAGATGTTGTTCAGGTTTTCTTTCCAAATATCAAAGACACCTACAATAAGTTGTCTGGAGACTTCAGATTAGTCAATAGTAAGTTTGTGCCTCCTTTGATATGCTATTCTTCAGTGGAGAGTGACTTCTTGTAGAGTGCAAGAAGTTTCCAGAACAGGGCCATGGGTCCCTATGACCCTGTGTTAGAAAAGAGGAACTACTCCTTTCTTCTCCATAAAGCACACACATTAATTTTCTTAGTGAGTTCATCGAATACGGTTGAGGCGAGAGTTGCTTTTTAATGAAATGACACAGTCAGTTGCAGATTCTTAGTTCCAACATGGAAGCACTTAAGGTGAAATGACAAAACTACTGCATTTAATAGTGCCCCATGAGTAACCATCAACAAGGTTAACTGTTACAATCTAAGTCTTGACAAACTGGAATAAATAATTTACAGTAGATCCCGGAATATAAGCCGACTCGGTATATAAACCGACCCCCTTTTCTACCTACTAAATTACATGTATTTGCCGATGACCGGTATTTAAGCTGACCCCCTTCTCCAAGCAAAATTTTCTAAATTTCCTTAAAAGTGTCTCTTCAGGTATATTTATCATGTTTATCAGTGAGAATTTGAGACTGCCAGCATTTTTGATGGAAACCAGGAAGTGATTGCGGAGAAGTTTGTTAAAATGAAACCTTTGTGTTGAAACTATATACGCAAATATGGTACATCAGCAGGTGGATTTCCGGAGACTCGTTATAAATTTGATTAACTTAAATACGCAATACAGTGGACCTTTGACTTACGAACTTAATTCGTTCGCGAGGGCTGGTTGTAACTCAAGTTGGTTGTAAGTCAAGACTATTTTTCCCATAAGGAATAATGGAAATACCCATAATGCGTTCCGAACCTCCCACTGCAACACTTACTTAACCTTTTCATAATAAAAAAGGGTTGTATAATGTGCATAATTTACCAAAACACCAATAATTTTTCTAATGTACTAACTAAAAAAGTTATAAAAAGTGCCTAGCCTACCAGAAGTAGGCTAGATTAAGCTAGGAGCATGGCGGCGCGCATGGTCGCAGTGGCTCAGGGCTCTCCTTTTCAGTGCAATTTTTTGTTGTTTTTGTAATATTTTTTTTTTTTTTTTTTGCTTGTTTGTGCACGATCGGTTCGGCGAACATCTGCTACACCCGTCAGAACCTTATAGACATCGGTGTCCAGAGCCAGACATCTGTTTCGAGTGTTTTTCATCACACGCACAACATCCCAGACAACATAGTGAGACCAGCGGGCTCTCCGTGGATTGTTGTCGGGTCTAGGAAACAACGCAGACAGAGGAGGGAAAGAAAGCAGAAGTGGGGCCGCAGATCTGGCGTTATGCTAAGGCTAAAGAAACAACCATACAAGCCCTATACAGAACTTTTTTTTTTTTGCAACTTCTTTGCATCTTTTCGCACCATTTGTTTATTTATTTACTTGTTGTGTTCTACACATATGTCTGTACTGAAGGAGCTGCTTTTAATCTCATTATACATGTGTATAGTGACAATAAAAGGCATTCTATTCTATTCTAGAAACAACAATTTCATACTGTACTCACCATTTAATTTGACATCTTTGGGCTGCAGGAAGGGAGGAGGAGGAGAATGAAACGGAAGGTGGTTATTGTTTAGAAGGAGCCTCCTTATGCAAATCTTTTCTTTGTAAAATTGTCGAGATGGTGGATTTCGACATGCTGTACATATTAGCGAGATCGGCCACACGAACAGCACTCTCATATTTCCACACAATTTCCATCTTCGTTTCGATTGTGATCGCTTTTTTTACCTTCTCTTCCTTCCTTAGCAATTATGTGTCTTGCTTGCATGGTCTTAGTGAATTATATATATAGGTAAATCACGGCAATGACCGAAATTACATCCACAAACACATGTATCTGGGCTCCGACTGACGCTTACTAACGCTCTCGGTTGTTTGTTTACAATCGCGCAAGCGGATACACGTGACCGCAATCGGGTCGTAACGCAAGATGTTGGTAGTAAATCAAAACAACTGTATTTTATTTTAAACTTCCCGATAATTTATTATAAATTTTATTAATAAAATCAACAACTAAAACACTTTTTTGAATAAATTCTTTATTTAATTTAAAGTACCGGTATGCAAAGTTACTTCTTCATCTGAAAGATGGCGCTGTGGTTTCATCATTAATTACTTCCGTATTCATCGGCAAAACTGGCATCACGCTGGAAATCTTGAATTTGAAATGATACTCGTTGTATAAGCCGACCCCCAAACTCCAAGCCAAAAATCTAGGACGAAATTTTCGGCTTATATTCCGGAATCTACAGTAAGTCATCTCATTTGTGGTGCAAGCCATACGGATGACCAAAAAGGTCAACTTTTGAAGTTAAAACTGCATTAATGTTAACTGCATATGCAGATAAACACATTTCACCTCATAATTGAAAGTTCACCTGCATACTTAGCAACCACTCCTACATTTAAGTATACAAGAAATAACCATGAAATATGTTAGAAAACAGAGTTAAATTGTCAGTATATTTTGTATCTTATTTCTCCATGAATGTTTAAAGACAGACGAGTTATTTTAAATTCAATTAAAATTTGTTATAGGCAGGAGAAAAGGCTGTTTTATATCAAATATAGGTTTTAGAAAATGAAATGCGTCCTTTTACCTTGTCCTTTGGAGAAGGCTCTTCACATCTATTAATGAATCTTACAAGTCTTTTATTAGCTTCTACAAATGGAATACTGACCAAAAAATTATCAATACCATTTTCATTCCCAATTTTTTTAAATATTTCAGTTAGCATTGCTTGAGCATATGGATTTAAACCACTCTCAAATATCAAAACAATGTACTGCTCATCTGGACCTGGGAAGAGAGGGAAAAAAAATTCAAAGGAACTGTGTCAATAAAACAACAATGTTTAAAAAAAAAAAAGCAAGAAAATCCTGGATCAATAAACCTAACTTTGGGCAGAGTTGTATTTTCACCCTTTCTCAGATATTTGTCAGGGCAAAAAATTTTTAACTCTTAACTGTCACATCATGGATCCCAAAGAAAACTACTTATTGGCAGTTGTCAAAATAAAGAAGCAATAACATCCTATGTTCACAGAGGTCAACTTTATAAAGTTTTTTCTACAATCATTAAATTGTAAATAACTCCTAATTAACAGCAATCAGGCTGATTCAGTAAGATGCATTTTTTGTTTTAAACCCAGTGCAATTGATGCAGTTGATTCAAACAGAGAGTTTGCATCACAGCAACCCGCAGCTGTCCATTCACAGGGAAGCTGCTGCTGTGAAGTTTTTTTTTTTTTTTTCCTTTTTGAAGAAACAGTTTCTACTGCAGCTTAGTTCACTAAAAGTGCAGACCATACAGCCCAACAAAATACAGGTTTAAACATTTAAAGGGTACAAAAATTAACATGTCTTAAATAAAATGGTTCAGGGCTTTCCACAATTTCACTTAAGTTGGTGCTGATAGCTTGAAAGGAGCACCCAGGAAGTGCAACATGTGAATTATATGAACTCTTCTGTGGTGTAAAGGTTTTCTCCCATTTCTTCTTAGTTTGGTTTGTCTGAAAGAGTATTAGTTTACCACATGATGCTCTGAAGCAATTCATTTACGTGTTGCAAAGAATTTCTGATGGATTATAAATGTGCACTTAAGTGGTATCCTACTGATTAAGATATCTAGCTGGTTGCTTTAGAAAAAGTGAAATATTGCAGATGACAATAACTAGTAATAATCAAACACTGTATGAATATAGCTTTCCCACATCCAAATGGCTCAAGTCAACAAACAGACTTATATGCACATTTTCAGCCCTGCTTGACAATCAATACGTTTACATGCACACACAAAATCAGGTCAAAGTGAATAACCTGGTTAAGGCAGAAACCTAGTTTCTTAATAATTTGTGTTAATATGTGCAACTTATTTCCTGGAGTTCTCCTTTGGTAAATCTTCATTAAACAGTGTAAATAGAGTTAAATGTCATCATCAGACACCATAAATTTGAAAATAAGCATGAAGCCTGTGATAATTTTCCTGTGTTTTATAAATGTGTTAAGTCAAACTGATGCTTTATTTATAGGTTTCTGTTATCAGACAGTACGCAGTAAATGCTCTTCTGATTGGCTGCGTGATTGAGCCCAGCAAAGGACCCGGTATGTGTGCCTTACACTCAGTGTTCATCCATACTCCTTCATGTTAATATATCAGTGTAACAGATGGGGTATAGGCACTAACGTACAATATATTGACTTCTAGCACTGCTTTCCAAATATACAATTCCATTAAATCCATTATTAATCCAAAATATTTTATACTTCAGCGTCTTTTGTCCTGTAAATGTGTGGATAAGCAGCAAGCAGCCTATCACATCCCCCCACCGCCGCACAGTTTTCTCAGCTCAAGTCTGTTTGCCTTCGTGTCAGTTGCTTAGAGTTGTATAGAGTGAGAAGTCAAGCAAAATGACATCTTTTATAAATGCTATATTGTTATCTGGAACACATGCATGCTAGCGTGGAGAATCGCTTGCGTATGGAAGAGTCTATACTGTAGCTGCTGTTGGAAGCTGCCATCACTATACTTTGTATGTATTAGCCAGATCGAATGTTATTTACCTATTTACTTTTATTTATTTACTTACTTCCTACAGCATAAAGTCACAAGTAGAGAGCAGAGCTTCCTGTATACATATACAAAATACAGCGATGGCAAAAGTGTGGCGTGCATTCTTGCTCTGGTGTAGAACCATAGTCATGATCTGAGTTCACCTCTGTTGTAGCACGTCTATGTGTAAACAGCAGTGTCAAATGGGTGGTGGGTTATGGGTGGGGGTATGGGGGGTTGGGTAGGTGGGATCGTGAACGTGACTGAGAGAATAAAACTGATTAAAAAAAAAAAAACAAAAAAAAAAAAAAACCCAAAGCTAACCTTTACAAGTATCAAATTTACACTGGCTGCTACAGACTGGAATCAAATGTATGTTTTTATTCTAAAAATAAGAATAAGAGCAGCTCACTTCTCAAAACGGACTCGTCCGGGGTCAAACCCGTGAAGTTTTGATTACCAGTCAACAGTTGATAACATTGCACCACCGAAGCGGACGTGGCAAATGCGTGTCAATATCGCACCCTAACGCAGGTTCTTTTCCTGCAGTTATATTCTTGAATAGACGCACACTTGTTCTGTTATATTTGTACCTTTTGTGAAAGAGTTTATTTGATACTTCGACTTCAGGCTTAACACATGATACACTTCATGTCTACATTTTGTCAATTACTAAAACATGAAAAACATTTCTGTTTTACCAATTCGTTTACATAGGTCGTTGTAAACACGGAACACACATGAAATGCAAGTGTTCCAAATAACGATATAGTATTTATAAAAGGTGTCATTTTGCTTGACTTCTCACTCTATACAACTCTAAACAACTGACATGCAGGTAAACAGACTTGAGCTGAGAAAACTGTGCGACGGTGGGGGGATATGATAGCAGGCTGCTTGCTGTTTACTGCTTATCGACACATTTACAGGACAAAAGACGCTGACCGAGAGGTGCAAAGCGATTTAAGGTGGGACGGATCTATGAGTTTTTTCGTAGGCTCTGGTAATTCTAGTGTTAACCATTACACCATACTGCATGCTGGCAAACTTAGCCATTGATATGGGGGGGTTATGGGCACTACAAATAGTGTACACAGAAAAGCATTTAGTTAGTTATACAGAACTTCTGATACACCCAAGTAACTGACAGCATTATAACCATGGCCCATTGTTTGTGTCACAAAACTAGCAAATATTTACATGTGAAAATGGTAATAACAAGCAATGGGAATATTTAAAAAAACCCACAACAAAGTGAGAAGCTATAGACAGTACAAAAATGAATTGTAATGAAACATTTAATTTAAATTATTTAATTCTCTGAAGTTGCAGAAGCATATTTTTTTTACCTGCCATCTCATCAAGTGGTAATAGTGGGCTGTCTCTAACAAAGTGATTTCAGTTGGTATCATTTATACTTGTTATGTGCATGGGAAACAGGTTGAAGGCTTAGGTGATGGTAACTCTCTGCCAAGACAGGAAGTGGCACTGTGCACCAATGACCTCTCTTCTTCACCTTTTGCAGAAAGGATAATTGACATCACCTCCAGACTTCATCCACCTGGACCTGCCTCCCCTTCAAAGAACATCTCAAATACAGAACAGTTGCTATCCTAATAAGTCTACCTTAGACGGAAGATGGAACAACTTGATTTGGTGTTATAACACATACTTTCTTTACATTTATTGTCGAGAATTATACAGGGTTGGCCGCAAGGTGCCTCAAAAGTCTAACCTTGTCCCATTGTTACTTTTACATACTTCATAAATATTAAGCTGATTTATGCCAAATATGCCTAGCACTTACTGTATATTCACAATGTCTATGAATTACACCTATCTCAAATTAAGATGGATTTAAATTAAATTATGGTACATGTGAAATGAGTCAGTGTGGATCCACTGTAAGACTGAGATCTAATAAAACCCTAAACCTAATTATCTGGTATTGTTTCACGTTGAACTGGTGATACCATGTTACATTAAGTCCATTATTAATCCAAAATATATTTTTTACTTGTAGGCTTGTGTTGTCTTGTTTGTCTACTTGTTGAAGTTTGTGTTTTTTTCATATCCTGACATTTTCAAATTCTATATATCAAATTATTTAATAAATATTCAAATACAGCACACATTCATATGCTCATTTTAATTCTTTGGACAAAATTAGATGATAGATTAATCTATAGTCATTAATCTATTGTCATGTGTACATAGTACTTGTTGATCTCCTCAGAATATTAAGAATAATGCAACACCAACACATGACACCCTCAAAAAACAGTATTTAAAGACTGCAACAAATTTACAACAATATATACCGGTACATACTGCATTTGGTACTATGAAAAACTGTTTAGTTACCTTATAATCTATGTAAAGAAACTGTCACTGAAACTACTGGTGTAATTTTCAATGACCCTATAATACCATATGTCAGAAGGGAGAAGTGACAATAGCAACTGAGTTCAAAGGCTGAGGTCTTTAACAATCCTGTGCATGTTATGGATATGCTACATAGAAGGCTGCTTGGTGCCATTTGTAATCTGCGCTACCTGCAATCATACTATATTGATCCGAACAGGTTCCATACAGCAGGATGTTGTGTATGGATGGACTCCACTTTTGGACTTGTAAAAGAACATACTAAGAAATTCAAGGTTCTACAGAAATCTGAGAAAGTAAAGGCATTTATAAGCCTTCTTAACAATTACTGAAATTTGTTGTCATTTTATACTATTGACTAGCTATGCCACCAGTCTAAGATGGTTTAAAATCTAAGTAAACAACAAAAACTTCAGCATATTCAGCACTGGAATACATTGGAATGTATTTTGTAAAGCATATAGTAATACAATGCACTGCATTTCTCATTTCAACAGATGGGTTATCACAAACATTATCACTGCTTTTATGAATCTCACATCAATTTACATATAACAGACATGGCAACCAGATGGACACACAGACCCTTGTTCTTTTATTAAGATGGATATGTCTAGTTATCCTTGCTGAAGCATATTGTCCTAAACTAAGTAAACGGGTATCCCAAGACTACTTTTGGAATTTTAGAAGATTTACTATGTAATAATAAATTATTAACCTCAATATCATATTGCTTCAAATTTGAGGCATTTCACTGTTATATCTCACAAGACTTTCTACAGCTTAAATATAGGAAATAAGCTTGTGCACCCTTATGAAAGGAAAACTGGTTCAGTACACGTGAGCTTGTCAAATGAAATTCATTCTACAAAAGCAAAAATTAAACATATCCTCTAAATAAAATTGAAAACAATGAATTTCAGTCTTCCCAAGTTACAAAAATAAAAATGACCAATTAAATAAATAAAGAAAACAGCTGTAACTCAGATTGCTGACAGGTTGAGACTCATCAAATCAAATAATGAAAATAACTACAAAATAAATTACTATTACAAACAAGTGAAGAAATTCTGAAATATAAATAAAATTCTGCAGGATGAAGATGTTGCCTCTTTTTTCTTTTTTATACAAGTCAATTAGTTAATGGCTGAATTATTATGAATGACAGGTCACACATAGTCAAAATGAATTTAATAATATAGTTTGTGTAGTTACAGCAGAAGCTTTTGCTACAGGCAGTGAAGTATGAATGTACACTGAACAGCATGAATAACTGCACTTTGCATTTGATCCACGCCATGCCATAAATTTTTTTCACTCATGCCACATGCAGATTCTTATAAAAAACAGTACAGAAACAAGGTTAATTTAATTTGCAACATGAAGTGCCAAGGTGTTGTCCTTCACTTCTATATTCCGTCAGCCAAGCTCACCACCATTTATTATTAACATATTGTTCTATTGCACTTGTGTTTCTAAACTTTAACCAATTTCATATTTAATGAAAGGAAAATGTTATAAGTTGTTTTTATAAGTAATGTTATTATTGAACTGTGTCCGTTCCTTGGTGTTATTTTAGCAACAAGGGAGATGTCGAGGCAATGTGTATTTCAGTTATGGATTATTTTCACAAAGCAGGAATAAATCTGTATACAGCAGTGACTCCAAGACGGAACATGAATTAAAATGGGTCAAGCTCTAGTCAAGATATTTTTTTAATTTTAATTTTTAATTTATTTAAAGTTTTAATGTATTTACTTTTTGATTTCTTTTTTCAGTTTTTGTTTAATCTGAGTTTTAGATTTTTTTTTTTTTTTTACTGTTGTCATTTAGTATGTAATTCATGTTAATACATGCAATTTTACTGTCTGACATAACTCAATTTTTTCATGAAAATACGTTAAAGGCTTCCAGTATAATCCAAAAAAATGCAAAAAAATCAGTGTTCTCCAATATCATTTTAACCTGTAACACATTTTAAGCAAATTGTTATTTAAAAAATGCTTAAAATGTTTGATACTCTCTTTGTAAGCAGTAGGATCTCTACACACATATAAAGTAGAATCCCCGATTCAATGTGCTTCATTTAACAAAGGTTCTTGTTATTCAAGGCGAACCTGTAAGTTTAATACACAAGTTTTCTTATAATTTATAAAAACTTTGCCCTGAGAAGCTGGTGACTGTGGGAATGTGGGCATCACTCACTCATAAATCCCCAACTGCCCTCTTCCACTTTTGTAAGTGTGTCGCAAGCAATGACCATGTACACACTCTCTGTTGTTTCAATTACTAAGGGTTTTTGTGTTTATACAACAATGAGGTCTGCATAAAAAATTCACACAACATTTCTCATACAGAAAGTCTAAATGCCATTAAAACAGCCACTCTGTATATTGCTCTGCAGGAACACACTACACCTGTCCATTTTAATGCTGAGGCAACTGTCAAACACTATGGCAAGGAGGTGGTGAACATTAAACTCACTACGGTATGAAAAGTGGCCTAAAAATTATACTGTACCATATAAAATGGCAAAATCTTTTATATGCGTAATTTTTAATCCAAAATGGCCATGGTTATCTATTTTAACAGTTTTCTAAGTTAGCATCATTACCCTAGATAATCAGGGTTCTATTGTATATTTATTTCAGACATTTCTTGTTGCTGACATTTTTGTTTTTACATTAGTTTTAGTTAACCAAATAATTACTTCATTAAGGACATGGTTTGTTTTAGTTTTTGTTAATGGGAATAACAATGCATTAAAATGCATTGTTTTTCCACCGTGTATGATATATTCACAATGGCTAAAAAATTAGGAATTCCACGAACAACATTTCAGCTGTGGTAATGATTTTTTACGAATTGTTCATTGTAAGTCAAAAAAAAAAATAATACTAACGTTTAACAGCACAAATAATTAAAGCTGATTTGGACTGATGTTTCAAACTTAGAGGATCTGTTACACAATAAATATCGTTAAAATATTATCTATAACCAGAAATTGAACAATACTGACAAATCAGATAGGTGTTAAGGCTCGAAAGTGTTTGTTGGCAAAAAAAAGAAAAGATATGCTTACTTTAGTTTGCTTTTAAAACATTAATAATTTGTTAAAACCATAGCAAATAAAAGTTTAAACATCTGAATGACATGAAGTACAAAGATGTCAACTATGTGTTATTTGGGGCTAGTGAAATGCATCTGGAAGGCTATTACCAATAGTTAAGTAAGGCCAGGAGTAATCTTAGTTTTCAAAGCTGGGAGAAAACCAATTATGGAAAATGAACCAAATAAACAAAGAAAATGCTAAGCATTTGCTTGGGCTCTGTAGTGTAATGCATTAAAACAGCAGCAATAAAGGCAGTCAGAGGACAAAGAATATTTAGCAAAATGAAACTATGCCCTATAATTTGGTCCAAGCGCTGATGGATGCTGCCTGCATTACCTAGTATGTATAATATAGCCCAAGTGGAAAATCATCAGGATTGCATAAGGGATTTCCACTGCTTGAAAAGGCTCCTGACATTTTTTAATAAACAAACTGACAATTCTAAGTTTTCAGTCTAAACTATAATCAAGTACAACTCTCCACAACTAAAGTCATGTTATCTAAGTAAAAGGATAGTTTGTGTCATATTTGTTATTTTGCTATTGCTTTCATTTTTAAAATTGTTTCTTAAACTTGATAAACACTGTGTGGTAGAAAGTTACTTTGTAAACTTTACCTACTTGCTGCCTTTACCTAAAAAGATAAAAAATAATATACAGCCTAATGCATATTTTATTCTTCTGGCTAATTTCCAGCATTTAGTTTCTTCAGCTTTGATATTTTAAAGGTTTGACTGAAAACTAATTAAAACCATGTGAAGACTGAGATTACCATACAAAGGCAAAATGGAACCAGTATTTTGGGACACAATACCTTTTTTGAAACAAGAAAAAAAAAATACTTGAGCCAATATATAGTTATTATGATGTCCGTATACAATGTCATATTAAACTTACTTGATCCTTTGCAGTCATACCATCCATTTCCCTTTTCTTTTGTCATTTTTAACTGTGTCTGTAGCCTTAAACAAGCCTCAGGAGTGGTCTGAAAAAATATAACTGGTAACTTCTTGGCACAGCACCATTCACAGCAGATAATTTCAGAGGTGTTTAGATGTATTGACTCCCTCCCATCTTCAGGATAAGCTATGGCAAAAACACAGACAGAACATAAAAGCAAAAACTATTATTAAAATTCACCTAAAATGTGCATATTCTATGGATACTAAAACAAAGGTTATATCCATTTAATGTTTAGCTCATTTAAATAAACCCAAGGACTGTAAGGTGTTGAAGCCAATCCCTGCTGCATTCAGCAAAAGGAAGAAACCAGTTGTACATGGGGAACCATCCATAACGGCTAATAAACACAAACCAACACTCGCTCACAATGAACCAATTTTAAGTTATCAATCTACCTAACCTGAACATCTTTCACATGTGGAAGGAAAACTGGAGTAGCCTCCACTGAAACTACCTAGAGTAGAACAAAGAAAAATCCACACAGGCATGAAGAAAAAGAAATGATGCAAAATAAATAAATAAACTGGATGAAATTCAAGTCAAACTCATTTGCTCAGAAATGTTTCATTTCGGAACAAACATTGTATGACAGTTTATTGGTGTATTTTAAGTGGTCACTTTATTAGGTACACATGAGCAATAACACAAATAATCCATTTATGTAATGATTAAATCATTCGAGTACAAGAAAAATTTTGAACTGGAGTATATTACAAAAGCTCCAATAACTGAAACAATGAAAATGAATTTGTGCAAAACTTCTATATTAAACAATATAAATAATGTAAACAATGAGGACATTTCAATTGCTTCCTTTTGTCACATACAATAAGCCTATTTTAAGTGCTTCTTTTTTGACAAATGTATATATAATTGTATCTTAATTTAAGCTGTAGCATAATGGTTGACCCATCAGCAATAATTATTCTCCTTCCAGCCAGGTACTTTGTTGCAAAGCTGTACAGGTCATCACAATAAATTTATAGTAAGACATTTAAAATACTGTGCAAATTCAGGTATACAGATCCATCAACATTGCTAAAAACATGGTTTTTTTGGGCTGGTCTATTATATAATGAAATTAAACGGGAGGCTCAAATATGTGAAACGCTGAACCTTGAACATGAATTCCAGTTCTCCGAGTGGTTAAGTTATTATGAATGTGCTTCACAATAAAAGTGGTAATACATATTTAGTCTGGGATAGGGTGACAACTATGGTGGTTGCTGTTGCTGTTGCTGGTAATGTTCATATAAAATGGAAAGCATTAACAGCTAACATATACACATCACGGTATAACAGTACAATTTCCCACTTGTGCTATACTGTAGCTTCCTAGAGCACAAAGTGCAGGAACAAGCATTGGGATAGTTTACTTTGTGAGACCACGTGCCAAGGCACTGTCCTTCACGCCTACTTTCCTATAACCAAGTCCAGCACCCTTTATTTTTAATAACTTGTTTAGTACTTGAATCTGCCTTCAATTACCTACTAAAAATAAAGATCTTAGAAATACACTCACCTAAAGGATTATTAGGAACACCATACTAATACGGTGTTTGACCCCCTTTCACCTTCAGAACTGCCTTAATTCTACGTGGCATTGATTCAACAAGGTGCTGAAAGCATTCTTTAGAAATGTTGGCCCATATTGATAGGATAGCATCTTGCAGTTGATGGAGATTTGTGGGATGCACATCCAGGGCACGAATCTCCCGTTCCATCACATCCCAAAGATGCTCTATTGGGTTGAGATCTGGTGACTGTGGGGGCCATTTTAGTACAGTGAACTCATTGTCATGTTCAAGAAACCAATTTGAAATGATTTGAGCTTTGTGACATGGTGCATTATTATCCTGCTGGAAGTAGCCATCAGAGGATGGGTACATGGTGGTCATGAAGGGATGGACATGGTCAGAAACAATGCTCAGGTAGCCCGTGGCATTTAAACGATGCCCAATTGGCACTAAGGGGCCTAAAGTGTGCCAAGAAAACATCCCCCACACCATTACACCACCACCAGCAGCCTGCACAGTGGTAACAAGGCATGATGGATCCATGTTCTCATTCTGTTTACGCCAAATTCTGACTCTACCATTTGAATGTCTCAACAGAAATCGAGACTCATCAGACCAGGCAACATTTTTCCAGTCTTCAACTGTCCAATTTTTGTGAGCTTGTGCAAATTGTAGTGTCTTTTTCCTATTTGTAGTGGAGATGAGTGGTACCCGGTGGGGTCTTCTGCTGTTGTAGCCCATCCGCCTCAAGGTTGTGCGTGTTGTGGCTTCACAAATGCTTTACTGCATACCTCGGTTGTAACGAGTGGTTATTTCAGTCAAAGTTGCTCTTCTATCAGCTTGAATCAGTCGGCCCATTCTCCTCTGACCTCTAGCATCAACAAGGCATTTTCGCCCACAGGACTGCCGCATACTGGATGTTTTTCCCTTTTCACACCATTCTTTGTAAGCCCTAGAAATGGTTGTGCTTGAAAATCCCTAACTGAGCAGATTGTGAAATACTCAGACAGGCCCGTCTGGCACCAACAACCATGCCACGCTCAAAATTGCTTAAATCACCTTTCTTTCCCATTCTGACATTCAGTTTGGAGTTCAGGAGATTGTCTTGACCAGGACCACACCCCTAAATGCATTGAAGCAACTGCCATGTGATTGGTTGATTAGATAATTGCATTAATGAGAAATTGAACAGGTGTTCCTAATAATCCTTTAGGTGAGTGTAGGTCTGCATAGTAACTATTGAACCATTTTAGCCTATCATCCAGTGTTATACTGCAGAAAATGAAGTTTGGGAATCACTCGCTGGCAGCCCAAAGTAAAGAATCCTAACCCAGATCCGTCTGTGTGCCTGCATGGGTGCTGGAAGATGGTCAAGAGTAAATTTATCACAAACGTATCACAAATCTTTCTTCACAGAAAGAACCCTCGATATGTGGAATAAGTACCCAAGCCCCATGGTAGACAGTAGCATTTAAATCTCAACTTGATTATATGTTGTATTCAGGTGAATAGGGGCTAACAAGCTACATCCAGTGGAACATTCTGTTCTCATCAAATGCTTTCTAATGTTTTTACTTATATAAATAGACAACACTACAAATACCACACAAATTACTAGGAATGCAGACTGCTAACAGACTGTAGGACTGTGCCCCAAAACAAGTGAATAAAACTTTGTATATCAAGTTTGTTCTATCATTTGGAATGTTTTCGGAAGCAAGTACACTCAAGGTAAAATGCCTGTGGACCATCTATAAGCAGACATTGTCCATAAAAGTCAACTTAATGATAATGCTGATCCACTGCACTAAAATTCTGTTTCATTATTCTGCTTAATCTTACAATTGCAGAATAAAAAGTACACCACAGATCCTTTGTATTATTAGTAACTAGGCAATACAATGACAGTGTGATCAAAAGTCAATATGTTCTGTAAAACATATTGTCATTAATTGAGAGTATTTAAACTTTAATACATATTTTTTGTCTGATTTGTTGGTATTCAGTGGAAAAACAAAAAAGAAATAAATAAAAATACTGAATTTTAAATGCAGAGATACATTTCAGTTTGGCATATGTAATGTGTCTGTGACTGCAAAGGAGAACAAAAGAAAACTATAGCATTGCCCATTGATCATAATCAGCAAATGAAGAAGTAAAGGAGGAAAACCAATACCAACTTTATAAATAAGCAAAAGCCAACTCATATCTTGCCTCATAGATAATGAGGACCATTCAACTTCACCATACAGTGGTACAATGATGTGTTATTATTCTAGCAAGAGTCCAAGCTGTATTTCTTGTCTTGAAGAGAGATGAAAGTCCAGCCGAAAACCAGGGAATTGGTCTGTCCTGTATTCTATAATTGTTAAAAGGCACATGCTTATCAAACACAGAAAGAAAAGATTTATTGGAAGGTTTAGGTGTTAATTCGTTATCTTGAATTTCAAAGGGATGTATAATAAAATATTAAGTGAAAAATCATTCTAGAAAGCCTGCTTCTTAAAATTTCTCTGAACCATCATATGAGCAAATGTCTTTTCTTACCAGGAATCTGAATACATGCTATTAGGCAGTGATCACTTAAACCATAGTCAGACACCTGAGGCAACAATTGTTTTACTCCTATTGAATAACATCAAAACTATTAAAGTCGAGCCTACTGGGATAAAACAATCAATTATGAAAGATTACTGAATTCAAACAATCAGATATGGTATTCAACCAGTTTAAATAAAGTAGCCAAACCCAAGCATCTCATGAGTTACTAAATGGTACATGTAGATCTAGTAATTTACCAATTGCGTAGGAGTAAGCTGAGGGAAGCCTATAGATTCACATAACCACAAATGAATTATTTTACTCTAGATTCACTTTCAGAGCTAGAAATTCAAAGTACTTTTCCATTGTAACAGCATTAACAACATCTATTTATACAGTACATTTTAAAACAATGTAGCTCAAAGTGTTACAAGATGACAAAGATTATATTAAAGAACAAACAACAAAACAAGTTAAGGTCAGAAAATTGCAATTGAAAAATCATGATTTAGGTTATATGGCTTCACCAACTCCTCTCACCTTTCTGTTCTTTCTAAACTGGTCATTATCATTTAAAGTTACTTCAAAAATCACTAACTTTATTTCTTTAACAGGGTTTTGTTAATGCCATAATATTGATTCTGTTTTCAACACCAATACTTAGAAGTGATCCAACTTCCCACGCTTAAGCAGGATTCCAACATTTAAACAAATTACCGACTTTGCTGACTGACCTTTCTTAATCTTAAAAGTGAGATTATGAAATGATTTTATGGAAGAACTCAGACTCTAAAACCAGAGAAACCAGCCTAGAGCAATGGGGTGCCAACGCGTATGTAATGAAGAGGGGACTGTCTGGGTTGACTGTAGCAACACAACTATATTCATTTGCTTGTCAAAAGTAACTAAAGTAGCAGTACTATTTCTAAGATGGTTACTAATTACCAGTATGCCCTTTTGCATAAATATTGGGAGAGCCACAAACCCCTTTCCAGCGATCTCATAACCCCCCCCATGCACTCCCGATCTGTCTACTGATCTCATAGGAATAGTCACCAGTGACATGAATGTCATTGCCGAGGTAAGTAAACCTCTCGACAAGGACGACACCCTCTCTGCAGACAGACATACTGCTGATGGCTGTGCCTAAGAGTTAATTGAAGGCCTGGATCTTGGTTTATATCCAGGACACTTCCAGACCCAGACACTCAGACTCCTCGCTCACTCTCTTGAGAGCACTGATCAGGGTTTCCATTGACTCATTGATCAGTGAATCTTTCTTTGCCAACAGATGCCTCACAGCCGCTAGACCCCACGACCATGCCCAACATCCAGTCCATGAAGCACTGAACAGAGTAGGGGCAAGAACACCCCCCTGACGAACCCCAGAATCAACTGAGAAAAACATTGAGGTTCTGACTCCACTCTGCGCATTACTCACAGTACCAGTGTGCAGGCTGGCCTTGAAATCCAGCAACCTTGCAGCATCCTGTGTTTCTTCTGAGAATCCTTGCATACCGCTGGCCTGAATTTGTGTCGACTGAGCAGTTGCTCATGGAGTCCCAAATGAGGCAAATTATCTGCATTGTGAGGAAGCGTCCATTAAGGCACTACAGCCGTGTGAAGCGATTCCCCGAAGGTAATCAGGCTTGCAAGGATCCTCATTGTTGAGGACCCGAGGGGCTGGACCAGGCCAAGGGCATGCCCACGTAACACCTGGCTGTGACAGATAGAGGGTCATTTCCAAAGTCTAGGACTGCACCGTGTATCTGCCTGGGGGGGTTGCCAACCCGGATCCTGAGCTGTTTCGTTGTGTGGTGGGTGCGAACAATGTGCTGTACCAGTGCATGCTCCCCAACCTGACCTGGTTGAAGTATTACTATTACTTTTCCAGGAGATCTAGTACCTATAGGGCAAGAGCACTGTAAAACTACAGACATTCTATTTTGATACGAATAGGATTTAAAATGTGATTGAAGAGTATAAAAGTCAGACCTAAAATCATTAAAGCCATAGGAACAAACAGTATAAATATAGTCACCAACCCAGCCACAATGTTTGCAAGGCAGGAAACATAAATAGGATGCCAGTTCAATTCAGGACAAATTGCAATTCCATACCAGGCCAATCTGACTTTACCAGTCCTCATAAAAAAGCTTTGTCAAATACTAGTTTTAAAAAAAAAAAAAACTGAAGTGCAAAGAGAAAACTACTTCTATGTGGATATTAGTTTCCTGTGTAATTCAGTGCCTTTTTTGATTTTTTTTATGCATGCATAAAGCACAGAACTGTTTAAAGGTTTTCCATTAGCATCATAATATCTTTGCATTTGGATTTTGCTGCTCGTCCAAGGCTATGTTACCAACAAGCAATGCAAATTTGATTTGCAACTGATGGTACATTTGGAAATATGCCCATTTCCTATTTTCGTTTGTGCCACTTTGCTGCTCTAGGGACAACAATTTGGCTTCATCATTATTCTGGTAAAAAATCCACATGCATTTTTCTCTAGGTAGTCAAATTCTACTTAAATTTGTAGACTTCTTTGTTTGACTTTGTAGACTTGTAGACTTCTTAGCATTATGTTTTCCCAGGAAAAGCTATTGATTTTTTTTAAACAAGAAAAAGTTTCATTACATGTAACCAAAGCATGTAAATACCAAAACATAAACATAAATATAGTAGAAAAGGTATGTCTAGTGTCCACTGCTGTACTGATACAGATTCAGTACATTCTGATACCGTCACTAAGTCATAGGCCAATGTTGAAACAGACATTGTAGAATGTTTCTTGAAACACTTTTCTTATATTTTTTCTGTTGCTTGCATAAGAGGGTAGAATGTCAGTGCCTGATCTGCACACTCAATGTGGTACCTTGTGTCATAATAAGCTACCACAGTTCAAGGCTTAGTGACTTCCACATCTCCCTTGACACAAACAATGACAATTGCCACATTGTGAACAGTTCTTCGGGGGCTAATGTCTTATTGTCATTGCACTTGATTGCAATTATTTTGTCTTTTTGTCACGTAGCTACTGTCGCACCACTCTGAAGCTTCCCATGACCTAATTCACCCGACATAACAAGGCAACTAGGCCATACAGTGTCACATATATCAGTTTCACTTTGCATGTCAACATTTGAAGACCAATTCACATCATTGTTACTATCACTCGAATTAAGCAATATTTTAGTTCCAGTTTATTTTACAACTGCCCTGGAAATCTTTTAATTTGCCATTGTGTTTACTGAGGTGGCTCCACTCCGCTCGTGAATATTGAACCTTAGAGTTGCAAAACTTTAGGATACTGTCCCAAGTGTTATTCAGGCTTAAAAAGATAAAGCAGATCATTACATATCACCCTGAATGTGACTCATGATTAATAGTAATTGCATAGAATTCCGAACCAGAGTCACACTCAGTGTTAATGCCAAGCAAGTTAAGATGAGGTGCTAAACTGGTTGACAGGTCTAAATTAGTATGATAACAGTGAATGTTTAATTAGCATTCCACAATGCATTAATGCCATGTGGTGCCTGCCTTGGCCCTTGTGCTTTCAGAATAGTTCCTGGCTACTAGAAAAAAAAAAAAAAGAGGGCTTTGTAAGCAGAGGGAAAAGAACATGAACAATGCAAGTTGATGGCTCAATATATACTTGAAAGGAAATTTTTTTTTTTTTTACACTCTTCTCAGTAAAGGCCTCACAACTTACAGAAAAACTAGTATTAAAGTAATCAACTATTTAAAAAAAAATCATACTCACTTTCTGTTTCAACTTTGATGTAATCAAGGGTAAACTGCAAAATGAAAAGAACTTAAATTGTATTTGTTTCCACCAAAGTTGAGAAAGATCAAATATAACTGAAGAGCTGAACAAGTGCCACAACCAAATTCACTTACAATCACTGGATCCGTCACTGCTCTGCGAAGAGATCCTATACGTATGCTTCTACATTCCAGAATCATGCTTTCCAAGTTAGTAGCTTGTTCACAGGCAATAGGTGTTTTGACCTGAGATACTTTTCTCCGCTTATCAGGAATTAAATTTCCATACTAAGGAAAAAATATTTTAGAGAAATTAAACCTTAAAATGACCCTCTTTTCATACCATTTTGGTTTTTAAACTAGGATACAATAAAAGTATTTAAAAAAAAAAAAAAACTGGATGTAGAAAATGACAAACTAAAAAAATACCTGGTCCTTCATTCGGGCCTTTCTTGGTATTATTATTCTGGGTTCTGCTTCAGGAAATATGCTACTCAAAGCCTGCTCAGCAAGCTCTGTATTGTCTTTCTCTGCTGCCTCTGCTTTCCCTCCAGAGGGTGTAGGAGATGACTGAGCAGAGTCCGCAGGACGAGGTGAAACACTGTCCATTCTGCTTACACTTCCTGTGCTGGCATTTTCTGTTTCTTCCTCTTCATCGTCACTAGACAAAACAACTAAAAAAAAAAAAAAATGTAATTGGTTAATAAACAAAACAAACATTTTCTTTTTGTTGCAACATATAATGGACTAATAGCAGTGAAACTTTTAAATGGTAGTTATTTCGAAAAACTGATGGGGAAAAAATAAAGAAAATGGACTTTAGCTTCTCTTCAGCTTCTGTATATTAATAATATGCTAGAGAGTCAGTGTTGTTTCTTTCTACCTATATGGTTTTCAAAATACTGTAGTTGCTGCTATAATTCCCTACACTGCAACAGCCATTTCCACCTGCACACAGTAATGTGCTGTGGGGGTTGAGTGCAGTTTTATGTTTCTTTTTTTTTTTTAACCTAGATTTTTTTTTCTTCTAGATTGATTATGGAGTCATTTGTTGTATAAGGTCAATAACTTCAAGTCTTCCCACCTTCAACACTATAAACAAAAGACCACTGCACGCTGTTCATAAACTACGTATCTTATGTTATCAGTAAGGAGTAGGAGGAGGAGGTTAGGAGCATGCTATGATACAGCGCATTGCCGCACCCACAACCTGACAAACCAACTCAGGATCCCAGATTAGGACCCGAGTGCAGCCATGAAAAGGGTGACACCTCAGCACCACACTAATTTAGATGGAATGGAACCAGTGTGAGGTTTTCTTTATGGTGGCTGGAGTGCCAATTCTGCCACCAACCCCTACGTTTTTCCCTGCAGGTTGGAGGGCCTATATGCAGGTGCAGATTAATGTAATACCCAGGATGGAGCAATTGAAGGTTAAGGGCCTTGCTCAAGGGCCCAACAAAGTAGAGTCGCTTTTGGCGTTTACGGGAATCGAACCGGCAACCTTCTGATTGCCAGTACAGATCCCTAGCCTCAGAGCCACCAAAGACAACTGATAAGATCAAAAATAAATAAATAAATAAAATAATAATTTTGACTCCAACATCTCAAAAACCCAAGTTTTCACCAGTAGTTCTTTTTTACTTATGTACATTTAATGTTATTTCTTATAATTTTATCATGTACTGAAAAACTATTTTATTGTGTAATTTTATTTTTGTTTGTTTTATAAAGAATATTATGATGATTTTGCCAATTGTGAGGGATGTATAAAATAAATATGGATTGATCTGTGCATCTTGGGAAGTCAAAGAGACTTAAACACATCGCATAATCATAAAAACATAAAATACAAGTTATAAGAAATGGCACCATTACCACAAACGGACAACAACTATTAATGAGAATTTCAAATTAGACCAACTAAGAATTCTGAGCATTTACTTCCAGCAGGCATCCATTTGAAAACGTAAATTTGTAAAGAATATTTTTTTACCTACAATTTTACTAAACAATTTCTAACTTTACTATCTCAAAGTAGCTGAGATAGAGTCAGATGTACCTAATATGTACAGTCATGTGCCATTTACCGGTGCCTGAGCCAAAGACATTTGTACTTGTGGCCAATGTTTTGTTTTGTTTTTTTTTTTTTAAACTGATGAGCAGGTGTGAATAATAGATGAGCTAGTACTTTCCTTTCACAACTTATTTTTTCAATCCCCCTACATTACACAACCTTTCCCCAAAGAAGTATCGATTGATTACTGTGAAGCACAAACAAATGAATGAGCTTTCCCCATGATGTAATGTACATCACTAAGCACCAACACGTGATTGATAAGCATGGGAAGGTCACCCATGAAGTACTGACTGATTGGAATAAAGAGTCGAAACATAATCAATGAGCACTATCCCAGTAGTGTATTGGGAGCACAGCTATGAAGAACTTCCACACTGCTGCATGAGGAGTAGGAGTGAGTGACAATTCAAACGTCCTGAGCATCCTGAAAAAAGGCAGCAGAGACTCGTACCTGTTTGTGTTATTCCATACTGGCAGTTAAAGTATGTTCCCTAGGAAAGAGGGAGTTTTGAAACAGGCTGTGCGTGCAAGATATCTGCAATTTAATGAATATTCATTTGCCATTCAGTTCCAATCTAACAATCCAAGCAAGACCTCTACGTTGCTCAAAGTAAACACTCAGATGGATTTGCTCTATTTATAGATGCAACTTTTCTTTGTTTTATTTCACATATCACAATTGCAGATTGCAATGAATGACATAGTTCTAGTACATTACCACCAAATGAGCTTTATGTTAAGCACAGCAAGGTTAGATTTATAATAAAATAAAAAAAAAAACTCTGCTGCACACAGTTCCATTGCCAGAGTTTATTTTAATATCGAGCAGATTTTGTACATATGACACTCTTGTGATCATAAATCTTCAGTGGAATGGAGAGTGCTGATGAACTCCAAAACACAGTTTGGTGACATCTGATCCACTGTTAAAAACTTTGCAATACTGCAGCATTTATATTATTTTAAGATTGCTGTAGCCCAAACATTTTCTATTGATGGAGCACTTAACATCGAGAAATGTAGTCCTGCTACACAATAGCATAACAGGAACAATCTCTGATGTACAACACATGTTGAAAAATCAGATGTATACGTGCAACATTAGTTCGGTTAATAACATTAATTACATGCGACACAACTGCTTACTCTGTCACTGCAATGGTACCATCTGCGCAAAAAAAAAAAGCAAAAAAACAAACAATATCTGGGTTAAATAAGGCTGCAATTCCTACCTTCTTTGGCGTACAAAAATATTTTTTACAGTCTAAATACTGACTGAATTGGAATTGAGAGAGTGTTTATTTCAGCTTAACAAATCTTAATTGACTATAAATTTCAAACTACTTAGTAATGTAACAGTGGCATATTTTAAGCACCTTTTTCTTGAAGTATGGCAAGAGGTGACTCTCACTAACACAAGGTCCTCTGTGATTGACATTCAGTTATGGCCAATGAAATCCACAGAATAATTCTCTGAGAAGTGAGGAGGATTTGGCATTCTCTCTCATTTCAAGAAGGGAAAGCTGACTGATGGCCGAAAAGACCAATGAAATCCATGAATTCTGACTCCAGTCACTAGTACTTTCACACATTCACAAATAAATGCTGTTTTCTAAATGAATTACAATGGCATGGTTTTAAATGCTATTCAATAAATACCCTGGCAATTGCACGCTAGCATGTACATTATGTACAAAGACTAATGTGGTGGAAACCAAAACTAAAAATACAAAAACAATTTTTTTTATTTAGATGTTTAGATGTAGTTTTCAGACATCTTTTTACTTTTTAGTTTTATTTAACTGTAGGACAGACTAACATCATCCATCTTTTGGTATGGTTAGAACACAGGTTGTGGCTTAATGCCAGGTAAAAAGTTTCACTTTGTCTGACAGACATTCTATGGAATGCAGTCTCTGCAGCTTATCTGTTAAGATGACTGATACCAGACCATGCAACATCCGGGGATAGCTCTCGAAGGCGCAAGATGGACACCCAAGTTCTGAACAGATGACCAGAACTAAAAATGAATAACACTGATGGACAAAACTTTGCTCTAGTGGTCAACAAATAGGATGAGATTACATACACTCCGGAAACCAATGGCAAGACTTTTACTCCTTCTTTAAAAAAAGATCCTAACTCATTGCTTCCCTTTGTCAGCTCACTGCTCAATCTGGCCATAACTTCTGCTATATAGTAGGGCTGCAATGATTAGACGACATAAAAAAATCGACGATGCAGATTTTTGTTTTTTATTGTCGACGTCTCATAAACAGAACCTTCAATAGAGGCTCCGGTCACAAAGAACCACACTACATGAACGTCTGGGGCAGTATAGTTTGTTATTGTTTGCCAAGATTGCACACAGTCCTACGAACGAAGAAGAATGTCTGAGGAAAAGAAGAATGTAGAGGAAAATAAATGTGGTTGCAATGGCAAGTCGGATAGAATAGGGGGAAGGAGATGGAAAAAAACTGAGACAGAAACTTTCTGATGTGTGGGAGCACTTCACTGAAAAAGAAAAAATGTCTCTTTTTGTCAGTGCAGCTTTGACATCACGGGCCTTAAGGCGCATACTAATTCAGCGTAAGCAGGAACACTCAATAAAACTGAATTAAAAAAAATCAAGTGACAATGAGATATGGATAAGGCAGATTTGCCAGCATTTGTGTGTCAGCTTTTATCCATCCAGATTAGAGAATTTCCAGTTCGACTGTCTTAAAACACCACTCACATCTACAGTTATTCCCAGTTTCAGATAAAAAGTAACAGTGTCAGATCCCTGGGGGGATGAGGGGTGCTTAAGTATGTATCGTGATCATGACTGAAAGAATAAAAGTTAAGAAAAAAAGAAAAAAAAAAAAAAAACACCGGTAACTTTTACAAGTACTACACATTTAATACAGTGGCTGTTACAGATGCAAATCAAATGTATGTGTTTATTGTATAATATTAACAATGATAGCAACTCACTACTCAAAAAGGTAAATAGACAAGGCAGTCAGGATCGAACCGGGGTACTCTTGATTATGAATCAGCAATTCCTACCGCTGCAACGCGGAAGCTATTGTATCATCCTTGAACCTTTTGTGAAAATGATTGTTTATTTGATCTTTGCATTTCAGGCTTTACACATTATATAGTTCATGTCTACATTTTGTCATTTATTACTAAAATATGAAAAACATTGCAGTTTTAATGATGTATTTTTTGGTTAAGTTAAATGCACTTTTTTTGTTTAAAGACTACGTGCACTTTAGTTTGTATTGTTTAATGTATTTCTTTTTTATTGTGATGGTCACACTAATATTAAAACATCTGATTATTTTCAAATTCATATGTTTCACTGGTTATTTTAATTTAATTTTTATTAATCTTAATTCTGTTAATGCAGAGACATCACGATGACATTCACAGGTTGACAGACGTGAGCAGATGAGGTAAGACATGCAATGGAGCCCAGAACAGGATGTGCAACCACAGGTTGCAGGCATCAAAATAGTCAAGCATGAAATAATCGTGACTAATCGAAAAATAAATTGAACGATTAGTCGAATACCAAAATAATCATTAGTTGTAGCCCTACTATATAGCAGAAACCACAGTGCTTAGGGTGTGGCCATAATGAAGTTGGAGCAACTTCTAATCCAAAACGGTAACCAGGGCTGCACTGAAAAAAACTGAATACTGCTTGAAACAGCTCAAACCCTGCTAAAATAGCAAGTGCCCAAGCTGAGGATGACAGAATACGTAAAAACCGCACACTCACCTTGCTAATAACGGGGGCTAACCGATTACCAGCTGATTCAGAAGGTGTAACTTTCCTAGCAAACAAGGACACCATGTGTGTAAAAACCTCAAAGAGAAACTTCAGTATCTGCTGCAACCAGAAGGTGTGACAAAATGCAAAGAAGCAGCAGACAAGCCTCTGATCAAAGAAAGAATGTGCCCTGAAGATTCCAGAAGTGTCTGGAGAAAGACGACCAGAAAAGTACAAAAGCACACACAACAAACACAAAAAAGCTAAAGTGCAAACTTAACAATTTAAACCTTAAAGTGTCACATACTTGGGGGGGTTTAATGCACCCCTGGGCACCAAATACTTTTTTGCTGCACATTTTAGGGAAACATCACAGATCACCAAGAAAAAGTGAAATTTTTATAGAACACATTTATTTTATTTCACACGCTGCCAATGAACTGTAAAAACGAAAAAAAAAAAAAAAACTATTGCAAAAATCTGCTATTATATGTACAAGGTACAACTGGCGCCATTAATGAAATTCAGTAAATCACAGAGTCAACCGGGTTTGAACTGGCTGCCTGCAAGCACACAGAGGTCAATGCTGATACTTGCAGGCTAGTCTAGTGCAGCGGCTGAATCCCAGGGACAGTGATGCTGATTCGCTAGTGGCGACAGTGTTCATGAGTTGGCTGCTCAACAAATGTTTGGCACTGACTGATCAGCTCCGGCGTGCTGGCAAATTGCACTGGGAACCGACTATAGCCAGTTGCAACATTCAATGAATGACTGATTAGCTCCGGCATGCTGGCAAATTGCACTGGGAGCCGACTATAGCCAGTTGCAACATTCAATGAATGACTGATTAGCTCCGGAATGCTGGCAAATTGCACTGGGAACCGGCTATAACCAGTTGTGGTGTTCAACGCATGTACGCTGCCGAATATACTCGGTTCCGGCAGGCTAGCAAATTACATTTGGAACGGACTATAGCCGGTTCTGGTGGTTTAAGTGTTAACACTGGGACGTGTGAACTAAACAATCACAATTTATAAGTAATATACCTTTTTCTATAAGGGAAAAAAAAACCAAGCCAAGAAATAGAATTCACAAGTTATATGCCTTTTTATAGGAGGGAATAAGTCAATTAAGCTTTTGAAATTCTATTTTTTTGTGTTTTCGTCTATCTATATAACTTGCACAGATTCACCCTCAATTATCTTTATGTTATAAATAATTTTTTAACAAGTGTATTTGGCTTAATTATTACAGTAAGTCTATCACCATGTCGAACCACAATAGAGAAAATGAGAGTTAATGCAGACTTTCACCAGTTTATGACATTTTGTTCATTAATTGTACAGATCTCATTATATTTCTGATGTCCCGGCCAGAAAGTTAAACAGACATTCCTCATTCAACACTACATTTAAGTTGGCATCCCTTGGGGGAGTCATGTTGATTGTTTTAATTAATTACTAGCATTGCTGAAGGTAGAACGGATAATTAACCGGGTGATCATATACCCCATAAAACATAACAATATGATATTTGTTGTTTTATTTTTAACGATCTGTTTTATTTTATTTATTGTTAACAGGAATAAAATTGATAAACACATACATATATATATTTTGTAAGTAAGCTGTAAGGAATGGGCCTGCCAAATTTCAGCCTTCTACCTACACGGGAAGTTTGAGAATTAGTGACGTTGGAAAGTTCAATATGGCGGCTGACAGTGGCGTCATACCACCGAAACAAGTATGTACATTGGTTTCGGTTAGCGCAGGGAAGCTGCCTACCAAATTTCGTGAAGATGGGGCCATGAATAAGAAAGTTCAATATGGCGGACGTTGTTGATCGTTATGACCGTTACGCGTAGAATTTCGAAATGAAACCTGCTTAACTTTTGTAAGTAAGCTGTAAGGAATGGGCCTACCAAATTTCAGCCTTCTACCTACACGGGAAGTTGGAGAATTAGTGACGTTTGGAAAATTCAATATGGCGGCCAACAGTGGCGTCATACCATCGAAATAAGTACGTACATCGGTTTCGGTTAGCGCAGGGAAGTCACCTACCAAATTTCGTGAAGATGGGGTCAGCCTTCTACCTACACGGGAAGTTTGAAAATTGGTGACGTTGGAAAGTTCAATATGGCGGCCGACAGTGGCGTAATACCATCGAAAAAAAATCGAAATGAAACCTGCTTAACTTTTGTAAGTAAGCTGTAAGGAAACAGCCTGCCAAATTTCAGCTTTCTACCTACATGGGAAGTTGGAGAATTAGTGATGAGTCAGTCAGTCAGTCAGTCAGTCAGTCAGTGAGTGAGTGAGTGAGGGCTTTGCCTTTTATTATTATAGAGATATAGTGTCACTCTGCACACTTTTTGACCTCTCTACATACCCATCTGCATTAAAATGGTAGAATCTTTTGTCACCCTTACAGTATTTCTTAATTTGGTTTACTCACTCATT
>JANRMT010062791.1:37874713-37900077 GCA_026402145.1 Polypterus bichir lapradei
AAAAACTAAGTGCACACTTACTGCTTCTATATCAGGTGTGAAGTACACAGAATTAGAATGGTTATCTTTTGTTTGTAAAAGCAAGGATATTAGAAAAATGAAAAGGGTTTCATGGATATGTACAGTTAGGTCCATAAATATTTGGACAGAGACAACTTTTTTCTAATTTTGGTTCTGTACATTGCCACAATGAATTTTAAATGAAACAACTCAGATGAAATTGAAGTGCAGACTTTCAGCTTTAATTCAGTGGGTTGAACAAAAAGATTGCATAAAAATGTGAGGCAAATAAGTATTTTTTAACACAATCCCTTCATTTCAGGGGCTCAAAAGTAATTGGACAATTGACTCAAAGGCTATTTCATGGGCAGGTGTGGGCAAGCCTGTCGTTATGTCATTATCAATTAAGCAGATAAAAGGCCTGGAGTTGATCTGAGATGTGGTGCTTGCATGTGGAAGATTTTGCTGTGAACAGACAACATGCGGTCAAAGGAGCTCTCCATGTAGGTGAAAGAAGCCATCCTTAAGCTGCGAAAACAGAAAAAACCCATCCGAGAAATTGTTACAATATTACGAGTGAGAAAATCTACAGTTTGGTACATCCTGAGAAAGAAAGCAAGCACTGGTGAACTCAGCAACGCAAAAAGACCTGGACGTCAACGGAAGACAACAGTGGTGGATGATCGCAGAATCATTTCCATGGTGAAGAGAAACCCCTTCACAACAGCCAGCCAAGTGAACAACACTCTCCAGGGGGTATGCGTATTGATATCCAAGTCTACCATAAAGAGAAGACTGCATGAAAGTAAATACAGAGGGTGCACTGCAAGGCACAAGACACTCATAAGCCACAAGAATAGAAAGGCTAGATTGGACTTTGCTAATGAACATCTAAAAAAGCCAGCACAGTTATGGAAAAACATTCTTTGGATAGATGAAACCAAGATCAACCTATACCAGAATGATGGCAAGAAAAAAGTATGGAGAAGGCGTGGAACAGCTCATTATCCAAAGCATACCACATCATCTGTAAAACACGGTGGAGGCAGTGTGATGGCTTGGGCGTGCATGGCTGCATGTGGCACTGGGACACTAGTGTTTATTGATGATGTGACACAGGACAGAAGCAGCCGAATTAATTCTGAGGTGTTCAGAGACATACTGTCTGCTCAAATCCAGCTAAATGCACTCAAACTGATTGGGCGGCGTTTCATGATACAGATGGACAATGACCCAAAACATACAGCAAAAGCAACCCAGGAGTTTATTAAAGCAAAGAAGTGGAAAATTCTCGAATGGCCAAGTCAGTCACCTGATCTTAACCCAATTGAGCATGCATTTCACTTGTTGAAGACTCAACTTCGGACAGAAAGGCCCACAAACAAACAGCAACTGAAAGCCGCTGCAGTAAAGGCCTGGCAGAGCATTAAAAAGGAGGAAACCCAGCATCTGGTGATGTCCATGAGTTCAAGACTTCAGGCTGTCATTGCCAGCAAATTGTTTTCAACCAAGTATTAAAAATAAACATTTTATTTCAGGTTATTTAATTTGCCCAATTACTTTTGAGCCCCTGAAATAAAGGGATTGTGTTAAAAAAATGCTTTAGTTGTCTCACATTTTTATGCATTCTTTTTGTTCAACCCACTGAATTAAAGCTGAAAGTCTGCACTTCAACTGCATCTGAGTTGTTTCATTTAAAATTAATTGTGGTAATGTACAGAACCAAAATTAGAAAAAAGTTGTCTCTGTCCAAATATTTATGGACCTAACTGTAGGAGGAAATTAAACAGCTATTTAAAAATTTCAATAAAAAAAAAAAAAAAAAAAAAAAAAAACACAACACACCACAAGTGTGTTGGCTCAATGAAATGTTCTCCAGAAAAACAACCTTGAACAGATGGCACCTATGAAAGTCTCACTGTATTTGAAAATCTTCAAAATACATTAGTACACTCTAGAGACCGCGCAAGGTAGAAAAACCTGAGAAAACTTGGCATATTGGAATGGCAGAACCTGGAAATGTATGTTTATATACTTCACCATACATCTAGGAAAGACCATAAAAGACAGCATACAAACTGAATGAGTTTCTCTCTTACCACATAATCGTTGCCTGCTAATTTTCCTCATTAGAGTCAGGGAAATAAAAGGGGGGGGGGGGGGAATCCATAAATGCTATGCTGTGCCAGACAGAGACGGGTATCTTTTAAGAAAAATAAGCTCTATATGTGTTTTTTTTTCCAGACTTCTTTGTGTCAACTACTGAGGAGACTGCTATGTATAATAGAATAAAACAGTGAACTTTCCTATCAGATATTCAATAATGGGTTAATTTAAACAGCAAGGCTAAAGGTCTTGACACTGACTGCTATAATTCAGTCATCTACTTTAAGAGTACATTTATTTGTATTGCTTGTTTCTTTTTACCAATGCGTGCGGGGCATGTTTATGTCAGGATTCCATTAGTGTAGCTTTGAATTTGCTAGGTATTCATTCTTGCTACACTTTCACTGCAGTTATTTTTTGTTGTTACTGGTTATGAATGCCCTTTCATGGGTATCTTTTTAGTGTCGTAAAGAAAACATGAGAGGATCAGCAGAATGACACACTTTTAATTTTGGTGAAACAGAATATGTGTAAAAAACCTGTGGCACAGCACGAAAAGCCAAATATGTACACCAAAGAAAATATTTCTCAAATAGTGACAAAAGATAGCGATAAGGGTGTAAGGCTGTATATATGATAACTGTATATATGATATTTTTAACCTTCAATACAAGTAAAAACAGTCTTGTCTGGTAAACAAGTCAAACTGATTTTGCACATGGACAAAAAGTAACTTAATATTTTTAAAAATGAACACCATAACATAATGTAATGCATCTAATGCCAATCTGTTGACATTACGGTCAGGTCTTCTAGTTAGTTTTACTCAAATATTTCATAAGACACATAAAATAATGTATTACTCCACATTTGCCAGAGGTACTGACCACATGCATGCTCAGAAAATGCTCAAATCTGACATTTGCAAAAGCAAGGGGAAGGCTAAAGATTGTTCCAGACAAGTGCATTTGTGTGAACATTAGTGACAAATAGGATTTGACTTAGGACTTGCATTTGACTTAAATTTTTGATTAGCTTCTTGATATAATTTATTAAACTGTTGTAAATTCAACTATACCGACTCTGCTTATTTAGGGCAATTAAGAAAGCTGTCTTCACAATCATAACAACTTTATCTGCCTCTCTATCTCAAAGACAATTGTGATGTCATGGGTTTTAAATGACTGTAAACACTGCAACTACAATTTCAAATGAATGAAAATATATTTTGTTTTCAGGATTTCCATAAATACAAACAAACAATATTTGGGCTAACTAGATGTGAAGTATTATTCATTATTGTGAGATTTGGTCATAAATTTTATTGTTCTCCAAGAGTAAGTTATGATCCAGAACTTCACCAAGCCTGACCAAAACAGATACTATAAACTAAAGTTATAAACTGTTTCCTATTGTATAGATTAAGGAAAAACATTAAGCTGTTAGTCTTTAAACCATTTTCCTAAATCCTGAAAATGAAAATTCATTTTTGAAAATCTACATAAAACAGTAAGAAAAGGCAACTATGTCAAAACCTAAAGTGAATCAGACATGGCACTAGCCAACTTTCAATTTTATTACTGGTCTGAAACTTTAGGGAAAAAAAGCAAAGAGCAAACAAACTGTACATGTCTGCTTCAAATTGAAAAAAACACCCTGTTGAAACCCCCATCTACTTGCTCTGTGCATCAATATACTGTGGGAAAACTTTAAGACTTAGATGCTACTGCCGATTGTTCCTGTGTATAATACAGCGATACCTTGAGATACGAGTGCCCCAACATACAAGTTTTTTGAGATACGAGCCGTCACTAGGTCGAATTTTTTTGCCTTGAGTTACGAGCCAAAATTCGAAATACAAGCCATCAAAGAGCTTGTCGCCACACATTCCGAGGAACTGAAGACTGAGGAGTTGACGGAACTACAGACGCAGTAACATACGGAGGTTCTGCAGGAGATTGGTATCGCGGAGGAGGTTCTCTCTTAAAATGAGGTAAAGGAAGTTTTTGCAATGTGGGAAAAAGTTTTGAACTTTAAAGAAAAGAAACACCCTGAAAAAGTTACAACTGGTCGTGCAGCGACGCTATTTAATGACACTTGCCTAACACTTGATTTTATTGAAAAGAAATCCAGAAAAAGTTGCAACTGATCGTGCAGTGGAGATATTTAATGACACTTGCCTAACACTTGACTTTATTGAAAAGAAACCCTGAAAAAGTTGCAAGTGGTCGCATTTAATGACACTTACTTAACTAATTTCAGAAAAATTTTAAAGGGGAGGACTAAACAAAGCTCCTTGAAAAGGTTTCTATTGAAACGCCTTGAGAATGAAAGTGATGAAAGCATGGCAAAAAAAGAAAAAAAATAGTTAAGAAGAAAATTAAGTCAAGCAAAAGTGAAGTGAAAGAAAAATATATTACAATACGCTAATCAGCTTCGCCAACATCTGTTTATTTCTTTAGATTCTCTTTTATGTATTAGGTTTTATTTTGTTTGTATACAATATTTGTTTATTATAAATACATTTTTCTTTATGTTGAAAACATTTAACAAAAAATTGGGGTGGTTTTTTGGGGGCTGGCACAAATTAATCTCATTTCAATTAATTTCAATGGGGAAAACTGATTTGAGATACGAGCATTTTGACTTACAAGCTCGGTCATGGAACTAAACTTGTATCTCAAGGTATCACTGTACTTTATTCTTGCTATGTTGACAATATGTTTGTATTCTTTGATCAACTACATTTTTAAACACAATTTTCCAGTAACATATTTCATTAAAAAATGTGCTAGAGGAAACCTGTCCAACTTTAAATAAAAGAAATTGACCACAGTTTAAGAAACTATTACCTAGTAAAAATTATTATATGGTCAACATTCCCAGACTTTACCAATTTACTACAAAGAGTGCATCCTTAATGCTAAAAACTGGATCTTTAATTTGAATTTCACATAAATGGGAACTCCACTGCCATCAAGGTACACTCCTCATCTATCTTCAAAGAATGATGCAATTCAGCTAAAAATCACATTACACACACATTTTGACTACTTGTACAATTATTAAAAATCTAACTGCATCAAAACTAGAAATAGTGAAGCACATGCTTCTCTAGGCCATTACAATTTGGCAAGGTTCTACGCAGGGTTTGGTTGAGGTATCGGTTTTTAGGGGTGTTTCTCTGTCAAACTGCCTTGGATTCACAATTATTTCAAATCTGTTTAGCATTCTTCTAAGTAACAAGCGATACGACAAAATTTTGACAGAAAAACTATTGTGATATCTTATACTATATAGAACATAAAAACTTTGACAAACAAGAGGTGACCAAGCTTGTTTCTTCTAAGATATCCCAATATCTCATTCAGATATTTCATGAAAGTTGTCAAGGTTTATAAGTCAACTACATGTCTCCATAGTTTGCCCCAGATTTCCATAACCAGTAAAAAAAAAAAAAAAAAAAAAAATGCTTCCAGGCTTCACTCCTAAATGCACTTCCCCTAAGGAATAAACCAACCAACCACTCCTAAAGTTGGCTACGTTCTTTTAGCTTGTAAAGAAGCATTTCTTGTGGGATGCTGCACAGGGATCTCCACATTTCTCACAGCATTTGTGCTGATCACAGTCTGGTAGGTTACTATAGATCATGTGGGTGGTTTCAAGGCTGCCTGTTGGCTTGACTGTTGTATAATGGGGTACGTCCTGGCGACGTCACCAGTGGAGGTGGCAGGACCAGGCCTAACTGGAGTTCTCCCAACTGTGAGGCAAGAACTATAATAGTCTGCTACATAGCTGCCCTCAAATAACTTCTCAAGTTACTTGCCTAAAAAAATACAAATACACTTTCTATAGCATTCAGCAATCTGCAGTGAGACGGGATTATTTACATGTGGAGAAAATTCAAGATAATTGTCCATTTTCTCAGAATGTAAAATACTCAAAGCAAATGTATGCAAATATTAGACTGAATATTTCTTTAAAAGAAAAAAAAAAAAAAAACACAGGAAGAATAAAACCCAACAGTATTGTAACCTGTTCCTGCATGTCTCAGCAAGTTAGCAGGTGTTATCAACTGCTGGAGACATTATAATAGTGCAAATATTATACGCAAAAATTGATAGTGTAGATTTATTATGTTCCCAACCCCAAGCACCCTACAAAAGGTTTGTGGATTGAATTAAAACTGATAATCTAAAGTTTAAAAAAGAGGTTTTTCTCAAACTCGCAATCAAACTAAACCATGCAATCTGTGAACTATTACACCTCTCCTAGTAAACAAAGAAAATGATAATAAGCTCCAAATTGCTAAAGTTCAAAGGATATCTAGGCTAGGTGCCAAAGTCTTGACATGGAATACTCTTGTGCACACTATTATCTTTTTCACTGTAGTAAAGAGGAGAATCTGTGTAACTAGTGCTGGGCAGTATGATGAAAATTCTATATCACGGTATTTTTCAAAATTATACTGGTTTCACAGTATTCGAAAGTATTTTTTCCCATGCATGAGTGGATGTTAACCACATTCTCCACTACAATTACTGCAGTAGACTGGCTAACAATAACCTATTCCACTGTCATGAGAACTGTACATTGCACAAAAAAGACATTTTAATGTGCGCACAAGTATTAATACAGGTTTGCATAACCCCATAAAGTGATAGTTTTCAAGGGGGTGGCACTAATGAAGAGAAGGAATCACATTGCATGACAGTTGCAGTCAAAATATAGAACCTTTTTACTGAACAAATTTTGCAAACAACTTAAACAAAAATTTTGACAACATATTTTCAACCATCCAAAGAGGCATTTAGATTTAGTAATATATCCAGAGTTGCTTGTCAAATGTTGTATTGCACTAAACATGTGCTAGAAAAGGAATAGTAAATATTTTTTGTAAACCAACTACACTTTCTAGTAATGTTAACAATCTATGTCCACTGACACGTTAAAGTGACTTTTTAAACAACATTACCATCATTAAACTGCATAATATTTAAACTAATAAATAATAACAATAAAATAAATAGTGCAACTTCCAGTAATAATACTATTACTTCAAGCCCAGGTGCATTACACAGTATTCAAATAAAAATAAAATAAAATAAAACAAGTGCAACTTGGTGATGACATCTTTACCAACTGAATCATCATTTAGGCAAATTGCATTAATATGGACCTTGCTTCAAGCTAAGCTACATACATAAATAATAAAACTGCAACTTGCATTTATAATACTATTTGTGGTATAGCCCTACAGAATTGTATTAGGGCCACAGGGAAAAAAAATATATACATGTATGTTGAGAGTAAAGTCGACATGTTGACTTTATTCTCAACATTTCCACTTTATTCTAGCCGTTTATATCAAGATTAAAGTCAACATTTCCACTTTATTCTTGTATTTTATTTTGTCATTAAAGTAGAATGACGTAAACTAAACTTCATCCTAAAATCAATGTTTCATTTACTAGATTATCTCAAACCCCGTCATAAGTTAATGTAGCATATTAAATGCTTTGTGTTAAGTGTTCCCCGACCCAGTTGTTAATTGCTATGCGCTTCTTAAACTGACTTCCTCTACACTAAGAGGAGGCGCAGGCAGCGATCACCACACAGAATACATCCACTTCATGATATTCCTGCTCTCTGTAAAGTTAGAATGCTAAGATATATACTTGATATTTCAGGATGAAATGCATTAAAGCAGGTATTAAACATGCACGGTAGTGCGGCGGTAGTGCTGCTCCCTCGCAGTAAGGGGTCCCCGGGTGTACGTTCAGTGTAGAGAACTTTATGGCAGGTGTGACGAAGCTCCAAACAACTGGATGTATGAATGGGTATCGCACAGGTTTAACTTAAACATTGTGTAAATGTTGGGTTCGTGATCTGGTGGTCGGAGACACGAACACAAAATTCAATGGATGTTCTTCGGAGTGGGCTTTTTTTATTACATGCGTGCGGTCTCGGTCTGACATACCAAACCCCCAGTTCCTATCCTTCCTTTTTCTTTCTCCACATAACCAATCACCACACGATAAATGCCTTTGTGGAATTAAAACTAGTTATAAACTTAGACCACGGAGTGCTCAGAACTTTAAAAAAAATCTTTGTTATACATGTTTTAATTATGCCATCCATTCAGGGTTGCGGCCATCCCAGCAAGCATCGTGTGCGAGGCAGGAGCAAATCCTGAACGCCAGCACATCACAGGATGAATACGAGCAATACATACACTAGCAGGGTCAAAACAGCCTAACAAAACCCCAAATCCTACATGACTTTGAAAGGAAAATGAAGCACGCTGAATAAACCCACCAGAAAAACATGCAAATTCAAGGCAGGGAACACCTGAGACCCCCTTGTTGCGAGGCAGCAGTGCAACCTCCAAGCCACCGTGCCCCCACATGATTAATACATGCTTTAATGCATTTCATCATGAAAATTATATCAAGTATTTATCTTAGCATTCTAAATGTTCAGGGAGCAGGAATATCATGAAATTAATGTATTCTGTGTGCTGCCTGCGCCTCCTCTTAGTGCAAGAGGAAGTCAGTTTAAGAAGCATGTAGCGATTAACACAGCTCAGGGAACACTTAACAAAAAGCATTTAATGTGCTACATAACTTATGACGGGGTTTGAGAAAATCTAGTAAATTAAACATTCATTTTAAGATGAAGTTTAGTTTACAATGTTCTACTTTAATGACAAATTACAAGAATAAAGTCAACATGTCGACTTTAATCTCGACATAAATGGCGAGAATAAAGTAGAAATGTTGAGAACAAAGTCAACATGACGTTACACTATTACACAGTACCCAGGTACATTATACAGTATTGAAAAAAAATAAAAGAAAAACAACTTGGCTTGCAGTATTATCCAGTAGCATAGAAACAGTATTCACAGATTTGAACATAATGGTCCACGTACTCCGTTGGATGCATGTTTAGCGGTGTAGCAGTGAAAAAGGTCCCCCCTTAAACAGTTTCCCGCTGTGCCACGTTCCGAACATTGTTTAGGCAATTTAAACTGGTGTTGCAGTATAAGAAAAATCCATATCATAACAAAAGTAAAAAACGGTTTTCGTTATGAACCGGTATACTGCCCAGCACTATGTGTAACATATACTCTAAAACATAAGTAACAGGTTTGATTAAACTTTCAATCATTTCAATTATCACCACAATTATTGCCATATGCAAAGACTAGAAATAAACTGAGTTACAAAGTTATTACTATACCATTCACTTAAGAAATTACCAAAACAAAGTAGAACATATTTACTTTGCAATGTAAAATAAAAAGGCAGTGTGGGTGCTGGCTAGGGCCACTGAATTTTTAAACAGAAGGTTTATTATCTGGAAAACCCTGTGCAAATCATTTAACCAGTCTGATAACTACACCCACCTTGATCACTGAAAGTTACCTTAGTTATGAGTGCTTACTGACCATACAATAAGGAAAAAAAAAAGAAAGAACCTACTTTTGAGATAGCAAAATAAGAAATAAATAAATCTGTGAAGATAAACTTACTTGGATCATTCAGTTCATGCTGCTTGTGTGTCATCTGCCTTCTTCCTCGCAGAGTTTTAGAAAGATTGTGAGAATTCAACACCAGTCCAGGTTTTCCATTTGAATTTGCAAGGTTAGTTCGGGTAATTTGTATGGGTAGGCTCATTATTTTATTAATATCCATATTAGATGAAGTTCCAAGCAGAGATGTACCATAAAAAGCTTTGCTTGAAATGTTTACATGTAAATGGTTTGGCCCTGAATTAAGCTGATGGATAGGTGGCCGAGAAAGTGATCCAGTAGTTACATTTACTTTTGCTGTATTATTTATGCAAGCAGAGTTCGGCATGAGGGAATGTCCACAGTTTTCACACTGCTCATGATTTTCACTTTTCTTGTTACATTGACCACAAATAGTAAAATATTCACTGGCATCTAAACCCTAGTAAAGGAAAAGAAATTTAAAGCAACCTATTTACTATAAAGAAAACACAAATTTACAATAAATGTGTCATTGTTAACTTAAAAGTAATTGTTATATTTAGAAATAATGTTAAAACATCCACTCACCTATAACTTAATGATTTTTTTCAGTTAAAGATCCAACTATTTAAACAATTTTAATATTAAAGTTATCAATATATACACTGTAATACTTGCCCATTGCAAATCAGAGTTAACGTGTCAAAGCTAATTCCTGCTACACTATGCACATATCAGTAAAGTTTATGAATGAAAGTTATGAACATTACCTCTTAAAATGAAAATACTTTACTTCTAAAAATCAGACTTAAAGAGATTAAATATACATTTTCACAGGTTTTTTTCCACATTTGCCATTTTAAAAAGAGAGAACAATTTACCTCTTCAGAAGATCTTCGTTTCTGCTGGATCCGCCTTTTAATTTCTCCATCAGGTGCAGAATTACTAGCTCCTATAAGCATAACAAAAGTCAAGATAAATGTCAATGCAACACTCAAAATAAACAGAAAATATGCACTATTTACTTTATGCAATTAACACGGACCTAAAACTGACATTAAATAAAAAAATGTGGCTTTGGAAATTTAAAGGGGGACTTGTTCAGAATTTTCCATTAAACACTGCAATTTATTAAAAATGTGTTATTGTGTGGAGGATATGAATGATATTTGAACACAAATGTCACTGTCAAGCACTATATTACAGCAATCATCAGAAGGCATGAATAACAAAAGAGTAAGGTTTATGGAAAATATTCTATAAGGTTACTGTCAACGTCCTGTCTAAGTCATTTATAAGGGCAAGCTTTATGTTTATTATATTCTTTCCATCTCACAATTCTTTTTTAATTACATTTCCTTTCATATTCGTTTTGAACACAGTACATAACATTCTTTTTTTGAATTTCCTGCTTATTCATTTTCTTTTTTCTGTTTCCATCTCTAGTGAAAAAATATCAGTCCTAAAATATAGCTGGCTTCCTCATTAGTTTATGAAGTCATCTGGCAAATGCACCAAGCTGTAGTTTTCCCCCCTAGCAGACCACAGCAAATAGTGTACTATCCTCCAAATACCATGCAAGCCGAAATTCAACTTGTAATTCTACACTACAAAAACACATTTTATATCGATTACCATTGTTCATGGAAAAGCTCTTACCATACATACCTGGACATGTAAGGATTATGTTATCTAATTCCTGTCTTTGAACATTGGGGGGATATTCCTTTCTGGATGAACAAAAAACAAAAATAACTTTTTTCACCCTCTGTCTCCTAAATTATCCAAAATATAAAGCTTGCAATTATTTACTATTATGATGTGTATTTTAAAAAAAAAAAACAAAAAAAAAAAACACACAATACTTTACTGATACTAAGGAGAAACACCCAATAAATAAAATTATTATGTCAGGATAAACCATATTTGGAGAATGAAGGATACATGATCACAAAAACATGAGTTTTACTAGAACATTGGGGCTACGTTATGATTTTTCTTGACCCTGCAAGCAGTTACTTACAATCACCATTTTTTTTTTTTTGCCAAAAAGAAAAAAGAGGTCACAAGTATATCTCTCTGCATTGCATCCCTTTCCTCAGTCCAACCATGTGAACAAGTGGCTGGCTGATGGAGGCCATGGAATTTCACTAATCCGTGTTCAACAAACTGAAGACTCACTGCCTCAGTCCAAATCATTTTTGTATTACTATTTTAGGTTTCTCATGCATATAGTAAAGCTCCACAAAAGGTACTGACAAAGCAAAAACAACATGAAACATTTTTAAAGCCCTTCTTCTAATATGAGCCAACACAAAGACAGCAGTATAAACCTGTCAACACAAAGCTTAAACAAAATAACATACAATAAATTACATTTACTCAGTACTTCTTACCTCATCATCTCTACAAACAAGACACAGAATTAAATGCTTAGGTATTTTCATTGCTAAGCCAAATTTTGTTACACGAGTAAAGCCAGGGGGTATCGTTTATGATACCATAAGTATGGGTAAGAAAATGTCCAAAACCTAATGGCAATTACAATCTTTCCTTTTTCAATTTATTACAGGTTCCTACAAAAAAGTGTAAATGTTGTGTGGAATTTATACAACAGGAGTGTAAATTGCAAAGATTAGGATAACTTTGTATTCCAAAAGCATAACATTACATACTGAACTACACCTCTGACACATATAATGTAACACAATCATTTTGTTTTGAAAGATGATGCTGTTATGCCACTAGGACTGGCAGGTAGTAATAATCAATACATTTCTAAAGAATTTATGCTTGTGTTTAATGTTTGCGTTACAGATACATGAACATTCGTTCTTTTATTAAACCTTCATTAGTTTAAAGTAGAAATAACATGAATATTGTGCTTGTATTTAATTTCAAGAAAGTTAAATGTACAATCAAGCAGACAAAATCTATGTTCTATGTTATAAAACGTGGGCTGGGAATTCTCCAGTTAAGCAAGATAAGTCTATGTGCTAATAGTGTGGTATAAGCTATTACAATCAGTTTGTACCTATTCACTTTAAGCTCATCTGGGTGTACACCATATATAGCTGTTAATGTGTTAGTAGTGCCATCAAGGCAATCTGATAAGTATTTAAAGATTTTTGTGCAAAATTATGTTGATTTGGTGCATTCCCAAAACGTGATGCTGGAACTAGATGGCAACACTAGCACATTGGATCTTGCTCCAGGTACATGTTGGACAATTTTAAATGAGAATTGTGACTGATGGAAGATTTTGAGCTGAATTATTGAGTGCTTGCCAAAAATATAGAGCTAGAGTGAATTCTGTGTACAGCTGACTTCCACCCCTCTTCTGAGATGTTAACCGAAAGGTGCTTGCCATAATTTTCACTAGATCAGGTATAGTTTTGCTTTTAGCAGCTTACAGATGTTTCTGGTTATGTTAAGAGTGAGAAAATTCTAAAATTAAAACAAGATAATGAAAAACAAAATATACAGCCACAATTCTTTTAAGTACTTCACATTGAACAAGTAATAAACAGCTAGCAATGAATAGCATGACAATGCAACACAGTCTCTCTTCTCCTTCAACGAACTTTGGTTGACTAAGATGGTTTGAAAAAAGTACACTCAGATAAGGTATTTATAATATTTTGTGTGTGCTCACTTAAACATGTGTGAATGACCAAAGCACTCACATTAAAAATAGTAAGATTTTCTTGAAAATCACACACCTTCACAGAGCATCCTTAGAATTCTTGGGTTTGCATCAAAATTAAGTGCCTTAAATACAAAGTTATTTTCCTCTCTATTACCACAAAAAGACTGAAAAAACACTGTGCCTAGTGAAATGCCAAAAATATATGACATTAGACGAGATCTTAAAATTCCACGAACAAAGACAAATGAAAACTCAATCAAAACCAAAAATCTTTATATCTGGGGCATTGGTACAATGTGAAAGAAAATAATACAAAATTGTTTGAAGCATAAGCTTACCTCTCCTTTAGGTCAAGATTGCTTTAAAGAAAGAAAAAAACAAAATTAAAGATCCTACGCCTCTTAACACAATGTTTTCTATATTCATTTATATTATTTATAGTCTTAAAAACAAAACAAGCACAATTAAAATCACTGGAGATATTTACTTTTCTTCAGAAATGTATGCATATGTAATCATACACTGTAATTTCAGTGAATGCTACTCTGACTGTCACTAATAAGAAAATTCTGTTAACTGTCATTATGCAAGATGACACAAAACAATGTATAGATTACTCAACACTGCTAAAGGCAGTCCATCACACTCCTTTTGAAGCAGGGAAATTTTTAAGTTATTCCCCCCTCCTCTTTGTATCTTTCCAGGCACAGAAAATAAATTTAAATTAAGCAATGTCTTTAAGAACCCAGAAATGAAAATAAGGAATGCCAGTGAATTGCAAACCAAGTGAACAGAAAAACAAGTTTCAGTGGTGCTAAAGCAATTGCAAAGGTTGCTCTGACAACAAATTAACACTTAGTAGGGAAGTTCCGATCAATCATCCACTGATCAGAATTGGCCAATTTTCATTTAAAAAAACTCAATCGGTGATCAGTAAAAAGGCTGATCATCAAAACTGATATTTTCAGCCCCTGCTTTTCTAAGCTTTATGGTAAGTAATTCAGTTGAAACGCTCCTTTACTTAAGGAAATACAGTAGTAGTTGAGCCAGTGTGCATCCTTTTATTGTTTTCTTTTGAAGCAAACTTCCTGCAGTGTAAACAAACAGCAGTGAGTGGAGAACTGTTTTATCAGTGAATGAGAGGGTGATTAGTATATGTACATTAAATAATATAAAGTGAAGTAATAAACTGGAAAAAAAAGTAATCTGAGAAGGCAAGAAAAGCTACTTTAAAAATTCAGAGCTTAACTATATTTTGTCCATTAAATTAAAACAGACAACACTTGAGCTTGGACAGCAAGCTTCTTTAAAATACAGAAACTTATGCTTTTAAGCAAAGTCAAAATGACACATTTTATTGGCTAACTAAAAGGAATACAATATGCAAGATTTCGAGGCAACCCTGGCCCCCTCTTCTTCAGGCAGTTTGTACTGATTAGTACTACTTATTTAAAATGGTAATCTATAATTTACAATTACAACTCATAAATTACGAATGTAAAGGGGAAAAAAAACCTGAATAAATACAGTAAATGTATATTTTAACAGCAAAAGGCTGCTGTAGTGCAATTAATGATTTAAAATGATGAAATCCTATAAATGCATGTATATTTACATTTGAGCAGTGATTAATTGACAATATCAATTAATTGACTGTGTGAGAATATACATACCTATATATATTTTTGTTATTAGAGAAATGGAGAAAAGTACTTTTAATTAAGCCTTGTTTCATATAGGTACATTACAGGAGAAAAAAAACTAAAGAATATGACAGCTTGTAATTATGTGAAGCATTTTATTTTCTTTTATGACATATGTATTATATTTGTGCATATTTTATTAGTTAAAGTATGTATTTTAAGGAAATCGTTTATTTTAGTACATTATGACCACTGAACAATAAGCCTACATAATTTCATATTGTTAATAAAACATGAACAGCTAAAACCTGTGGTCTATAGTTTAATTATAAAAACACACTTTAATATAGAACATAAGGCTTATATGTGTTTGGTTATGCATGAGCTTAGGGTAAAAAAAGCTAGGGTAAAAAAATGGATAAAGAAAAAATCAACCCGAGTCCATATTGGAATCAGCCAATCAAGTAACATGATAATTGGTGACTGGAGCATCTCTAGATGTAAGCATAACTAAGTAAGGATAAACTAAGGGAGGTTACCATTAGGACATGGGAGTAATGGCTACAAATGAGGCTTTGCTGTCATATGTAAATAATAATTTAAAAGTCAAGTCATTTCAAACAGTAATAACCACTTGCAACATTAGTAAGTCCTTGGCTGTATTTTTACGTCTTCTTAATGGTATCTTGATAAAAGGAAGTTATCAATTTCTATTAAAAACATGAAAATTTCAGTGTGTCCAGACTTTTAGTGACATATGGCGTATAGTGGGCACATGCAGTAAACTTAAAGTGCCCATTATGCTGAATGTTACAAAAAAGATGAAGGAATCCACTGAACCAATAAATAAAAATAGGTAACAGTAATAATTATATACTGAGTATGGATAGCAGAAGAATTTAAAAAAAAAAAAAAAGATATGCAGCAGTAAATAAAAACACACAGCTACTGCTGTGCATTCTGACTAAAAAACTCATATTGCAATTATTTTGATACATGTTGTAATTGAGATGTAAATAGTGATAGGCAAGTATTAAAGTTAGCATTTTGCAATGCAACTTCAAGGCTAGAAAGAAATGATAGCATAAATGATCACATTAAGATTATATTTGATAATACTTATTTTGATTACCCAGTGATTATTGATTACCTAGGACAAAATAAGCAAAGATGGAATAAACCCTACATAGTCTCAGATAAGCATTATATCATGAACCTTGGGTTTAAATGATTATATTTAAGCAAGTCAAGTCACAACTGTGAAGACTTCATTCAGCAAAAGTGCTTACATTTTCTCTACTATCTGTAAATGAATCTAATTACAATAATGCAGGATTTATACTAACTTCTAAGAACAGACTTTCTCAGAGAAAACTATTCTTAATAAGAAGTAACAGCAACTGGAATATAAAATAATTATTTTACTTTCAAGTAATATGCAGATGTACACAGAAATTAAAGAAAATCAATTTTGAAAAGTTGTGTCACTTCAGAGTACCCAACCCATTCATTTTCCAAACCTGCTAGGGGCTTATCCCTGGAGGCACAGGGTACAAGGCAGAAACAAACCTTGGGCACCAGCCCACTACAGCAAAAACATGCACCAGTGCCAACTTAGTATCGCCCAATCATCTGATCTGCATGTTTTTGGACTGTGAACAGAAACCCATGTAGACACAGGGCACAACATGCAAACTCCACGCTGGGTGGGCCCAGGATGCGCGCCCTGGTCACTTTATTGTGAGGCAACTGTGCTGCCACTGCACTATACAGTCATGGCCGAAATTATCGGCACCCCTGGAATTTTCCCAGAAAATTGTTGTAGTTACAAATGTTTTGGTATACACATGTTTATTTCCTTTATGTGCATTGGAACAACACAAAAAAACAGAGAAAAAAAAGCCAAATCTGACATCATGTCACACAGAACTCCAAAAACGGGGCGGACAAAATTGGCACCTTTTCAAAATTGTGGGTAAATTGTTTTATTTCAAGCATATGATGCTCGTTTGAACTCACCTGTGGCATGAAACAGGTGCTGGCAATATAGCAATCACATCTGAAGCCAGTTAAAATGGAGAAAAGTTGATTTAACCTTTCTGTTGTGTGTCTGAGTGTGCCACACTAAGCATGGAGAACAGAAAGAAGAGCAGAGAATTGTCCGAGGACTTGAGAACAAAAATTGTGGAAAAATAACAATCTCAAGGCTACAAGTCCATCTCCAGAGATCTTCATTTTCCTTTGTCCACTGTGCGCAAAATAATCAAGAAGTTCACAACACAAGGCACTGTAGCTAATCTCCCTGGACGTGGACGGAAAAATTGATAAAAGACTGCAACGAAGGATAGTCCGAATGGGAGATAAACAGCCCCAATCAACTTCAAAACATATTCAAGCTGTTACACAGACTCGGGGTGAAACAGTGTCAGCTCGAACTATCCGTCAACATCTGAACGAAATGAAACGCTATGGCAGTTGTGCCAGGAGGACTCCACTGCTGACACAGAAACATAAGAAAGCCAGACTGGAGTTTGCCAAAATGTACTTGAGGAAGCCAAAATACTTCTGGGTGAATGTCTTGTGGACAGATGAGACCAAGGTAGAGCTTTTTGGTAAAGCTCATTATTCTACTGTTTACAGAAAACGGAATGAGGCCTACGAAGAAAAGAACACAGTACCTACAGTCAATCATGGTGGAGGTTCAAAGATGTTTTGGGGATGTTTTGCTGCCTCTGGCACTGGATGCCTTGACTGTGTGCAAGGCATCATGAAATCTGAAGACTACCAAAAGATATTGGGGCACAATGTAGGGCCCAGTATCAGAAAGCTGGGTCTGCGTCAGAGGTCATGGGTGTTCCAGCAGGACAATGACCCCAAACATGCCTCTAAAAGCACCCAGAAATGGTTGAGGACAAGCGCTGGAGAGTTCTGAAGTGGCCAGCAATGAGTCCGGATCTAAATCCGATTGAACACTTATGGAGCGATCTCAAAATGGCTGTTGGGAGAAGGCACCCTTCAAATCTGAGAGACCTTGAACAGTTCGCAAAAGAAGAGTGGTTGGAAATTCCAGTTGAGAGGTGTAACAAGCTTATTGATGGTTATAGGAAGCGCTTGATTTCACTTATTTTTTCCAAAGGGCATGCAACCAAATAGTAAGTTGAGGGTACCAATAATTTCGTCCAGCCCAGTTTTTGAGTTGTGTGTGAAATTATGTTAGATTTGGCTTTTTTTCTCTGTTTTTTGTTTTGTTCAAATGCACATAATGGAAATAAACCTGCGTATACCAAAACATTTGTAATTGCAACAATTTTCTGGGAGAAATGGTGCATTTTCTGTGAAAATTCCAGGGGTAAGAATAATTTCGGCCATGACTGTAGTACTATTCACTTCAGAGTACAGCTACATAATCAACTCTCATTTTACAATAATTTCTCTACAGAGTGTTGCATATTTCTTAATTAACTAAATATATTTCATCAATCCTACATCATTCAGAATGCATTGCACTTGAAGAAAATTAAGTTGTATTACTTAATTGTGAACAATGCGGTATTACCCCTCCTGCTCAACAGGGTAACTGGAAGAAGGTGCAGCCAGTATTCTCACTGCCACTTTCAAAAATGAGGGACAGAAATCTATGACCACCACAGATAACCAAGCAGTGGTTCAGTTAAACTAAAGCACTCTGACAGTAGTTTGTTTTGCTTTTTACGGTATGATGCAAATACCTTTGATTCACTATTACCCTTACTTGGGTCCCGTTCTTCATTTCAGCATGATCACCTCTAGTAAATAGAAGTATATAGAAAGACTAAATGGAGTTATAAAAGATGTTAAACAAAACAATACACCTAATATCGCAAAAAATGTAATGCTATACTTTGACAGTGTTTAGCATGTGTATTGTTTTGTTTTTTAGTGAGCAATATTTTCTCATCTACCATGAAACAAATCAAATTTACCACATTACAATGAACACAAGGGTTTCAAGTATGAGCTCTTCACATTGGCATGCACCCAAGGAGTCAAAGCAATCTTAAATCTAATATCACTTAGTTAACATGAAGCACCTAAAAGTCTCAGTCATCTAAACATTATTTAATTCATTTTGATCTGCAGAATGACTATGAAAATGTAAACCAAAAAAAAATCATGTAAAAATTTGTTAAAGATAGCTTTAATGTATGTATCACATAATACATACATGCTGCAGTGACAGCATGCCTCACCGTGACTAACTGCTGAGTCAGAAATTTTTGTTCTTTTAATTTTGTTCCTTTTTTTAGTCATCCTGCTTTGTGTTCAAGCTATAAATATATAAACATATTTTATATCTATCTATATCTATATCCATCCATCCATTTTCCAACCCGCTAAATCCGAACATAGGGTCACGGGGGTCTGCTGGAGCCAATCCCAGCCAACACAGGGCACAAGGCAGGAATCCAATACATATATCTACTGTAGATAGATAGATAGATAGATAGATATCTATGTATCTATCTATCTATATCTTATATATATATATATATATATATATATATATATATATATATATACACACACACACACACACACACAAAGATCATCAATGTATTTATTTTTGGTATTTGGTTCACTGTATTAATCCCCGGGAAACTGCCTTTTCACAAGGTCAGAAATCAGCGGCAGTCATTGTATAGAGCCCTTGGATCAATTTTCAGGTTAAAGGCCATGCTCAAGGGCCCAAAGGAGCAAGATCCCTTCTTGCAGTAATACAAACTGGAGTAGGAATCTAAATGCTTACTCACTTAAAAGTCAGAATTCATTGTGAATTTTTACCTAAAATTTAACAATACAAACTAGTCTCAATTTTTTTAATGAAATGTAATTTATTTGTTCATTAACATTAAATGGATCCAGAACCCACAAAAACATTCATTTCAGTCCTGACTTTTTAAGAAAATAGCCTTCAAATTTAATAAATGACATTTTGTAAATTACTGATCATAATTAAGTTTTTATTGGTTAAAACTGTAATCCTCATTTCTCATCCTGCCAAATTTGGTTAGTTAAGTTTTCAAATTGTCAAAGAAACTTCTTCAATTCTTTGTATCAAAAATTTCATTTTCTTCTTTGGGTATTCTATAAATCAGTTGAGTTTCCATGCAGTGTTGCACTTTTATTCTAGCATGTTATGCACAATATCTCCATCTGATTGATGTCTCTACATTCAAATTCAAATTACTCACAAATGAAGCGGAAGTGGAATTTTGCTTTGGCACCAAGTCATCAACTTCGCTCTCCTCTGTTGTACCCATACAAGTGAAATAAATAACAGATTAGCTTATTCTGTTTTTTCCAAGAGCACATACTAGGCTACTTGAGCAAAGGGACTGCCTTCAGACTGGTCATAGCTCCACATGTGCATAATTTATGTCCAGCAGTGTTAAGAGTAACATGCATTGAGATTGATTTTTAAAGTAACATAATACTTATTTTCTTAAAGTAAAAATACCTGTGTTACTTGGGGAAAAAATAGATGTGTTACATTTATTCCCACCACTCAAAAAATGGGTAAGAAAACAAAAATAATCACTGTGTTATTTCGCAGAAGTAAAGATCATGCCTGCTGCTGTTGGAGTAACATCATGCAAGCATATGCCTAGTGACATCTAGTTAAGAAGAGTTTCAGGATGTGTGTAGCATGGAATAAAGTTAAATAATTCAAGTAAAGGATAAATGAAATCCTGCCTGTGCGGAGGAGTAAATTTAATCCACCCAGTTTAGTGTCACAGACAGCCAATGTTTATCTTTTTTGTAAACAATGAGTAATGCAACAGAGTTTCTTTTAAAAGTAAAATTCTCCAAATGTGATGTGCAGTACACCTTAAGCAAAATTCCCCACAAATGCAAGCTGTAATTGGAGGCACAATGTGTATATTAACTGTAATAAGTCACAGTCTTTTGCAATTTACCAATCACACAGGTCCAAATATTGATTTTAATTTTAATAGAATTAATAATGCAGCAGTACCAACACTTAATTACAAAAAAGGACCTGTACAAGTCATTCAGGTGGTTTGAAAAGAAAATGTTGTGTTAAGTAAAAGACTAACTTCATATCTGGTCAGTTTTTGAAGAACTACAGGCAAACAAAAGTTTTTTTTTCCCTAATTAAATACATAATAATACCTTGCGGAACAGCTAGTCATGAGAACAAATCTCCAAGTTGTTTTGAGAAAAAAAAAATTACCAAAAATTACTGCTCATTTTGTACTATTATTTATTCATTTAAAATTAAATTATGTTTCAATGCATCAGCTGCACATTTTTAATAATTTCAATTAAAATTCCAGATTGGTCTAGAAAAATTTATTTTATAGACCAAAAGCAAAAAAGTCTGCTTCTGCTGAAAGCTAAATACAGTTTCAGCTATCAGCCAAAAATATTACAAGGAGAGCTTGTAAACTATTTAATGTTAATTTTAATACTCCACCAAGGTAAATCCAAGTTTATTAAAACATTACAAAGGATTTACATTCTAAACATGATTTCCTTATTCATTTAAAAAAAAAATACACCAGCAGAGATACATAAAGAGTCAAAGCCAAATTTCCTAAAAAAAATGATGATTCTAGTAATATATTCAAAGTTTTTCTATACTCTTTATTTAAAATTAATGTTCAGCTTAGTAGAATATTTACAGACCTAATAACTTACTATTCAGTTTATATACAGCTGATATGAGCTGGCATTTAACATGCTTTATGTAATTCCTTGCATTTTAAAGCAGTACAGATTTTTTTAAGATAAACTGTGAGCATTAAAATGATTCTGATGAATCTAAAGATTACAGTGTTATTCAATGATTTAGTGTTACATCAGGCTTATACAACATGCAGAACAGGATACAGTGAAAAGTATTACATGTTATTGTGTACCATTAGAGTTCATTACTCTTATTTGTAGAAATGTCTGGGTGTGTGTACTGATTATAAAAACAGCTGTCATATGTTATCTCTTGGTTTATTTTCTGGTATCTGTGTAAAAATGCAATATATGTTGTACTTTCCTGCTGCAAAGGTCCCCCAGTATCATAATCTACCTATAGATCTATCTTGCATAACACAGCGTAGATAGAGTCACATGCTAGGTAAATGTCTTTCCAGTTATGATCTTTATATTTGTGTCTAAACATTTGGAAAGATCGGTCTCATTTGCCAGATTAAAAAAATATTTTCTCCAAACTTTTCACAAATTGTCTTATAAACATTTACTCTGTGAAAGTTGAAACAGAGAAGGTCTCATAGAAAACCATTACCAAATAATCGCCTGCTTTGTTTATTATCAATTTATATTTCACAAAACCAAATCATACAGGTTTTCTGTACTGACTGTTGCTTCTCTTACATTCCAAGCACAAGAAGTGAGCCTTATTATGAACTGTAAACTGTCTTATCTTAGATCCAATCCTGTTTTAATAAGTAAAAGCTCCCTGAAGCCTAGTGCCAAATAAAGCAAGTTTAGAAAAATAGCCTAAATAATAAGTTATGACAAGCAAAGTGATAACATAACTTGAAATACATTCTTGAATAGAAAGAATAATGTAAAATGTAAATTACTAAAGTTTTATAAAATTGCTTCACTTAAAATGCAATATGTTAGATAGCTTCTTCTGAAAGTGATAGTAATTCAAATCAACATGTCATATGGTCTTTATTGCCACATGCACAGATGTTTAAATGGCTTACTTTTTAAATGTTATCAAGAAGCTACTTGCAGTTTATGTCACATATAGTGTCACTCTGCACACTTTTTGACCTCTCTACATACCCATCTGCATTAAAATGGTAGAACCTTTTGTCACCCTTACAGTATTTCTTAATTTGGTTTACTCACTCATTGCGGTTTTGTATTGAGCAAGTCAATATATTTTTTATGTAACTAATAAAAACAACTCAATTTTGGCAATTAGTATTGCCCAAGGTTACTACTAGAGGTGGTACTAAGGCAGTAAGTGGTCCCAGATGATATGATTGTAAGTCTGGTGGATAAAAATTTAGCTCACCTTTAAATTCAATTTAATAGTATTTTCATTATACCTTACAGCAGGGGTGTCGAACTCCAGGCCTGGAGGGCCACAGTGACTACAGGTTTTCATTCTTACCCTTTTCCTAATCAGTGACCTGTTTTCACTGCTAATTCACATTTTAATAGCCCTGTTAGAAGGATTCAGTCCTCTGACTTGATTCGTTTCCTCATTAAAATACAGCCAAACAGAAATGAGACGTGAAATGAGCCAACAGATGACCGGCTAAACTGGGGCTTCAAACTCCAACCAGTTTCTTAATGAGAAGCCAATTCTTGCTGTTAATTAAGCTCATTATTTAATTCCACGGCTTGTTGTTGCTCTCGTTCTGCCATAGCTGACATTTCCAAAACTGTTGATTTTCTGTTTTTCATAACAACATCGTCAAAGTGTTTTGATGAGTTGAGAGATCAACCTTACTGAGACCATCACCTTTCTTTATTTTCAGATATTGTGTGATGTGGCGGCTTGTTTTGTGTCTCTTTATTATTTGGTTGCTAATTAAGGAAAATGAAACAACTAAAGGGCCTGAGTCAAGTTAATTAAAAGAAGTAATTAGCAGCAAAAGCTGGTCACTAATTGAGAAGATGGTTAGAATGAAAACCTGCAGCCACTGCGGCCCCTGCCTTACAGTACAATGTGAAGTATCTGATGCTAGTCTTGCTGCTAGTGCAGAAATATAAATGAAGAAAAAAAATACAGTGCATTCCTGGAGGCTTAGTTTTCTTGTACACTACTGGCATCTGTCTATAGAAAATCTAATAAATAAATGACCTGGATACATCCAGTATACAGAAGTAATTGGCTAACAAACATCTTGTTATATAATCTTTATTTTAGGAATTGTGTTTCTTACCTTACAAATATCACCTGAAGTGTATTTAACTAATGCTTTTAACTTTACATTTTTCTTGAAGTAAATTGTACCCTAATTCCTGAAAAGATGCATTTAGTATAAGAAATGTGCAGCGGTGAATAATTTCTACAGTTATTTTATGTATACAGTGGAACCTCGGTTCACGCACGTCCCGGTTCACGTACAACTCGGTTCACGACCAAAAAGCTCGCCAAACTTTTGCCTCGGTTCACAACCACACACTCGGTATACGAACAAGCCAGTTTCCCTTGCCTGCCTGAGCTGAGCTGCGAGAGAGAGAGAGAGCAAGAGCGAGCAAGCACGTGCCTGCTGGGGAGGGGGAGGAGGAGATTGCTGCACGTGTTTGCCGGACAAGCCAGTTTCCCTTGCCTGCCTGAGCTGAGCTGTGAGAGAGAGAGAGAGAGAGAGAGAGAGAGAGAGCCCGTGCCTGCTGGGAAGGGGGAGGAGGAGATTGCTGCCGTGTTTGCTGAACAAGCCAGTTTCCCTTGCCTCCTGAGCTGAGAGAGGGAGAGAGCAAGAGCGAGCGAGCACGTGCCTGCTGGGGAGGGGGAGGAGGAGATTGCTGCACATGTTTGCCTGCCTATCTGCAGGCAGTAAGTGAACCATCCCCCCAATTCCACGTGCCTGCTGGGGAGGGGGAGGAGGAGATTGCTGCACGTGTTTGCCTGCCTATCTGTAGGCAGCCTGAGAGAGAAAGAGAGCTGCCTAGCTTTTTCATTTAAGCAAAGCCGCTCCTTGTTCATTGTTTTCAATAAGACGTGCACTCTCTTTGTGCTCTACAGTATTTCGTGTGCTTTTGCAGTTAACTATGGCTTCTAAGCAAGTGAAGAGTGGACAGAAGAAAGTTTTGAAGAAAATTGAAATCGAAGTAAAGAAAGAAATTACAAGAGGTTTAAAAACTGTTTACCAGTTTACTCATTTACCAATCTGAGAACCCTCGTGCTTTCAAGCAGCATAATGTAAACAAAGCGAGGCTGCCAGTAATGTGGAGGGTCACAAGAACTTTCTTTTTGGAATGGCTGCATGAGGCTTTCACTCCCACCAGCTAAACAGCTAAAAGCACCAGAAACCCAAGAAATCACAAGAAGGAAAACACTTCATGCCAGAACTCGTCTCATGCAAGGTTAGTTTTCTTGGTGGTTTTTGTGTTACGGATTTTTCAAAAGTTAATTTTTTAGTTCATAATGCGATTTGTTGCAATGTTATTTTTCTCTTTTTTCAAATGTTCGCTTTTTTCCTTGTGCTTAAAACTCGTGAAAGTGTTTACAGATGGAGTTTTTCATAGCGCGATTAGGTGCGATGTTACATTTCTCTTTTTTCAAATGTTCGCTTTTTTCCTTGTGCTTAAAACTCATTAAAAAAATTGTTTACATGGAGGACTTCATCATGTGATTTGTTGCAATGTTACTTTTTTGGTTGATTGTGAGTTGGTTTTTAAATGCAGTTCGGATTTGTGCGATGTTTTTTTCTGCTGTGCTTAAAACTCATTTTAAAAACATTGTTTACAGCGATCAGGCTTT
>JANRMT010062791.1:37900087-37939647 GCA_026402145.1 Polypterus bichir lapradei
TGCAATGTTACTTTTTTGGTTGCTTGTGAGTTGGTTTTTAAATGCAGTTCGGATTTGTGCGATGTTTTTTTTTCTGCTGTGCTTAACTCATTTAAAAAAAAAAATGCTGCGCGAGCACTTGCTACAGAGAGATTAGAGAGCACGAGCGAGCAAGCGCACAGAGAGAGAGAGAGAGAGAGAGCACGGGCAGCTGACAGGGAAGGGATGGGGGGGATGGGGCGATAGAGGGGTGTGTGTGCGTGTGAGCGCGTGCACGCTACAGAGAGAGAGAGAGAGAGCGCGCGCGCGTGAGCCAGGCGGCTCCTGTAGCTGAGGTAGGGAGGGAGGGGCTTTGGTGGTGTGTGTGCTACAGAGAGAGAAAGAGAGAGCGCGAGCGAGCCAGCTCGTGTAGCTGATCAGGGAGCCTAGGTGTTTTGTGTCAGTGTTATTCAATGTTTTTACATTAGTTTACTATTACACTGTGCATTCTATGGTGTAATTAACTATATTTGTGCTTAATCTTTACATATTTTTACATATTTACATACAGTTTGTACGGTCTGGAACGGATTAATTGTATTTACATACAATCCTATGGGGGGAAACTGCTTCGGTTCACGACCAACTCGGTTTACGACCAAAGTTCTGGAACGAATTATGGTCGTGAACCGAGGTTCCACTGTATCATGATGGGTTTAAAAAGAAAGTGAATAGTGTAGTAGCACTGGAATTTTACCTCTTTACCTTTTTACAAACACTGAATTGTAACCAAAAATTGTACCTCTCAAATACTTTTTATTTTCAATCATACTGGGCTAAATCATACTTTGTCGTATATTTATTTTTTTTGATGCCTTGTCATGCACACTTTCCTGCAATATTATCTCCGATGTACACAGAATGTTATATGACACAGGCTAAATAAGCTTTACAAGACTGACAAACAAACTGCATTAAGCAATGACTTAAAAACAAACTTTTGACCAAGGTTCTCTAATACTTGTTAACTAAAAATAAATAAATAACAAAACATACACATTGAGAGACATTACCAGTTATACTTAAAAGATTGTCATTTACACATAGAAAGAGTGCAAGACTCAAAAAGTCTATACCTTTGTGCTGGTGTTTTCACTGCTGCTGGTATATTGGCATGTTGAAAACGCCGTCCTTGTACAACAATACCTTGAGGGGGCTGGGAGCTTACCAAGATAAGCTTTGGTCTGTGGTTGCCTGATGTTGCATTTACAACTTGAGTACTGTCACTTTAATGGAATAAATACAAGAAATTAAATAAAGTCCTTAACGACCTTCTCAAATACTAGTGCTTAACAAATCCAAAGAGTGGGAAAAACCTAAGCATATATTTTTAAACGCAGACTTTTTTTTATAAAGAGTATTTAACTTGTGTATAAATGTATAACCCTAAAGACCTAAACAGTTAAGTTGCTGTTTATGAGTAAAGTTCTATTACTTCAAACATTCAACACCACAACTTCTAAAATGATTGTGATATTAATGCTAAAAAAAATATTTTACCAATATCCAAACAGTTTAACAAATGATAATGGATGGATGGAAAATTTGAAGAACTTAAATAACAAAAACCCACCAAGCCCCTCAACAATGTTTTAGATAATACAGAGTATTTCACAATATATACAGTATAATCAATGAATATATAAATTAGGTATTTTTCAAGTAGAAGTTATTACTTCACAATCATGGTATTAATTTGCCACAAAATTTGCTTCTAAAGTGGAGCATATTTCAGTGAATAACCCTTAAACATCAACATTTAAAGTAAATGGAAAAAAATACTTTAAAAGGCCTACTTTCTTCCCAGTAAAGCACAAAAAATTATCAGATATGCTCACATTTGTTCACCTGAATTCAAATAACTTTTGTAGTTTTTGGATTCCAAAATAATGTTCTGTTTTTAATAAAATGTATTTACTACTACAAAGGGGGGAAAAGATTATTCCAGTAATGTGGTGCTGGTTACAGTAGAGTATACAAAAACATCAAGAGGGATTAAAGACAGTGAAAAATGGCAAAACAATTTAAATTCATCTTCAACTATATGACTTTACTACTATTTTGCTGTCCAATAATCAAATGAGTAAAAAACACAACTATTTTTACAGTAATAATACAACATTTTATTTAAATAGCAACTTTCCCATGCTCAAACCATTCGGATTTCAATATGCAAATATAATCCCAAATCAGAAAAAGGTGGAATGGTAAGGAAAATGCAAATTAATAAGACACTGATTCTTAAATTTACATTGAAGACAGTATGAATCCAAAATATTTCAGGTTTTGTCTTGTAAACTTCATTTTTTATTAACCTCCTCAGCATTGCATTTTTCCACAAAAAATATGTAAAAAGCATGACATTTTTTGGCTTAAAAAAATGACATTTATTAAATCTCATCTTTATACTGTAAAAAGTGCAAAAAAAATTTCAGAAGTATAAAAAGTATAATAATAATAGTAATAATAATGCTAATACAGTCAACATTTTGTGTGGTATATCTTTGAATGGGAACTTCTTAGGTGTATGGTCATTTACCCAACATGGTTCAGCATAACAATTTGTCTCAAAAAACAATTCTTTCAATCATGACATCATCCAGGAATAACTTCAAGCAAAGAAAGTAAGTGGATTTTGGATGTCAACATTCATTTTTTTTTTCTTGGCTTCCCACAAAATCAATACAAGGTGGTGCTAGTATATTTAAAGCAGGGTCAACAGAAACCCAAACGCGAGTGTCACTTTCGGATTCATCAGAATCGCTTTTGTTTTCACTGCCCGTTTCAATTTCACTGCCTGAAGACAGATTTACTTCATTATCACTGTCAAGTGTGTACAACACCTGGGCTCCTGAAAAACATTCCTTATGAGATGCCATTATGAGAACAGGAGAAGATGCATCCACACACTGTTGCCCAGGTAATGCTCAGGCCTGAAGCTTATGTAGGACACGCCTATATCATTGCCTGATTGACACTCAGGACTAACTCTGTTAGCACTTTTACAGCCCAAGTTACCATCGGGCCTAACGGTTATGCTCGAGTGATATTCGGGACTAACAATTTTAAAAGTGTTTTCACAGCCCGACTGATGCTTGGGTCTAACGCTAAGGAGGTTAATATACATCCAAAACACTTAAGATATTTTGGCACAGTGCATAATTAGCAATGAAGGGTTTCAGGTGTTATTTTGTCCCATTCTACCTGCAAGCACGTCTTAATGTGTGCAACAGTATGGGGTCTTCGTTGACATATTTTTCGTTTCAAAATTCCCTACACATTCTCTATTGGGGACAATTCAGGACAGTTTTTTTTTTATACCATCCCAACCTTTCTGATTTTGGGTTGTAAAAGAACAAAACACATTTGGCTTTACATTGGGTAATGTTTGAAAGGCGGCTAGGAATTTGGGGTAGGGGGGGGGAATTGAAAATAAACATTTTAAAAAGTGTTTAATAGAAACATCAGGGGGCACTGAAGTCCAAGTATATAAAAGCAATTCATACTACTAAATAAAAAGTTAAATAAGTACCACAAAACACACAATTTTGCATTTTTATTATTGGGTAATTTGGCATATATGTAAGTTAACAATTAGAAATAATACAAGTGTATTCATTTAGAGATTCATTTACAGATAGATAACAGGTTGCTTTTATAGAAAATATTCAGTTTCTGAATTAATTTCATTTTAGAGCATTGTACGATACACGTCATATGTAGCTTTCAGAGTATTATGCTATGCACATGCCTCATGAAAGTTTAAAATATTTTTAATCAAAACCACCTAATGCATACAGATTCACATATTCACAAATGTTCCCTTATAGTCTTAAATGGGGATAGGATGAACTGTCAGTTACATGTAAATAAGAAGGCTTTATGGTTAAAGTTCTTTCTAAAAATTGCTCATCTCATCTGGAATATTTATACTTAAAAAGTAATTTCTTTTAACTACTGAGGGAGTTCTTCTATATTGCTATACAGCATTATTACAGAATTTAAGCATTTACATCCTGAGAGACTGCTTACTGCTGCTGGGGACTTCAACAAAGCACATTTAAGAAATGTTTGTCCTAAATATCACCAGCATGTTCACTACCCACTACCCCTGGTGCTAATACTCTGGATCACTGCTACGCCTCAATACATGCTGCTTACTGATCACTACTGTACATCCAACTTAGAAGATGTAAATCACCTAGTAGTACTTCTGCTAGTTTACAAGCACAGACTGAAAGATGATGAGTCAAAGCTAAAAGTTGTGAAGTGCTGAACTAAAACAAGACTGCTTTAACTGTATACACTGCAACATGCTGAGAGGCTCTTCACCAGATCTGGATTAGTATGCAGACGATCAGAAATTTTCTGAAGACAAGTAGCAAAGTATTTAAAAAAACTGTAAGCCAGATACATACAAGAAATCAAGATACAAATTCATAAAGCTATCTATCTAAATGACAGTACAGGAATTAACTAGAGATAGTATTTTACAGCTGTAAAATGCAGTCTTTGACAGGTATCAGACATCCCTACAGACAACAAAGTATAACCCTAACCCAATATCCTCTTCATTATCCCCCCTCAGATCAACTAAATGTTTTCACTCCAAGTTTGGATATCATCATCACCGGTCGACACAGGACGCCACATCCCTTGCACTTCCTACCATCCTGGCCTATCTGGATAAGAAACTGCTAGGTCAAAGTGTCATTTATAGACTATTGCTCAGAAACCTTACAATAGGCTATATGGCAATATTACTTGGAAAACTTACAATAGGCTATATGCACAAGGCAGTGATGACTTACTTCGGATGAAATCTGAGCCAGTTCAGTCACTTTCATTGTCCATACTGTAGTTGTGATTTTTGCTTAGTGGCAAGAATGTCCAAGAAAAAGAAGTTTCAGCAGAAACACATTTTATAAGTGGTCAGAAACTTGTAAATAACTCATGAAAGAATAAAGTTACGTTAAAACCAAGCACACCATTGTTTTTCTTGTGAAATTCCCAATAAGTTTGATGTGTCACATGACCCTCTTCCTATTGAAAAAACAAAAGTTGGATCCAAAATGGCCGACTTCAAAATGGCCACCATGGTCACCACCCATCTTGAAAAGTTTCCCCCCTCACATATACTAATGTGCCACAAACAGGAAGCTAATATCACCAACCATTCCCATTTTATTAAGGTGTATCCATATAAATGGCCCACCCTGTATATTTGTCCCATGTAAGTTAATATTAAAGAAACATTTTAAATCATCTTTCTTTCCTTTCGTTTCCTTCCTTCCACATTTGGCACAATGTTTGAATAACACAACTTGCGTCGTTTACCGTTAAGTCTGGGCATATCTTGAAACAATCGGGTGAAAAAAGTCATAGTCCATTTTGGTATCAGCACCAGAAGAGTAGCAGCTGGCTGATGCAGAACCCAGAAGAGAGTGTGCATATAGCCTATTCTCCATCTGTTCTCACAATCTTCCACAGATGCACAGTACACGTTCAATGAACTCGACTAACTTTCATCTGACTTTTGGCAAGTCACGGAATACATCCATCATATGATTAAAAATTTAAGGATGATCATGCAGAAAGTTGATTTGTTGTTTTCATTTTGACAAAACTGTGAACAACATGAAAATAACTGCTTTACTGGTGGTAATTTGCATATGCTAGGGATGGATGGACAGATAGATAAAATTTTCTTTGTTTCCAGGGGGGCATACCAGGACTTCGACTCCAAGCTATTTTTTTTCGACATGTTAAGTGATAACACTTCAGAATATAATTTTATAAAGTAGCATGCACAACAAAAAAATAGAAAAAAATAAAAAACCTAAAAATCATTTAGTTCAGGCAATAAAGTCTGAATATTCTACTATGCCATAATTTCATTAATTAGTGTAGCATATAGCATAGGATCTTAATTACTCTAAATACAGGCTGTTAAAAATAAATTTAATTATGATAACCAAAAGTGGATATCTAGTTGCCAAGTCTAGCAGACTCTTCAAAGTTAGTGTTGAGCCCTGCTCACATTCTTTTAATACAGTTTTGGACACTTAAGCATTCATGTAATGGCACACTGAAGCTGTCAGTTACCTGTATTTCTACTATTCATATCACATACAGAAACCAGTCATAACCAAAATTGTCCAAACAATGACCCTCAGGCAAACATTAGCCTATAGAGGTCTTTCTTTAGGCCCAAAAGGCATCTCCTAAAAAGGATGCATATTTTTTATGCCATAAAAATGGCATTTTCGCTGTAATACCCTTAAAGTCCATTATGGTTCAATAGTCATTATATGGCTTCTCCAAATACAGTCCTCTCTTCTTTCCAATTCCAATCGATTCCTGAAAATGGGTCAGAAAATTGTTTTGTTATCTTATTTTCCCATTTCCAATTATTTTAAATATGGAAAAATTGCACTTAGCCCTGCAGAAAACTCTTGACCTTTTCTATAAATAACACTGAAATAAATAACCAGCAGCACTTTATATTCCCATGATATAAAACAGTTCACCATTCAAATAACTAAATAAGAAACTGATAATGAAGTCATTACTTGAAATTTTTCTGCATATTAGCCTATGTTCGGGATAAGTGGGGTAAAGGCTTGCCTCCCAGTCCAATTAGCATGGTGTATCTCACAGCAAAATGTAGCTATGAAATGTATACAAAAATGCTCTCTCTTTATAATAGTTTTAACTTTTTCTTTTTTTGGAGCCATTTCTGAGGACTGAACAGATATTTAGCAATAAATGCAGCCACTTCATAGCAAAGCTAACAAAGGCACAGTGGGTATTGGTGCCAACAGAAAATGTGGGGAAATTTTGACCTCCACTAGGATACTGTTTTTAAGAAGTGGAAGAAACAATTTGAAGAAATTCTAAACCTGGTATGTATGCCCTGTTCAGAGGGGGAGGTGCGAGAAACACATTTGTCAATGTTTGTGGTCACTGCACTGATTAAAACACTCGTTGGTGGCAAGGGTGGTGGGGTAGGCGAGATATGGACAGGAATACTGAGAGCAATGGATATTCTGCTTTTGTTTTAGGCTAACATGCCTCTTCAGTTCTGTACAAAAGATGGGCATAATACTTAAGGAATGTCTAAAGTACTCATCTCTATTTTTAAAAGGAGGGGGCAAAAAGGGGGTGTCCAGTTAATGAAGGATAACATCCCTAAGCCCCTCTGGTAAAGCCTTTGCAGGAAACTGGAACAGAGACTTCAAAAAGTTAAACCTCTGATCTAGGAACAAAAATGCACTCAGTCCTGACCATGGTACAGAAGACCAAGTCTTTTTCTGAGCAAAGATTTTCTGAGGTGGGATTTACCCAGTCATGTCTACATGTGCTTTATGGATATAAAAAACATGTATGACCATGTACCTTGTGATAGGTAGTTTAAAGGTATGGATGGGGCTTCAGGGCTGCTGCTGTGTACAATTTGGTTCCTACATTTGTAGAGTGACAGTTGTAACAGCATATTTCATGTTCAGCCCTCTCAGTATAGGCATTATACACCTCTAGTTAACTGTTTGCTGCAACACTGATTTCCTGTTCATGAAAATCAGAGGACTGGGGAACATTCAGTTTGGAAAAACTGCACCTCCATTATTAGTAAATGGTGTTGCCACCTGGGTCTTACAACAATGATCTCTGTCTTGCACTGTAATAGGTTGTACTGAGATGAGAGTGATGCTGCTGGAATCACTATTTACAGCTTAAAACCTGAGGAAATTTTTCTTTTCCTAAAGAACGGCTTGCAAAAATAGCTAAGTAACAAAACATCTGTGTGACTAGCAGGAAAACACAATGAATGATGGAGAACAAAATTTTAAAAGCAGAGTGCATGCAGCTTGGTAGAACGGTGTGTTTTATCATTACACAAAATTAAATTCAACAAATATTAGGAAGCATATTTTGTAAAAAATGCTTCAAATAAGTGCCCCACAAATTATGTTAGTGGGTAAGTAATAGATGTATAAGCTGGTCCACAAGACCATGCAGGGAATGGTCTTAAGTTGGGGGACTTTACTGGGGAGCACTAAGACCCATATATAAAAAACAATAAAAGACTAGAGAGACAGGAGACTAATCTTAACAGTTTGTTGCTTTAGTATCGGTATCTGTGGCTAAAATAGCAGGAGGAGGTAGGAGTCCAGTACTTGTCACAATATTAATTTGGTACATAAATAAACTTTTCTCTCCAACAATGCTTTATACAGTTGCATGACTTATTTGGTATTATGTACTATTTATCTCATCATTAACGACATGTGAGACATAACTGCAACCTCACCAAACACAATTTTTTATTATGTAAGCTGCATTATCGAGTGTTGCCATGGTAATATTTTAAAACATTCCCACAAATGTTATCTTGTATTAAAAGTGTTAAGATAAAAAAAAATGTATTTTTTTATCATGTATTTAATCAGTCATGTTCCATGTTAGAGTTAAAAAAAAATAAAAAAAAAAATAATAAAAAAAAAGTCCTCCAAATACAGTGATCCCCCACCTATCGCGGAAGTTACATTCCAGACCATATACGCTGTAGATATAGATAGAAAGACCCACACGCTTTAAACACATGTAAACTTATTAAAACACATTTTGTAAACACATTATGATATGTGGATGTCGGGCTAAGGATATGAGTATCATCTCTCTATTATAAAACATTTTAACATCACGCAAGACAAGGCAGTGAGACAGAAGAACAGCTGCTATACAGGCTTTTAAATGACTGAGGCACAGAGCAACAAGCAGAACAAGCATCTTGGAAGAAGCAGCACAAAGTCCACTTCTCCTTAGTGTGCATTCAGCTCCCCCCCTTCACAACGTGAAGTGGCAGGAGCATAGCGGGCCTCCGGGTCGGGGGGGGGGGTGACACTGAGCAAAGCGATCAAGACCAGATAATCTCAGACAGACACTTTGACGACACGCAAGACTAGACATTACAACCTTAGGAAGCAAAACCCATGAGACAGTGACTTTTGCACGTCACGCCCTACTTACAAACAATTTAAAACAAGTTCACTGACATCTAACCTAGTAGTTGTTGGAATGCTTTTGGCAGACAAACTTCAGGTGGTCCCAGCTCTTAAAACAACGACAAGCAGAACACGCAGCTTGCCAGCAAGTGTGCGTTCAGCCCTCACACCCCCCCACTCCTCCTCCTCCTTCTTCTTCAGAACATGCAGAGCGACAAGCAGAACAGGCATCTTGGCAGAAGCAGCACAAAGCCAGTAGCTGATCCGTCCACTTCTGCTTAGTGTGCGTTTAGCTCCCTCACTTCAAAAAGTGAGCGACAGAGACGCAAAGTGGCAAAAGGACAGCTGCTGTACAGGCTTTTAAGTGATTGACGGAAAGCGCGACAAGCGCAACACACAGCTGGCCAGCAGCAGCAGTAAGACCCCAGCTGAACCGATCGCATCTCTTTAGCATGCGTTCAGACCCCCCCTTCACAACGCGAGCAGCGTTATAACTGCTGCGAGAAAGAGATTTAACCACACCCAGGGAAGGAAATAAAGGACAAATATTGTTTTTACAAAAGTTTTAAAGTAAAATTGAAAATAATGCATATGTAACAATTCCCATGAAAATAATCTCTTTAAATTGTTTATCTAGTAAACCAAACCCGGGGGTGGGCGAGCGAAGTGAGCAGGTGGTGGAGCCCCCTAGTAATAATGATAGTATTAATAAATCTGCGATGTAGCGGGGGCGCGATAGCTGAACCGCGAAATAGTGGGGGATCACTGTATTACAGTTTTTGTAACATAACACCTTACTTCTATTAAGGATATTTCATTTTGTCACAATTCATAAATTTTGACCTCTGACTTTACTGAGAAAATGAACATTTTTACAGAAACAGATTTCTCAATATTCTGACCTTCAAAATAAGAGCTTTTGCTAAATGAATGTTTTTATTTATTAATTTTTTTAAATCAACAGATATTTCCTCTAGTTTTAAAAATATAACAACTCTTAAGGTTTAATTTTTATTCAAGAAAATTCACTTTTTTTGAAAGAAGTCCAACTTCATTTTTATTATGTTCAAAACACACAACAAATGTCTGAACACTACATACATGATCATTCTGAACTGTATAACACTATTGGCTGTTCTATTCAGCTTCGCCCGGAAGAGTGACAAAATGTACATTACATGTCAAAAATATTATATATTATTTTTATAATTTAACTGTGAAATTAAGTATAAGATTTTGAGAAATAAGTAATTTTGCAAATAACAATTTGTACAACGGTACTAATAATTAAGTCAACAGTTCAGTAATAAAACTGAAATGCTATACAGCATGAAGAATGCACCACAGCTGTAATATACAACTTAATCTCCGACAGACAAATGAGGGTGAAGTGGCACACGCATGATCCTCATCCTCATCCTCCTCCCCCTCAGGACTGCTTCCAATGTTTCAAAAGACTTTTGTTACTCCAGGACAAGCACAGACCTCAACATAAATGAGTTTTTTGCTTACATATTATTTTGCATGCGAGTTATATGGGAGGAAAAAACGGCATGACTAGTGTATTTGCAGTATGTCACATTCAGGTACAGATAATTTAGAATAGGCAGTTCCTCTTAGGGCTCATTTATACTTCATGCTCAGAACGCGTACGCGCCCGCATCATGGCTGCCACGCGTCCCCAGCGTTCATTTCATGCGTCCTCTGAGCAGGTCCTCAGAAATTAACGTGACGCATGCGTGAGTTGCAGTACCAGCAAAAAGTCGGGGGGCGCAGTGTGCTAAAAGTCGGAATGTGACGTCAGAGTCTCTGTTTACTATCTACGTGTGACAGAAAGCCTCTATGCAGATCCTACGGGGATCGATGTGCGTGCTTTGCTGTTTGGTGAATGGTTTGATGTGGTGAAGCACAATGCTGACATACAGATGCATTCGTGGTGATTTTATATTCAAGCGTCGCATATTCCCGATTGTAATGACACGATGCATTTTAAAAGTCTCACATAACATCTTTGTGCCGTCTTTTTTTTTTTTTTTTGCAACTTAACAACAGCAACATAATGTATATCGCTGTATTTGAGCCACTGAGAAAAAAATAAAGGACACGTGAAAACGTGTATTTTGTGATTAAAGTGGAAATTTCGGCTTTAATCTCAAATTGCCCACTTTAACCTCGTAGTTTACTTTATCATTAAAGCAGACGGTTGTAAACGTCATCCCAGTTTTTAATCGCTGCGAGCTTCTTGGACCTGACAGCTGCGGCAAGCAGCAATATTATCACTACACAGAAAAATTAAATGTATGATATTTCAACTCTCTGCACATTTAGAATCTTTAGATTTGTACTTGATATCACTTTCATGATTAAATGCATTAAAGTGTGTATGTTACATTTTACATATAATTTTGTATAAATAATGAATACACACATGGGGGTGACACGGCAGCGGAGCGATAGCACTGCTGTCTCACAGGGAGTTATGTTGCTGGTATATCCTGCTTGTATTCCACACTGTGCTCCGGTTTCCTTTCAAAGATATGCAGATTTGGGGATTTGGTGCCACTAAAATGACGCTAGTGTATGCGAGTGCTTGTATTCACCTTGCGATGAGCGGAGACCTTGTCCAGGGATTGTTTCTCAGTCGTGCCCAATGCTTGCTGGAATGGACACATCCCTGGATTTAGGGATTTAATCAATAAACATCCTTTTCAGAGATATTGCGGTAAGGTGTCATCGGAATTTAATGGGTGTTTTAGGCAATTCACAACACAGAGAAGCCGAACATGTTCTCACCGTGATAATATCTCGCACTGCCACCTGGTTGATTCCTCCTGATTTACGTAAAGTACGTGCGCAAGTATAAACACTACAACGCTTGTGTAGCAGGAGCGTCCTCTGCAGCAGGCGTTGCGTGAAGTATAACTCCAGCCTTAGTCTGCAGCATAATTATGACATATCGTATTTGAGACAAGTCTCATTTCTAAGCACACCAGCTCCCTAATTAGGAATTTAGCTGGCAAACTGCATCTGCACTGAGTCCAGAACAGACATTGCCTCATTCATTTAATTACAATTGGGGAGCATCTGGACAGATTTCTCTACATTCAAGATACTGCACCGAGCTTGCAATGCTTTGCTCAGGCAATGTAGATATGATAGTGTATATGTGTGAATGCAATCAAAATTCTCATACTTTTTATATGAGATCTATTTCTTCTATGTTGTTTATTTATGATTTAGTGACTTTTTTTTTTTTTTTTTTAAACTCTTCTGTGAGAAAGGTCAAAATGAACCCCCAGACAGGCAATTACAACTTCGATAACATTACACTGATGGATAAGAACATAACATTTGATTGGGAATTACAACATTCCATTGAACAAGTTTTTCTTGACAAATATTTGCTGTAAGTTACATTAAAAAAAAAAAAAAAGTCAGTAAATGGCTCTCTAAAAAGAGAAAAATAAATAAAATTGTAAGTTATGGAATCAATACAAGATCTACAACTTTTTTATTACTACATTATTTTATAAGACAAGAGTTTTTTTTTTTTTTTAACCACTTGGCTAAACCTTACTGGCTGAAAAAACATTCTGGGGAGGACATCCCTATGAATGCTGTATTACAATAATTTGCTCAGAAATTGTGTACACCGATAATGGCACAACATAAAGATCAGTTGTAATTACAGTAATGTTTGGTCAATAGCTAATTAAGGAAACTGATAAAATTAAATATTTCAATAGCATCTAGGATGACAAAATTTTGCTTATTATCCTAATACTTTCTTTAAAGGCTCAGTGGAATAAATCTGAGGGATGAAGCTCAAAAAGAAATTTTAAAATGTTGAAGTATACATGCATAGAAACACCTCAAATTTTTATTTTTTTACTTTTGCAAGATAATTTTTTTCACATATAATAGAGTATATCAAGATACAAATTTTGACAATCAATTATCGAGGGTACTCAATCTAAAAGTTTAAAAGCATATTCTTAGATACAGTGAACTGAAAAACATCTGTTTCTTTAGCTATCATTTATAAAATTATATTAGACTTCTAATTTAAATTCCATCAGTTTACTCCAAAAACCATTTTTAAACTTAAAAATGAGGCAAAGCTATGCCCTACAGTGCCTCAATAAATAAGCATGAAAGAAATAGATGAGGAACAGAACTTTCCTGTTCTAACAACCTACTACTCTTTTGATATCACATAATCATGTTTTTCCTGTCCTGTTTTTCCGTGAGACAGGCTTAATATATAGTAAAGCACATGCTAATCATTGGGCTGAAACAGTTACATACTACACATTTTTGAGGCAAAAGTGCTTTCTACTTCTAGTTGTGGAAGCGAGTAGAACAGATAAATGAGAGAACAGATGGAGAAAATAAGACTGAGCTCAAAGCCAAGTGAAAATCTTTGGTAGTGTCAAATTATAATTCAAAAGCATGATAAGTCCAACATAGTGCATAAGTATTAGGTGAATCTTACTCATGGGTGTCATACGTAGAATCAGTTAAAAAGTACAAAATCTAATTCAAAACTAATTATTCAAACACTCAAGACAATATCATACAGTTAAAACACCAACAACATACCCAAGCTTCTTCCCAGCTCCCAACATGTTTAGGCCAATGGCATTGCCCTTCAGCAGTTTTAAATGTTTGCTTGATCTTCTTTCATAAGTTTTCAAAGTGTCACCACTGCAGAAAGGTTTCAATGTAGATTGCTATTAAGAAACATATTAAGTATTAATATAACTACTTCAAGTATATATACAATATTTAACAATGATTATTGTCAAGGAAATCAATTGAAATTTATGTTAGGGATTACTAAATTAATGAACAGATGCATATGATTTAATGTTCTTTATTTTCAGTCAATAGTACTATAAATATTTAACAAAAGTGGAATAAACCAAGTGTGGCAATAAGCTATATTTATGCTGCTTTAAATGCTTCTTTTACAGAAGTTAAGACGTACAGTGAAGTTCAAAGTCTTGCTATCATTTACTTAGAAAATACTACAAGAATGCAAACTAAATTAACACATCTTTCTCATATACCAGGTTTCCATCCAAGGAGTTTATACGAAAAAATATTTAGCGCTTCAAATTTTAGCTGATGGAAATGGTAATTATCGATAAAATAATGTCGACATAATATTTTTCCGTTTAACTTTAGCGCATAAATTCCATATCGATACTTCAGATGTCGCAAAAACTACATTGGAAACACTTTTTGTCGGAAAAAAAGGGCTTTAACGCAAATAAATGTGTCACATTATACATTTTCATCACGTGCAATCAAAACGAGAATAGCGGAGTGGTTCGCATGGTCTGATGAAGAGACTCATTATTTCTCGTGATGAGCCAATGCAGTAGCGGATAGGCTGGGTCTCCTGCTACTAAAAGGGGTACCTGAACTCCCTCCACATCAACTGTAGCCTGGGGGTGTCTCTCAGGATGTCTAAATAATACAAAAACCGCAAAGGTAATTTACTGTGCCAGTCAAAATATTTAATAAACCGTGTGTTTCATTATGTAAACATTTTTTTCTTATTATTAAATGGCAGATGTTTCAGCATATATGAGAAATTCTCTCATTAATATTAACTTTAGTTTTTTTTTTTTATTAAACGTCGTTATTTTGTATTAATTTAAGTTTTAATTAAAAACCTTAAGGGAAGCAGGTTACAGTACTAATTCAGTTGTTATCGCACTGAGAAGGGATGTTGAAAGGTAGGCTCACCTGTACAGATCCGATGCTGCAAACACAGCTGCATCATGGGCACTTCCAGGAGTGCCAACGCAAATGTCTCGTATCATGCACCTGTCATCAACAAGGGCCTGGAGAACAATAGATGGCCATCCTTTGCGATTAATGTAATCGCGGTAGCCTTCCGTCGGGGGAAGAATAGGCACATGCGTGCCATCCAGCGCACCGTAAATCTGTGGCACAAGATGCACCAAGGAATTGCGGTATGCAATTTCACTGGCCTCCGCTACAGTCGGAAGTCTGATATAACGGCGCATTAATTTTTCTTTAATAGCGGTGCACACAGCATATACACATCGATGGACGGTAGTTTTACTAACCCCGAAAGTTTCTCCAACTACCCTATGCTCGGCGCAGGTTGCCAGCTTGTAAAGGGCGATGGCAATCCGCTTTTGGGTTGGAACCGGTGGTCGATGGCAACCTGTGATGGGCGCAACATCAGGACTGATGAATCCACACATCTCAAACGTCGGCCGTGTCATTCTAAAATGTTGCAGCCAGAGATTTTCTGTGAAGTGTCTCTCCACCACCTCCTCCCAGAAGGTCTTATTCCGTCGTCTCTACCATACCCGTGGGTTTCGTCGCACTGGGGTACTTTCTTCAAGCTCTAGGGCTATCGGACAGGTGACTGCTTCATTCTGCTGTCGTCTTCGGATATTATGTACAATTCCAATTATTTGTGAAACTAAAATAACAGTAAGCTGGCAAATTTCAAAAAACTGTCTGAATAATCTCTCCATTTCTTTGTTTAGTGGAGGGGGTGTAACGTGGAAAACAAAAGGTAGATAATTTGCGACATACACAAAATTATGTATGGAAACGGCTCAAGGGCAAATTTTTTTGGCGATACAACAAAACTTATGCGACAGTTCGTTTTTAGGGGGGTGACGTCATCACGCACTCCGTTTTATCGATAAAAAGCCAGTTAGATGGAAACAGGCTGGAGACAGCAAATTTCGCACATTTTTTTTACGTATATTCTGTTTGTCGATAACAAAACGTCGCAAAAAACTGGATGGAAACTTGGTTATAGTTAGTGCACACATAAAATACATGTCACAAAATCTGACCAAGAATATTGTTATATATTATTTTCAGCACCAAATACAACAGTTAACCATGTAGCCATATACTAACAAAAATGAAACTATAGTATATTCTTCTGTGAATCACCACAGCACATCAACCATGACTGAAAGGAGCATCACTCAAGTGAAAAGGCAGGAACGGGGTGGAAAAGCGACAGGTTCCAGACTAGATGGCTATCGGACTTCAAATGACTTTTATACAGTTTGGAGGCAGACGTGAAAATGAGCAAGTGCTGCTGCAGCAAGCCTAATGTAGCCAGTCAGATTTTGTGGCAGAATCACAGAGTTTTAAAACAGAAAGATATAGCACACTCCCGAAAGCAAATGACATGCGGCATGCTGCGACAGTGTTGGCTGCAAGCAAATATGCCAAAAAATCTGCGGTGGTAAAATGTTTCCAGACACAAAGAGACAAATAATGATGTGAAAAGATATGATTTTACAATTAAAATAAACTCCATGTATTACATAAGCAAAGGAAGAACCGAGTTTCAGACAAATTAAACCAATTATTTAGCTGCAAAAGTAAAATAGTCTTAACATTTCACTAACAAATGGCAACTAATTTCAAACATTACTGCAGACTTATATATATATATATATATATATATATATATATATATATATATATATATATATATATATATATATATAGAGAGAGAGAGAGAGAGAGAGAGAGAGAGAGAGAGAGAGAGAGAGAGTGTGTCAGGGTGGTGCAACATTCTTCAGTGGTGTTGAATATTGTGGTATATTTACATGATGGTTTGCCAGTAAACCTTCTCTTTCACAGAAACTGAAGAAAAAAAAACTTCCAATTACATTTTTATTTCTGAAGTGTGTGTTTAATGTGATTCTGAATATACAGTGTGTGTGTATGTTTGTTCATAAGCCAAATTGCCAATTTAGTTAATTGAAAACTGCAGTTTTCAAGGAAAGTGCATGAGTGTGTGTTCACTGCAAAACCAGATCCAGAAGTGCTAATCAGTGTTTTATTTAAATTTATTACGATTTATTTTCAATGTATTGTAAATGTTCTATAAAAACCCAGATTTTGTTTAAAATATCAAGTTGTTCATTTAAAAAATAAATTTCTAAAAGTTTTATACAAATCTGTTTATTTAGTGAAAAGTTCCAATTCTTGAATTTTGTGTTTAATTTCAAAGGAATTTTTTTTAACACAATCCAACTAATCAATTAATCGACAAAATAATCACCAGATTAACAGATTATCAAAATAACTGTCAGTTGCAGCCCTACTGTGTAGATATGCAAACTGATGAAAACTTGTTATCTTGGTCCTGCAGCATGTTCAGTGCTAGGATGTTATTGTAAACTAAAACTATTAATGAAAAAACATTTTTGTAAACCAATATAAAATAATTCACAAAACCTAAAAGAAAGACAAATGAAATAAAACAATTAAAGTAGCTGAAAAGACTAACTAAAATTAAATTATACATTACAACAATGTTTTTAGTTTTTGTTAACATATCTGTGAGAACACAGTAGAAAAAAAAATTCCAGGCCAGCCCAGGAGGTGGTGAAATTCAGTACACTGTACAGTGATCCCTCGCTATATCGCACTTCGACTTTCGCGGCTTCACTCCATCGCGGATTTTAAATGTAAGCATATCTAAATATATACCACGGATTTTTCGCTGGTTCGCAGATTTCTGCAGACAATGGGTCTTTTAATTTATGGTACATGCTTCCTCTGTTGGTTTTGCCCAGTTGATTTCATACAAGGGATGCTATTGGCGGATGGCTGAGAAGCTACCCAATCAGACCACGTATTACGTATTAAATAAAACTCCTCAATGATATACGATATGCTTCCTGCGAGGTGCTTCGCATACTTAAAAGCCCGAACAGCACGTATTGATTTTTGATTGTTTGCTTTTCTCTGTATCTCTCACTCTCTCTGACATTCTCTGCTCCTGAAGGAGGGGGTGTGAGTAGAGGGGCTTTTCGCACATTGGCCTAGAGGACACGGACGCTCCTCTAAAAAATGCTGAAAGACTACCTTCACATTGCTCCTTTCCTTGTAGCTGCTTTGTCCGGCGGTGCTTCGCATACTTACCCCGAACAGCCCTATTGATTTTTGATTGTTTGCTTTTCTCTCTCTCTCTGTCTCTCTCTCTCTCCGACATTCTCTGCTCCTGACGTGCACTCCTTTGAAGAGGAAGATATGTTTGCATTCTTTTAATTGTGACACAGAAATGTCATCTCTGTCTTGTCATGGAGCACAGTTTAAACTTTTGAAAAAGAGACAAATGTTTGTTTGCAGTGTTTTAAATTCCGTCTCTACAACCCCCTGTGTTTCTGTGCAAATCTGTGACCCAAGCGTGTCAATATAAAAATAACAATATAAACGAATGGTTTTTACTTCGTGGATTTTCACTTTTCACGGGGGGTTCTGGAACACAACTGTGGGATCACTGTATAAATAAAGAATCCTACTTCGCGGAAATTAATTTATTGCAGTGGAGTCTGGAATTGATTAACCGCGATAAACGAGGGCCGACTGTATAAACATTCCCTGACCAAGATGGCATCAGTGATCAACACAGCCAAAAGAAAATATCAAAGCTCTGCAAGAGAGCTTTTCAAATGTACCACTGAAAGTGACAATACTTGTATGAAGTGCATGGTTAGAGGGTACATCATGTGTTGTACAGTTTAAGGGTAAAACCCAATAAACCTTAAAGTGTACCGAAATAACCATCAAAAATTACCCTGCAACATGTTTTAGGGAGAATAAAAAGGCTGAAATGCATAAAAAAAATCACAGCCCACAAGGAAGTTCAAGTCCACATAATGCAAGACAACAACCATTAACAACACAGTTGGAAAGCATAGCAGCGGTTGAACACCAACAATGCAAAGAAGCCCAAGTTTACCTGTTTACTGAAATTGGCATGTCAACATAATAGCTATGTGACTTGCCGTTGCTCAGAAAATGCATTTCTCTTGACCCTACATTTAACATGCCATGTGCTACAAGAATAAATGCACTCATAACACATAAAACTGATACAGCAACAAAGCATACGAAAGAATAGGCTATAGTACAGAAAGCAACCCTTTGTGTAGGTGGATGGAGTAAAAAAGGGTCTGATGGCTTTACTTTTCTGAATCACTGCATGCTTTTATAATTCACTAACAAACCAAGTGCACTATGCTTTGCCAGGTTTACGTCATATATGTCATCCACACACGAGAATCTTTGACAAACGCCATCAACCACACTTTGGATGAATGGGACATACCAGAGAACAAAGATAACAGTGAGAGACAAATTAGCAAACAAAATAAAAGCTTAAAGATATACTGTGAAGCTCGGAGGCAAGGAGACTAAATTAACTGACAATTTAAATATATCTGTTACATTGATTTACTTTTACTTCTTTTCGATCCTTATTATATATAATATAAATATTTGCATTTTTAATATGAAACAAAAAAACCTCTATGTATAGAAAAGTCAATCCTAATAAATTCATATCAAAACTCACAAAGGTGTTTCTTTAGACAGAGTAAGAACAGAATGTAAATATGTCATATCCTATATGAATAATGGAAGGTATAATTTTTTCCCCATTATAAACTGGTATGCTAATGAAATATTTTGAACATTGTTAAAAATTCTAATGTATAAGGAAGAAATGTAAGCATTACTTTAATAATTTAAGGGACCTTATGAAGAATTACACAAAAAAATGTGTTACTTGTTAGCCTCAGACAAATTGGAATATCCATCAGTGTTGCAAATGGTTTAAATCATGAGATTAAACATATGTGAAAATTTCTCCCTTATAACTGAACAAATACTTTTTTTTATTAGAAAACTGTATATGGGAATGGAGCTCCAAGGTGTTTTTTTTTCTAATTTGATGATTTTTTTAAACTAAATAGGAATTTACTGGTCTATTAACACCATATGCACTATGCATTTCTTTTCTTCAAAGAACTGTAAATATAGCAGAGTTATTTGTATTGACTGAGGCAGTGAAACACAATCATACAATAGCAGCACAGCAAAATTAAGCTACACAGAATGTAGCAGTTTTAGCAAACACAACAGAATACAAGTTCTTATCTAATAAAATAATTAGCTTAAACTGAGAAAACCAGCCTAGGACATCTAACAATGAACAGATGATCTTATGTGTGCCCGTCTTAGAGGTATTTGTTGAACGCATATTCTCATTTTGTGTACAGTTGTAATCTGGATTAAGAAAGAGAATGGCCACTTCTCTGGCGCACAGAAAAATGTATACCTGAATTACAATAACAACCAGGATCCATTTTGTATCAGTGTTGTTGTAGGATTTAGCAAAGTAAACTGTGCAATGGAGAAAGTAGTATTTGTTGTTTGCTTTATACCATTTAAATTTGGATTGCTAATCTGAATACAAAGATACAAATGATCACAAAATAAGCATTTTATAAAATTGTTCAAATTCAGTATCTACCTAAAGGCATCTATTTGTCTAAAGTTCTCTTCAGGAGACACAAAAATACATTCATCACATCACTTAAACCATATGAAAATTACTAAAACTAATGTACATAAAAATAAAATAAAAATGTCTGTGAAATAAAAACTATTACTACTACTAAAAGCTATTACTAACTAAAAATATGGCAGAAGGTTAAATAAAAATAAACCTAAATGGTAAGTAATACAAAAATAAAATTAGTATTAAAAGGCAAAACTATAACAACCTTAGTTCACTGTAATATAGTAACACTTCAGCTTTAAAAGATTTTTTTTTATTTTGTGGAGAGTAAATTACTATTTTGTAATTTTGATTTTCATAACACTTGTATGAGCATTTATGTCACAAGTTAGGGTTCCTGGAGCTCAGGGGGGCATGCACATACATGGGCTTTCAGACTCGCCCATGAAATGTTATCCGCGTTTGCATAATTAGATTTCTGCTGCATCCCGCAGCAAGGGCAACTTGCAGTAAAGTGTCATTCCTGTAAAAAGACTAAACAGGGTTAGGGTTAGCAACATCTACTTGATCAGATGCGAACAACGAAGCAAAAAAAAAAAATCAACAAACAGTAATTGAGCAGGATAGAGATTCTCAAGACTGATCTGGAGACTGTATGAATCGATCTTGAAATGTTTAAACAAAAAATGTTTAATAGGAAAAATCGATATTTTGATCCAGGCCTACTTTGCAATCAGAATTTAGTCTCCTGACAACAAAAGAAACTGAACAACTTATTTGTAAAATCACACCATTATTATTTTGAATACTGGAAAAAGCTAATAAGATTCCAGCTCAACAAATCCACAAGCAGGAATTTCAAATGGCTAAAATCAAAATTACCAACACAGCTGGTAATAAAATCAAGGAACATGAAGAGACAACTGACATACAGGGTGAGTCAAAATTATTTTTAACACTAATGGTAGTGCTATGTATATACTTATATACAATTTTTGCGGACAATTTATGTGCCACACACGGTACATGTGTTAAACATGATGGCAGACAGATTGAGACATTCCTGTAAATCATCTTGCACATATGAAGTATGTTCTGTGAATAAATGGTTTCCGCCATTTAAATGTTAACATAATTTTGACTCACCCTGTATTTAATGAGGAATACAAGTCATTATACTCCTCTCAGTATAAAGAAGATCATACACAAGCCAAGGAGTTTTTTTTGATAAATTACAAATACCATCAAAAATAAAAAAATACCAAAAAAAATATTTACAGAAGCTAAAGAAAGCAACACTTTATCCCAAATATTAATAATGGTTTTCCAAAGAAAAATACTTAACTACAATGTGCATCACATAGACCAGTTTTACTCCTGAATAATGATGTTAAGATACTAGCTAAAGTCCCAGCTAGAATAACTGAGAAAATGCTTCCCTAGTAGTATCAGGAGATCAAACTTGGCTTAAGGTCAGACATTCAACCTCAAACCTTTGGTGCCTGTTCAATTTAATATACTCGACCATAAAATCTGAGTCATTAGTAGTCTTACTATCTTTGGATGCAGAAAAAGTCTTTGATAGAGTTGAAATTGGATTATCTATTTACTACAATGCAGAGTTAGATTTGACCCCAATATAACTGCGCGGATTAAACTACTCTATACCAATCCAGAGGCCATGGTCTGCATTAAGAACACAAACTCCTGAATACTTCACATTAGAATGAGGTACTCAACGAGGATGCCCTCTTTCACCTCTGCTTTTTGTGTTAGCGACTGAGCCACTAAACATTCATCCCTGGGAGAAAACAGACACAAAAGGGATTAGCAGAGAAAAATTCAAACAGAAAAAAAAAATCACTATATATACAGACAACATGGTGATTTATATTTCAGTCCCACACTCAAAATTACCATTAGTCTTAAACATAGTGGTCTACCATACCATACTTGGTCAGTAAAACATTACAGCTTTGCATAGCACATGGAGTAACGCCATGCCAAAATAAGTGCGGCTAAAACAAATTATCTCACTTTTAGAACTGAATAAAAAAATCTTTGCCTTCAAATAAGACCCTTTTACATAAAATTGAACTGATTTCAAACAGCGATATTCAATCTGACAACCTTAATACTAACCATTGTCAGTACAACAGTAATTCATTTGTCCATCAGCAACTTAAAATATGGAACCAATACATTTCAAGGTAAAGCAGTTCTCCAACATTCTTTCTCAAAGAAGTCTCCAATATACTAATTGATAGTGTACTTGACATAGTGAACTCATTATTAGATACGGTGTCTCCCCTGACTTTCCTAAGACCACAGTCGTTAAACACCTGCTCAAGAAAAATATTCTTGACTCCTCTGTTTTTGACTTTGGATTAATTTCTAACCTGCCTTTCTTAAGTAAAATTCTAGAAAAGGCAGTAATTAAGTAGCTAAATGATTAATTGATTCAACATTCTATTCTTGACAAGTTTTAGTCAGGTTTTAGAACAAATCACAGTACAGAACCTGCACTGGTTAAAGTAGTAAATTATTTGTGGGTTAATGTGGGCAGAGACCATACATTGTTCTTGTTCTCTTGGACTTGAGTGCAGCATTTGACACCATAGATCACAGTAGGCTCATAAATCATCTTAGGCAATGGGTGGACCTCTCCAACCGGATCTTAGATTGGTTTTGGTCATACTTAACAGGTAGAAAATACTTTGTTAATTGTGATGATTATACTTCAGAGACCCTTGATATTGTATACAATATACCACAAGGATCTATTCTGGGATCAATCTTTATGCTTCCATTAGATCAGATTATCTCAAAGCACAAGGGAAGTTACCACAGCTATGCAGATGACACACAGCTATATTTATCTATAGCGCCTAAAGACCCTGATGCTCTTGGCTGTCTGATCGAATATCTTAGCAGTATTTCTGATTGGATAAGTAGTAACTTTCTAAAACAAGGAGAAAGCAGAAATCTTAGGGATCAAGATTATTTCTTATACCATCACTATATCTATGTTTGCCAATCACTTACTCCTAAAAGTCAAGATATAAGTAAAGAATTTAGGGGCAATTATTGACTCCAACCTTAAGTTTAAATTGTATATTAACCAGGTAACTAAGTCTGCATTTTTTAATTTAAGGAATATAGCAAAAGTTAGCCCTCTTACAACTTTACAAGACGCTGAAAAATTCGTTCACACCTTTGTTTTTAGTCTTCTAGATTACTGTAATGCACTCCTAACAGGAGTGCCTAAAGAAAGGCATCAATCGGTTGCAATTAGTGCAAATGTAGCAGCCAGAATCTTAGGAAAAGAACATTTGAGCACATCTCACTAGTTTTAGCACTGTTATATTGGTTACCTGCATCATTCAGAACTGACTTTAAAATACTACTAATGGTTTGCAAAGCCTTAAATAATCTTGCTCCATCCTTATTTTGGAATGCCTATCCCCCCAAGTTGTAACCTTGTATCTTTGAGTGGAAGTCTGCTTATAATTCCAAGAGCTATTCCAAGAGCTAAACTTAAAATAAGGGGTGAGGCAGCCTTTTGCTGTTATGCACCCAAAACCTGTAATACTTTACTAATAGAAATTTGCCAGGCTAGTGCTATTGATTTTTTCAAAAAAACTGCTAAAAACCTATTATTTTAATAAGGCTCTTCATAGCTACATTTTAGTTGTATTCCTGAAAGACTATATGTGCATAGAATTATCTTATTCTTCAGGGATCTTAAATCTTCACTAATCTATATTACTATACGAATGTTGTATACATGCACAGATGCCAGAGGCCAGAAGCAAGCTGTCACCATCAGGGAACTAGGTGGCGCCAAAAGCGCGTCCCTGAGTCAAACCCAGCAGCGTCCCTGAGTCAAACCCAGCAGCGTCCCTGAGTCAAACCCAGCAGCGTCCCTGAGTCAGTAGGTGGCGCCCAAACAACACAAACACAACCTATATTATGTCTAAAGAATATTGACGTTGACCGGATAAATAACAAAGTGATTGGATTACTTCCTGGAGAAACCCCAAGTCTAAGTACTGACAGTGTTGATTCTGAAGACGAAAGTGAGCATCTTAATTTCCCATTAGAATATTTAAACACTATTTAACCCAGCCGGATTACCACAACACAATCTTAACCTTAAAGTAGGGACAATAGTCATGCTATTAAGAAACCATAATACTAAACAAGGTTTATGCAACGGTACACAGCTGGTCGTGAACAGCATGATAAAAAATATTATTTTTACAAGTGCTTACGGGATCCCATACTGACAATACTGTTTTGATTCCCAGAATTAACCTTACAAGTTCTGACCTGCAATTACCTCTTAAACGACGCTAATTTCCCTTTAGGGCTGCATTTGCCATGACAATCAACAAATCCCAAGGACAAACCATGGACAAGGTAGGGATTTACCTATCTGAGCCTGTATTTGGACATGGACAACTTTTAGTTGCCTTTTTAAGAGTCCGGTGTTTATGTGAGATTAAAGTGAAGGTTTTAACTACTCCATACCAGAGAGAACTGATTCAGGGACAGGAAACCATCTTTACCAAAAATGTTGTTTATAAGGAAATTTTTGATTAACTATTTTGAATTTACCATTTTATGATTTTTTTGTTTCCAATTTACTTCATTTAAACCTTTGCATTCCGGTATTTTTTTTACTTATGAGTGCAACAACTCAGACATTTTGGACTTAAATGATATAAAAATTAAATTTCAAGTTTAGTTTTAATAAATTGATTCATTTTAGTACAAATATATTTATTTAATTAAATGAAAACTTTCCCAGGATGCTCCCACCCTCCATGATTTTTCATCCCTCCAAAGATCGGAGGGAACAGAAAGTGACTGCCATTGTTGGATTTGCGATTCTTTAGAGAATCGGGGGTTTACTGGTCTCTACTATTCTCTACTATTTTTTCTGGTTCTTCTGTGGTGGTGATCGGCACAACCATGACCTGATCAAGGCACCATGCAGCTGCTGGAATTGATAGATTTGAAGGCGGGTGTTTTCCAGCTGTCCACAAGACCAACATCAAATACTGAATGTGAATGTGTGAAAAGCAAGAGGACTGACTTAAGTACATTTATGTTAGGTAGACTGCCCATTCGGGGCTGGGTGATCTTTTTGGCCTTGCAACCTCTGCAGTTTGTTTTCTTTTCTCAGCCTAGCTGACGTTTTTCTTTTTTATTTTCTGCCCTTTTTTTGCAATCTGGCCATAACTTTTCTTTGTTACTTAGTCTTTAATATTATTGCCAAATCTTATTTGTTTTTCATTTCATATTACTGTCTTCTTGTAATGCACTTTGAGCTATATAAATAAATGTGCTATATAAATAAATTTGCTGTTACTCTTATCTGTTTCTCCTATACACAATAATCATCTGTTTCAATCCTCTCAGAAGTACTTAGTATTTAACTCAGTGAAACCACTAAGAATTGACAAAAGATCTTTATATAGTAGGGATGTGAGTAAAAAATGTTTAAATGTGTGTTTAAAAACAAACACTATGCAATTCCCATCCCCTCCTATAATTACCCCAAATCACTACAAACTTTGTAATGAAAGCAAAGTTTCAGCACAGCCTCTTGTCAAATTGCAGGTTGATTTCATAAAACAAATTTGCACAGTTGAATCAAATAAAGTGTAACAACAAAGCAACCTCTAAGGGCCCTGGTGAAATGGGTCTTGAAACCTTTCTTCACAGTTTGTTTCCATTTTGAGTGGTCGAATGACCCACACAATCAAATCAGAAATTATTAAACTAGTAACTGCTACTACCTCAATAGCAGCTGCATATTTTCTAACCCAGGCAAATGAAGATGCAGTGAGGTTATAGTCGAAGCAGCGAGCAAATAAAGTAGTGAGAAAGCATACCTTAGTGAGACTGAGATACTGGCGTGTGTAGTATGGATTTCAGACTAAGAAAAGAAGTGTCAAAACTTTCTTGGATTTAGAACACAATATAGTGAGAGTTACAGCTGGGCAATATATGGACAAAAAAATCTATTGATTTTGATAATTACCACAATATAGTTTCATATTACTATTTCTATTTTTAAAGAGTATCTATACTAATATATTCTGAATAAACATGTTAAAATAAAAAATACTAATAAACAGCTTTATTTTTGAGAAATGGCACATAAATTATCCATTTAACAATTCTGGAATGTTTTTGATTTTCAGAATGATTGCACTTAAAGTAGCTCAAATTAACAAGGAAATTTATCAATTTAGAAAAAAAAAAGTGTGCAAAACAGTTTAACAGTGCAAGTATGTTAAATTGCAAACAGGGGTGTGTAATATTGGCATAAAATTATATCAGTATTTTCTGGGACTTTGATGGTAATAATAATTAGATGATATTTTGCATCCTTTAAAAACGTGTTTGTAAAAGTCTTATTGTTCTAACTTGGTCCCACCAAGACAGCTTGCTTCTTACGGATATAATAATAATCCATTTGAACGGATTAATAATTCATATAAAAGGATTTTTATTTTGCCTGACACCTACAGGACTCCATACTACATTAATTTCACTTAAATTGGATTTGATTGCAGAACGACAGTTTTTGCCATGCCAGCTCCATATGCTGTGACTCATTCCATCTCGATTTCTTACTACCTGCAACAGTTTTGACTACATTCAGTTAGATCTGTCTTACAATTACAGGAAAAAAGGCAATTGATCTTGACACAAAAATGAAGGTGATCAAATAGCATCAGATAGGAAAGAAAGCGATTGCATGTAACTATTCCCCACTGTAACCGGTGTTTACCACTAGTGTACTCTAGTTTTGCATCCAGTTAACCTCCAAAGCTTCTGCATTGTGACTCACGATGTGCCGTTTCGTGAGTACCGCCATGATGGAGTAATGAAACCACACTGAACTCCTTTATCTGTTAATCTATACTAATAAAAGGCAAAGCCCTCACTGACTGACTGACTCATCACTAATTCTCCAACTTCCCGTGTAGGTGGAAGGCTGAAATATAGCAGGCTCATTCCTTACAGCTTACTTACAAAAGTTAGGCAGGTTTCATTTCGAAATTCTACGCGTAACGGTCATAACTGGAACCCACTTTCGACCATAGCCTGCAACTCAGTCACCGTTTGAGGCGGAGTTGCGTCCCGCATCATCACGCCTCCCACATAATTGAGTGCCTGCCCATATAAGGTAAATATTCGCGGGTGAAGGACTGTGCTCATGCAAACGAAGATGAGATGGTCTAGTGTTTGGCACAAACTCAGCGAAAGTGCGAGAGAAACTTTTAAGTGCCGAGTCTTAGCTAACATTAAATAAAGCCGTGGACATCGCAAGATCACACAAGAGAGCGGCTTATGTGAACTGACTGTGAACACAGTACGTAGAGAACAAGGACGAGCTCCAAAGAGTGCTGAACAAAAAACGCATTACACAATTGAGAAAGCAGCAAAAGAATATGAAGCGAGTGACGCATACAAGCATATTCATAAGTGCAGCTACTGCGGAAACAAAGCACGGTGTAAACCGTAAGTTTAAATTAAGTTTATAGACACGCTGCCGCTGGCGTTTGTCATGCCTACGACGAATACGATATTCACAAGATACAAGTTTAATGAGAAGACAGGAGGTATAAACAAGACTTTTGATCACTTTGTAACCAAGTTAAAATTGCTGGTGAAGGACTGTGCTTATGCAAACGAAAATGAGATGGTCAGGGATAGAATAGTGTTTGGCACAAACTCAGCAAAAATGCGACAGAAACTTTTAAGTGCCGGGTCTGAGCTAACATTAAATAATTGCTGGTGAAGGACTGTGCTTATGCAAACGAATAGAAAGCAAATGTTATTTTTAAAATGTTTTCTTTTCTTTTTCATAACTTCTTTAACACACTTCTTCTCCACTGCGAAGCGCGGGTATTTTGCTAGTATCAATAACAAACAGGCTGAAATATTAAAACAGAAAACATTTGAGTGCTCAAAATCTGCCAGTACAATTACTCCTTTCAACACAATGAACACAGGGAGAGGCTTTCACGGATAACGTCATAACACGGACAAAGAGGCGTGTTTTTGTTTGTTTTTTGCAAAGTGAATAAGAGGCTCAATAATTTCAGCTTGCACATTGCTAAAACAAAAATTAAGATATTATCGTAGACAATGAATATCGTATACTCCTAACTGCAAACAACAATGCAAACCACATCTGCATTACTAGCTGCAATAAATATCTACCTATATTCTAATTAGTTTATGTTTGGGCAGATTAAACTCTTTTAGAGCTGCGGCTAGATCTCTCCGATTTTTCCATGATAAAGAAAATGCACTGACCACTTTTTTTTTCACAAACACCTATAGCTCTTTCAATTCTGCTATCTCTTCCAGTTCTCTCTTTATCTGTAGCGATAAAAAAACAACATATTTATGTATTGTTAATTAACTATTCGTCTAGTAGTAAAGGCAACTCAGTTGTAGTATATTGTAATGTTTGATTTGAAAATTTTATATAAACAACACAAAACATATCAATAACAGTAAATTAATTAATAACATCCAAGGCTAATCTTTCAGCGACACAGCCTTGATAGTTTTCGCTCCATTGTCCATAGTAATATACATCTTGTGGTCTCCTCTAAGCTCCCAAGATGACAGGGCGTTCTCTAGCACCATTGCAATAGTTTCTGCCATGTGATTTGCGGTAAAATTTGTAGTTTGCAACCATTTGCTCTGTAAATTCCATTCTGTCTCAATGTAATGAATAGTAACACCTAAATAAGGCTCCAGTGTCCGACTCAACCATAACTCTGTTGTAGTGGCAAAGTACCTCACATTTTTTAATGCAGCCTATAACTTCACCCAACATTCACCTCAAAGCTGCCAAAGCGTTGTTTGAGAAAAACGTTTTTGGCTAGGGTGTTTAAACCTTGGGTCAATTACTTTCAAAAGTTTCCTGAAGCCTTCTTTTTAACAAAACTCCCTGGGTCCTTCGCTATGAAGCAAGTGACTGCGTTTGTGATGTCTTGATGCCTTTCTGATTTTCTGTTATGTGGGGTTATAGAGACAAATGACTAGACAATCAACTGCTATTTAGGAACAGCACTGCTGCTCACAGACTTACAACCCACATCACACTAGGAATCTTTTTGACATTCAGCATATTTGATTGAATGGTAATTTTTTTTTTTAAAGGTGATGAAATAGGTTTGTTGTATTAGCCTTTGTTGGGACTTGTTGGCGACATACCTTGCATACTAACTTTATTTATGCTTGGCCTGATTTGAGGTAGCCGAACCACCTCCAAACTTTTGATGACATGTGCCATTTTTTGGTCTTCTCTCTTCCTGACCAGTTAACACACTTTCCTCCTCAGTGTCACTTACAGGGATGTCCTTGTTGCATGGCATATTTCCAAAATATCTGACCACTTTACTAATGTTTACAACATAGCTTCGTAGTAGGGATGAGTAAATTTGCAAAGTTTATAAAATATAAAACAAAAGTTGTATTTTTTTTTATTTTGTATCTACTATTTGATTTTTTTAAGAGCAACAATTTGCCTATGTTGATGTTAAACCTTTGTCTTTCCTTGAGGTGATGGAGAAAAACACATTTTGTCACGTGTGTTACTTTTGTTTTTAAAACATGGTGTAACAAAGACCAAAAAAAAATTCTCAAGTTGAATTTAAACAAGTACATCTGAATATTTTGTCCTTTAAAATTAATGGGATTCAATTACTTAGATACTTATGCTTATGTGTCTTTCCCCAAAAGTACAAGTTACTTTGAACATTCTCAAATAATCTTCATTCAGAGCTTAGGTCTGAACATACTTGTTTTGAAATAATTACTATATTAGGATAACTGGCCATGGTTCTACTAGAACAATTAAAGTACATTTTCCCCCCTCCCCCGGGTAAATATCTGCTCCATGTATAAAGGAAAAGAAAGAGAATATATATGCAATTAATCCTTGAGCCCACTGCCGAAGTTTATAAAAGAAAATAAAGGTGAAATTTAGTAAATAGCAATAAATGTTTGCTTGAAGTTACAGAACTGATGAAACCAATAACACAGTGTTAAAACACGGTTGTGTGCACTTAGCTGTTAAACGTAATTTCTTACCTTTTTCCCTTCTTCAGAACTATCCATCTTATCACTCCTATCCATTGTTAGATCCACTGTACTATAAATTAAAACAGAAAAATGTCTAAAACAAACAACACACAAATCATTAATTAAAACAATGCAGTGAGGATTCCTTATATAAACAATTTATTACAGGATTTGGATGTTAAAAGTTCAGAGAGATAGACAGAAGAAAATATTATCCAATGTGACTGTAAACTTCAAAATATTTTTAATATATTTTTAAATGAACAATACACACTTGCAGTGATGCACTTTATTGATTTGTCAGGCAGTGCACTTCTTCAATTACCAATAATGTGGTACAAGTTTAGCAAACTTTCATGTGATGGGCTTTCAGAGAGATGTTTAGAAAATCAGAACAATGAAAGTCAGGTAACAATTGTCACATGTAGTAAAGACGAGTTACCGTAGATCCCGGAATACAAGCCGACCCAGTATATTAGCCGATCCCCTTCTCTACCTACTAAATTACATGTATTTGCCGATGACCGGTATTTAAGCCGACCCCCTTCTCCAAGCAAAATTTTCTAAATTTCCTTTAAAAGTGTCTCTTCGGGTATATTTAAAATTGTTTATCAGCGAGAATTTGAGACTGCCGGCATTTTTGATGGAAACCAGGAAGTGATTGCGGAGAAGTTTGGTAAATTGGAACCTTTGTGTTGAAACTATACACGCAAATACGGTACATCGGCGGGTGGATTTCCAGAGACTTGTTATAAATTTGATTAACTTAAATACGCAATACTTGACTTACGAACTTAATTCGTTCGCAAAGGCTAACCCATAATGCGTTCCGAACCTCCCATTGCAACACTTACTTAACCTTTTCATAATAAAAAACACCAATAATTTTTCTAATGTACTAACCAAAAAGTTATAAAAAGTACCTAGCCTACTTCGATTAGGCTAGGAGCATGGCGGCGCGCATGGTTGCAGCAGATCATGGCTCTCCTTTTCAGTGCACTTTTTTGTTGTTTTTGTACTTTTTTTTTTTGTCCTTGTTTGTGCACGATCGGTTCGGCGAACATCCGCTACACCATTCAGAACCTTATAGACAGCGGTGTCCAGAGCCAGACATCTGTTTTGAGTGTTTTTCATCACACGCACAACATCCCAGACAACATAGCGAGACCAGCGGGCTCTCCGTGGTTTGTTGTCGGGTCTAGGAGACGACACAGACGGAGGAGGGAAAGAAAGCAGAAGCGGGGCCGCAGATACGCCGTTATGCTAAGGCTAAAAAACAACCATACAAGCCCTATACAGAACTTTTTTCTGCACTGAAGGAGCGGCTTTTAATCTCATTGTAGATGCGTATAGTGACAGTAAAAGGCATTCTATTCTAGAAACAATTTCATACTGTACTCACCATTTAATTTGACATCTTTGGGCTGCAGGAAGGGAGGAGGAGGAGATATTTCCACACAATGTCCATCTTCGTTTCGAAATTACATACACAAACACATGTATCTGGGCTCCGACTGACGCTACTAACGCTCTCGGTTGTTTGTTTACAATCGCGCAAGCGGATACACGTGACCGCATCCGTTTCGTAACGCAAGATGTGGATCGTAAATCAAAATAAAAAATTTTACTTTAAACTTCCCGATAATTTATTATAAATTTTATTAATAAAATCAACACCTAAAACACTTTTTTGAATAAATTCTTTATTTAATTTAAAGTACCGGCATGCAAAGTTACTTCTTCATCTGAAAGATGGCTCTGTGGTTTCGTCATTATTTACTTCCGTATTCATCGGCAAAACCGGCATTGTGCTTGAAATCTTGAATCTGAAATGATACTCATTGTATAAACCGACCCCCAAACTCCAAGTCAAAAATCTAGGACGAAATTCTTGGCTTGTATTCCGGGATCTACGGTACGTGTAACCATAAATCTTAATTTCATTCATTTTTGCTGTAAGAGTCTATGCCCATAAAAAAGTTTTAGTAGGTTTGACACTTAGTTTTTTCTGAACTGCCAGGTTTATTAGATTGATTGTTTAGTAAAAAAAAATTCTTCGATACCTTAAGAGTGTCACAAATATAGTACATTATAAATGTCTTCAAACACAAAATTTTTACTGGGGTAAAAAAATATAAAATATAAGGAAGCACAAATTATTGTATTGACTGTCAAAAACAAAACAAAAAAATCACAAACAAGTACTGTATGAACACTGCAGGTTAATAAAGAAAACTGATATTAGTACTTCTACTTGAAGAAAAAAACAATGGTTACACTTTCAATATATAAAACTACATTTTTATTTAATAAACCATGGTTAACGAAACAGGCTGCATTCACACTGCAGGTCAATTCCAACTTTTTTGTAATTATACGCAACATACACCAAATCATTTCAGACAAGTGTGAACAGCAGGAAAAAACGTCAGAACTCTTGAACCAGATTTCAACCATTTTTAAATGAGGGGATTCTTTTCTCAGATTTACACTTCCTAACTAACTTTACTTCAATTTTTGTGCAGCCTTCATCATAATTCTGTTGTACAAAGATGGATAATAGTGCTGACTCAATGTGACAAAAGAAACAAAGCTAAGTTGTGTATTCAATAAGCATTCGGGTTCATTACCATCAGTCAGTACAGTTCAACTGCTAAATATTTTCTGACTAAAATGGTGTGACCCAACCATGCATTTCTCCAGGACAGTCTTTCACACAGACATTGCCATAAGTAATTGAAAATGAAATTCTAAAATTGTGAAAGTACTGTGCTACATCAACACAACTACATCTTACCCAATCAGTCCTGGTTCCTTTCTGTATAGTGATTATAGTGGTATAGTGACTAGATGGAAGCCACTCTTGAGTTAAAGTCATATGACAACCTACTTGGACTCAGAGAGCATGAGGAAAAAGATTGTCTAGTCTGATGAAACACACACATTAAACTCTATGGTCAGAATTCAAAACACTATATCTGGCGAAGACTAGGCGCTGCTCAATCACTTGCCTAATACCAGTGAACAAAGTGATGCACAATCATGGGAGCATCATGCTTTGGTGGTGTCTCTCAAAAGCAGGGTGTTGGTGACTGGTCAGAATTGACAGAAGCAAGAATGCAGCCAAATACAGAGACGTACTGGAAGAAAACCTGCTCCAAAGTGCACATGATCTCAGACTGGGGGAATGGTTCACCTTTCAACACAATAGTGAGCCAAAGTATAGTCAAAGGCAATACTGGACTGGTTCCAGGACAAGTCTCCAACTGTCCTTGAGTGGCCTTGCCAAAGTCTACACTTAAACCCTACAGAACATTGGTTGAGAAACTTAAAAGACGGCAGTTAACAGGCACTGCCAATTCAAATTAACAGAACATGAAAGATCTATCAGGAACAAAAGGGAAAAACTGGCCACATCCAAATTTGCATAGCTTGTAGTGACTATGACTTGAAGCTGGAATTGCTGTCAAAAGGGCGTTCACAAAGCACTGAATTTCATGTCTGAATACTTTGATGAATGAGAGATTTTAGTTTGATTTTTAATAAATTTGCAAACATTTCTGAAAACATTTTTTCAGTTATTATGGGTCATTTGGGGTTATTAAGAATAGACTAATAGACAAAAATGGCAAATTTAACTTTTTAATATTAAAACCACAAAACAGATACAGTGTACAGAAAGTGAAAAGGTCTGAATATTTTCCAAATTCTTCAAATATATATTCACCTGAAATTTCTCTGAAATCTTTTTTTTTTTGTTTATTATTTATTTATACAAAAATACTGCTTCTACATCATGTTGTGTTTTTGGTTCCAAGCTGTGCTATTTTGCTTTACGCCAATAAATGCTGAAGCTGTTTTCTGCTTAATGGAAGCACAATGCAGGGAAGTATGCTAACATTTAAAGCGAAAACATACCGTGGATTCCGGAATATAAGCCGACTCCCTTTTCTACCTACTAAATTACATGTATTTGCCGATTACCGATATTTAAGCCGACCCCCTTCTCCAAGCAAAATTTTCTAAATTTCCTTAAAAGTGTCTCTTCTGGTATATTTATCATGTTTATCGGCGAGAATTTGAGACTGCCGGCATTTTTGATGGAAACCAGGAAGTGATTGTGGAGAAGTTTGGTAAAATGAAACCTTTGTGTTGAAACTATATACGCAAATACGGTACATCGGCGGGTGGATTTCCAGAGACTTGTTATAAATTTGATTAACTCTAAATACGCAATACAGTGGACCCTTGACTTACGAACTTAATTCATTCGCGAGGGCTGGTTGTAACTCAAGTTGGTTGTAAGTCAAGACTATTTTTCCCATAAGGAATAATGGAAATACCCATAATGCGTTCCGAACCTCCACTGCAACACTTACTTAACCTTTTCATAATAAAAAAGGGTTGTATAATGTGCATAATTTACCAAAACACCAATAATTTTTCTAATGTACTAACCAAACAGTTATAAAAAGTGCCTAGCCTACCAGATGTTGGCTAGATTAAGCTAGGAGCATGGCGGCGCGCATGGTCGCAGCGGCTCAGAGCTCTCCTTTTCAGTGCACTTTTTTGTTGTTTTTGTACTTTTTTTTTTTTTGCTTGTTTGTGCACGAACGGTTCGGCGAACATCCGCTACACCCGTCAGAACCTTATAGACATCGGTGTCCAGAGCCAGACATCTGTTTCAAGTACACGCACAACATCCCAGACAACATAGCGAGACCAGCGGGCTCTCCATGGATTGTTGTCGGGTCTAGGAGATGACGCAGACGGAGGAGGGAAAGGAAGCAGAAGCGGGGCCGCAGATCCGGCGTTATGCTAAGGCTAAAGAAACAACCATACAAGCCCTATACAGAACTTTTTTTTTGCAACTTCTTTGCATCTTTTCGCACCATTTGTTTATTTGTTTATTTACTTGTTGTGTTCTACACATATATCTGCACTGAAGGAGCTGCTTTTAATCTCAGTGTACATGTGTATATTGACAATAAAAGGCATTCTATTCTATTCTAGAAACAACAATTTCATACTGTACTCACCATTTAATTTGAAATCTTTGGGCTGCAGGAAGGGAGGAGGAGGAGAATGAAACGGAAGGTGGTTATTGTTTAGAAGGAGCCTCCTTATGCAAATCTTTTCTTTGTAAAATTGTTGAGATGGTGGATTTCGACATGCTGTACATATTAGAGAGATCGGCCACACGAACACCACTCTCATATTTCCACACAATTTCCATCTTCGTTTCGATTGTGATCGCTTTTGTTACCTTCTCTTCCTTCCCTAGCAATTATATGTCTTGCTTGCATGGTCTTAGTGAATTATATATATAGGTAAATCACTGCAAAGACCAAAATTACATCCACAAACACATGTATCTGGGCTCCGACTGACGCTTACTAACGCTCTCGGCTGATTGTTTACAATCGCGCAAGCGGATACACGTGACCGCATTCAGGTCGTAACGCAAGATGTTGGTTGTAAATCAAAACAAAAATTTTGGTCATAAATCAAGTTGTTCGCATGTCAGGCCGGTCGTATCTCAAGGGTCGACTGTAAATGTTTATGTATACCAGTATTATATTTTTAAAAACATTATTGGTGAATAAAAATATACCTGGTAATACATATAATTTTTTGTTAAAAAAAAGATGACTACACCTATGAAAAAACGTATCAAATATGACAGCGCATTTAAGTTGAAAGTTGTAAAGTTCACTAATGAATCAAATAACAGTGCAGCAGCTCGTCACTTTGGCATCAACGAGAAACAAGTACGAGAATGGAAGAAGGCTGAAACATCTTTAAAAGCCATGCCGAGAACTAAATGCGCCAACTGTGGTCGATCCTGTAAATGGCCGAAACTAGAAGAAGAACTGGTCACTTGGGTTAACGAACATCGTGCATCTGGTTACACCTGCATACTTTAAAATGGGCTGAGAAGAATAAAGGTGATGCTGTAGACTTCAAGGCGTCGAGATCCTGGTGCACTCGTTTCATGCATTGCCACAGACTAGTCCTACGAACAAAAACGAAGATGGCTCAACGGCTTCCTCGAGATTTAGATGATAAAATTACTGCCTTCCAAAGCTTTGTCATTAAGCACCGAAAGAAACATGATTACCCGCTCACAAAGATCGCAAATATGGACGAAACGCCTATGTTTTTTGATGTTGTTAGTAACAAGACAGTTAACCAGAAAGGAGAGAAGACTGTTTGTCAAGACAACTGGTCATGAAAAACAGCATTTTACTGTTGTGTTATGTTGCCTTGCCGATGGGACAAAGTTACCACCAATGGTGATCTTCAAAAGAAAAACATTGCCAAAGAAGAAATTTCCCCGTGGAGTGGTTGTTCATGTTCAAGAGAAAGGGTGGATGGATGAGGATGGCTGTAAAAAGTGGATTAAAGAGGTGTGAAGTCGTCGTCCTGGTGGGATGTTACGTCAATGTGCTCCTCTTGTGTGGGATATGTTTAAGTCACATTTAGCTGACGATGTTAAGTCGGAGTTAAATAAAGTTAACACAGATATAGCAGTTATTCCTGGTGGATTAACTTCCGTACTTCAGCCTTTGGATGTGTGCCTGAACAAACCATTCCAAGGACTTAATGCGCAAAAAGTGGAACACTTGGATGCTGTCTGGGTTGCAGACATTTACCTCTGCTGGTAACATGCGTGCTGCACCATTGGCAACTGTGTGCGAGTGGATTGTCGAGGCGTGGGCTGAGATCAAACTGGGGATTGTGATAAAATCATTCAAAAAGTGTTCCATTAGTAATACCATGGACGGTACGGAAGATGATATGTTATGGGAGGATGATGATGACGTGCCTCTCACCCAACTTAGACGGTACCGAGGAGTACAACATGTAGATATGATTTGTCCAGAGGACTGGAATGTGTTATTTGGTGGGGAGGATAGCGATGATGAGGAATTCAATGGATTTTAGTGCGAAGTATTAAATTCATATATATTAGTGTATACGAGTGTTTCAGTGTTTACATAGTGATTGAACCATGACAATTAGTCAGCGATTGTGTATATACCCGCGGTAATTGTGTCTCAAAGACAATATAATTGTTATTCAACTGATAATTAGTAAACTAATTGATATGAATTATTAATCATGTATTGTTATGAAGTTATTTGTGAACAGTATTAAATTGCTCTGTGCTATTGGATAATTTACCCGGGATCATTGTAAATAAAATTATAATTATATATTAAATATAAAATCTTATTATTTTTTGTTTCATAATGGATCGAACCTTACTATACCGAACAGTAACTAATTATTCATGAAATCTTACTAATCCTAATCTTTAAATTCAATTACGATACTCATTCATCTTAATTACTGTACGGTAGCAGTAAGAGGATTGGCGATTTCTTCATTCAAGGATATTTTATAGTGACATTTACAGTCAGTATTTTAATTTAAAATTCCCGATAATTAATTATAAATTTTATTAATAAAACTAGCAAAATACCCGCGCTTCGCAGCGGCGAAGTACTGCCTTAAAATTTTTATTAAGAAGAAAATGTAACCTTTTTAAACTGAGGGAAAATATGGCAATAATTATTTGTTAAGGATCTCTTTGTATACCATGTTGTCAGTTCGGCCCTTCGGTTGTAACATGACAAAGCTGTGCGCTGAGCTTACTCTTGAGCATGTAACTTACAGTTGGCCATGTGAACAGTAATCTTGTCTCAAATCTCACAGCTTGGATTGCTACTGTCATAATCGGTTTGAGTTTCATGGTTTGTTTCAATTATGACAGTATTTGCAGGATTTGTTGTGTTGAAGTGACATTCGGCATCTATCAAGCGTTGTAAGCACACAACCGGTTTCATCGATAAAATCACATCCAGCTTTTCAGACTTTAAACATTAATAAACATCAAAGTCTCCACTACTGAAATCGTCACCTGTGAATCTAAGATGTTTAAGAGGCATTGGCAGTTGTCGAAAGGTGTAAAATATTTGGCCATTTCGGTACACTTGGAAGCGACAACCGAACAATTCAGCGGCAGCCATCAACTCGCATGCAGAACCATAGGTGAAGGGCTTAAGCATTTCACTCTTATAGTGCTCCTGTGTAGTATAATTATCTCCTGTACCGTCATCAGTCCACACCTTGAACCTGTCCCAGTCATTCAATACATAAGACACAATGTTCCTCCGGATATCAAGAGTGAGCCTGATATGGACGTGCAATATGTAACAAAGAGAATGGAAAAGGTAGGTGCCATTTCCGGGCATGGAAACCACTCAGTAAGTGACAGTTCTTTGATCGATAGTGATCACCTCGATAGACATGGTAATGGGGGTTGGAATGATAAAGGAAATGGGTACCTGAGCAATGTAAAGTAAGTCTAAAATACCTATACAATAACTATAATTGTAATAAACAAACAATAAAACAGCGGAGAAGCCGTGGATTAAACAAAAAGGCTGTAGTTATCAGTAGGGAGACGTGAATCCCGTGGCGAAGCAAGGAAGGGAATGTAGAGACCGGAGCGACGGACGGTCTTATATAGGCAGGCAGCCAACAACGTGGGAGGCGTTGGGATGGGGGACCCAGCGCCACCTCACACGGTGACTGAGCTGCAGGCTATGGACGTATATATGTACGTAAGTAGGATTCAGTTAGTGTTGGGAACCCGTATACCAAATTTCTTGAAGATGGGCCCATAAGTAATAAAGACTGTTGAAAAGTTCAATATGGAGGCCGACAGTGGCATCATACCACCGAAATAAGTACGTACATTGGTTGCGGTTAGTGCAGGGAAGCCGCCTGTAAAATTTTGAGAAGATCGGGCCATAAATAAGAAAGTTCAACATGGCGGACGTTGTTGACCGTTACGCATAGAATTTCGAAATGAAACCTGCTAAACTTTTGTAAGTAAGCTGAAAGGAATGAGCCTGCCAAATTTCAGCCTTCTACCTGCACGGGAAGTTGGAGAATTAGTGACGTTGGAAAGTTCAATATGGCGGCTGACAGTGGCGTCATACCACCGAAATAAGTACGTACATTGGTTGCGGTTAGTGCAGGGAAGCCGCCTATAAAATTTTGAG
>JANRMT010062791.1:37982134-38012741 GCA_026402145.1 Polypterus bichir lapradei
TTGTCTGTTGTCTCAGTGTATACTCTGACCGCAGTGAGTGATGTCTCGATGAGGGAGACATTTTATTCGCAGCTTCACTCTGTGGTTGATGGGTGCCCACAAGATGACACTCCTCTGGTCATGGGTGACTTCAATGCAACCACTGGCACTGACAGGGCTGGCTATGTGAATTGTCTCGGTCCCTGTGGGTCTGGTGACCATGGTAAAAGTGGCTCCATGTTCCTTGACTTTGCAAAAGGTCAGGGGCTGCGAATCGCTGGATCCTGGTTCCAGCACCCTGAACCGCATAGTTGGACTTAGTACTCCAATACTGGTGGTGCGGTGAAGGAGATCAATCACATCCTCGTGGGCAGACGCTGGAGGCTCTTGCAAAACTGCAGGGTCTACAGAAGTGCCCAGGTTGTGAATTCTGACCACAGTCTTATTGTTGCCACTCTTAGGATCCAGCCTAGGTCCAGTAGGTTACCACCTACTAGGAAAATGAGCCTGGACTTGGTCAGACTCCAAGACCAGGCTGTTTCTAATGTGTTTGCACTCAGTTTGTGTGAGGAACTTTCAGATTTGGATATGACTACCGATCCTAATGTGATGTGGGAGACCTTCCGTGACAAGACCCTGAAGGTTGCTGAGGGTTGGTGTTACCGGTGTTCCCAGAAGGAGGTGTTTCATCTCGCAGGGCACCCTGGATATCATTGAGAGGAGTTGCAGCGCACGGCTCAATGGCAACTCTGGTCTGTACCAGGAACTGAGAAGGATGGCTGTGAGGGCTCTGAGGGCAGATAAAGAGGCGTTTGTTAGAGGAATCTGTGAGCAAGTGACACACCATCTGTGGTCTAGCGACCCACGTCCTGCTTACAGAGGAATCGAAGCATTACACACATCTGAATCTGTTCCTCTGAGAGTCGCAGTCAGGGCGGCTGATGGAACGGTCCTTACGGATGACACTGCAGTTGTGACCCGCTGGGCTGGCTACTTTGAGCAGTTGTTGAAAGCTGATCCTCCGGCTAGGACGTTAGATATCTCTGGGTCCACAATTCTTGAGGCTGATCCTCCAATTAGCTGTGAACAACCCAATATCACTGAGATTGCACAGGTGGTGAACCAGCTGAGGGGGGGAAAGGCTGCAGGGATCTGTGGTATCCGGGGCAAACTTCTCCAGGCTGTCCTCCTGGCATTGCAAGCAATCTTTGCTTCCATTTGGGAGACTGGCATCATCCCAACTGACTGGAAAACGGGACTTGTCGTCACTATGTGGAAAGGGAAGGGTGATTGCCTGGATTGCAGCAACTACAGGGGGATAACACTGCTCTTGGTGCCGGTTAAGGTGCTTGCTAGGGTCGGCCTCAATAGGATCCGTGATCATTTGCTCACCTACTAGCGACCGGAACAGTCTGGTTTTACGCCTAAGAAGTCTACCATCGACCGCATCCTGGCACTGAGGGTTCTTATGGAGCGCAAACACGAATATCGGCAGAGTTTCGTTGCAGCCTTTGTCGATTTTCGCAAAGCGTTCAACTCAGTTGATTGAGCTGCCCTGTGGGACATCCTGAGGGTTCGCAGGATCCGCACGAGGTTGCTGGATATCATTGCCGGCCTGTACACTGGTACTGTGAGTGCTGTGCAGAGTGGAGGCAGGACCTCTGTGTTTTTCCCAGTTGATTCTGGGGTTCATCAGGGGTGTTTTCTTCCTCCTACTCTGTTCAGTGCTTGTATGGACTGGGTGTTGGGCAAGGTCGTGGGGTCCAGAGACTGTGGGGCATCTGTTGGTGAAGAAAGATTCACGGATCTTGACTTCGCTGACGATGCTGTGATCTTCGCGGAGTCAATGGAGGCTCTGATCAGGGCACTCAAGAGACTGAGTGAGGAGTCTGAGTGTCTGGGCTTGCGAGTGTCCTGGATAAAAAAACAAGATCCAGGCCTTTAATGACCTCTTGGGCATGGCCATCAGCAGTGTGTCTGTTTGCGGAGAGAGTGTTGACCTTGTTGAGAGGTTTACTTACATTGTAAGTGACATTCATGTCTCTGGTGACTCTTCCTATGAAGTCAGTAGATGGTTTGGGAGAGCATGGGGGGGGGGGGGGTCATGAGGTCGCTGGAAAGGGGTGTGTGGCCCTCCCGATATCTATGCAAAAGGACGAAGGTCCAAGTCTTTAGAGTCCTGGTGCTTCCTGTCTTGCTATATGGTTGCGAGACAAGGACGCTATCCAATGACCTGAGACAAAGACTAGACTCCTTTGGTACTGTGTCTCTCCAGAAAATCCTTGGATGCCGTTGTTTTGACTTTGTGTCGAATGAGCAGTTGCTCATGGAGTCCCAATTGAGGCACATTACCTGCATTGTGAGGGAGCATCAGTTACGGCACTACGGCCATGTGCCACGTTTCCCTGAGGGTGATCTGGCTCGTAAGATCCTCATTGTTGGGGACCCGAATGGCTGGACCAGACCAAGGGGTCGCCCAAGTAACACCTGGCTGAGGCAGATAGAGGGTCATTTCCGGAGGGTGGGACAGGACCGTGAATGTGTCGTCATGTAATGGGTGCGGCAACGCACTGTACCAGTTTCATGCTCCCCAACTTGACTTGACTTGACTTGAAGGTCTGTGATACGGTTTGTATATTTGTACTTCGAAATCCACAAAGGGAGATAATGGATCACATATCATAAAGTAGTTTTTATTCCTGAGCTTTCAGGAATAATCTTGGCTATCAAACGAAAAGCCATTAACAGACATTTGGACATGAACCCAGCATATGCAAACTTAAAAAGAAGAACATCTTCATAATAAATAAAACTTTACAACCAACACCCTCCTAACCCCACCTCATTACCCCCCCATACACACACCCACCTACCCCGCCCCCTTATTTTGCTATATATTGCCTTTGATTCTTGTATGTCTAATCATTATCCTCTGATGATGGCTCCTGGCAGGAGCTAAAAGCTTAGGAGTAAAAACTACTTTATGATACTTGATTCATTATGTCCCTTTGAGGATCTCCAGCTACAGATATATATATTGTGACAGATAGGGTGCGCTATCACTCCCTTGAACCCTTGTCCACGACTCCAGACACCAGATAAAAGTCCACAAGTTGACTTAATTTATCTTCCACAGTGCACTAAGCACCCTCTCCTCCACTATACTCATATAAATCACAATAATAAACACAATAAACCAATCCACCACTCCCAGACGCGTTGCCACCCTTCCACCCAGCACAGCTCGCCATCTGGGAGCTCCCACAGTCCTTTTATTCTCCCTGACCCGGAAGTGTTCCCAATCCCCAGTCCATGTGATTCTTTATCACTTCCGCGTCAGGTACAAGTCCTTTTCTTCACCCCGGAAGTGTGCAACTTCTGTCGTCGCTCCTCCTATGACGCACTTCCGAGTTATAGGGCACATATGACTTCGGTCCTCCCTGCAGCTCCCTCTTGCGGCCCCTGTGGTATCCAGCAGGGCTGTGTATAAAAACTACATTGTACATGACTCCCTGCTGGTCTTCGGGGCACCTCCATACTGCAGGGAGGGCTCCATCTGGCGGCCTGGGGGTATTGGCCGGGATGACAAGCTGGCCAAAGACCACAATATAAATAAATAAATAAATAAATATATATATATATATATATATTTTTTTTTTAATCAAGATAATTACTTTAGAAGTATCATATAATCTTAACACAATAAACATAAAGTAAAATTTTTAAATCTGTTTAATGTTCATCCAATTCAGGATTACATAGACTTTATGCCCGAAGCCAAGAACAATCCCAAAGTTGAGAGCCAGTCCATTATGGGACAGCTCATGCACAGACCCATATTCACACCTAAATATGGTCAATGTTCCATCTCCAGTTTAACAAAACACACCTGTCAATGGGATATGATAGGCAGACATGGTGAGAATGTGCATAAGGCACACAGACATTGGTTGGCCACTAGATTCAGATCGAGCACACTGGTTCTGTTTATGTTTATGTTTATTTCGACAGGCATGCTGAAATACAAACGAAAAAGAAAACACAAAGATGATTAAAATGTAATCAAAAATAAAAATGTTAAAAAAGCAAAAACACTAACAAAAATGAAAGTGGAAAGAAAAATGATGAAATAAGAAATTATAAGTGAAAATAAAAACATTAAAATGAGAATGATCTCAGTAAAATAGCAGGTAAGTGAGTGGACCTGTAAGAAGAAACTAAAATATCCAAGAGATACATTTTACTGAAATTGACAAGTCTTTGCAAAAATTTTCCAACTTTTAAAATTTGCAGCAGCATTCCCTGTTCAAAGGAAGTCTTTTGTGTATGTCTTTGAGCAGTAGTTCTGCAGCTTCCAAACACATTGAGGTGCACAGGTTTGAAGGAATCCCTGTCTTCTAAAAATGCAAGCTGCCATTACAATCTATGTGAGTTTGTATAATAATAACAAAAAAAGAGACTCTTTTATAGCAACAGAGCTCTGTTGTCACCACTGTATGACCCTCGTAGGTTATATCATGTTCTCTCATTTTATTGATGTAATAGGATGGCAGCATAATGCATTCAGTATCCTAGATTCTGGATTCAATAGCAAAACTCTTCTGCAGTATTGCTTAGTATAGAGAGGGTCTCCAGGCAGTAATACTTGAATGTGCTTTTTTCAGTTTTGATTGGGTGTGATTTTTTTGGTACTTTCAGTCTTGTAGTTATGAACTGTTGACATCACCTTTTCTCTTTTTGTCTCCTGAGCCATTTCAAGCATTCCTTCTGCCTTTGTTCAGGTGTCCATACCTGTATTTGCACTCAGAATGTCACCTAAGTATAAAAACTGCCACACTTTCTCCCAAACGACTCCACTGCTGATTCTGATATCTACACACTACTTCAGCTTTCTATACATGCTTTTTAAAACATGCAGACTACCTTTCACATCACTCCATCTTTTATTCACTCACTTCTATCAGCCCATGCCCTAGACTGAATTTCTCCCAACACTTTTATCATACATGCTACATGGCCACAATCCAACAAGACTGGAAAAAAGTGTGTTCCTTCCAGTAAACAAAGAAAAGGTGGAGTGGGTTCATACCCATCAACTTAGTTTTTAGTTTCATGTAATAATTTTGGTTGAGAAAGAATCAGGGATTAGTTAAAGTTAGCAAAATGCAGTTAGGTTTCATGCCAGGGAAAAGAAAAAAACAAATGTGGTGTTTTGTTTTTAGGCAAATGGAAGAAAATGCAATATGCATTGGTAAATCGGGATAAGGCATTTGACAGGGTACCATAAAATGCGGTGAGGTGGGCACTACTAGAGTTAGGTGTGGATGAAGTGTTAGTGTTTGCAGCAATACCTGTGTATGAGGAATCACAAATAGTGTTCAGAACAGCAGAAGGGAACAGTGAAAGTTTAGAGGTGAAGGTGATGCTGCATCAGGGATCCACTGTGAAAGCATTGCTTTCTATGATAGATACAAAGGTTGTGACCAGTGAAGCATGTAAAGAATTGCCATGGGAACTCTTGCATACCAATGCTCTTGGCGTAATGGCAAAAACTAAAACAGAATTGAAGGAGAAGATTTTGAAATGAAAAACTAGTCAGTTCAAATACAAGAAAGATCAAGGTGATGATTGGACGGAGGAGCATGAAATATGGAAGAGGTTGGTATGTAGCTGTGTGGTTTGGTCAATAAAGGTGTTAGGAAATAGTCAGTCCAAGGTGGTTTGTCAGAAGTGGATGCATAAAAGGTGCAGTGTTGTGAAGGGTAGTCAGCAAGTTGTGAGTGTGACCTTTGTTTGTCGAAGGTGTGTGAGCTGACATAGTAAGTGTCAAAGTAGACATCTGTAATGCAGTTGTTTTGGAGAAAACATTGAGCTTCTTTTATATGAGCTTCTTTTACTTAGGTGACATCTTAAAACAGAGGTGTGAGGATGATTGGTACATGGAAGAAATTCTTGGAGTAGTCAATCATTTTTACTTCTAAAGGGAATGACTCACTCAAAAATGGTTATTTAATGGCACTTTATGGTTCTTTACTGGATTGTATGGTTACTCATAGAACTATTGCTTGACAAAGCACCATTTCATTCTGAGAAAGGTTCTTTGCATATGAAGTTGGTTCTTTGTTCCTTGAAAAACATTCTACTATGTAGAACAAATGTGAAATCTTTACTAAGTAACAAATAAAAAAAGAAAAACAAGTAAGAAAACCTGGACTTATGTTATTGTATGCAATAAGAGTCCTTTTAAAATTGGTATTTCACAAATCTGTTAACATCTACTCGTGGTTATCTACTATATGGAACTTGTTATAGATCTAAATAAATAAAGTGTCTTTCTGAAACTTTAATGTGGATGGGTCTTTTTGGGACCCCAAAATGGTTTCCCTATGGCTTCACTCTGAAGAACCACTCTTGCACCTTTATTTTCACCTTTATTTGGGTGAAGAGATGCCCCAATAAAGTGGTGTGAGGAAGAGGTTGAAGAGAATGTATGGTTGGATGATATGAAAAGAACATGTCTGGTGGCAAAGGGTGTCAAGGACAGCAGAGAATAGAATAAAAATATCTGGGGGCACCTGGCTAACCTGAACAAACCCAGAAAATGACCATTAAACTGGTGGTGATGAATACTTAAAAATGTAAACAGAGCCCACAATAAATTATTTACCTAGTTTTTGTCTGTATTATAGCTTAATGGTGATTTGTTTCTCATTGTATTTGTGTGTAATTTTGTGGAACAACACTTACACACTCCAATGTAGAACAGTAAGTTAGCAGGTAGCTTTTAGACTTCAATTACAGATCTTCTACAACTTTCTATTTATAGGTTAGTAAGTTCATGATTATCACTATACACTATTCAATATACAATATGTTGCCACTCTCTGGCACAATGATCAATGAGAATCTTACCTAGAAACTTCTGTGTCCTTAGCTGAAAAATCTCAGAATACAGTTTAAATAAACAACTATCAACTATGAATTATGACAGATGCCTTAAGAAGGGACAAGTCCAGGTTCAAAGTGAACTGCTTGTAGATTAGACTTCTTTTCATCTTGAATTTATGCACCATGTATTATAGCATAGCTTAGTAAAGTTTGGAATTTCATAGAATTAATGTAATATAGAAGAACATATTACAGAAAGCAGGGGTATATTCTGAAGCTAAACAAAAACTAATGCTTGAATTGTATGAATATTACAAATCTGTATTAACACAGAAAGGAAATACATTTCACTATTAAGAAAGTGAGAGATGCTGCATGGCAGTTTATAACACTGTTCTGAGTCTATACAGTTTCTTTCCCAGAGCCATGGCCCTTGCAAACCAGTAACTTAGACTGTTTTTCTCACTTATTTATGTGTTCTTTCACATACTGTATGAAGGTGTGTGTGTGTACTGTATGTACAATATATGTGTATGAATGTGCGTGTATGTACAGTATATGTACATCAATGTTTGTGTATGTGCATACACACTATACACACATTTTCATTTGCACAATATTTGCAAAAATTCCTTTATAATTGTGCTATTCTGCAACAGTTTGTAATGTATTTTGTTTAACTTATGTTATTTGTATGTGATGTTACGTCCTGTCATAAGCAGCTCCCAAGCTACCAAGCTAAATTCCTGTACATTAAGTATGGGTAAATAAAAATGATTCTGATCTCATAATTATATGCTAAAATATACTTTTCAATTGACTGATGGTGAAGTATTGTCTGTAGCATGAATCTTCATGTTTGAAAGGTTCCACTTACTTGTTGATGGTTTTCATTTCAAAATGAATTTCAGTTTTTACTGTCTGATAAATGGGTAGAAGGAAGAAGAAAAAAATGTTTACAGTCAATCCTAAACTGTCTTTCACGTTTAACAACTTTCACCACCAGGTGGCAGTAAAACACAAATACAGTTTACTGCTTTCGTTTAATTCAGGGATGAGCTTTACTGGTTGCACTACCTGCAGTGACAGAAGTCATCCAATTTTTTTTTAATTAGAAACTAATTCTAAGTGTTCAAGGAGAATGACTTAAAACTCAACATGCTACCCAAGACAATACTTCTATGGCTACAGCTAGTACTGCTGTATCTTTGAAAAGTGGGAGGAAAACCAGAGTACACAGAGAAGAAAAATCCATTGATAGATATGGGTAAAATATACAAACTCTACACAGTATGGAATACACGCTCAGTCTCCTGAATCTGTGAGATAGTGGTACCAAGATGGGAAGTCCAGGGGGAACCCTTAATTAACCCTAATTAGACTTTGTGAAAGTCCAGATATCAGAGTTTGGTTTAAAAGCACAATAATAGTTTTGCAAATAACTCAGTGACTATTACAGAATTTGTGAGAAAAATATTGTTGTAGCTGGCAGCAGACTCAGAGCAAAAAACAGCTGTCAGCTATTGCCTCACAGGTCAGTGGGGCTGGATGTTTGAGTGACAGTAGTCCCTCCAGCAAATATTAACATTCATTGACAAGCCTCTGAAAGTTTTGAGAAGTAGGGCCAAGACTTTTAGAGAAAAATAAGAGCTCTATGCTGTGGTTAGTGCCTGCCTTGGTCTCAGTGATGCTGGAGAGTGTTACCCTGGATAGCATTAATGATATGGTGATACCAACAGGTTACCAACCTTTGTAATGGTGGGCTTCTGCCTTGCATACTCTTAACTAATTTAGAGCTGCAGTGCCGGTCTCTGGAATGATGGAGAATTGGGTCATGCATCAAATAACTATTCTATATAATTAAAAAAACATTTTAGAATTACGCACATGGCATCTACAGAAAGTGTGTTTGTCTCATGAAAAATGGTCGTTCTATGTATACTGATCAGATGTGTGGTATGGATTTTAACTGCAGACTGACTTTTCATGTTCATGATTGATGAGCAAAAATGGCAAATGTATCCATTCAAAATTAAGACAACATAATACTGTGTGCAGAAATTGTAGGAGTCTGAATTGTTTCTGAATCCTCTGGGTAAGAAGTATTTTTCTATACATCCATCCATCCATCAATCCTCTTATGCTTATCCGAGATCGTGTCGTGGGGGCAGCAGCTTGAGCAGAGATGCCCAGACTTCCCTCTCCCCGGCCACTTCTTCCAGCTCTTCCGGGAGAATCCCAAGGCATTCCCAGGCCAACCAAGAGACATAGTCCCTCCAGCGTGTCCTGGGTCTTCCCCGGGGCCACCTCCCGGTTAGACATGCCCGGAACACCTCACCAGGGAGGCCTCCAGGAGGCATCCTGACCAGATGCCCGAGCCATCTCATCTGACTCCTCTCGATGTGAAGGAGCAGCAGCTCTACTCTGAGTCCCTCCCGGATGACTGAGCTTCTCACCCTATCTTTAAGGGAAAGCCCAGATACCCTACGCAGGAAACCCATTTCGGCCGCTTGTATTCGCGATCTCGTTCTTTCGGTCACTACCTATAGCTCATGACCATAGGTGAGGGTAGGAACATAGATCGACCGGTAAATTGAGAGCTTTGCCTTGCGGCTCAGCTCCTTTTTCACCACGACAGACAGATGCAGAGCCCGCATCACTGCAGATGCTGTACCGATCCTCCTGTTGATCTCACACTCCATTTTTCCCTCACTCGTGAACAAGATTCCAAGATACTTGAACTCCTCCACTTGGATCTCACTCCCAACCCAGAGAGGGCATTCCACCCTTTTTCGGCTGAGGACCATGGTCTCGGATTTGGAGGTGCTGATTCCCATCCCAGCCGCTTCACACTCAGCTGCGAACTGATCCAGAGAGAGCTGAAGATCACGGCCTGATGAAGCAAACAGGACAACATCATCTGCAAAAAGCAGTAACCCAATCCTGAGTCCACCAAATCGGACCCCCTCAATGCCCTGGCTGCACCTAGAAATTCTGTCCATAAAAGTTATGAACAGAATCGGTGACAAAGGGCAGCCCTGGCGGAGTCCAACTCTCACTGGAAATGGGTTTGACTTGCTGCCGGCAATGCGGACCAAGCTCTGACACCGATCGTACAGGGACCGAACAGCCCTTACCAGGGAGTCCGGTACCCCATACTCTCAGAGTACCCCCCACAGGATTCCCCAAGAGACACAGTCGAACGCCTTTTCCAAGTCCACAAAACAAATGTAGACTGGTTGGGCAAACTCCCATGCATCCTCCAGGACCCTGCTAAGGATGTAGAGCTGGTCCACTGTTCCACGACCAGGACGAAACCACACTGTTCCTCCTGAATCCGAGGTTCGACTATCCAATGGACCCTCCTCTCCAGGACCCCCGAATAGACTTTTCCAGGGAGGCTGAGGAGTGTGATCCCTCTGTAGTTGGAACACACCCTCCGGTCCCCTTTCTTAAAGAGGGGGACCACCACCCCAGTCTGCCAATCCAGAGGCACTGTCCCTGATGTCCATGCGATGTTGCAGAGGCGTGTCAACCAAGACAGTCCTACAACATCCAGAGCCTTGAGGAACTCTGGGTGTATCTCATCCACCCCCGGGGCCCTGCCACCAAGGAGTTTTTTGACCACCTCGGTGACCTCAGTCCCAGAGATGGGGAAGCCCACTCCTGAGTCCCCAGGCTCTGCTTCCTCATTGGAAGGCATGTTAGTGGGATTGAGGAGGTCTTCGAAGTACTCCCCCCACCGACCCACAACGTCCCGAGTCGAGGTCAGCAGTGCACCATCCCCATCATATACAGCGTTGACACTGCACTGCTCCCCCCTCCTGAGACGCCGGATGGTGGACCAGAATCTCCTCAATGCCGTCCGAAAGTCGTTCTCCATGGCCTCCCCAAACTCCTCCCACGCCTGAGTTTTTGCCTCAGCAACCACCAAAGCCGCATTCCGCTTGGCCTGCCGGTACCTATCAGCTGCCTCCAGAGTCCCACAGGACAAAAAGGTCCTATATGATTCCTTCTTCAGCTTGACAGCATCCCTCACCGCCGGTGTCCACCAACGGTTTCGGGGATTGCCGCCACGACAGGCACCGACCACCTTACGGCCACAGCTCTGGTCAGCCACCTCAACAATAGAGGCACAGAACATGGCCCATTCTGACTCAATGTCCCCCACCTCCCTCGGGATGTGGTCGAAGTCCTGCCGGAGGTGGGAGTTGAAGCTGCTTCTGACAGGGGACTCTGCCAGATGTTCCCAGCAGATCCTCACAACACATTTGGGCCTACCAGGCCTGACCGGCATCCCCCCCCACCCCATTGAAGCCTACTCACCACCAGGTGGTGATCAGTTGACAGCTCCGCCCCTCTCTTCACCCGAGTGTCCAAGACATGTGGCCACAGGTCTGACGACATGACCACAAAGTCGATCATCGAACTGAGGCCTAGGGTGTCCTGGTGCCAAGTGCACATATGAACACCCCTATGCTTGAACATGGTGTTCGTTATGGACAATCCATGATGAGCACAGATGTCCAATAACAAAACACCGCTTGGGTTCAGATCGGGGGGGGGCATTCCTCCCAATCACGCCCTTCCAGGTCTCACTGTCATTGCCCACGTGAGCATTGAAGTCTCCCAGCAGAATGAGGGAGTCCCCAGAAGGTATGCCCTCTAACACCCCCTCCAGGGACTCCAAAAGGGGTGGATACTCCAAACTACTGTTTGGCGCATACGTACAAACAACACTTAGGACCCTTCCCCCCACCCAAAGGCGGAGGGAGGCTACCCTCTTGTCCACCGGGGTAAACCCCAATGAACAGGCTCCAAGTCGGGGGGCAATAAGTATGCCCACACCCGCTCGGTGCCTCTAACCGGGGGCAACTCCAGAGTGGTACAGAGTCCTGCCCCTCTCAAGGATATTGGTTCCAGAGTCCAAGCTGTGCGTTGAGGTGAGTCCGACTATATCTAGCTGGAACCTCTCGACCTTACGCACTAGCTCAGGCTCCTTCCCATTCAGAAAGGTGACATTCCACATCCCAAGAGCCAGTTTCTATAGCCGAGGATCAGACCGCCAAGGTCCCTGCCTTTGGCCACCACCCAACTCACACTACACCTGACCTCCTTGGCCCCTCCCATAGGTGGTGAGCCCATGGGAAGGGGGACCCACGTTACCTCTTCGGGCTCTGTGCGGCTGAACCCCATGGGTGCAGGTCCGGCCACCAGGCGCTCGCCATCGAGCCCCACCTTCAGGCCCCGGTGACCCGCGTCCGGGCAAGGGAAAACGTCGTCCAAAGTTTTGATTCATCATCGGAGGTTTGTTGAAGGTTTGTTGAACCGCTCTTTGTCTCATCCCTTACCTAGGACCAGTTTGCCTTGGGTGGCCCTACCAGTGGCATAAAGCCCCGGACAACAGAGCTCCTAGGATCATTGCGACACGCAAACCCCTCCACCACGATAAGGTGACAATTCAAGGAGGGCAGTATTTTTCTAGTTATTTTAAAATGTTTGTCAACATATTAGTTCATAGTCAATGTAACTTTCTATTATTACCCTTACAAGCTTACCTGTAAATAAATTATTCTAATTTGTTTCTTATCATTCTGACTACTGACTAGTTCAGTCTATGATCTGCCTTACAGTTGGTAAGACATGGAGGACAAACAATTTCAAACTGTACTGAACATACTGAAGACACTGAAGTGAAGCTTATACTGTATAAGTTTGCCATAGAAAAAGTAACACAACTTTTAAGTACAAAACATTACTGAGGTTTAACATGAGAATGCTAAGATTAATGAAACAGTGAAGAAACCTTTCTTTCTCCTTTTTTTTTTCCTATTATTCTGCTTGTTTAAAAACTTTTTTCTGATGTTCTTTTTTCAGTTTTCACTAAAGCTTTTTAAAACAAACTTTATTGGTCTGTTTAATTTATTTTTTTATGTGTTTGACTCATGCTGGATCCTACCTTGCCAACTCAGTAGCTGCTCAATTTTGGGAACCTGGAAAAGACCAGCTAAACACTGTACCTTGAGTAGTAGCATTCTACATACCTAATCTGTAATATATTTCATGGTAACAGAGTAAAATGTCAATGTTCAGCCAACACTGGAATACTAATGGGAGCCGCTGATTGTCATGGGGTATTTCAAACACTGAGCATCTCCCACCACTGTGTGACAATAATTTGCCACTTACCGTGTTAAATTAGCAAAAGTCTATATATATGAACATTGTTTCTTTGAGGTGTTAATAATTCTTTTGGTACTGCACATTTTGTGGCTCTGATAGGAAGCCAGAGTTCACAGAGAAAATGTACACTGACACAGGAAAAACATGCAGACAGTAGTTATAAGGAAACAACCCTAACAACTGGACCACCATGCAGCCCTAAAAACATGCATAAAGTATTAAAGCATTCAATGACAGGCTGCAGTAATGTTCCATAATCATTGTTTTTTTATTTTTCACAAAGAGAGCTTCAGTTTCGCAATTTTTGCTTTGTTTACAGTATACTACCTGCTGTTTGAGATTTAAACATAGGCATGATGCCCAAATGACTCAAGTGCAATTATCTAGTTCTTATTTATTATATACTACACATTTTTAACTGGAAAATATTTGGATGTCATGGATTAATTTGTAATTTACCAGAGAGGATGTTTCACTGTTGATTGGCTACACTGCTCGAGCTGAATCAAGCAACAGGTATTTGTAATTAGTAGGGTACCCTTTAGGCAATTCTCTAAAAACAAGGCAAAACAGCTAAAGCATAGAACTCAGTAACGGATACACAGGAAAGTATTCTATTGCAGTGAGGAAATGGTGGAGGCTTAGAAAGACAGGGAGATGAAATAAGAGGATGTCGCTAATTTGAAAAGTTTACTCCAAATATGCTAAGACATATTCATACAGGTAAGGGCAGTACAGCTGTGTGGTTTAACATGAAGCAATAAAGGCTGTAGACTGAAAGTACTTCTGTTGAAGATTCACCCATTTACCGGTATACAATTTCCCAAGCTCACTTTTTTCTTATCTGGATCAGAGACATTAGAACTGCATTAAGCATAAGGCTCACACCACCACTGAATCAACCAACCATCCATTATCCAACCTGCTATATCCTAACCACAGGGGTCTGCTGGAGCCAATCCCAGCCAACACAGGGTGCAAGGCAGGAAACAAACCCCAGGCAGGGTGCCAGCCCACAAACCAAGCACACACTAGGGACAATTTAGGATCGCCAATCCACCCAACCTGCATGTCTTTGAACTGTGGGAGGAAACTGGAGCACCCGGAGGAAACCCATGCAGACACGGGGAGAACATGCAAACTCCATGCAGGGAGGACCCGGGAAGCGAACCCGTGCCACCCACCACTGAATCATATCATATCATATTGGTTCCAATTAGATTAACAAGCAACCTTCTAATGCAATACTTTAAAATGAGTTCATTCAACAGGAGCACAGTGACAAGGATGGAAACGTGTTAAGTATAAATCATTACAAAGAGAATCATAGACATATGAAATAATTAACAGGATAGTATGGAACACTTTAGGGACCTTCAAAACTTAACTTGATGTTATTTTGCAGTGATTTGGTGAGTAAGTATTGACAAGTTACTATATGTTGGGCTGAATGGCCTATTCTTATCAAAATTGTCCAACTGTTTTTAACCTGTAAGAACTGTTGGAGGAAAGCAAAGCACACATCGGAAACCAAAATAACCACGGTGGTCTTGAATTCCAAAGATCAAACACTCCATTCACACTAGGGATCAAGTGTTTTTTCTTGTTGTAGCAACATCTTATGTTAGGAGTAACATATTTCTAATAGTCCTCCTGGTACTGTTGAAATGTTTTCATAGATGGAAGATGTTAAAATGTCTGTTTGACAGAATGCTAGGAGGAGCCAAAGCTCCAAGATTGTAAAAGATGCGGGTATATAGTTCAACCATTAATACAGTTATATGAAAACGTTTGGGAACCTTGATCCTTAATTCTTTGGATTTTTGTTTATCATTGGCTGAGCTTTCAAAGTAGCAACTTCCTTTTAATATATGACATGCCTTATGGAAACAGTAGTATTTCAGCAGTGACATTAAAATTTATTGGATTAACAGAAAATATGCAATATGCATCATAACAAAATTAGACAGATGCATACATTTGGACACCCCAACAGCGATATTACATCAATACTTAGTTGAGCCTCCTTTTGCAAATATAACAGCCTCAAGATGCCTCCTATAGCCTTTGATGAGTGTCTGGATTTTGGATGGAGGTATTTTTGACTATTCTTCCATACAAAAATCTCTCCTGTTCAGTTAAATTTGATGGCTGCCGAGCATGGACAGCCTGCTTCAACTCATCCCATAGATTTTCGATGATATTCAAGTCAGGGGACTGTGATGACCATTCCAGAACATTGTACTTCTCCCTATGCATGAATTTCTTTGTAGATTTCAAACTGTGTTTTGGGTCATTGTCTTGTTGGAATATCTAACCCCTGCGTAACCTCAACTTTGTGACTGATGCCTGAACGTTATCCTGAAGAATTTGTTTATATTGGGTTTGAATTCATCTGACCTTTGACTTTAACAAGGGCCCCAGTCCCTGAACTAGCCACACAGCCCCACAGCATGATGGATCCTCCACCAAATTTGACAGGACAGGTGTTTTTCTTGGAATGCAGTGTTCTTCTTCCGCCATGCAAAGCGCTTTTTGTTATGACCAAATAACTCAAATTTTGTCTCATCAGTCCAAAGCACTTTGTTCCAAAATGAATCTGGCTTGTCTAAATGAGCATTTGCATACAACAAGCGACTCTGTTTGTGGTGTGAGTGCAGAAAGGGCTTCTTTCTCATCACCCTGCCATACAGATGTACTTTGTGCAAATTGCGCTGAATTATGGAACAATGTACAGATATACCATCTGCAGCAAGATGTTCTTGCAGGTCTTTAGAGGTGATCTGTGGATTGTCTATAACCATTCTCACAATCCTGCGCATATCCTGCTTCTGTATTTTTCTTGGCCTGCCAGACCTGGGTTTAAAAGCAACTGTGCCTGTGGCCTTCCATTTCCTGATTACATTCCTACAGTTGAAACTGACTGTTTAAACCTCTAAGATAGCTTTCTGTAGCCTTCTCCTAAACCATGATACTGAACAATCTTTGTTTAAAGATCTTTTGAGAATTGCTTTGATGATCCCATGCTGTCACTCTTCAGAGGAGAGTCAAAGGGAAGCACAACTTGCAATTGACCACCTTAAATACCTTTTCTCATGATTGAACACACTTGTCTATGAAGTTCAAGGCTTAGCGAGCTGATCCAACCAATTTGGTGTTGCAAGTAATCAGTATTGAGCAGTCACATGCATTCAAATCAGCAAAATTACAAGGGTACCCAAATTTTTGCACAGCCAGTTTTTCACATTTTATTTAATTTCATACAACTAAATACTGCTTCACTAAAAATCTTTGTTTGGAAAACACTCCAGTACTCAGATGTTCCTAGGAAATGAAAGACATACCTCTTTCTGGTTGAAAGTAGAGTAAATTATTATGCAGGCTGAGAGGGGTTCCCAAAGTTTTTCATATGACTGTACATAAATTCTCATGCTATGGACATTTTTGGGATTATCAATAAGGGGCTCACCACAATCTGCATCCATGGGCACCACTTGCTGCATGTTTAAGGATGTTTTATGAGAAAATCAGATAGATAATTCTATTAGAGTAACTGTAATGATCTTTTCCCTTATTTTTGATATCTCTATTATAATGCTGATATTAGACTGCATACTTATATACTGTATTTTACATTTCAACACTGTGAACACATATGACAATATCAACGAAGAAGAAAGACTTTTACAGCCAATGTAAACATTATCTGCATTATTAATGTCACATCAAACCCAGATGACTAATTCAGAGGATGCAAATCATGTAGCCATTCATAAAATACAAAATTTAATATCCAAACCCCACTGCAATGTCATTAACAACATCACTGAAAATTACATTATAATTTACAAAAAAAACCATAAAAATGCTCATTCTTAGCCTGTGATGCTGCACTTCCAGTTTTAAATATCACTTTTTAAATTTAATTACAATTTTTGGATATGTAAATATTGTTTTTTGTAATTAATTTTTCAGTTTTTTTGTTGTTTTCTTGTGTTGCCTTACTGTGTCTATTTTGTTTACTATTTTTCTATGGGCATACTGTAAATTATGGCTAATGAGAATACGTAACAAAAGAAAATTGATTAAAAATTTTAAACAATGAAACAAAGTCAAAAGAGTCACACAAAAAAATTAGAAATATACAGGTCGTGGTCAGAGCAAGAAAGATCTTTCACCAAACTAGAATCTTTAGACAGAAATTAAGTAAAAAAATTTACAAGCCAAAAATACTAATTGCCATTAAAATCACATTTACCCTAATTAAACTAGAAATTCAATAATTTGTTACTTTTCAAAACAAAAACTTGGACATTAAGCAATATGCAACCATCATTTACAAGCAGGGTAAAGTAACAAACACATTCACATGATGCAAAAGTCATAGCACCTGCAAACAGCATGGAGGCAACCAAGAAATACTGCTAACAAAATATCAATGGCATTAATAAAACAAAAATTCCAAAAATGATAGAAACATCATAAAAATATAACATTTTCAGGATAACATTCATAACAAAATGATATCATCACACTGTAAAAGATGTCAGTGCATTCAGCAGTTAGTCCAAGCTTTGGATCAAAGAACTGAAATAACTACAAATGCTAACATTAGTATATTGAAATAAAAAGAGGTCAGTAGTATTATTTTGACCTTCACTTTTTCATTTGAAAATTGAGTTTTAGCTTTTGCATTAGTTTTGGTGTTCAATGCTCACAATTTAAACTTGTGTAGACCTCCACTCAACAAATGACTTTTCTCTTGGTTAATCCTTCTGAAAGCCCATCACTTTCTGGTTAGGCTATTATTTTACTCAAAGTGTGTTGGACTAGAACTATTCCATGCTCCTTTTATAACATATGTTTCAGCATGCATGTTGTCATATGAGTTAGTTTCACATATGCAGAATATCTTATTAATAATGTCTTGCCTATTTCGAAGAGAATTGAAAAACCTGGGAAACCTATGATGAGCTTGGTGTATGGTAATGCCCTTGTACATGCTGGGTACCTGGTGACTACTTTTATATTGTATTGTATTTCTGACTGTGTGCTCCAGCAATTCCTACAGCTGTTTCTAGGTTCACTGTGTGTCTTAAGTAAATAGTAAAACAGATGGCAGTTTGTAAGGCTCAAGGGTTGTGTGTCAAAAATGGTGGTGGGTAATACTGGGGCACCTCATGATCTTGTTTACCTTCTACACAAAGGACTTCTAGTATAATACTATCTGCTATCTACAGAAATTTACAGATGAGTCAGAATACAGGTGCTGCTGGAGGACATTGTCTTGTGGTGCAGGGAGAACCACCTGCAGCACAACATCAACAAGACAAAAGAGTTTGGTGGTGGACTTCCAGAGTGTTCCAATTAGATGGGACCAGTCAACATCCATGCGCTAGCTATAAGTACCTGGGGATCTATATGAACAACAAAGTGGACTGGTCTGACAACACAATGACACTGTATAAGAGGGGCCAGAGCAGACTGCACTTTCTGAGGAGACTCAGGTGTTTTGATTTATGTAGCAAGCTACTGAATATGTTTTACCAGTCCGTTATAGCCAGTGTATTGTTCTATGCTGTGGTCTCAAGAGGAAAGAATTTAATTTCAGGCAATACAAAAAAGCAAACTACATCACAGGGCTGGACCTGGATGGTCTAATGGCTGTAGTGGAAAAGAGTATGATAGCAAAATTTAATAACATTATGAGGAGTTCTGCCCTGGTGCTTTCCTGAAGTACTTTTAGTTGCAGGCTTATTCCTCCACAGTGCTTAAGATGCACCACAGATGATCTTTTCTGTCTGATACCATTCAGAAGTTCAAAACTTCCTCCTGACATCCTGTCCTTAACTCCAGCCAGAAGCTCTAGGAAGATAGTACAGTCTCAGCCTGCTACAGTTATTTTAGCATGAAACGTACTATACAACAAACAGCCACAACATTAAAACCACTGACAGGTATAGTGAATACCATTTATTATCTCATTACAATGGCACCTGTCAAGGGGAGGGATAAATTAAGCAACAAGTAAACAGTCAGTTCTTGAAGGGATGTGTGGGAAGCATAAGGATCTGAGCAACTTTCACAATGGCCAAATTGTGATGGATAAAGACGGGTCAGAGGTCTTGTGGGGTGTTTCCACTATGCAGTTGTTAGGGTCATAGGCACCTAAGGCTCATTGATGCATATGGAGAGTGAAGACTGGTCCGATCCCACAGAAGAACTACTGTAGCACGCATTGCTAAAAAAATCCTGGCCGTGAGAGAAAGGTGTCAGAACACACAGTACAGCTTGCTGCATATGGGGCTGCAGTCAGAGTGTCTGTGATGACCCCTGCCCACCTCTGAAAGCACATTCAATGGGCACATGAGTGTCAGAACTGGACAATGCAGCAATTAAAGTATGTGGCTTTGTTTGATGAATCACTTTTTCTTTTAGATCACGTGGATGGCTGGTAGCATGTACATCATTTACTTTGGAAAAAGGTGGCAGCAGGATGTACTATTGAAAGAAGGCAAACCCCCAGTGTGTAGTGCACTGGGTAATGTTCTGCTGGGAAATCTTGAGTCCTGGAATTCATGTGGATGTTACTTTGACACATACTGTACTACCTACCTGAACACTGTTGCAGACCACATATACCCCTTCATCACAATGGCCTCTTTCAACAGGATAATGTGCTCTGCCACAATGCAAAAATTGTTCAGGAATGGCTTGAGGAACATGACAAAGAATTTAAGGTGTTGACTTGGCCTCTAAATTCCCCAGATCTCAATATAAATCGGGCATCTGTGGGATGTTCTGGAAGAACAGGTCTGATCCATGGAAATCCCACCTTGCAACTTACAGAACTTAAAAGATCAAATGCTGACATTTAGTGCTAGATACCGTAGAACATCTTAAGACCTTTGATGGGTTAGAGCTGTTCTGGTGGCATGAGAGGGACCTACACCATATTAGGCAACTGGTTTTCATGTTGTGGCTGATCAGTATACATTTTATTCTATTGTCTTATACTGTAATTTTGAGTCAATAGCTGAGTAGTCTGTTTCTGCTGCAGCATGCAGTATAAGGTGTGCTTAAATGTGTCTTTCAGCTAAGATTTTAATTTGTATCCATCTTGATTTGGGGTTCCATATTTTTAACTTCCTTTTTTATAGACTAAATAGTATTTTTTCTGTTTGGTGCTCTGCTGTATTCTAAATCTGCACAGTAATCTAACTGCATTTTCAGTCGCTATCAAGCTCTGCAACTCATTGATACTAAAATAGTTTATGCGCTTTAACAAAGTTTTCCAGCAGAGGTCAGTGTTGCCTACTGCAGGTTATTATGCAGATTATATTATCCATATTATGAGCCTATTGATTTATAATGTCAGTTTTGGAATTCCTAAGATTGGTCATGACATTTTTTCAGTATCAGGAGGTGAAAATATCACTGTATTAATTCTTAGAAATGGGAAAGTTAAGAAATTAGTTAATTATATTTGTACTCTGCACTTGTATCACATATATTATTAGGACTGGGAAAATGTACTCAAGCTGCTCACGAGAGGGGTGCATGGGAGTAACTTGATTTGTATGTTGTTAGCTATCTCACAGTTTTCAAAGCTCTGAAAATAAAAAATCACATTAGGAAAGAGTGGATGGAGTTATGGAAAAAGAAAGGTGATTTTTAGTTATTAACAATTACACTGAGTATAAATATTTTAGATTCATTTTTCATAATTGTCTCTGCACCATAGAATAAATTTAACAAGATGTTTGGGTGGGGAAAATCTGAATAGTCCCAACACGACTTTCCCTACATAAAGCAACGACGTTAGCATATTGCAGGCCAAGGCATACAAAAACACAAAATCATTATCTCCTTAGAGGAAAATCAATACAGCTTCCTAGCATTTTACAGTGCTAGTAACTGTGCCAAGTTTCATTTTGATTAACTGATTCATTTTTGAGTCATCTTGTCCACAGTCTCACATCTGGGCACACAGACACACATTTCCTTAAAATTTCAGAGAAGCTTTTGAAAGCTTGCTTTCCCAACAATATATATATTCACAGTATATGAACTTATACCTGGAGCATTAACTCTATTAAAATCAATCATATTACAGTATTTTACAATGCTAATAACACTGCAAAGTATCACTCAGTCTGAGCAAGTTACTTTTGAGTTATTATGTCTATAATAAAGTATATAATTTAAAATAACAAAAAAAGATGTGTGCATCACTTCAAAAGTAGTCAAATTACATTCAGAGGCCTCTAAAATATGTATATCCTTTGAAAACTTGATATTAAATTTTTAGCTCTGTTACAGTCATTGCACTATTTCCATTCTCCCAGTTTCAGGGATGGTTGCTGCCTTGTCTCCAGTGATGCTGGGATTAGCAGTAGCCCTAAGTTGAATTGAGGTTGGCATTGGATGGATGGATATAATGGGAACTAATTCAGTATAATTTGAATTTGACTATTTTTGTGTATGTTAATCATTCAGTAACTGATTCCAAATTTAAACACTTTACACATCTAGAGTGAATAAAGTTTTGCATGTAAAGCATACACTATTAGGATTGCCACAAGGCTCCAGTTTACTTGATGTGGTGGGTGGCCAGAATCCTTACCCAGCCAGGATGTGGAAGGACCAGGAGAGGGAGCATTATCAGAAGAGTTTCTTCCCCAGACCGAAAAAGGGCAGCCCTCTTGGTTTCCAGTGGGGCGCATGGACCTTTCTAGGGCCTTATTTGGTCACACTTCCACCACACCTGTAAGTGTGGCTGGAAGAAGCTTGTTAGGCACCTGGAGTCCTATAAAAAGGGGCCAGTCCCACCATTCGATGGCCAGAGTTGGGAGGAGAAGACAAAGCCTGAGGAGGAGTGGAGGGGGAAGGACTGGCAGCAAGAAGGGACTGTTTTTTTGGTGATTTGTGCACAGTGTGTTTTGTTGTAAATAAACTGGGTGTTCTGTGGAACCTGTGTCCTGCCTGTGAGTTTCCGGGTTAAGGTGGCTAATTGTCACACTGGACAGATGGTAAAATCTCCTCAGGCACCCATCCATCCTCTAATAAGGAACTGTGGATATCCTCCCTCATCACTGTGTTAACCGATTGATCAATTTACTTGTATCAGCTGCTCTCCTGCAGGTTGAAAGTGTGTTACTGTATGTGACACATAAAATTTGACTTGGCAACGGTAATATGTCAGTGTTCAGATTCCTTTATTTAGAATAAACAAGCAAAACAATGTCCACCACATCAAATATAGAGTTATTCAAACACAGAAGGAGGCCATCATATCAGCACATACTATAGGCTCCACTCAGTCAGTATCTAAGAAATCAAACAGACAGGAAACTCTTACAAAGTAAGTAGAAAACATAAGCATCTTTTTATCCAGAGGATGGATGATGAAATTGTTCAACAACTTAGTGAAGTGACGAGTAAAGAAACCCTAGAAAGGCAGAGACAGAATGGAGCCAAAAGGGAAGACTACATGCTGTTGTCCACATTTCTGTCCTTTTGTTAATACCACTAAATCTGTATAAAAATTCCAGTTTCTGGTTCAACCTTCATGGATAAATAATGGACACGCACTAAAAGCTCAGACGAGTAAATCTATGCGTGTGAGAGGCAAAAATGTTCTGATATGTATAGGCTAAAGCTTCCACAATAGAAAAGGATGAATATCAGTGAATGTACACAAGGCTAAGAAAAAAGGATAAAATAAAAGATTCCTTTAAGAATGATTTTGGTACATAAAACATATCTTCCTAATATGCGACTATACGCTTGAAGAGATTTACCCACATGAAAACAAATGGGTTTACATTTATTGTATTTGGAGAAGAAGAGCTGAATGGAAAAGTGTGAAATTTTCAAATTTCTGTAGATAAGATGGTAAAGTCAAGTCAGGTTTATTGTCATGTCTACATACACTAGTGCAATGAAGTTCTTGCATGCTTGTCTCCTTAGAACAGTTGACAAAAATACAAATAAATAAATAAATACAAGTATACACCACATGCAGCATATAAACATCTCACTTCTTATGATTGACTAAATCTATTGGCACGAGTGCCAGTTGTGGTGTATTGTTTGCCAGAAGGAAGGAATGAGAAAAGTAGCTCTTCAGGGTAGCTAAGGTCCTTAATTATCTGTTGTACCTTTCAAAGGCAGCCACTGAGCTGCCTATATTTTTCCTGAAAATAAGGCAGCTCAGTGTTAAGATTCTGTGCCACCTTCACCACTCTCAGCAGTGCTTTACATTTCTGAATCCAGTATTTTCCTTTCCAAACTGTCAGTGAGGATAGATGCCACTGTAAACCTAGAGAAGTTTTGTGAGAACAGATGGAGAAATGCACACTATCCTCAGATGTCTGAGGAAGCAAAAGTGTTGGTGAGCCTTTTTGACAAGACCTGAAATGTGTTGTGTGTACATGAGTTATGGTCACTCCAAGAAATTTGAAGCTGCTCACTCTTTCAGCACAATTCCCTCAGTCTGGCTTCTGCTTGATGAAGTCAATGACCAACACCTTAGTTCTGCTGATATTAAAGGTGATATTGATGTCCTGGTACCACTGAGTAGCAGAAAATTCACTTCTGTGCAAACCATCTGATCATTTTTAGTGATTAGGCCTATGATGGTGGTGTCATTAGCAAATGTAATGATGGAGTTGTGGCCACACAGTCAGAGGCAAAGTTCATAAGGTGGCTCTGAATACTGCCTGCTGGAGTAGCTGTGCTGAGAGTCAGCATGGTGTAGTGTATGTGGTACTGTCAATCTGCACATGCTGAGGTTTGCTGGTTAGAAAGTCTAAAATCCAATTGCAGGAGATGGCTCTGAGCCCTAAACCAAGAAGTTTGATGATTAGCTTGTGTTAAATAATGAGTTGTAGTCTACAAACAGGACTATGGCATAAAGGTTTCTATTATCCAGATGTGCCAGAATGGTATGAAGTTTAGGAATATGGCATCCTCTGTGGACTGGCTGTGACAAAATGCAAACTGGAGGGTATTAATACTCTGATTTATCAGCATACATCTGCATATTAGTTTTGATGTTTGCACACCATATTTCTGTTTTACATTACATTTACATGATCCATCCATTTTCTAACCCATTTATGCAGTTCAGTGTCAACCCCTATCTTGACAACTTTGGGCACTTGATGGCAATGAACCCTAAGTGCAATATCAGTCGGTGTCAGGGCACAGTTACACATGCACACTCACTTATAGGGGGCCAATTTAGAGTCATCAATAAATCTGATACTGTGGTGCATGAGTCACTGTCTTGCACCCAAAAGAAGATGCTGAGTCCAAACACTTCAAGAAAACCAAGTTTATCCCAATCAAAACAGGAAGAGTCAGGGTATTTATTCAAACGGGCACTACCATTCAATACACACAGACACAGCAAACAAGCAGTGACAAGGCCAAGTCAGTGGCTGAGTTAGAATATTCCTCGTATCAACCATTGGGTGACAGATGCATTATGCGGCGAGGCTGCAAACTTGATGCCACAAACCTGCCACAAACCTGCGGTTGCCTCGCCGAAGGACAAGCAGTCCTCGACAGACGTGTGAACCGCTTTTCACTGTGCAGCACCATTGGGGAGAGTTTCAAAGGGTCTAAAAAATCTTACATCTCCCTCTCAGCTTTGTTTACACCGGTGTGGACGACATAAGTACATCTTTTAAGAGGAACACTTTGAGAGAATAGGAACAGTCCACTCAGTTAATTTGATGCGATTCAAACTCAGGACTCTGGAGCTGTGCACCAAGAGCTCTAAACACATTTCCACCATACCACCCACAGACATTTCTCCTTTTTTAATTGTTTAATATATTGTTTTGCTTTTTATGAACCTGAACTGGGTAAATGGAATAGAAAGTGGACATACAAATGGATCATTCATTGCTTTTATTTCAACAGGCCTACCTCTAGAACTGTTGATGTCAAAGTTGGCTTGACATAGTTGATCTGCCACCAGTTTTTCCTGCATTAATTATTTCTTACACTCCACCATGTCAGATTCCTACTTTCACACCCTTTGAAGTTTTCAGTAGAGCCTTGGATTCTTTGTTGGTAAAGAGAAGTGTACTGGGTACAAGGAGATGAAAACTGCAAATTGCTAGTTTTAAGATGAATGTTAAATTTTGGTTAACACTTTAGTTCAGGTACTACAAAGATGCACCTATTAGTCAGTTACTATTATGTAATAAGACCTTAACATATTCTTCTTTGGGTGTTCATAACACAAAGCATCAGTAAAGTGTTTTTTCATGTCTGTAATGTGCCCTACTAACAAAACTTCACTTTGAAGTAGCCTGAACTGAGACATAGGCCTAACTGAGACATATTTCTCTTGATATTATATATTTAGTATAAGACCTGTGAATCCTTCATATTAACAAGTCGTTTTGCTGTCATGTCAATATGCCACACTTCACAGAGATGAATAACCTATCTAGTGACATTTTACAAGTGTTATGAAGCCCAAATGAAGTGCATGTTAAGGTCTGTTACGGTATGTAAAGAGTAAATGAGCACTCGATGTATTTTTGTGGTATCTAAGGTGTTACTAAAATAAAAAGTACATTTCAAGAGGTTAAAGATGGACAAGTGTTAGGACAAAAATCTGAAGCAAAAATAATCTTCAGAAAAAAGCCAAAAAAAAAATACTTAAAAGCACTCAGCTAGAAAATTGATCTGACAGAATTAAAACTTACTTTTACATGCATGGGCACTTTGAGGCCCAGCTAACAAGAATATTACTCCTCAACTAAGCAGCGTAACATTGAGAAGGCTTAGGCAGCAACCATTTCTGAGACTGAACAATGCAGAAGGTCAGTGAGAAAGGTCTGCCTCTGTGAGGTTTTGGTTGATGATTAACTGGGTCTCAAATAGTTGCAATTGATGATTACATTTATTAACATTTATTAGTTATAATTAAGGCCAAATGAATAAACTAATACAACATACACCTACAGTTGCAGGACAGGTTTCTTTTTTGATGAAGAAAGTGCCTAAATAAAAAAATGTTGTCTTCTTCATTGGGAATGTTGGTTTTCATGTTAAAGCATGAGTTTAATGACATAAAAACAGAGAAGCAGTATGTCATGATGTGTCATTTAATTGAGCTTGATAACAATGACACTGTACCATGAGTCTTTTTGTTTGATGAAAACAATTAAAAACACCACATAATACAGAAAATATAGACTATGCCCCTTTAAAATAAATACTCTCACTATTCACCATCCTGCAGCATTACTTCATTGGGTGTGTAAAGTGTTAGATTTGTTCAAAACATGCACATTTCTTATTTAGCACAATGTTGATTATTTTGCCTTTATGACATCAAAGGTTTTCCTTCTGTTAAATATTAGCGAAATATAAATTGTATTTCTGTAATTTACACTTCTAGAGATGAAACAAATTAAAAAAGAAAGCAAAACAAAACTACAGTAACATAAGTAAGTCTGACACTCTTAAAGTGGAAGGGGGCCCTTGAACAATTTTTTTTCATTTTGTGGCTGGACTGGTAATAAATATTGTATTATAGATAAGTGTGACTTTAGAAACATGATTCTGAAAATTTGAAAGGATGTCATCCTTAATGGGGGCAGCATGGTGGTGCAGTGATAGCGCTGTCTCATAGTAAGGAGATCAGGGTCCTCCCTGCATGGAGTTTACATGTTCTGGTTTCATCTAGATCTTCCGATTTCCTCCCATTGCCCATTGAATTGACAACGCCAAATTGGTCTGTGTGTGTGTGGGTGTATGTGTGTGTTTTCCCTGCGATAGACTGGCACCCTGTCCAGTGTCTGTTTCTGTCTTGCACCCTAAGCTATCTGGGATAGGCTTCAGCCCCTACCGCAACCCTGGTCTGGATTAAGCAGGTTAGAAAATTAATGACCTTTCATTCCAAAAAGCAGATGACTGGGCCTTGATAGTTTCATTCACACTTAACAGGAATATTACTATTCAAATGTGTGGGTAGCATCATAGTTAGCATCTTTGCCTCATACAAGCAGCATTCTGGGTTCTAATAAACCAAGTAGTTGCACATTTTCTTTGTGTATAAAATTTCCTTCTTTGTATTTCAACATTACATTCTCAGTTTCACTTAATCAAATTCATAGTCATGAGCCCTTGGCATAACATCACACCATCATAGGGCACACGCATCCACATTCACATTCACACAATGCCAGGTTGGAATTATTGAATAACCAAAGCTGTAACTAAATCATGGGTTGTGCAAGGGAAACCCACCTAGACATGGGGAGAAAATGCAATAACTCCACAAGGGCAACAATTAGATACAGGATTCAAGCTCAGATTACTGGATTGTTGTAGTAGCAGTGCTAACCTTGTTACCACTGTGCAACCCACACCGTACAGGTTGGGTTAATTATTGACTCTAAATTGGTAAGTGTGGGGGTGTGTTCGAGTGCAATAGACTAATGGCTTGTTAAGGACTTGGACCTGATGCCAAAAGGACATTCTCCCTGCAATGAATTAAGCTAGTTAGAGAAGCTTATATTAAGCTATTAAAGTGGACACTGAATGGTAATGCCTGCTTTCATCTGTAATAGTTTGAAAATTCACTCAGAAGTTTTGTGAGAGTTCAAGAGGAGCGTGTTGAAGACTTAACAACATGCTTATTCCAAATCATACATACCTATAGTACTTTAAATGTGCGCCAAAAACATTTTAACAAATACATTTAAGTATAGTGTAAATAATAATGTAAGATCAAATCATATATTTTATGAATCCACTTGTACCTGTCCTAGTACCATCAAGCCAATAGCAGGTTCCAACCACGTCCATCACAGTGCACACTCCCATTCACTCATACAGAGTATGTGAAGACATCACACAAACTTCAGCAGTTCTGAGATTCAATCCTGGAGCTGTGAGGTGACAGTTCTAACCGCTGCACTACCATGATGCCCAAAAATATAAAAGATCAATGATTCTTTTTTAATATTGTTAAGAGACTAGTATTGTCAGGTGTTCAGGATACAGTGAAATATTTACTTGCATGCCTGACCAACATACAACATGTTGCCATGATAAACAAGAATGTATTAAAATACTTAACTTCATTTTATTTAGTAAAAAATACACACATTAGCTTACCCGATGTACCTCTGCTTCTGTACTCCCATTATACAAAGTAGATTTCTATTACACATGTAGTTAAGCAATCTTTTATCAAAACCTGGAATGTCCTATTCTGACGGAACCTGGGAATTTAAATCTTTTTAGTCTTGAACAGAGGAGGCTTTTGGAGAATTAATCCAAGTTTTGAAAATTCTCAAAGTATCAGTACCTAGCAATTTGATTCCTTATTCTATTACAACCACAACAGTTTGGATACAGTTTTGAAACAGCAGCACCAGTTTCTTTCTTTCTAATGTATTATTATAATTCAACGTAATAAAACATTAATAGTGCTGTGGAAATATACATCATGATGTGACAGTCCAGGTTCAAATACTGCATATTTGGTGGAAGTGGAGAGATGAACCAGAGGCAACAACAAGTGTAAGTGGTGACTGACATTTTGAAAGGACCCGCACACTCAAAATCGATGGACTATATTTGAATGAAAATTTAAAAGATTGATTTTTTATTTCTGGTTTTATTTTCTTTTGAAGTTCATGTAGTATGAGGGTTTTTTAGTGCTTTTATTGTGCTTTTAGTAATTTTAGTGCAGGTGCAAGAGGCCAAACCCCAGACCTTGGCCACCAGTTGTACAGGGTTGGTTGGAGAATGTGGAGCCTTCCCATATAACTGGGCTGCTTATAGGCGAAAGTGTGTGAAGGGAGAGGTTCATTGCATTAGACAGTTTTAATTAAAAAAATAATTTGGAGTATATAGGCTTCAGATGGGCACATTTGCATGTGCCACTCCGAGGTTGATTGGGGCACTTGGCTGATTGCACATTCATGTGTAGTCTCAAGAAGTCATTCACACCTCATATCAGGAGATTACAGCACCTGTGCCCAGATACAGTTTAAAAGGGAGTCTGCCACTGACAGTGGACGTCATTTTTAGAGTGGCAGTATTATGGCTCAGGATTGTTATTAATGAAGAATTAGATTCTGCCTGTGGTTTTAACCTTATTTTAATGGACTATTTATTAATGGATTTTAATCTCTGCACATTGCTGGTTTTTATCATGGATTATTTATTGCACTTTTTTGCATGTTGGGGATTTTAATTCCCAACAGTTTTTGGTTAACTTTCATTTAATAAAGCATTTAAGCAATTTTACACCTACTGTTCCTCTTGCTGACTGTGTGTGTGTCCTCATTTGCTTGGCTCATCCTTGGTCTATGATTATCAGCGGTTCTGGGTTCATGTTGCTAGGAACTGTGGTGCCAACCTGGACCATAACACATGATACTCCAGTATTAATTTATTTATTTTTTACTTTCCTGTCATCTTTCTTCTAATCATACTGAAAGGCAGCACTGAAGCCATGTGTGCGTTCACAAATTATGTACCCTTAAATTTTGCTATCCATTCAAATCTGACAGTTTCATAAATAAGACAGAAATAGTTTTAATGTATTTGTTTGTATATGGAAACAAAGTAGTTGTTCTACATGAAAAAGCAAAGTCATCCAATCCTGACTGTATGCATTGCTTACATCTCAGCTATCTGCATTTTTCTGTCTTCATTCAGTATAGAAAATATCACTAAAAATCAAGGGGCCAGTTGTTGCAAGACAGTTATACTTCATGAAACTATCATACAGAAGGATTTACCTGTATATTTTTATTTGGAAAATAACCTTTGGTCTAAAACTGAGAAGGGCACGCCTTCAGGTATTGCACTATTATAGTGTGGGGTGTGACCATTTTGTTTTCTGGTGACTGGAAATGACAGGAAGGATAGAAGACTTCTTACAGTCCAAGACAAAAAGGAAGCTTCACATCTTTATAAACATGCACATTCTTAATGATGGATGTAAGCGCAGATGTTTAGGTCAGATAGAGGATTTGTTTAAAATGTCAGGTGTTTGTGTTGCAAGGAAGGAACTTTGACTGGACGTCGATCAGTAAATTTGATATGTAGACAGCTGTGTAAAATCTCTTTGGGACACTTCCTGAATAGCCAGACTGCACCAGGTCTACACTTTGATGTGTATCCTTAGCTCTGTCAGGTCCTTCCTCATTACAAGTTACTTTTTCAGACCACATGGTATTTTTTGAGGAAGACAAAGAAAGCAATACAAACTTTTGGGCTTCGGTTTACTTTCTGAACTTCTTTTTGTCCTCCTGGATCCTTATTTTTCCACCTTCTTGAGTGTCAGAATTGATTTGCTAATTTCTTCCGGTCAAGGCCTATATATTCTGGTTAGCCTTTTCTGTATACACTTGAACTAAAGTGACACCATATGAACATTACTCGGGTCTGATGGCTTCTGATGAAGAAAATGTGATCAAAGAGTGTTACCTGCAATTATACATTCTATCTATCTATCTATCTATCTATCTATCTATCTATCTATCTATCTATCTATCTATCTATC
>JANRMT010062791.1:38034456-38045987 GCA_026402145.1 Polypterus bichir lapradei
TTTCATAACTTCTTTAACACAGTACTTCTCCGCTGCGAAGCACGGGTATTCTGCTAGTTATATATTAAAGGACAAATTCATGTTTTTCCCATAAAAATAAGTTGCAAAATAGAAGGAAAACCAAACTAATTACAGAGATTTCTAACCTAAGGTTGTCATTACATATAGAACTTAATCTCTTGAATAAAATAAAACTAATTACTAAGATTTCTAAAACTGATTATGAATATGCTAATTTTCCTAAAACTTTACTTTTTAAAAAATGGATGTCCTTACCAATAGAATTTAATCGCTTGTCCACAAAAAAAACAGCCACAGATTTTTAAGTCATGCCATGGAGAAAAGACCTTTATAATTTTTGCTTTTCTGAGCCTTTAGGAAGATCTGGGCTCTGTAAGATCAGGGTCTAAAGTAAATGCTGACTTCTGGTGGCACATTTTTTGTATTGGGGCTGGGACAGCATGGGCGGATTTTCCATCTGAGGAGCATAAGTGATGTCACTGTTTGCCCAGGGATTCTTCCTCTACTCTAGAGGGGAATTAACATAGAAGTGGTTAGCAAGTGTGCCTGTTTTACCCATCCAAGGCTTTGGCTTGTGTGTGTGACACTAACATATGTACTTTCCTGCTTTTAGACATTTTGCAAGGGAGTATACACAATGTAGCAGTATACTTTGTACATTACAGTTATTCTTATATTTACCTGATTGTGTTTTGTCTCCTTTTGTGTAGTGTTTCTTCTTTCATTGTATGTTTTTCCACATTTTCTCTTTTCATTTTTATTATCTTTATAAAAAACAAATTTTCAAGTAAATAATTCAGAGACAGCACCTCAATTCAAAAGAGGTGTATACTGTATATTATATTTGAAATGATATTTATTTATGTACTATATATAATGGAGAAATTGTTACCAAGGGGGATTACCTTACCTTTAAATATGTAAACATTTATTGCACATTTGACACTATACACATTTTTTATTGCATGCTTTTGTCAGTGTGCTGCGATTATGATGCCTTAACGTTTGAATTTCAGTTTTCAAACTCATCAAGTTCAGCTCTCCTAATGGTGTGGTCAGCATTCAAGCCTGCCTTACAATAACATCATTATTTTAGTAGCCTTGGGAGCTGCATGCAGTAGTAGGCTAATCTACAAAAAAGGGACTTCTTGAATTTTTACTTCTATGTTAATATTTATTTTTTCTTCTGCTTTAATTTATAATACTCTCCTGACATTTTTTTTGGATTCAACCCTGTAAGGGAAAAAACTGAAGAAAATTAAGTGTATTTCTCTTTGCTGATGGTATGCTACTTTTTATTGTAGATCAAAGTTCTTTGTTATTCGTCATATTCATTCTGTTGTATAGATTTTACAGCATTTCTGATTTTAAAATTTATTTTTGCCAGTCAACGCTCCTGCACATCATACTAAATTAGATAACATTTTATTGATTGTTTTAGAACAGTTCAAATATACACATTACATTTAAAAAGAGGATTAAAAGCTCAAAGACTGAAATAATTTCTAAAGCTTTCTTTTGGTGTGAAAATTACTGTTGTTAAAAGTAATATTATTTTAAAATTTTATGTGCTTTTTTTAAGCTTTCCAATATATTAACAGATACTTAAAAAAGAAATTACCTTAGGTTATAGGTTCACTCATCTAAAACTCATAAAAAACATATTCTAAAAAATGACTCGTGGAGATTAGAAGCATAGGATGGAATGGCATTGCCTAAAGTAACAGAATCTGGAGGAATCAAAAGGCAATGGAAATATGCCTGCCGGGTTAGCTTTGGATAGGAAATCTTGTTTGAACTCTGCCCAGCTTTTCTAATCTTTCTTTAACATTTATTCTTCAAAACATTTTATGTATTAGTGATGATGACGATATTATAATTATCTCCAGACTCTATCAGTTGAATCTCACAGTGTGCATCTCTAGATTATCATAAGCAAGAATGGGAAATAGATCCCTTAATTAATATTTCAGAAAAATCAGAATTTAGTCATATGCTATCATATTTTTTTGGGATTTCCACACACTTAATGAATTTTTAGAGGAATTAATTATATATTTGTCAGATAGCTATGTATTTACAATCACTTCTAGTTCCTTAATGGCATAATTTTGAGTAACACCAAATGGAGTAAGATTATACTATGATTAATATGTTGTGAACTCCTACTACATTGCTTACATTTTAATATATCTCTTTTAACTGCAAGAACCCTAAACCACTCTGTGTAACTCAATGTGAAAATGATCACTTCCTAGAAAAATCTGATTTCCCTATTGGCAACAATGTGAAATAGCTTGCTATGAATTTGTTAATCTGTGTTAAAATAACCTGCCAGACCTCTACATCTGCTCTAGTTTTCTTTTAATTTTTTTAAATACTGTATGTGAGGAACTGTCTCATAAGGGGCTACTTGTTTCTCTGCTTTTGTTAACTAAATAAATTGTAGGAGGGAAGTTGAATGTTGATTATGATTTACTATCATTTAAAATAGTAATTTTACAAATTTGGTACTGACATTTATATTGAATTGCTTTTTGTATTTATGGTGATTTGATAAATATGTTTAATAAAACTCAAAAACAAAAATGGAGAAAAAAATATTGCAGCCATACAGAAACCTGTGTTTAGTTAGACAAAATCTGAAACATGGTGCCACTTGACTTTCTCAGCAAGTCATCACACTATGACTAAACTGCTTTCTAAACATAATATGGAGTAGCAAGAACTTTTCAATTAAAAAGGATGTCAGGGACTCATATGTTAGGTAGGAGTTTCTTCTTCCTGTACCCACTGAGGACTAGTATAGTTCTGTTCCAGCTTTGTATCAAGACCTAAGTGCCGCGATCTGTGTCTATAAGGGTCACAGGAAAAGAAAAAAAGAATAATTTGTTTGTTCATTTGTTTTCCCCTTGTGAAGCATTCCTGGAAACACTTTGCCATCCACATCACAAATTCTTGGACAACAACATACAATGAATGATGTTGCTATGCAGATTTCTAGATTATTATAAATAATATTCACTTCAGGGCCTACTAAAGGCCTTAAAATTTTCATAGGAGTGGTATTCACCCAGAAAACATTGGAAACATCACGTAGACAATACTAAATCAGAAATTTATTAACGTATTAGTATGTTCACCCTTTATGTTGAGTAGCACATTACTAGAGTCACATTTTAAGCGCCATTACAGTGGTACCTTGAGATACGAGTGCCCCAACGTATGAATTTTTTGAGATAAAAGCCATCACTAGGTCGATTTTTTGCCTTGAGTTATGAGCCAAAATTCGAAATATGAGCCATCAAAAGAGCTTGTCACCGCACATTCCGAGGAACTGACAACAGAGGAGTTGACAGAACTACAGACGCAGCAACATTCGGAGGTGCTGCAGGAGATCTTAAAGTGAGATAAAGGAAGTGTTTGCAATTTGGGAAAAAGTTTCGAACTTTAAAGAAAAGAAACACCCTGAAAAAGTTGCAACTGAACTTGCAGTGGCACTATTTAATGACACTTGCCTAACACTGGGCTTTATTGAAAAGAAACCCTGAAAAACTTGCAACTGATCGTGCAGCAGTGCTATTTAATGACACTTGCCTAACACTTCACTTTATTGAAAAGAAACACCCTGAAAAAGTTTCAACTGATCATGCAGCGGCGCTATTTAATAACACTTACCTAACACTTGACTTTATTGAAAAGAAACACCCTGAAAAAGTTGCAACTGATCGTGCAGCGGTGCTATTTGATAACACTTGCCAAACACTAGACTTTATTGAAAAGAAACACCCTGAAAAAGTTGCAACTGATCGTGCAGCGGCGCTATTTAATAACACTTGCCTAAATCATTTCAGAAACATTCTAAAGGGGAAGACTAAACAAAGCTCCTTGGACAGGTTTCTATTGAAATACCCTGTGAATGAAAGTGACGAAAGTGTGGCAAAAAAGAAAAAAACTAGTGAAGAAGAAAATTAAGTTAAGCAAAAGTGAAGTGAAAGAAAAACATTACAATATGCTAATCGGCTTCGCCAACATCTGTTTATTTCTTTAGATTCTCTTTTATGTATTAGGTTTTATTTTGTTTGTGTACAATATTTGTTCATTATAAATACATTTTTCTTAAGTTGAAAACATTTAACAAAAAATTGGGGTGGTTTTTTGGGGGCTGGCACGAATTAATCTCATTTCAATTAATTTCAATGGGGAAAATTGATTTGAGATACGAGCATTTTGACTTACGAGCTCGGTCACGGAACGAATTAAACTTGTTTATCTCAAGGTATCACTGTATATATAAAAATATAAACTCCCAGTCAAAAGTTTGGAAACACCCAGAAATGTTCATGTTTTTGGTAGAAATTGGTGTCTTTCTATCAAGCTATCATTAAAATTATTTAAAAATACAGATAAGATAATGCTAAATTTGCTAATGGCTATTAGTGTTCAAAAGGACTGATTTTTAACTTATTATTCACATATGTGTCCTTGAGTGTTTAGAAAGGCGCCTACAAATAAATAAAATTTATTATTATTATTATTATTATTATTATTATTATTATTATTATTATTATTATTATTATATGACAGCAAAGAACCCTTTTCAGCAGCCATTCCTTTAGTGATAAACTCCCTTAGCTCATCCTAAAATTAGTCATAAAAGCTAATTGGTTATTATAGAATACTTTGTAATTGCATTAGCACTGCTGAAACCTGTTATTCTGTTCACTTGGGGTGCAATGTTAGTGGCATTCCAAAAGGTCAGTTCTCAAGTCAGAAAGTTCCAGTGATCTTTCACTCAATGTCTGTGTTCTGTTGCCCATTGTAACCTTCTCTGTATATTTGATAGTTTCAGATTAAGGCTTTTTCTTTGATACTCTGCCTCTAAGGCCAGCATCCCAAAATCATCTTTTCTCTGTTGCAGATGACACTGGTATTTGTCATGCATTTAAGGAAGAAGCCAACTGAACACCTGTAAGGTGCATGTAGTCTTCAGGTTTTTGGTAATCTTTTGCATGAATTATTGTTAATTCTGCAAAAAAAAAAAAAAAAAATGCTGAAATGTTTTTTGAGAAAGGTGTTTCATTTTGCCCGATGCTGGACAACGAACTGACCTTTATGAATGCCACTATCTTGCAACTGTGAACAGAGTAACAGTTTTTAGCGGTGCTAATGCAATAACAAATTTTTCTCTAAATGGCATCTGTAATGGTTTCTCGAAGGAATGGCTACTGAAAATGGGTCTTTGCAGTCTTTTATGAATAATAACTTAAAATCAGTCATTTCAAGCAGTTATACCCATTAGAAAACATTAGTAATGTTGTGGCTGTATTTTTAAACAGTGTACTTTGTGCTAGTGGTGTAGATCTCATGTTTTTTATTTGAGACATGGTTTGTCCATTTGGCATGGTGTAATAATATGCACCTGATCCTTTTCCCTAGTGGCAGCCTTTTTCTCTTCATATGGAGCCGTTTATTTTCGCTGCATCCTCTCAGCATCACTCATCAAATTTACCATTCATACAGTCAAATTATTTTAATGAGAAAATATGGCAGTGGTCGCTACCACATTGGGCTGGTTTACCAACTCCAGCCTAGTGATCCCAGGGTTTTGCTTTCCCACTGTATGCTTCGGTTTATTGTTATTTTCACTCATCCAGTGCCCACCATGTGATAGTATCAGTCATTAGTATTACAGCTATTAACCTCATTCACATAGGCCGAGTGTCTGCAAAAAAGTTGCTACCACATTACTGTTGCCAGTGTATAATGGTGAACAACAGAATAGGCCGATAAGACTCATTTTCTCATTTTTAGACCCTTATTAAAGTTACTAAACAACTTTGTTCCCCTTCCTCAGCTCCAAGATGAACACTTCCCTGGCATTTAGTCTTACAACAGCTCATCTGCACAGTTCAACAGTGCTAAACCTGACAGATTGTGTCTTTATGTACTTTAAATACATACTAAGGTGAGATCATTTCAAGATGATTCCATACTGAATGCTCACTACAAGTGACCCTTTGAGCTGACTGGATCCTTTTTCATTTTCTGTTCTTAGGAGTAGCTACTACCACACCTTCAATGTATCATTTTGAAAGAGTGGTGGAGGGTTGAGGGAAATGCATTGTACTTCAACATTTCCCAGCTAAAGAAGTGTAGTAGCTGATGGCTAGAGGCACCTTTGTGTTGTCTTAACCTCAAGATCTTTTCCTCCTTATCTGCAGGCCTCAGTACAAAAAAACCTCAGAGACATATAATTACACTATTACTGGCGTTTTACCAAAAAAAGTATCAGAAACCTGTGCTGCCCTTTAGTCCTACACTAAATGATTGTGCAGTTAGATGCTCTCAGTATTGATCCCACAGGCTTTAGCTGATTTGCACTGCATTACAGAAATGTGGAAAGGAAGATACTTAGCTTATCCTTAGTACTGACTGCTCTAGGCATATATCTGAAATTTTGAATTTGTCTTTTTTGTGATTTATTTGACTATAAAACATCTTGGTAGCTGCAATAAAGGCATCATAGATGTAATATTTCAAAAGTTAACAACTGCAAAAAACTAAAAAAAAGTGCCAAAAAACTAAAAAAAAAAATCCCAGCTTGATCACTGTCCGTGTTTAGTTTACATGTGCTCCTCATGCCTTCTGATAAACTGCCAACCAGGCCTATTAGAATTGTTTTTTGGCTCTGAATTATCTGCTACACTTGTGCTTAATCCTGTTGCATATTAGAATAATATAAGTTATGATTTTGACAGTAAACAACCAAATTACTTCTGAAGTAACAGAATGAAGTGTGACACGTGCACATGGGTGGCAGCTAAATGGACAGAATGAGGGCAATTCCACACTAAATCAGGGGGTGGCGAAGTGTACTAATCCTTTCTCTCTTTCCACTGCAGACCACTTATGGGAAATTCCACCTGGCCCTGATGACGTCCCTTCCAGTTCCGGCCCCAACAACGTTACTTCCTCTGCTGGCTCTTAAAGCCACCATTTTTAAGTCAGTTCTGTTTTGGACTCTAACCTGAACACATCTGTACATCAAAATTATCCATTTTGCACCCAGGAGCAATATACGGGTGGCTGCCCCAAGCCTTTTTTTTTTGTGGGTCCTTATTATTTGTCTTTCAGAAGTGGCGTAGTCGGCAGGATGGTGGACTCCCAGAAGAACCAAGTGCAGGACCTGACATATAATTAGGTGGGAAAGTACTGTAGCCGAGTTTCCGAGTGGGGAGTATGTCCTGTGGTTTTGGAAAGACCAGGTGCAAGCTCCACCCCCTAGACATATAACATGGTAAACTAAATACCTTGGGGAGTGTGCGGGAGGGGCTAACAGAATCGGGCTGGTACAGATGGCGGAGGCAGAGGGGGCTTATTATACTCGCTTGGAGGAGAGTGCCTTCCTCCCCACCAAGGCAGAGCAAAAAACATGGGGGTTCCCCAGACCAGCAGGTGAGGAGGATAAAACACTGGAGGTTTGACCCAGAGCGGCCAACCCATGAACAAGGCTTCTGTCTATGGGTGAAGATAGGGCACTGGCTAAAGCCAAATGAAAACACTGCCCTCCAAATAGTGGAGCAGGTTGCCTGCTACCTACTTTTAAATAGCCTCTCAGAAAATTTCACCCAGCCGGTCTGGGGACAACAGTTCCAAAACATGGCAGAACTCATGGACCTTGTGGAAGCATCTAGGACAATCATCTTGCAATCTGAGAGAGCAAAACCATCCCTAAGTCCAGGTTTATACTACACGCGACGCATGCTGCAGCAGACGCTCCTGCTACGCAAGTGTTGTACTGTTTATACTTGCGTGCATACTTAACATAAATCTGGAAGAATCCACCAAGTGGCAGTGTGAAATATTATCACAGTGAGAACAGGTTCGGCTTTGCTGTGATGTGAATTGCCTGGAATACCAATTAAATTCCCATGACACCTTACCACAATTTCTTTGAAAAGGATGTTTAATGATTAAATCCATCAATCCAGGAATGTGTCCATTCCAGCAAGCAATGGGCATGAGGCAGAAACAATCCCAGCTCATCACAAGGTGAATACAAGCACTCACATACACTAGCATCATTTTAGTGTCACCAAATCTGAATATGTTTGCAAGAAAACTGGAGCACACTGTGGAAACCCAGCAGAAAAACACGTAAACTCCTGGCAGGGAATACCAGCAACGTGACTCCCTGCGAGACAGCAGCGCTACCGCTCCACCACAGTGTCACCCCCATGTGTGTAATTATTATCAGTATTCATTATTTAAACGAAATTAACGATTTATCTGTAAAATATAACATACATACTTTAATGCATTACATTATGAAAGTGATATCTATACTAATAAAAGGCAAAGCCCTCACTGACTCACTCACTCACTCACTCACTCACTGACTCATCACTAATTCTCCAACATCCCGTGTAGGTGGACGGCTGTAATTTGGCAGGCTCATTCCTTACTGCTTACTTACAAAAGTTAAGCAGGTTTAATTTCGATATTCTACGCTTAGCAGTCATAACTGGAACCTACTTTCATCCATATACTGTATACGGCCATAGCCTGCAGCTTGGTCGCCGTGTGAGGCGGAGTTGCGTCCCGCATCATCACGCCTCCCACATAATTGAGTGCCTGCCCATATGAGGTAAATATTCGCGGGTGAAGGACTGTGCTTAGCATATTCATTAGTGCAGCTACTGCGGAAACCCTCTGACGCTGAACAAGCCTTTGTACACATATCAATAGGAAAGCAAGGTGTAAAGCTTAAGTTTAAATTACATTCATAGACACCCTGCCGCTAAATATTTGCAGGCAGATCCACAACTTAATGCCGGGAATGCCTGTTAAACATCTTAGATTCACGAGTACCAATTTGGGTAGTGATCACTTCGATGAATGAAACCTGTTCAAAAAACGCATTACACAATTGAGAAGGCAGCAAAAGAATATGAAGCGAGTGACGCATACAAGCATATTTATGAGTGCAGCTACTTCGGAAACAAAGCACGGTGTAAACCTAATGTTTAAATTAAGTTCATAGACAGGCTGCCGCTGGCGTTTGTCATGCCCACGACGAATACAATATTCGCGAGATACAAGTTTAATAAGAAGACGCAGGGTTTAAACGAGACTTTTGATCACTTTGTAGCAGAGTTAAAATTGCTGTAACAGAGTTTAAATTGCTGGTATGCCAGGTCTGAGCTAACATTAAATAAAGCCGTGGACATCGCGAGATCGCACGAGATAGCACAAGCACAGCTGAGAAGCTTCGATGCATGTACTCCGAGTGGCTCACATGAACAGACTTTGCAGGACTGGGAAAGGTTAAATTAAGTTCATAGACACGCTACCGCTAAATATTCGCAGGCTAATCCACAACTTAATACCAGGAATGCCTGTTAAACATCTTAGATTCACAAGTACCAATTTGGGTAGTGAACACTTCAATGAATGAAACCTGTTATCTTTACAACAGTTGACAAACACGGAATATAACTTGAACACAACACATCCTCCAAATACGAACCTGATTGAAAGAAATAATGATAATCAAATCCTTGATGACAGCAACACTCATAACAGTGACAAAACAATTACATTGACAATCATGTTACGTTATTTTTAAAATGTTTCCTTTTCTTTTTCATAACTTCTTTAACACACTACTTTTCCGCTGTGAAGTGCGGGTATTTTGCCAGTTAAGTATAAATCTAATAATTCTAAATATGCAGAGAGTTGGAATATCATACATTTAATGTGTTCTGTGTGGTGATCTATTGCTGTTTGCCGCTACTGTCAGGTCAAAAGGAAGCCCCAGAAAAAAAACATGGCACAAACTTTTAAAATGTATCGTGTCATTACGATTGGGAATATGCGACTCTTGAATATAAAAGGACCACGAATGCATCTGTATTTAGGCACTTTGCTTCACCACATCGAACCATTCATCAAATATCAAAGTGCACACATCTATCCCGTAGGATCCTCAAAGCAGCCTTCTGTCACATGTAGACAGTAAACAGAGACTTTGATGTCACATTCCAACTTTTATCACACTGCGCCCGCCGACTTTTTGTTGGTACTGCAACTTGCACGCGTGTTGCGTTAATTTCTGAGGACCTGCTCAGAGGACACGTCAAGTGAATGCTGGGAACGTGTGGCAGCCATGATGTGTGCGCTTACGCATTCTGAGCATGAACTACAAACGTGACCTTAGTCAAACCCAAATGGATTACATCCCAAAAATGTGGCCCCTCTCCTACAAACCAGAGCCTGAGCCGAAGTCCCTGAATATACGGGCACGCAATTCATTTGGGGATGAGGAGAAATGCAGATGGAAGGGGAAGGAAGGGTGGTGTGCACTGACAAATCTTCAGAAGATTCTGCATACAGGAGTGGTAGTTATAAATTAATTTAAAACCAAGGCCTTATTCGACTCCGGCAGCAACATTTCAGTTTTTGCCCGCCGATATGTGCTACCGCAACAGTGGTTAAAAATTAAGACTAGCCTAACTTGAATCCATGGAGAAACCTGCTGATACAGGTCCAGAAAAAACTTTGGAGCAGATTAAGATTTGATTTTATTGGCCGGGAATTAATGAGGAGGTTTGTCACTTTTGCACGTCCTGCCCAGAGTGTCAGTTGCAACAAATTCCTAGGCGGGACCTTTGCTCCTCATGTTCCCATTCCCCTGATTGATGTCACATTAGAAAGAATTGGGGTCAACATAGTAGGACCCCTGGAACCCTCAGCTAGAGGACACAAATATATTTTAATCCTTATGAATTATGCTACCTGATATCCTGAAGCTGTTCCATTGTGCTCAGCCACTTCTAAGGCCATCACACGGGAATTAGTTGGGGTCGTTGTGCCTGTCCTGATGGACCAAGGGACGTCTTTAACCTCAGAGACTTTCAGGAAAACGGCCAAATTACATAAAATAAAACACCTGAAGACCATGGTGTATTATCCTCAAACCGATGGTCTAGTGGAGAGGTTTAATCAGACTCTCAAACAAATGTTTCGCAAGAACTGGGACCAGCTCCTCCCCCTCAACCTTTTTGCTTATTGGGAAGTCCCACAAGCCTATATGGTCTTCTCACCGTTTGAATTATTATACGAATGACAACCCAGGGGCATATTGGACATTTTAAAAGAAGGACGGGAGGAAGAGGCTCTACCCTCCACCAAAAAAATTAGAATACAGTAATCCCTCCTCGATCGCGGGGGTTGCATTCCAGACCCCCCCGCGATAGGTGAAAATCCGCGAAGTAGAAACCATATGTTTGTATGGTTATTTTTATATATTTTAAGCCCTTATAAACTCTCCCACACTGTTAACATTATTAGAGCCCTATAGACATGAAATAACACCCTTTAGTCAAAAGTTTAAACTGTGCTCCATGACAAGACTGAGATGGCAGTTCTTTCTCACAATTAAAAGAATGCAAACATATTTTATCTTCAAAGGAGCGCAGTCAGGAGCAGAGAATGTCAGAGAGAGC
>JANRMT010062791.1:38046087-38056700 GCA_026402145.1 Polypterus bichir lapradei
TCTAGGACGTTCAGAGCAAGTTCGTTTATCCAAAAACTTAACGCCCGTGTGAACAAGGCCTAACTGGAAGTAATTTTTAGTCAGAGGGACAAAAAATAACTAGAATATTCAATTTATTGTTTAGCTTGTGGAGGTTATAAAAGAACCTTGCATTGTCTATGCTATACTAGATTTAGGCAAACATTTTAACACAATTAAAAAAGTACTTCTAACAATTTAACATAACTTTACTAACTAACCCTACAATATACAATATAGTCAAAACAATTGGTAACATAAGTATTCACTTTCTTTAAAATGACACACCTAAATTATCACTGTCTGTGGCGATTGTAGCATAAATGCACCTCTCTCTGGAACGACCAGCTTGTGGTCAATCAGTATCATGGCCTAAAATGATGAAAAAATAAATGCTCCAAGTAAATGAATATCCCTTGAGTCCAGTTAAATCAGTTATTTAGAAATCTAAAGAGTGGTGCACAGCTTTAAATCTACCCATCCATAAGACAAAGAATAGTGGTGGAGGCTACCAGAAGATACAAGGTACAAGTCCTGAGATTGGAGGGACTGTGCATGCAACAACTGTTGTCTGGGTACTTCGCCAAGATGAGCTTTATGAGAGTTGCATAGAGAAGGCCATTGTTCAAAAATTCCACATTGCATCTTGGCTACAATTTGCTAAAAGGCACTTGGGAGACTCTGAAATCAGATAGTAAAAGGTTCTATGGTCTCATGACAAAATGGAGCTTTTTGTCCGTCAAACACAACACCATGTTTGATGTAAACCGAACACCGCACATTATCAAAAACAGACCATCCCCACCGTGTGGTGTTGTTAGCATTATGCTGTGGGGATTCTTTTTAGCAGCACACCCTGGGAGGTTTGTTAGGGTAGAGGGTAAAGTGAATGTCATTTTGTGTTTTACTTTTATAATTAACTAGCCATCCCCCGTGGCTCCACCCGCAAAGTAGTGAAACAGAACAAACTTTAAAAATCAATAAAAAAACAGGTATCACTAGCCAAGCGGAGGCAAGTTACACTCCAAAATGCAGAGGTAGAGCGACTCGAACGGAGGCTGGCATGTGAGTGAGGAGGGCCCTGCCCAGCTCCTACTCCTGACTTCAGGCTTCCCCCACCCCTCGGCCCACAGCCTTTGTCTCGGAATAGCATGAATATATCACTTCTGCAAGCGAACTATGATTTACAGCATGATGAGAGAAGTGTCAAAGCAACTGGAATGTTCAAGCAAATTCTAGAAAAAAAACATTTAAATCCGTTAAGTAGTTCTCTCATTCACTAGCTAAGCAGAAGTAAGGTACGCCCCAAGGCTGGAGCGTGAGTGAGGAGGGCCCTGCCTGGCTCCCTACTCCTGACGTCATGCTTCCCCCTCCCCTCGGTCCACTGCATCTCTCTCGGATTCATGCAAAAAAATTGGAACCACAAGCGAAGTATGATAAGCGTGATAAGAGAAGTCACAACATCAACCGGAATGTTCAAGCAAATTATAGAAAAAAACCTGAAGTCTATTACATAGTTCTCTCATGAAAAGCAGTCAGACAGACAGATGTTGGATTTTATATATATAGAAATTTAGACCACTTTACAGAGATCTGTTTCAACTTTGACATTAAAAAGTCTTTTTCTATTGATAAGCGGCAAAAAGCCAAATTAAATCCATTGTGACTCCATGTTGTGTAACAATAAACTGTGAAGATATCCAAGGGTGTGAATGCTTTTTATACGAACCGTATTTTGATCTTCAAAAACATGAATCACAGTTTGGAGGAAAAGGCTATTTGCATTAAGGAACAGATTTACCCACTAAAGTGACAACTGAGTATGTATTTTCATATACTGTATGTTAAATCTATCTACCCAACCATTTATTTCCTGTATCTACCTTTTCATTTCTGGGCAGAGGTGAGTTTAGCCTTTGTCCTTAAATCAGTATGTGATTCAAGGACTAGGGCTTTGTTTGGTTAGATACAGATATCCCTGTACATTATTTGACCTCTGGGGGTGCACTGACAATTTATACCTCATGCTCTAAACACTTTCTTCATATTAAATCATATTTTGGGTTATTTTGTCATTGCAGGTGCAACCCATAATAGCCCCAAGTGTAAAAAAGCACAAAAGTATCTCACTAAGTTTTAATCCTTCAAGGTGCCAGTGCACAAATGGAGTAATAGGAATATTTATATGTGACAATATACTGAACTTGATACATTAGGCTGTTATTTAAAAAACAAAAACAATTAACTTACCTTACAACTTGAATCATCATGGTTTTAGGAAAAAACCCTGAGTAAAGGCACACATTTTTGTCCTTGCAAAAATGCAAAAAAAAAAAAAACTGGCATCTTCAAACCTTGAATAGAGTAACCGTGGTCTAATCAAAATAATTGGCTAACATGAAATGATGTCCAACCAATATTGTATAATGAAGGCAGTACCCCAGATGACCATCATTATCAAATTCTTTCACATGAAGCCTCAAAACCATGAGGACTGATTTAGATCTTTTATTTTAGGTAGAATGCCCAGTGGGGGCTGGGACGTCTCATGGCCTTGGAACCCCTGAAGATTTTCTTTCCAGTGTATTTTGTTTCAGAGTTTTTATTATTTGTTTATTTTTTTGTTTGTTTGTTTTTTCTGTCCTCCCAGCCACCGGATCTTACTTTATTTTTTGTTATTTAGTATTGCCTATTCTTATTTTTGTTTTTATAAACCTTTCTTTCTTCATCTTGCAAAACAATTTGAGCTACACCATTTGTACGAAAATGTGCTATATAAATAAATGTTTTTGTTGTTGTAATGTAAAATGTTTCATTTGCAAATCTTTCTTTTTCACTATATCCCTTATGTCAGTTATTAAGTCTGGGCAAAATGCAGGATCATAAAGGATTCATATCAGAACTAACTTTTGCTAGTACTACAGTAACTCAGAGACTTCTGCCAACCTAACATAAATGGTTTATAGCTATGGAAGGAAGCCAGTGTGCTCCCCAAAAAAATTAATGTGGATGAAGACAAAGACAGTGAACTCTGATCCCAGGAGTGAAGAGGTACCAGTGCACTCCTCATTGCCATCACATCATAATATGTATAAATGATAAAATGCACTAATAAATTCACTGAAAGCATTAATACAGAAATTCTAGATCCATTTGATCACTTTGTTGTTTGTAGCTTATCGAGAAAAGAAACAATACAGTGTATCACTATTCATTTACATATATGCTAACCCTTACATTTCATTCTTTGCATCTGACATTTTCTATTTCATACAACTTTGTTTTACTCCTGTTGATTTAATGTGGTCCAACTCCAGTTTTCCCTTGACACCAAACCTTGCATTTTTATTTCCTTTTTCTATCTTCACCTCTAATTACACTGTTCATGAATAAACCAGAAAATCAACAGTGTTACTCTCCCCATCACATATTTGTAAAACTGCTGACAAAAGAGGAAAATGTGAAAGGCAAATATCATATCATGAGCATTGTGAATGGCTATACTCATTAAAATGCAAGGTCGATGTTTAAGGTAATTATCCAAAATAAGCCAGTACACAATGAGAAAGTTTTATGTAATGATTAGGAAAAGTCATCTGGAGTTCAGTTTTGCAGGCATCAATATCAACATCAAAGTATGCTTCTTGCTTTTGAGATGTGGTTATGTTTAATTAAAATTTTGTCAAGTTAGATATCCTCAGTCAGAAAGGGCCGACATGGATCTGCTTTCCTTGCCTAGGTTCATTGTGTTCCTGGTGTACAGGATGTCTGCCTCGCAGGACTCATATAAACTAGAGTTGCCTGAGATGTTTTCATTGTCACCAGCATTGATACCATCACAGAACTATCACTCTATGCATGAAAGTTTTAATAATAGTTAAAATTCAAGCTTCTATTCGCAATAATAATATAGTAAACCACCACATTGGCCTGATTTATTACTGGATTAAAATAGTGAAAGTGCCAGTCACACATTCTTTGGAAATTCTTTAAAAATTTAGTTGTAGACTTTCCTATACATCTTACATCAGAGTTTAAGCAATCAGTTTGTTGGTTTAATAGACAAAATACCATTCTATTACAATTCATCAAAGAAGAAGTGGAGTAAGGAAAAAAGGAATTATCTGTGATGGCTAAGATAGCCAAATGCTTTCATTAAATCTGATTGTGGATAATGTGTGTTTTTTCCAAGTATAGCACCTTTCATAGATAGCATTATCACACTGATGCTATGAGTATTAGTCAGACTACACAGCGCTAGTCTGTACCTCATTTCTTCAATTTACTCCTCATTCCCACCTCCTCCTCACCTTGGTTGTCCCACCATCAATCAGTTTCTATAGCTTTTGACTTTATTTTTACTGGTTTTACCCCTTACATTCACTTTTTTCTTTATTTTATAGGCTGCATTTTAAAAGGCAAGTACAGGTCTAAATTGGGACCTAATGTATTCTTTTCTTAATAATCATTTGTAGGATGTTGATTTTATTTTATTTTTATTTTTTTATTTAGCACAGTTCAGTGTTGTGTATTCATTTCCACTATATAATGTACAAGAGCATATTTTATTGTTCCGTTTAGTCTGTATTTCTATTTCTGATGCCTTGGATTGTTTTTAATAACCCTGCAGGCAAACCAAATTTCCCCCTCGAGAGAGCTAAACCTGAATTGAGTGGAATTCTCTCTATATTTTACAGTACGCTGTGATACTAACTGCATTCTGACGCACTCCTTTTCATAGGCAACATTTTTTAAAATTAATTATTTATTGATGTGATGTGTGTCTCGAAACAACTGTATAAAAAATGATTTATGATACATTATATATTAAAAGCAGGATTGTAGTACAGTTAACCCCCACATGAAATTGGTGAGGTAATAGCAGATAAAAAACCTTTCATATGCAAACCAGTGAGGGAATGCTTAGATAAGAAAGAGAAAAGGTTCTCTTTAGGATTTTATAATCATTTTTTTTTTGTTTCATTTTCACTGAAATACACAAGCACAAGAGTGTACAAATGGATTTCCCATGAGTTCATCTTAATTTATAATGTTGAGTTTACAAGATGATCAAAAATGCAGACAGGTATTCACCACTGAGCTGAAAGTGGGCTTACTTTTATAAAATTAGATGCAAAGCCATGGTTCTCATGTTTTCTGGTGTTAAGGTACTATAGAGTAACATTCTAAAAAAACCTTAACACAAATCAAAGTCTTAAGGGGCCAAACCCTAAAATGGAAGAAACAAGGAAGGAAAGCAATTGAGTGTTAAAACTGTGCCAATAGACATGTAACCATACTTTATTATTTTTTTTTTTTTTAACCTGCATTGTCATTTGTAACCCACTTAATCCAGACCAGGGTTGCAGGGGTTGCTAGAACCTATCCCAGCTAGCATAGTGCACAAGGCAGGAACAAACCCAGGATAGGTCACCAGTCTATCGTAGGGTGAACACACACACACAATAGGGCCAATTCTTCTAACTCACGGAGTGAGCATGAAAATTCCACACAGGGAGGACCGGAGATGTGAACCCTGGTCTGCTTATTGTGAGGCAGCAGTGCTAACACTGTGCCACCATCCCACCCACTCTGCATTGGTAAAATGTAATCAAGAACTACCAGGCAGTGGAGCACAGTGGTTAAGGCTTTGGACTTTAAACCCAGAGGTTATGGGCTTAAATCCTGCTACTAACACTGTATGACCATGAGCAAGTAATTTCACCTGCCAACATTACAATTCTAACCAATTCACTAGTGTCACAGGCACTGCCTTGACGGACCACAATAAGGACCACTGAATTTGTGCTGATCCTCTGCTAGCTTTCCAACACTCTGGAAAAGATTTCATTGGATAATGTTTTTCTGAGCGATGATTGGACTGTTTCTGCCCTTAATTACAGTTATACAGTTATAATGTTGTTGGCACAACTACCTTGGGGAGAAAAAAGCCTTACCTGTTAGTGAACGTATACTAAAGATTAAACAGGAGTTACTTTGAAATGGATAACTTCTGCAATTTGAACTCATTTAGGCTTTAATCAAATGATAAATGAGAGCCAAACAACTTAAATGAGACTGTTTGTTGGCATTTGTTTAAAATGTTTGTCATTCAGTAGTCAAACACAAGTAATTTACAGACACACTTAAAACACTATTACCCCAATGCTTTGGCTTAGTTGAGATGTACCCTTTTTTGTCATCAGCCTTAACATGCCAACATATCCTTTTAATTCCTGTTGATTAAATTAATACAATGAAGTACTGCATAATATGACATGCAATTTGTTATTAATTAGCACTCTGCATTGGGTAAGGGTTAGGCATTTTAGTGCTTAGTGTATTTTGCAGGGTTGATTGTATTTTTGATTGGACTGATTTTTTATGCTTTGCTGATAGCAACATATGTTTGATTTTTGTATATTAACTCTATTATTATTCATGTATCAGGATATAAAGAAAATATCATTATAAAAAAAATAAGTGATTTCTTTGGCCTAAATAAACGGCAGTTATAGCAATGTCTATTATAAACCTAATGCTTACTACACAACAAGATCGTAACAAAAATTTTGTTTGTGTACTGTAGTCACTAATACATGTATTATAACAAGCAATAAAGTCTCTGTTTTAAAGTGTTCTCTTTCTTTTAATAACACATTGGCCTTGATCAAATACTACCAATTTGTTCGTTTTCCCCAGTCTTTTTTGTAAGCGTATTTTATCTTGTAAACTGTTACACAGTATCATAATTTCTTGTTAGTGTCTTACTATATTGATGAAAGAAAATATATCACCTTAACTTTACAAATCATCCTGCTAATACACAATAACAAAATGTCCTTCAGTGCTGGCGTTGGACTTTATGGATACAAGGTGAATCTTTATCAAGAAAATATATTTCATAGAGACCTTATGTGACAGGGACAATTAGCACTGGATAAAACCTTCTGCAGAGGCAATGCAATTGAGAGGGTTTTGTTAAAAGATACTGGAAAAGGGGACTGTTTTACTTATGTGTTTTTGAAATAATATGTGTTAAATATTACATTTTGTTATAGGAATGTAATACTTTTTAATAACACTGTAATGTGCACTGACAAATAATAAACAAGTGTACCATAATTCTGAGATTATATTGTGACACACGTGCGCTTAGGAGGCAGCCAAAGGGTCCAAATGAGAGTAAAAGTAATACTGCTGTTATTGTTAATATTATACAGTACACACATACATTTGGACAGACAGTGTACATTTATAATACTGAACTTGTAAAAGTTACCTTTTTTTTCACTTTTATTCTCTCACGATCACGATACATACTGCCGCCTTAGGGATCTAACGCTGTTAGTTTTTATTTGAAACTAGGAAAAACTGTAGATGTGAGTAGTGTTTTGAGGCCATGGAACTGGACATTCTCTAATCTGGAAGGATAAAAGCTGACACACAAACGCTGGTGAATCTGCCTTCTTCGTATCTTACCATCACTTTATTTTTTTTAATTCAGTTTTATTGAGTGTTCCTGCTCACGCAGAATTAGTATGCACCATATGGTTTATAATGTCAAAAAAAAGACGTAGGTATATGTGACATTTTGAAGAAATTATTTTATGACCCGATTAGTACCAATCACAAAATGTCATCACACTAATACAATATTATTTGAAAACAAACAGCATCAGATGGGGTGTGAATTTACGCTGGCGCCATTACTCAGAGTCAGATCAGGAGAGGCAGGCAGGTAGGTAGGTGGGCGGGGGGTGGGGGGATGATACAGCATGATCGTCATTGACAGAATAAAACTGAGTACCATAAGTTTATACCCAATGCCCTATATATTTGTCTCTTTCTTTTTATACTCCGTTCTTCGTTGACATCGTGCACCAGAAGGCGTGAGCTTATTCAGTGCAGCAGGATCAACGCACATGTACTGTGCAAGGCATGCTTGGGGCCACTGTGAAAAGAAGAGTGTTCATGGCTCATATTGCAGAGGAACTTCGTTGTTGCATCTTACAAGAAAAGGCGATGGAAAAAGAAAAGAAGGATGCAACATCGACAAGCTTCTGTTCCAAGACAGCCGCTTCCCCTGGAAAGTAGTGCGCATTGCAACAGGTACACATGTCGTAATGTAGAAAAGACGGTTCTTGCAGCACGGAGAAAAAAAAGAAAGAGACAAATATATGGAACATTGGGTATAAATTTATGGTACTTGTAAAGGTTAGCTTTTTTCAGTTTTATTCTGTCAATTAAGATCACGTTCTAACAGCCCCCCCGCCTGCCTGCCTGCCTCTCCTGATCTGACTCTTAAGTAACAGCGCCAGCAAAATTCACACCCGATCTGACGCTGTTCTTTTTAAAATAATATTGCATTAGTGCGATGACATTTTGTGATTGGTACCATTCAGGTCATAAAATCATTTCTTCAAAATGTCACATATACCTACGTCTGTGTTTTTTTTTTTTTTTTTGGGGCATCATACACCATAAGGTGCATACTAATTCTGTGTGAGCAGGAACACTCAATAAAACCGAATTAAAAAAAAACAATGTGACGGTGAGATACGAAGAAGGCAGATTCACCAGCGTTTGTGTGTCAGCTTTTATCCCTCCAGATCAGAGAATGCCCAGTTTCATTGCCTCAAAACAGTACTCACATCTACAGTTTTTCCCAGTTTCAAATAAAAACTAACAGCGTCAGATCCCTAGGGCGGTAGTATATATCGTAATCATGAGAGAATAAAAGTGAAAAAAAGGTAACTGTTACAAGTACAGTAATATAAATGTACATGGTCTGTTACAGATGCAAACCAAATGTATGTGTGTACTGTATCATATCTATACTAATAAAAGGCAAAGCCCTCACTCACTCACTCACTCACTCACTCACTGACTGACTCATCACTAATTCTCCAACTTCCCGTGTAGGTGGAAGGCTGAAATTTGGCAGGTTCATTCCTTACAGCTTCCTTACAAAAGTTGGGCAGGTTTCATTTCGAAATTCTACGCGTAATGGTCATAAATGGAAGCTGTTTTTCTCCATTTACTGTAATGGAGATGAGCTTGAAAGCCGTGGGGGCGGAGTTTCGTGTGACATCATCACGCCTCCCACGTAATAACGCAGTACGTATAAAACCAGGAAGAACCCCAAAAAGCGCTCAAGAAAACATGCATTATATAATTGAGAAGGCAGCGAAACAATAAGAAGCGAGCGAGTGACATATACAACCATATTCATGAGTTCTGCTACTTCGGAAACAAAGCACGATGTAAACCTAATTTTTAAATTAAGTTCATAGACAGGCTGCCGCTGGCGTTTGTAATTTAGTGCCTGCCCATATAAGGCCGTCCGTCAGCGGCAATCCAATAGAAACACTGCCACTAAATATTCACGAAGGACTTTGCTTATGCAGAGGAAGATGAGATAGTCAGGGTGGTGTTTGGCACAAACTCAGCGAAACTGCGAGAGAAAGTTTTAAGTGCCGGGATTTAGGTAACATTAGATACAGCCATGGACATAGCACGACATGGCACCAGCACAGCTGGGAAACTTCGATGCATGTACACCGAGCGGCTCACGTGAACTGACGCAGTGCACAGACAAAAAGCAACAGTTCCAAAGAGCGCTGAACAAAAACCGAATTACACAATTGAGAAGGCAGCAAAAAAATATGAAGCGTCTGATACATACAAGCATATTCATAAGTGCAGCTACTGCAGAAACAAAGCACACGGTGCAAAAAGTGAATGTCCCGCTAAAGGAAGACAGTGTAAAAAAACAACCCGTGCATGCAGTTTGTCACATCTCAGATAAAGAGGAAGATGAGCTGTTTTTTGATGCAGTAAGAAACGAATCGATAAATGAAACCTCTTATCTTTACAACGATTGACAAACACGGAATGTAACTTGAACACAACACATGGTACAAATACAACCCTGATTGAAACAAATAATGATAATCGAATCCTTGATGACAGCAACACTCAATAACACTCACAAATTACTGTATATTGACAATCATGTTACGTTATTTTTAAAATGTTCCCTTTTCTTTTTCATAGCTTCTTTAACACACTACGTCTCCGCTGCGAATATATATATATATATACCCCGATCTACATACTCTCAAATAGATAAGCCACACACCGTGGCGCAATTGTAGAGGCTTCGCCTCTATTGCCTACATCCGAGGTTCGATTCCCGAGAGGGGATGTACTGAGTATGTACGCGTGCTTCTCGGTTCATTTTAACCTCGCATCTCCTTGGTTTGATGTATGAAAAAATATGCGGTTAACGCAGAATCATGTTACGTTATTTTTAAAATCTTTCCTTTTCTTAGCACAAGCACAGCTGAGAAGCTTCGATGCATGTACTCCATAACAAAAAATAACGCATTTAATCACACTTTCAACTCCAAGCAAAGGGGAACTTTTGTCAATGCATGATTTCCTGATACATCGATTACACTGATGCACACATCACAGCAACAAAAATGTTAGAGTCGGAATGAAGCGCGTTCCTACGCCTGATCGGAGGAAAATTTCATTTCAAAAAACTACCCGAGCGAAGCCTTGATAAAAGCATGGTTTTGTGCACA
>JANRMT010062791.1:38065836-38076143 GCA_026402145.1 Polypterus bichir lapradei
GAACTTGAAAAGAAATATTTTTTGGAATGTGATCGCGCAAGTCAGTACATCGAGCCCGCGTGCTATTGTGGTTTTGCTTGTGTGCTTCAGTAAGTTACCGTCCCCTCGCTCTTACTTTTACCGTTCATCTAATGAATACACTGAGTATGGCTTTACCAAAACAATCATTGATCGCGAATAAAGTATCCATTATTCATGAAGCTTCAATAGGTGAATAGGTGATCTGTCTTTCTGCGTTAACCGCATGCGTTTTCATAATTCTCAAACTAAGGGGATGCGAGGTTAAAATAAATCGAGAAGCGCGCGTACATACTTAGTGCATCCCCTCTTGGGAATCGAACCTTGGACGTGGGCGCCACAGGCGAATCCTTTACTATCGTGCCACGGCGTGTGGTTTATCTATTTGAGCGTAGCAGTGTAATTCGGTTTTTGTTCAGCACTCTTTGTCTGCGCACTGCGTCAGTTCACGTGAGCCGCTGAATATGGTTTTATATGTCACTCGCTCGCTTCTAATTCTTTCGCTGCCTTCTTAATTATATAATGCATGTTTTCTAAAGTGCGTTTTGTAGCTCTTCCTGGCTTTCTACGTAATGCGTGATTACGTGAGAGGCGTGATGATGTCATACAAAACTCCGCCCCTCCAGCTGAACTCCATTACAGTAAATGGAGAAAAATAGCTTCTAGTTATGACCATTATGCGTAGAATTTCGAAATGAAACCTGCCCAACTTTTGTAAGTAAGCTGTAAGGAATGAGCCTGCCAAATTTCAGCCTTCTACCCACACGGGAAGTTGGAGAATTAGTGATGAGTCAGTCAGTGAGTGAGTGAGTGAGGAGTGAGTGAGGGCTTTGCCTTTTATTAGTATAGATAGATTATCAAGCACCATTATAATCTCTGCTCATAGCCAAAATAAGGCAACTGAGCAGTTATTTACCTATGGCACATGCCATTTCAAGCTAGAAGCAATGTTTGATCCTACAGATCAGTGCTTTGATACCCTCGTACTGTTTAACAGGATAAAGAGTAAGACATTTTGAGTCTGAAGTGGATAGAATCCTATAATACTGAAAAAGCTTGTTTTGACAACAACTGGCGAAGATCTCCTGAACTGAGAGTAGCGCAGAACCAGTGATTTTTGAATAGATACTTTAATCCCCTACATGGCTTTTGTGTCTCGTTTCAATGCCTTTCCAAAGAAAGAGTAAATCAATAAAAATTTAAAGAATATGCATTTTACCAACCACTTCATGAATAATAATTTTAAGATTTGGTTGAAAACCATAGCAAAAAGAATGGCAAAAGTTATTTCGCCCCTAATGTTGCAAGATCAAGTGGTATTTACTTAAGGAAAGCAAAAAATGTATTAAACCATTGATCAGTTTTCAATCCTATCTCTTGATCCAGATAAAGTTTTTGATAGAATCAAATGGGGACATTTTTACAATTTGACATTGTTCATCAAAACATGTGGCTATTAGTATAAGCAAGCTAATATTTAGTGGATCGTAAGGGAGGGCCCTGGTAATGAAAAAATCTCTTTATGCAGAGGGTATACAGGAAGAGTAGGGAGAGAGCATATCTTATTCAACTTTTCAGACATTTATTTTGAGGCATCAGTGGTTGCAGAACTCAGAATCAAAAACAAAATTAAAACAAACAACAAATTACGATGAAAATGTTAAAGAAACCAACAAACTAATAGAAGCAAGCAAAAGAAAAAGATAAAAGGAAGCTGAAAAGCAAGGCAAAGCAATCTAATGGCACAGTTGGGAACTGTTGCAAATGGCGGTTTAAATAGGGATGTTTAGATAACACAGGTTAGACAGCATGTAGTAAAATTACAATGTAGGCTACCTAAAATTGTACTGCCATGATGGAGAAAGGCAGCTGTTATTGGTGTAATGTGGAGATGAAGAGACAAGCTGAAAAACCTACAAATTGGCAGTACTGTAGTCATAAATCAGAAAAACAAACAAACCAAAATACCTAAGTCCAAAAAATTAATGAAAAAATGTATCCTAATGTATTGCAAAAGAAAATCACTACCCTAAAGCCCAAAAGATTTCTTTTTATGTGTAAAATCTAGGGGAAGTGCACCAGAATCTTAAATATACACATTGTGCTGTAATCATGACAAGCAGCTTCCAGGTGTCATAATGTAGTGTTCTCCCATTTGCCACCTGTTTGAGAAGACAGCTATTTTTTATAAGAGATCAGGAAGTGAAACTTGAGTTAATTCAATACCAAAAAGCCCACAAATCGCAAGTGTAACCCCCAAAAGACTAAACCAAAAGTCTTTGTGAAAAAAAAAATGCAGAGATTTGCTAACCAGAAAAACAAGAAAAGAAAACTGCACTGAAAAGTTTTATGATTCGTATGGGCAATCTCAGACAACCAGGAAGCACACTTCACTGACCTTTATACTGTTGTGGTAATAACATCATCCTCTCACTAATACAGCCTTGACACGACATAGCAGGCTGTAACAGAAGCTTTAGCAAAAACAAAATGGTACCCCAGGAGTATCCAACAAACTGAAGATAAAAATCAAACATTAGAACTGGAGGCTTTGGGCTTCACAACCTTAAACTGCATATGAACTTTTTTAAAAGCCCAAGGAAAACTAAGAATAAATTGAATAAAGCAGCTGATTAGCACAGGTAGCCAAGCAGATGCATTGCTAATCACAATATGGCTGCCAAAGCCCAAATGAAAACAAAATGATACAAAATTGATTGCAATAAATAACATTACTTCAAAAATGTGTACATTATACTAAAATATGCATAAAATAAGAAAAACATCCAAGTAGATGTAATAAAGCACAAAAACAGTAACCATGTGGCAAAATCACCAGAATCATTTAAAAAATACAGTATGTTTAACTGTTGTCACAGATGTCTGGGGTTCTTACCTGGCCGGGATGCCTGGAGGGGCCAGATAGAGACATTAAAAGCTTCCAGGTCAGGAGGGCACAACTGCCCTGGAGCAGGAGAGGACCACGGGAGAGGAGGAGAGACTTTCCAGCTAGTTGGGACCCGTGGCCACTGCCAGGGGGCGCCTTAAGCCTCCTAGATCCCGGGAGAACTTTACTTCCGCCACACTTGGCAAGATGGCGGAGGAACCTGCCAGGGACGCCCGGAGTGCTTCTGGGGCAAAGGGCAGCACTTCCGCCACACCAGGAATTGCTGCCGGAAGTGCGTCACCAGCCACCTGGAGCACATCCGGGCGGGAATAAAAGGCGCCGCCGCCTAACAGTCGGGGAGCTAGAGGCGGGAGCGGGAGCAGGAGCAGGACGAAGCTCCCAAGAGGAGATTGGCGGCTAAAGACTGAGGAAAAAGAAAGTTTATTGGGAAGATTTAATTGCTGTGTGCATTGTGTGTGGTTTGGGACTTTATTCCTGTATTTGGAGGTGTGTAATAATAGTGTGACTTTTTAAAGATGTGGTCTCCGACTGGTGGTTTTCGGGCAAGTCTCACACTGTTATAAAGTACACAACCATTGAGATCCGTAGTTTTTCTGCTTCCTGCACAGCAACCAACCAGGATACCAGACATGCAATGTGCACTAATTATATGGTGGTCCAAATAATAAAACGAGTGTTAAGCAGACAGACAGATCTTGAAGCAGAGACACACTTATGGTGTGTTTAAACTTTATTTATAAATGACACCATAGTGAATTACCATAATCTAAAATGATTTATATATTTAAAGGAATCATTTTAAATACATTCACTTTTTTTGCAAGATACCTAAATAAAAAAGTGACGTTGTGTGTTAGTGGTGAAAAATTGCTGTATTATCTACTTCTCCCAATACAGTGGATTCAGAATGTATTCAGACCCCTTCACTTTTTTCAAATTTTCCTATGTTGCAGCCTTATGCTAAAAGCATTTAAGTTCACTCAGTACTCCCTGAATGACGAAGCAAAAACTGAAGATTACAAATTTTTGCAAATTTATTAAAAATAAAAAAGTGAAATGTCTTTTTCTATTGCACTTGATATTTGTCTCAGGTGCATCCCATTCTATTGATGACCATTGAGATGTTTCCACCCATTGTTTAGAGAAAGAAACACACCTGTCTATAGAAGATCCCACAGTTGATGATGTGTATAAAAATACAAACCAAGCCATGAGGTTGAAGCAGCTGTGTGCTTAGAGACAGGATAGTGTTAAGACACAGATCTCGGGAAGACTACAGAAAATTATGTAGTTCTCAAGAATACAATTTATTTTACAATACTTAAACGACAGAAGTTTGGAACAACCACAACACTCCCTAGAGCTGGCTACCCAATCAAACTGAACAATAGTGGGAAAAGGTCCATGGAAAGAGAGGTGACCAAGAACCTGATGGTCACTTTAGCTAAGTCAGGGACCTTTTGTGGAGATGGGAGAAACTTTCAGAAAGACCATCATCAATGTCTGCAATCACTCCGTGGATCTGGGTTTTATGACAGAGTACCCAGACAAAAGCATTTCTTCAGTTAAAGACACATGGATGCCAACTTGGAGTTTCGAAAAGGCACCTAAAAGACTCTCAGACGTTGAGAAAAAAGATGCTCTGGTTTGATGAATCCAAGATTACTCTCCTGACTGGAGGAAACCAGGACTGCTCATCACCTGTGTAATGGGATTGCAGTGGTGAAGCATGGTGGTGGTTGTATCATGCTGTGGGGTTGTTTTTTTTCAGCGGCAGGGATATGAAGACTAGACAGCGTTGAAGAAAATTTGAAAAGCGCAAAGCCCATGGATGTTCTTAATAAAAATCTGCTCCAGAATGCTCTAGATCTCAGAGTGGGCCGAAGGGTTACCTACCAAAAAGACAACACATGAATGGCTTAGGGACAGCTCTAAGAATGTCCTTGAGTCACCCAGCCACAGCTCTGACTTTAACACTATTGAAAAAATTAAGACCTGAAAATAGCTGCCTACTGTTGATCTCCATCCTGCCTGACAGAGCTGTCAAGGATCTGCAGAGAAGAATGGCAGAAAATCCCCAAATCCAGGTATAATCACTGCCAAAGGGACTTCAACATAGTACTGAGTAAAGGGTCTAAAGACTTGTGTCAATGTGATATTTCAATTTTGCAATTTCAAATTTGCACAAAATTCTAAAATCCTGTTTTTGCTTTGTCATTCTGGGGTATTGAGTGATGCTTGATAAAAGAAAAAAGTAATTTAGCACAAGGTTGAAGCACAACAAATGTAAAAAATGTGAAACAGTCTGAATACTCTCTAAATCACTATATACTGCATGTGCACAAGTGTGAGTTTAGTGGTTGACAGCCAGCCTTCAAATTCCTGTTTGAACTTCTCCACTGTTACAGCTAAAGAAAAGGCTTCTGTGTTTGATTCTTCAACTCCACTCTGATCCTGTTCACCCAATGTGACCTCTCTCTGACTCCCTCCAGTCTGGTTAAAAAGTCCCAACCTTTTTGCTACATCCCCTTTCAAATTCTGAGACATCTCCACAGGCTATCCGACTCCTGGAATAAATCATTCCAGAGGGTAAGTGCAGCATTTCAGTAAAAGATTATTTCAGACTGCAGGGGGCTGGCGCCCTGCCCGAGGTTTGTTTCCTGCCTTGCGTCTTGTGTTGGCTGGGATTGGCTCCAGCAGACCCCGTGACCCTGTAGTTAGGATATAGCGGGTTGGATAATGGATGGATGGATTGTTTCAGAAGGTCACCCAGCTGCAGGCACATAGTCCATGCTAGTTTCTGTTGAAGATTTGACACAGCAGAAGTTAATTTGGTGGCATCAATTTCAGTCTTCAAACACATTTTCCGTGGCATCTATCTGTCAGTCCACTCATATAACGTGGGTCCTGTTTTGATTTATTACATTTTAACAGTTGAACATTAGTTCTGTAAATATGTTTGATATTGTAACGCAAACATAGAAGTTCATGAATCCTAATAATATTGTAATCAGTGCAGAGATGAAAAAATGTGACACTATACAAAAATGTTAATGTAGCCATTTGTTACTGTCATATTTATTTATTTATTTAGCCATTTGCTACTGTCATATTTATTTATTTATTTAGCCATTTGCTACTGTCATATTTATCTTTTAATAACAATTGGGCTTCTGTTCAATCTCCACATTCTTAAATCAACTTCCTCACTATTAGGGGCCAACAAGGAACAGCCACTACAAAGCACTCTGGCTGACTCTCTAACAAACTACGAAAAAATGGACTTGTTTCACTTCTTCCCACTCAGCTCCTGTGTGCCTATAATAAATACATCTTGTTCTATCTTGCTCAAGACATCTTCAGACTTTTAGTCTTTTCCAGTCTCTCAAACATCCTCCTTCACACTCCGAGATACTCTTTTAAATCCATTTTATTAGCCTGATGAGCTGGATGAAGAATGTTGCTTCTGCTTCAACAGTATTGCAAGTATGCCCTGCCATTGCACCATCTTTAGGACAAAGATGTTGTTTTCAATCACTGCTTGAAATACTGGACTTGGAAGTGCAAATCTTGCTTGGTTTAAAAGAAATGTTATTTTTACATAAATACATAACATAACATTTTCGTACTTGTATAGTCTAGTTCAGAATCACAGGGTTGCCTCAGCAGCACTGGATTCAAGGCTGGAATCTACCCAGGAAATAGTGCCAGTCCATGACATAGCCCTTTCATGATCACACTCACATGTGGACAATTTGGATTTTCAGATTCTGTCTGACACTCACATTTTTGAGAAAAACCCCCACACACACAAAATGAATGTGGTAGTTCCTCACAGATGACTACCAGATGACACTAACAACTGCGCATAACTTTTAACACCCACATGTTGAGTTGGACTGCATAATAATAAGTTATTTACATAATAAACATTAATTGAAAATAACTAAAAATAACTGTTTGGAGAAATGTATAAAATGGACGTCAACGCAATTTGATTCCAGGTGACATTATTAAAGCACACTAACAAATATACTCATATTCAAGGTATCTCCTTGGCTTTTTTTGTCAGGTATTTACAATTTGTGTTTGTCAGAAGGCATGCAAAACTTCCCAGCCATGTAGCTAGTGGGTTGAATTTTCCATATCAGACAGTTGCTGTGGAGAAAAACATGTATAAGAATAACAAAAAGGTTCCCCTGCATGTTAAAATGTTTTAACTTTTAGATTTTGTGCCTTGTGATGATGTGCCTGCTGATTTTGAAGAGATTCTGAAAACATCCCCTTCAGAGTAGGAAGTGTCCAAATCAAGATATGAATAGTTTAATCAATGCCTGTAAAAGTTACTGTGGAAGAATTAAAGTGAGGTGCTTTTAGACTTTTTGCAAGGGATAACGTAGGACTATAAATTGTGCAGTATTTTTTTTCAATATTTGTGTTTGTGTATGTTTATATGTTTTGTTTTGCTACATTTTCTTTTTTATGTTTAATATTTTTACTGTAATTACTACTGGCAGGAATACCTGCATGATGCACGAGCTGCTGCAGATTCAAAAAGCAGCGTCATGTGTTGTGTTCATCCAGCTGAGGTAGACACATCATCATTCCTCTTTTCTAGTCATTACACTGACTCCCTGTACAGTACACGTTGTGTTTAAATTCTTAATGCTATTTTACGGAATAGTCAGTGGGTTAACATCAATGTATATGGAGAAACTCATGAGGTCTTTTGCTTCTTCTCGGCCACTCATGTATGCTAGTGAGCAGTGTCTGGTGATGCCATCTCTGTGTAGTGTGAAATCTCAATCCAGACTCTCTTTATGTGTAGCTGCTAGCAGGTGAAAAGAGCTGCCCATCTCCATCTGAACTTCTGAGTCCTTCACTGTGTTCAAGAAGCTTTGATAGGTTCTTGTAATTTAGGAAAGTGTAACTATGGTCTGATGTTGTTCTGTTTTTGGTTTAAAGTTTTTCAATTGTGGTGATGAATTTTGTAAACTTATCCTGTAGCATTTGTTTCCAAACTGTCCCGTAGACTGACGTTGACTCAGTTATGTTGATCTCTTTTTAGTAAGTCACCGTGATAAAAGAATCTAGTTAGAATTAACATTGTTAAGATGAATATCATCCCTAAGCTTCTCTTTTTATTTCAAAATTTTCCAATATACATCAATAAATCGTTCTTTAAGAAATTAGATTCAATCATAACCACATTTATTTGGTATTCAAAACATCCACATATCCAAAGAGCGACTCTACAAAGACCTAAGACAGAAGGTGGCATAGCTCTAACTAACTTTAAATTTTACTACTGGGTAGCAAACATACAACATATAAAAACCTGGACATTGGCACAAGTAGATGAACATATACAGGCTTGGTCTGCAATAGAAATAAAATCCTGCAGTTCCTCTTTAAATTCCATGCTTTGCGCCCCAATAAATGCAAGTTATCGCCAATATACTAATAACCCAATAGTGCTTCACTCACTCAGAATATGGAACCAATGTAGAAAGCATTTTAAGATAGAGAATCTTTTATCTGTGGCACCTCTGCATGACAACCACCTCTTTCAACCCTCGCAAATATATGCAGTTTTTAATATCTGGAAAAAATTAGTGATTAAATCACTTAGAGATTTGTACATAGACAATGTTTTTGCATCCTACGAACAATTACATTGTAAATGTAACTTTCCAGCAACACATTTCTTTCACTATCTTCAAATTAGAAACTTTGTTAAACAGAACCTGCCCAGTTTTCCTTACCTCCCACCTCCCTCCATGCTGGAAAATATATTGATCAGTTTCAAGGACGTAGACAGCATCTCTGCAATTTATAAAACCATTTTACAGTCCCTCCCATTCAAAGATCCAAGAGGACAATGGGAAAAGGATCTCTCCCTCAACAAAAGGAGTGGAAGATAGCAATGCAGAGAATTCTCTCGAACTTCATATGCACATCTGTCTCGCTTAAAATTGTCCAAAATGTTTCCAGGGCAAGATCCAACCTGCGAACGCTGCAATCAAGATGCAGCCTCACTGGGTCACATGTTTTGGACATGCACCAACTTAATATCATTCTAGACCTTAATTTTTAAGTCCCTTTGAGACAGCCTTGGTGTCACAATCCCTCCTAACCCATTAACAGCTGTGTTTGGTGTTCTTCCAGATGGGCTTAAAGTGGAGAAGGACAAACAAAATGTGATTGCCTTCACTACACTATTGGCACGCAGACTTATTTTGCTAAACTGGAAGAATCCTAACTCTCCTCTTTTAAGTCAGTGGGTAACTGATGTTATGTATTATTTAAAATTGGAAAAAATCTAATTCTCAGTTAGAGGATCTGTGCAGAAATATTTCAGAACCTGGCAGGATCTAATCAATAACATTTTAGAATAAGCTTTTTAAGCACTGAGGAAGCAGATTCCCTCCCTATTCTTTTTTTTTCTTTTTCTTCTCCATTCATCTATATTCACTTATTAATTTATCTATTTACTTATTTTTACTAGGTTTTAGTTTTATTCTGCTGCCCATGCTCTCTTTCTCAGGGGTGGGGGTTGATTTGTTTTCAATCCTATTCTTGTAAAATTGATCTATTTGTATGGAATGTTGTGTGATTTCAATAAAATTAAAAAAATAAAATAAAATAATCTGGTAAGCAAATAAATGTTAATTCAAATGTAAATAAAGATATATTTTTAAATTGTGAAGTCATAATTCATAAGAGACATATATTATAATTTAAATTATATCTATATGTATCTATACTAATAAACGGCAAAGCCCTCACTCACTCACTCACTCACTGACTGACTGACTGACTGACTGACTGACTGACTGACTGACTCATCACTAATTCTCCAACTTCCCGTGTAGGTAGAAGGCTGAAATTTGGCAGGCTTATTCCTTACAGCTTCCTTACAAAAGTTGGGCAGGTTTCATTTCGAAATTCTACGCGTAATGGTCATAACTGGAAGCTGTTTTTCTCCATTTACTGTAAAGATGACTGGAGATGAGCTTGAAAGCCGTGGGGGCGGAGTTTGACATCATCACGCCTCCCACGTAATCACGCAGTACGTAGAAAACCAGGAAGAGCCCCAAAAAGCGCTGAAGAAAACATGCATTATATAATTGAGAAGGCAGCGAAACAATAAGAAGCGAGCGAGTGACATATATTACAACCATATTCATGAGTTCTGCTACTTCGGAAACAAAGCACAGTGTAAACCTACACTTTAAATTAAGTTCATAGACAGGCTGCCGCTGGCGTTTGTAATTTAGTGCCTGCCCATATAAGGCCGTCCGTCAGCGGCAATCCAATAGCAAACTGCCACGGGTAAATATTCACGGGTGAAGGACTGTGCTTATGCAGAGGAAGATGA
>JANRMT010062791.1:38076243-38089901 GCA_026402145.1 Polypterus bichir lapradei
TATATATATATATATATATATATATATATATATATATATATAGTATATATATATGACTCTTTTATAAATGCAACATGTGTAAACAACAATCCAAGATATGACAAAATACGTACTATAAGATAAATGCTGTTATCCAGCGAGAAAAAATTAATGTTATAACCTGAAAGTGGTTGAAAAAAAAAATACAGCAGTTGGTACCTTTGATAACATGTGTCTTTTGCTGATGCTCTTATTTAAACTTTGTCAGCAATAATGAAATAATCTGGATTTGAATTGTAGTTCTCATATAGGGATTTGCTACAAGGTTGCAGATTAAATGGGCGTAGGTAATATATAATAAATACTTTTTTTTATTAGATCAGTTGCAGAAAATTGACTATACTCACAGCCACGTAAGTACAAACGCATCTTCTTTGAGGTTCGCCGAACTTTCCGTTTCATTTTGTTTCTATAGACTGGCTTCATTTGCATAAATAGCCACACCTCATTTCTCTGTACAATCACTGTCAGCGCTGTCCCAAAAAGGTAATGCAGCACCTTAGAATATCCCTCTCACTACACTATTATTAAAGGCAAATATCAAAACATAAAAAAACACAACTCGGCTAACTTTTGTATTTTCTACAAAATCACGAAATTTCAATCAAATCAGTCATAGCATTTTGAGATTTTAAAGTATTTAATTTTTTGGTTGTGAGGGGGGGGGTTACCCCTGAATATTGATATGTCAAAATGTCATTTCTTGGTAAATTCTTGCTGATTTAGATTTTTCATTCTATATACTGTATATAATTTTTTAAATTATTTTTAATCTTTTTTTAATAAAGTTGAACAAAACAATGCAAAGTTTATGAAATGTCACATTTCAGTAGTCAGACATATGTAAAGAATCTTGTAGGAAAAATGCTGACCAACCATGTAAAGCACTGTTTAATCTGGAGAGCCTCAATCTCAACCATAATCCTATCCTTACAACTGAAATAAAACTTGATTTAATGTGTCAGTCTAAATTGACAAGTAAAGGAACTTGTCTTATTATTCACATCATTAAAATTAAGTATGCAGATGAGCAACCAGACAAGTAGTAGTGTTCTGCCAAGAGGAAAGATCAGCAGAGAGAATAATCAAAGATAAGGAGATGCACAAGACAAAACTCAAAGTTAAAGGTACTAGCAATGGTCATTACTAAAGTCAAAAAGATACCAATCCACAATGCCCAATACACAAACCGAAAATCAAAAAAGCAAGGAGACAAGCAAAAGCTCCTGTTCTTGAGGGTCAATAGCACACAATAACTACTGTCACATACATTTTGTTTGTTTCTTTGAGTCCTAAATCTTGGACAACCAGGATACAGTATGTGTGATACTCATATTTATACCATAGTAATGCTGATGGTATGTGCCGTAAGTTCCCATTATGTTATTACATTATTGTTGTTACATTACATTATTTATGTAGCAATATACTGTGACAAAAGGCGCTATACCTGCTCCTGACCCAAAACAGAAAGACATGGGAGGCACATTTATTAAACAAATAAATGTATTATTTTTCTTTGCTTGTGGGCAACTCCTTCCCCGTTCCCACAGGCACAACACAGTCCCACAAGCACAGTAGTAGTACACAATACTTTCTGTTCTTCTCTTTTATTCTTTCTCCTCCACTCCTCTCTGGCAAGCTTTGTCTCCCTCCTCCTGACTCTGGCTCCCGTAGTGGTGGCTCCTTTCGTAGCCCACCCAGAAATGCTCCAGGTGTTTGGTGACCCATTTCCGGATGCAGTTCCGGGTGTGGCGAAAGAACTGCCCACATGGGCTCAGGAACCACTGTAGTGAGCCCCCTGGCGGCACCCCCAGATTCCAACAGGGTTGTAGAGAACTCCATCTCCCATGGAGCCCTGCTGGAATCCGAGGCACCACTGCTACACATGGGGGCTGCCCACTAGCGTCCCGGGGGAGGTACTGTTCTGTCCATACTTGTTCCCCCGGGCCATATAAAGAAGAGGCATCCCGGCCGCGGGCAAGGGCCCCAGCCGTCCACCACAATACATAAATGCTGCCAAAAGTGGCAGCACCCATAAGAAGGCAAAATGGCAGCACAAGATGTCAAATAATTTTAATAATTCAAGAAGATGTTAAATCAACTAATGAAAGAATTACATTCTAAAACATCAATGTTATGTACAACTAAATTATTTCTGACCAACCTGCAAATCAAGAAAGTAACATTTTCCAACCTTTTCAAAATAAATCTCTTCAGAAGCAGGCTGTGCATACCTGGAGACTATCCATGCAACGTTTTTTGCCAAATAGAGATCAAAGTTGGCATAGGTGAAGTTTAACGTTTAGGCTTGGGTGACCAGGTAACCCACAACTGTACTGCCACATAATTACATCACATCCATCCATCCATTATCCAACCCTCTATATCCTAACACAGGGTCACGGGGGTCTGCTGGAGCCAATCAAAGCCAACATAAGGCACAAGGCAGGAACAAATCCCGGGCAGGGCGCCAGCCCACCGCAAGGCACATGCACACACACACACCAAGCACATACTAGGGACAAGTTAGGATCGCCAATGCACCTAATCTGCATGTCTTTGGACTGTGGGAGGAAATGGGAACGTCCAGAGGAAACCCACGCAGACACAGGGAGAACATGCAAACTCCACACAGGGAGGACCCGGGAAGCGAATCCAGGTCTCCTTACTGCGAGACAGCAGCGCAACCCACTGATTACATCACACCCCATGCCAAATATCGTAACCTGTTTTTAATACAAAGCTACAATATGAATTAAGTCACACTTGCATTAATACATTTAAAACTTTGAAATTACAAAAAATACTGAAATTGCAAATACTGTTAATACTGTCTACTCATTGTAATTGTGGAAAAAATAAGCCCATTTTGTAGCAAGTTAAAACAATGTATGCATTCCGAAGTGTTAGTGAACTTAATTAACTGATTTCAAAGTTGGAGCCTTTTTTATTTATTTATTTGCTTTATCAAACAGACATATAGCACTTTTTGTTTCTTTGATTTTTTTTTCAATATTTTGTAACAGGGGTATGTGTGACATGTGGTAGAGGCTTCTCAGACTTCCACACCATGGTTTGTATAGGCTGGCATATGTAAGTGCTTGACATGTGCACTACTGTTTCAGTTGCATTTACTGACTACTGAGAATCAGTTTTGCTGAAACAGGTGCCAGATGTGTAACAGAGAAAAATACTGAATGCAAAATATATAAGTTGAAATAACCTCTCTCAAGCTAAGCCTGAAACAGTAAGCTAATCTGTAACTGAAATTCTACAAAATGTTTCTTTGTCTGTTTTAAAAGTAGGCGACATGCAAGAGAGAGCGAGGGAGGTGCTCAGGGTATGACAGACAATAAGATTTGTTGATTCATTCATTTTCTAAACCCATTTACCAGGGCAGGGTCATGAGGCAATTGGAGCTCTACCCCAGTAAGAAATGGGATTAAGGTAGGAGCAGCCCCTGGACACACGCCTGCTGCCAATTTAGAATCTCCAGTTCAGCTAACCTGTATGTGTTTGAACTGTGGGAAAAAACTGGAACAAATCCAAAGGGATCCACATGCAAATTCCACATAGGGAGCATCTGGGACATGATCTGAGACTGAGAGGCAGCAGTGCTAACACTGCATCACCATATGGTGTATTTGTTGATTATTAACATTTTTATATTAGCTGTGGTGTTAAAAATCTATGTGGAAAAAATGCCCTTTTTGAGCATCTTTTAACATGTGTAATATCTTCATAGTCATTTATGGCATTAAAGCAGTGCTAATGTTATGGTGAATCTTTTAGAACTATTTTCATAAGGGTTTGTTTCTGTGATTATATATCTGAAAAAAAAATTAATGTGACCACAAGAGGGCACCACTGAGCCTCAAACTGAAGACACAGCAATACCCCACACTTGTTTAGAATAAAAGATTTTAATTCTCACAAGACACTTTCTCCAGTGGCGTAGATCGAGTTCGTGCCGCTCGGGGTGGGGCGGGGCTTCAATTTGCCACCCTCCAACATATCTGAATATGTTAAACTATTTAAATAGAAAATTAAAATAACGTATAGAGAAAAATTAAGATACATTTTGTATAGATTTATTCATATATAAAGAAACAGCAATAATTTTTTATATACATTTATAAGCATCAACTAGACCAGAATATAGTATAGACGCACTGATAAGCTGTGTTCTAATTATTAGTTTAATATAATTACGCTACGAAAACCAGAACCAAAGTAGGGTACAAGTGATAGGTGGGGATGTTTTCTGCGCTGAGCAAGAACGCATTTGGATTAATAACGAAACGAAATTATAAATTGTAAATTAGTTGTTTATCTTCCTAGAAATTATTATCGGTGTAATGTTTATGTTTGTCATTGCCTCATAAATTTCAACTGCTGTGTCTGATGCAGAAGGACAGTCTGAACATTATTTTTCAAGCATTTGTGGTTAAAAATCAGAGAATTTGACTTTTTTTTATACATGAGTGATATTTTTCCGAACCCTGATGCTTACACACGAATTGTACTAAGCCTTTTGGCCAATAATGCCGTCCCCAAAAATGTGCCGCCCGGGGCGGACCGCCCCCCCTAGCTACGCCACTGACTTTCTTACAATCCTCTTTCCAGAAATCAGCCACTATTACAATACAAATGACACAATTCTTCCTCCTTCTCTACCTCTGCTGAGTGTTGCCTGCTTTCTCTCAACTCTGACTCCTCAATGTGAGGCAGTGGACTCCTTTTTTAAGTCGGACAAAGGAATGCTTCCGGTGTCACGCTGTATCCTTGAGTAAGCACTTCCAGGCCATAGAAAAAGTAGGGAGGTCCTTATTTTCTAACTATGTTGATAGCCAGCGACCCCAACAGGGCTGCAATTCTGAACTCCAGCTCCCAAACACCCCTGCGGGTGTCCTGACTGGGTTACCTTATGAGGACCACTGCCACCTAGTATACAGAGTGGAACAACCCCCAATCCTCTGCTTTTCTTAGTCTGTATGTTGAATCATACCAGCCCAGTACAAATGTCATGCCTTGTCCCACTGGCCAATTTGCTTGTGTCTTTGCTTTGGCCTCCCATCCGGGTAATGAAACATACACCCATCTGGCCTTATGCCCATTCTCCTCTTACAATAGCTAGTTAGTTTCTGAGTTTTTACTCTAGGCATACGCTAGTTAAACAATGCTTAACCAATACGGTTACAAATAAAAGCATCTACTAGCCATAGTCATATTAGTTTCTAGGGGTATACAAACTGAAGCTTTGTAAACAATATAAAGTTAACCTAGCTCAAATATTACAGTAACTTATAACTACTATATATACTCACGTATAAGTCAGGTCTTGAAGCCTGAAAAATCGATCATAAAATCAGACCCTGACTTATACGCCCATTCAAAAATGTGACACATTTTTTTTTTTTTTACATCTTCTTGCCTCCTCCAATCTCGCATCAGTTTCTCAGACGCATCGAATTTTATTGAGGCAGCGCAGTTACCAATTTCTTTCACTACTTCAATGAAGTTTAATTTAAAGCCAGCTTCATATTTTCTTCTGATCAAACACTCCATTGTAGATAAGGGATGCTCTTACAATAAAGGTGTATGAGGGTGTGAGATACAAAAAACACAAATCAGTGCAAAAGTTGCTTTGGAATAATTCGGGTATGACCGCGTGGTCACCTAGGCACAAGAGAGAGATGTTAGGAGCACGCGCTGATACAGCACATTGCCGTACCCACATAGAAATAAAAGGCAGTGTGCTCCGTGGTTACTCTCTCAGGTGGGTGTTAGCATATCATAATCTCTTGGACCAATAGTGTGAGTTTTCCGCATTTGACTTATACGACTGACATTATAAAATACCAGAAATTATACGGTAAAATCAACCCGACTTATCCAATGGAGATCTTATCCGTGAGTATACAGTATACAGTAATTTATGGAAAAAGCAGGAGAGGATTGGGAGACTTATGTGAATAAAATATACTAAAATAGCAAGCATATTACAATTAAAGCTTGTGTGTGTGATGCAGACTTTGAAATATGATCTGAACTTGTCAATGTTTCTGACTGGGGGGGGGGGGGGGATTACGTCATTTTATTGTTTATTTTTAAACTTGGCAACAGAAATGATTCACTTCACTTAACAGATGAGCCAGTTTCAATGCTGGTGTCTTAATCCGGGCAGCTTTGGATGGAGCGGATTTTCTAACAGCATGTTCCTTTTGTGGACAAAGCAAGCTAGACCTGGTGTATTTAAATGTTAATACTGCTAAACCTGTGGTACACTTGCATACTTCTCACCATCTTCCTGCCATGTATAAGCCTGTTATTGACAGCAGCAGCTCTTCATTATCTAAGGCAGAAGTCCTTCCATGTATTTGGGAGGGTTGTTGTTTTGTTTATTAATATCCATAAATACTTGTTTCTTCTCTTGAGCTTCTATAAAATTTTAATTTCCCCTTGGAGACGAATAAAATATACCTAATCTAATTTATATCATAAAGATAAAATTGGTCTTTTAGACAAAAAACAATAACATCGATTCAGATTAATGTTCCACGCTCCTATTTTGTCATTGGTTAGGAAACGTGAGGCTGTAGCGAAGTAGGGCCTGTTGAAACTTAACATCTGCTTAAAATCATTGCCAGACAAAAATGCCTACAGTCACATTGGTTGATTAGGCCTGTAATGGAGCCAAGGGCCCTGGTGCTGTGGAACAGCAGTACTCACTGTGCCAGCATGCCCATTTTAAAACACCAACAAAACTGAATAAATCTAAACTAGTTTCATATTCCTCTACAAAGAAAAAGCTGTTTTATTACCATCGGCATACAGTAAGAAAATGTATAATTGAATAATTTAAGAAAATGTCATTGCTGCACCTTTAGCCTGTTATGCATTTACATTACTCTGTGTAATTTGCAATAAAAACTAAGCTACAGGATTTGAAATATTTGCTTCTCATTCTGCATTCTCGTCAGATATAATTTCAACTGTATCATGTCACTGATATATTTGATTAAACCGAGTATTGCCTTATTCACAAAGGTAATTTAATCTTATTGCATACGGCTAGCCTGGACATTTCAATTAGGCTACGATTCACTTGCCATGGGGGTGAATAAAGTGCTGTTCTTTCTTATTACATTAGCCTACAATAATAATAATTCTAAAATGCTATTTTTTTCACAGTGTTAAATGTGAAAACTCACTGTAATTACGACACTATGTAAACAAAGGTTTTAAGGTAAGCACCAGAGGAAAGACAACCATCATTAACAACATTAAAATGCAAGCATTCAAATTTAGTAAAACTGTCTCTTTGTCCTTTTGCATTTACTGGCAGTCCCCCCTCAAACCCATCACCACCTTTATAGCTACACTGTCCCATAAAAAGGACAGAAAGGAGGGTTTGTTATTTCATGTATCCCCTATTTAACAGAAAATATAATCTCCATCTTAGTTTTCCAACAAAGCTTCAATCACTTTATATGCAGTACATATAATTGTTTCTCTTTCCAGCTTTAAGGATGAAAATCACAAGGAAAGCTAAGAAAATCCTGATAGGTTTCAGCCCCATGTTGAATGATGGGTGGGGAGTCTTAACAATCTGAGAAAAATAAACGTGGCAGTCATTGATGCCGAGTTAGCCCAGGTGATTACATAGTTCTGGAAGGATTTTAGCAGCTTTCAGATCACCACCACATTTAAAATCCCAAATCACACAATATCAAAACAAACATGATGTGTTTAGATTACATCTCGGGTTTAATGAAAAGTATAATGTGTGTTGTAGATTTCTCATGAGGTATGAAGATGGAAAATAATAATATTTATTGTAAGAAAGGTATGTTTCTTTTATGCACTCTGAATCAGTGCCCCATTTCCATACCCATCACTTATCTGATGAGAATCAATTGAAACACTTTTCTTTCCAAACCAGCCATCCACCCTTTATTTTAATCCATTCACTCCCCTGCTTATGGGAAGCTGGGATCTATCAAGACAGTATCACGCTCAAAGCAGAAACCAACTCTATTGGGACACTAGTACACCAGAGGGTACATTCACTAACACTTTTCCATTAACAACAATACCATATACAATGCAGGAAAAAAAAAACATCCTAGCTGAAAAACACAACAGATACTAAAAGACTATTTAAACTTGACATAGACAATGAAGGGGCTGAAAATGAAAGATTCACCCTCTGCACTCAGCCACTATAGTCTTGCCTACACTGCTGTGTGAAATATGCTGATCGACTAATTCACACTGACCTAAACAGCGCCATTGACAGCAATTTTTCAAATGGAAAAAGATCATTCTAATGTAAGTCCCATCATGAATTCCCTCATGCGCCATAAGCATCTTATTTAATGTCAGACCATTTAATGTCATCAGCAAATTTGAGTTCACTGTCTAATGTCTTGCATTTAAAATGTTACATGATCCCTTGTGCAGATTTATGATGCAGTCTGTAAACACAATGTTAAAACGTTTCACTTTAATGAAATAAAGATGAGTAGTTGTTCCAAATGTAAAAGTTGCTTCATGCACTGTGCTGGTAGTAAAGGATTGGAATTACTGTTAATATTAAAAAAGGTAACCAACTTGCAATAAACACATTTATTTCTCACAGAATCTAAGTAAAATGCATGTTTCTAAAATCAATTGTAAATATTCTCAGTTTAGTGCCTTTATTAAGCAAAAGCAGTGTTTCAATTAATTTAACATATAGTGGAAAAATGCAGCCTATCCTGGTAGAAACTATCCTGAACTATTCAACGTCTCTTGAAAGGCAACTCAGAGTCATCACTCAAACTAATCCTTTTTTTTTTTTGTTTTGCTTTTTATAGTGAGTGAAAAATAAGTGTCCTATTTCAGAGTAAAAAGTAACAACTGTGGCCTGCAGGAGTCACACCAACTCCTCAAACCCGACACAGACAGACGCAGACACAAGTTCTTTCACATACAGGTTTTTTATTTCAGTGGGAAATGCTTCCCAAATCGTTTCCCAACTGCACCAATGCACACAGCACAGTACAATAAGCACAGTAGAATTAAATACACTGCCCTTTCTTTTCTTCTTCTTCTTCTTTCTCTCTGCATCTCTCCTTCCTCCTCCACTTCTCCTCCAGCAAGGTTCTTCCCTCTTCCTCCCGACTCTGACTTCAGGAACAGTGGCAGCAGTCTTCTTTTATGCTAAACCTGGGAGTACTTCCGGTGGCCTGTTAGAATGGTTTGGAAGCGGTTCCGAGTGAAGCAGAAGCCTGACAAAGTAGGGATCCACAGTCTCTGCAGCACCCCCTCACTGTGTCCACAACCCAGGAGGGCTACCATCTATCACTCTGGGGCAGATAATGTCCCATGTATGTTCTCTCCCTCAGTCCTTCCATTACGAAGGTATCCTAGCCAGGCAAGGGCACTACCTGTTGCCAGCCAAAATACATTGTTAAGTCAAAGAAAAATACCCTAAAATGTAAGACTACATTTCCCCATATTAAACATTTTTTATAAAGACTGCAGTTCATTGCATGTTGCAGGGCTTTCTAAGAACCAGAATCTGACATAACTTGCAATTGAAATTTAATGTATTATTCTGCACAAGTACCGTAGATCCCGGAATACAAGCCGAGAATTTCGTCCTAGATTTTTGGCTTGGAGTTTGGGGTTCGGTTTATACAACGAGTATCATTTCAGATTCCAGATTTCCAGCGCAATGCCGGTTTTGCCGATGAATACGGAAGTAAATAATGACGAAACCACAGAGCCATCTTTCAGATGAAGAAGTAACTTTGCATGCCGGTACTTTAAATTAAATAAAGAATTTATTCAAAAAAGTGTTTTAGTTGTTGATTTTATTAATAAAATTTATAATAAATTATCGGGAAGTTTAAAATAAAATTTATTTTGATTCACGATCCACATCTTGCGTTACGAAACGGATGCGGTCACGTGTATCCGTTCGCGCGATTGTAAACAAACAACCGAGAGCGTTAGTAGCGTCAGTCGGAGCCCAGATACATGTGTTTGTGGATGTAATTTCGAAACGAAGATGGACATTGTGTGGAAATATCTCCTCCTCCTCCCTTCCTGCAGCCCAAAGATGTCAAATTAAATGGTGAGTACAGTATGAAATTGTTTCTAGAATAGAATGCCTTTTACTGTCACTATACGCATCTACAATGAGATTAAAAGCAGCTCCTTCAGTGCAGAAAAAAGTTCTGTATAGGGCTTGTATGGTTGTTTATTAGCCTTAGCATAACGCCGTATCTGCGGCCCCACTTCTGCTTTCTTTCCCTCCACCGTCTGTGTCGTCTCCTAGACCCGACAACAAACCACGGAGAGCCCGCTGGTCTCGCTATGTTGTCTGGGATGTTGTGCGTGTGATGAAAAACACTCAAAACAGATGTCTGGCTCTGGACACCGATGTCTATAAGGTTCTGAATGGTGTAGCGGATGTTCGCCGAACCGATCGTGCACAAACAAGGACAAAAAAAAGTACAAAAACAACAAAAAAGTGCACTGAAAAGGAGAGCCCTGAGCCGCTGCGCGCCGCCATGCTCCTAGCCTAATCGAAGTAGGCTAGGCACTTTTTATAACTTTTTGGTTAGTACATTAGAAAAAATATTGGTGTTTTTTATTATGAAAAGGTTAAGTAAGTGTTGTAGTGGGAGGTTTGGAACGCATTATGGGTTAGCCTTTGAGAACGAATTAAGTTCGTAAGTCAAGGGTCCAGTGTATTGCGTATTTAAGTTAATCAAATTTATAACAAGTCTCCGGAAATCCAACCGCCGATGTACCGTATTCGCGTATATAGTTTCAACACAAAGGTTCCAATTTACCAAACTTCTCCGCAATCACTTCCTAGTTTCCATCAAAAATGCCGGCAGTCTCAAATTCTCGCTGATAAACATTATAAATATACCCGAAGAGACACTTTCAAGGAAATTTAGAAAATTTTGCTTGGAGAAGGGGGTCGGCTTAAATACCGGTCATCGGCAAATACATGTAATTTAGTCGGTAGAGAAGGGGATCAGCTAATATACTGGGTCGGCTTGTATTCCGAGATCTACGGTACATTTTGCTCTTTTATCCTTTTTTGCTGAATATGAGTACTGTAAATGTACAATATATAGTATAGAAAACAGTACAACAGTATACAACATTGCATAATATGCAGTGCAAAAGCATAACATTCATTATTTTTGGTTATAATGGAGAGCTGTCACTTGATGACTCACTGCACAGGATTCTGTTTTGGCTATTTGAAATGGGTTTGCTTTTCCCATCCATTTAACCTGTTTTATTTTTTCACATAATTTAAATTGATATAGAGAATTTCAGTTCTTTTACAGAAGCTAAATTATCTTGTGCCATAATGATGATGGGCATTATATGGATGTGCTTGATGGCTGATGATTTATTGTATAGAATTTGCAATCTTAGAGTAGTACAACTTTAGAGCTGATGATTTTAGTTAATGTTTAGGGGAAGCTGAGTGTTTTGTACAATCCCTTGGGGGCAGCTAAAGCAGCATCTTGAGATTTAAAATTCTTTCTGTGAAAATTCACTTGATGGCCTGGGCTTCAATACAGTTATACAGGCTAAGAGACAGAAGAATTGAATACCAGAATTTGTAATACCATACCAATGGCACAGATCCTTTAGGGTAGTACTAGTGGTATTAACTACAGTTAATTTTTTTTAATCTTTTTTAATATTTCTTTCTCTGGAACCATGTATTTAATTTCCTTTGGTTCTAAATCATGTTGATCCTAGTTTTACTTGTTTTTTTGTAGTTTAAATTTGTTTAAAGGCTTTTACTTTTGTTTTACCAGTATAATTTAGGTTTACCTCAATGCCATACATTGCTTTCCTATGGACGTCACTACTTTATGACTGCTGCCTAGAAAGGATGGTTTGTTTTCATTATCATGCATTCCGGAAGTTGTGATGAGTGATGTCATTGGTGTGACTCTGTTTAAGTTGTGTACTTTGCAAACTCTAGAGGCTGTTGAGAGTTTTTGGTCTGTTCTGTGGTGTGAGATTTAAATAAAAAAATATATTTTGCTCTTAAAAACTTGGTTTTTGGTTGCAGCAAAGGAATCGTGTGGGAATTTTTAAAGCTTTTATCCCGTTAGAAGGGTTTTTTTTTTTTTGCTTTTTTTCACCCACACAAGAGCAAATGTAGCTGGGTGTTTGGAGGTGCACTTGGAAAAGTTACTTGTACTTGTACCTGTACTTGTTCTTGTTATCTGTATTTGAAGTTGAGGAGGCAATAAAAGGATACGATCAGTGGAGCTTATTATATTATTCATCTGGACTTTCAGAAAGAATTTGATAAGGTGCCACATGAGAGGTTGGGCATCAAATTAAAAGAAGTGGGAATTCAGGGTGATGTTTTTAGATGGGTGCAGAATTGGCTCAGACACGGGAAGCAGATGGTGATGGTGCGAGGAACCTCATCAGAACTGACCGATGTTAAGAGTGGTGTTCCACAGGGGTCAGTGCTAGGGCCGCTGCTATTTTTAATATATATAAATGATTTAGATAGGAATATAAGTAACAAGCTGGTTAAATTTGCAGATGATACCAAGATAGGTGGATTAGCAGGTAATTTGTAATCTGTTTTATCATTACAGAAGAACTTGGATGGCTGTTGACTGCACAACTGATTACATCAACTTCTGTATGGACATTGTAGTTCCAGTAAGAACAGTACGCTGCTATGCTAACAACAAGCCATGGGTTACAAGTGACATCAAGGGCCTTTTGAACCAGAAGAAAAGGGCTTTTAAAGGTGGTGATCAGCATGAGCTCAAGCGCGTGCAGAAGGAACTCCGAGTCCAACTCAGGGCGGCGAAAGAGCAGTACAGGAGAAAGCTGGAGCAGAAGTTGCAGAACAACAGCATGAAGGAAGTGTGGGATGGGATGAAGATTATCACTGGCTGCAGCTCGAAGCGGGGTGCCGCCATCGAGACAGACGTGGAGAGAGCAAACCAAATGAACAACTTCTTTAATAGGTTTGATCACCCTAACCCACTATCACCTCGTAGTACTGCATCCTCCAACCATCCTTCTGCTGGTACCAGCATAGGTGAGACATCCCCACCCACAATTACAGCAGCCCATGTGAGCAGAGAGTTGAAAAGACTTCGTGCCAGCAAAGCAGCGGGTCCAGATGGTGTATCGCCACGACTACTGAAGGCCTGTGCGTTGGAACTGGGGAGTCCTCTACAGCGCATCTTCAACCTGAGCCTGGATCAGGGGAGAGTCCCAAGGCTTTGGAAAACATCTTGTATCACCCCTGTCCCAAAGGTATCACGACCTAGTGAGCTGAATGACTTCCGGCCTGTTGCTCTGACGTCACATCTGATGAAGACCATGGAGCGGCTGCTGCTTCACCACCTGAGGCCACAGGTCCGCCACGCCCTCGACCCTCTGCAGTTCGCATACCAGGAGAAGGTGGGAGCGGAGGATGCCATCATCTATATGCTACACCGATCCCTCTCCCACCTGGACAGAGGCAGTGGTGCTGTAAGAATTATGTTTTTGGACTTCTCTAGCGCCTTCAACACCATCCAACCTCTGCTCCTTAGAGACAAGCT
>JANRMT010062791.1:38101675-38116171 GCA_026402145.1 Polypterus bichir lapradei
ATTGCTGTGCTGCTGTCATAATCGGTTTGAGTCTACATATATATAGTGTAATAAAACGAGACAAAGACAGATAAAGGTTTGGGGCAGCCATCCATATACTTTGGTATCCTGGCTGCAAAAGTCGTTTTCACACAACTGGCACTGAAGTGCATACAACAGAGTCCAAAACCAGACTGTGGGAGAAGGGAAAAGGGTAGGCTTTTAAAGGGGAAGACAGGAAGTGAGGTCATAAGGATCGGGCACGTGTTCGTTATTCATTGGATCAGGCCCGGATGTGACATCAGGGGGGCCGGAGCTGGTAAGGTCTGTTTCCATTGGTTCGGTCCCAGAAGTGATGTCAAGAGAGCCAGGTGGAGCCTCCCGGGTTTGGTCTACAGGGAAGTGAGAAAAAGAGTTAGTGCACTCTGCCACATCCCGGCATGCCTCAGAACTGCCTTCACTCGAGCCCTTTAGCTGCCTCCCATGCGCACGTGCGTGACAATAGATATATATAGAGATATAGATATAGATATAGAGATATATATAGAGAGAGAGAGATATAGATATATATATAGATAGATATGACAACAACACTCATATCAATGACAAAACAATTACATTAACAATCATGTTACGTTATTTTTAAAATTTTTCCTTTTCTTTTTCATAACTTCTTTAACACACTACTTCTCCGCTGTGAAGCGCGGGTATTCTGCTAGTTTTATTAATAAGAAGTTAATTTCTGCCTGTAGTCATTCTCCTAGTTTACTGTCAACAAGAAAGTGAATCATTGAAATTAACAGAAAAGTAACAAAATGCATAATTCTTCTTCTTTCTGCTGCTCCCATTAGGGGTTGCCGCAGCGGATCATCTTCTTCCATATCTTTCTGTCCTCTGCATCTTGTTCTATTACATCCATCACCTGCATGTCCTCTCTCACCACATCCACAAACCTTCGCTTAGGCCTTCCTCTTTTCCTCTCACCTGGAAGCTCTATCCTTAGCATCCTTCTCCCAATTTACTCAGCATCTCTCCTCTGCATATGTCCAAACCAGCACATTTTTGCCTCTCTGACTTTGTCTCCCAAAATAAATAATGTATAAATAAATAAATAAACAAAATACATAATGTAGGGGAAAATCTATGGCAATAGTACCTTAAACCATCTACTTTCCTCTCCTTTCCTGTCCTGTGAATCCTACACCAAAAGTAAGAGTCTTTCCACTAAACTAAGGAAAGAGGCAACTAAATCAACATGACTGAAGTTAGGTACTGGAATTGGCCTCTGGCTAATAAATTGTTTGGAACACAAAACAGCAGTCATGGTGTTATTTCAGGACTGAGTCTGACAATACTGTTTCATTTGGATAACATAGTGTTGTCTATAGTCCCCAGCTAAAGAGCACACACTGGGTTGGCTACCTGTCTAAAGACCCAAATACCTACCAGAAGGGCACAAGCAATCATTAACACGGGAGCGCTGTGTGACTTTTTGACCAGCGCATTTCTTCAGGTTCAGACATGGCTATAACTACCTCTGTTCTACTTAATGTTTTTCAGTAGCCAGTATTTCAAAACACTTGTTTTCTCATTTAAATTATTTAATAGTATGAAAATTTTGACTGAAAGTACATACTATTAAAATTGAACATTTAACATCCATTCATCCATGTTCAAGCCATTAAATTCAATTGAAATGTGTTTTTACTTCACTGTTTTCAGTTTTCCATATTTGCATTAGGGTCATTAATGAAACTTTACTTTACAAACATAAAACAAATACCCACAGCTTTCAAATATGTTTTATTAAGGCCGCTATAACATTCTTTAAATCCTTTCCTAAACCCACTTATTCCAAAATAGCTTTACAGCACTAGATACAAGTGATGTCTAAATCTTGACAATGCGCCAGCCTAACACAGGGCACACTTGATCCTACTGGCCAGTCATTGGGACGGTGAGAGTATCTGGAGAAAAAAAAAAAATAAGGGACATGAGAATAAAACACAGACAATTCCTGTCTGTGACTAAAAAATGAAAACAGTACCCATCTACTGTATGACGGAAAACATTGTGTTGACAGACAGGGTCAGAGCTGTTAAGCAACAGCACAAGTCACTGCTCCACAGTGCCATGCAACAGCTGTAACAAACGTGCACAAATGAGACTAAAGAGTAAGTTAAAATCACCAAACTGTTTTTAGCATGAGGTTCATATGTACTGTATGTAATTATACTCTGATATCAAGTTCTGTAATGTCTATTTCTGTACTGGTGTAGGCAGATTTCTAGCGGCTGGTGAGCTCTGTTAAATTTGATGTATTGTTCCTGAGTAGCCAAAGAAATGGATGCTTAATTGGATGTGTAGGAAACCAGTACTACCTTGAAACGTGTTTACGATGAAGAGGAGCATTTAGAAAAGTAAATCAGGCTATCTAGTACAGGGGTCTCAGATTCAGCTCTTGGAGGGCCGCAGTGACTGCAGGTTTTCAGTCTAGCCATTTTCCTAATTAACAGGTGACTACTGCTGCTAGCAGAACATGCTTTGTTGCCTTCATTTAGTTGACATGCTTTTAAAGATTGTAAACATGTTAAAAGTTCTTTATTTTGTTCTTAGCCAGCTGGCAATGAACAATAAATACTGAGCTGCTCTAGATCAAAATATTTAAATGATGTTATGAAAAAGAACATAAACAGGATTAGAAATGTCTGATGTGTCAGAGCACATGTACTGCTAAGCCGTACTGGCTCTCTAACTGGCTGACAAGAAATTCGTGTCTTTAATTAATAAATCAATGTCAATGTCAATGAGGCTCAAAAATGTATTTCATCAACATATTTAGTTAATTGCCAAAAAAAACAAAGAAAACTATGATGATATTTACCATTTAATAGTTGGAAAGGGTGATCCAAATGCCAGCCTTTGGTGGTCACAGAATAGCACAGATGGCACCATGTCTAACTGCAAGTCAGCAGTATTGTGTCCTGCCTGCATCCTTTTTTATTTTGATATTATTTCTGTTGTGTTATGTGTGTTTCATTTACAAAAATGTAGATTTTATATTTTGTCTTATTTTATGGTCTGGAAACATAATAGCATTAGTTTTTTATTAACAATATGTAAATGTAAATTTTGTAAATATCAAAAATGGTTTATTATTGCATCCCATGTAGCTAGCACTGCTAACAAAGAATTAATAAAAGTTTTAGGAATTACATTTATTTCTAGCAATATTGATTTAAAATGATATATTAAGTCAAAGTCAAAGCGAACTTTATTGTCATCTCAACCATATACAAGTATACAGATAGACGAAACAGCAAAGCTTAGGGTCCACAGTGTAACAACACGAAGTGCTAATAAAAAATTAAAATTAAATTAAAAACAGAATTAAAATTAAAATTAAAACACAAACAAGACAAGACATTGTGCAAAGACAAGACAAAGAAGTAGCAGCAATATTGACGTGTAGTAAGGAATATGAACATTGATGCAATGTATGGTATTATGCAATCTAGATACATAAATATAGTTAATAAATATCCATCCATCCATTATCCAACCCGCTATATCCTAACTACAGGTCACGGGGGTCTGCTGGAGCCAATCCCAGCCAACAAAGGGGGCAAGGAAGGAAACAAACCCCAGGCAGGGCGCCAGCCCACCGCAGTAGTCAATAAATATGCAATATAATAAATAAATAATAGATATAGATAATATAGAAATTATCAGCATATGATAATTGTTGTTTAAGATGTGTAAACAATGACAGGTCACAATGTTTCACAGCAGAAAGATATCAAAGAATGTCAAAGTGCAGTGGGCAAAATACTTAAAGGTCAGTATGAGATTTTCAGTTTTCTACATGCACACTACTCTTTGCAGGAAAGTGTTTTTAGAGGTGGTTGAGGCAGTGTGGAAGATCCTGGGGGCAGCATGGTGTTAAGGGGTCTGACAGCTTGGGGGTAAGAACTATCCTGCAGCCTGGCAGATCTGGCTCTGATGCTGCATTATCTTCTCTTGGATGGCAGAAGTGTGAAAAGTCCATGTGAGGGGTGTAAGGGGTCCTGCACAATGCTGCAGGCCTTGCAGACACTGTGTTTGTAAAATATATCCTGTAGTGAAGGGAGAGGCACCCCAATAATGTTATATATAAATAAGAGCTAGTTCTTATTAATATCTTCTTAGACAAAAAGGGCATTGAACATTGTGCAACTGATTAGAATATCATATTTTTAAAAAGAATTGTTACAATCTAAAAAAATCATGTACTACTAAAACATAAATTCATACCATATCCTATCCATTTCATATGAATTAAGGCATGCATATATTTTAAAGTATTTTGTTATCTGGAAACATAATACGACCTTTTGATTTCCCTTCAATATTCCATTGCTGTTTCATATATTTTATAATTTAAACTGATTTTCTTGCTGATGTTCCTTAAAAAATAAGAACTGTCACCATCTCTATCTATCCTTATTTTACTTTACTAGTTCTAACTTGCTCCTGCACTGTTATTTAGTTGGGACTTTAAAATTATGACTCCAGTCTATAAGTATGTTGCTCTGTATATTTGTCTGTTCCTATATGTTCTGTCGTAATGATGGTGTTATCCATTCCATGTGAGAAACAAAATAGCTGTTATGTGTTCAAGGAGACTAAGTTTGAGAGTAAGCCAGGAGAACAGATGAAAGCCAAAAAATTGTTAGTACTGGGAGATCAAAAAGTATGAGCATCAAAGCCAAAATGAGAGAAAAAAATTATAGTCAAAAAACAAAAGCAAAGATATAGTTCACCAAAATTTCAAACAGCAAATATAGTTTAAAAGTGCAATTAGAAAACAGTTTTGATTCCACAATTTGGATGAGGAAGTGAATTCCAGGAGGACCTTTTAATCTGTTGAGTCATGCCACAACCTCAGAGGACATACCCCTGACAACAGGTGCCTTTGCCAAAACAACAAGAACTCCAAAATGGTGGACAAAATGGTCTAAAAATAAATAACCATCAAAATGAAGGTAGACTTCCTAAAAATGGACATCAGATTCAAACTCAGTGACTCAAAACCACCCTAAAACGAGTGTCTGATTACCATAATTGATAGACAAAAATGTATAAATGCTGAGAAAATTCAATTCTATCAATAGCTTGCAGACTACAAGCCTTAATTATTACTAATTTAATAAAGCAACATGTATCATTAACTGCCAATTTTGGCTTCCAATTATAAAATTAGTTGCGACAAAAACCTGAAGCCACTGCAGCCATCCAAGAACTGAATTTAAAACCCAGAAGTGACCCATAGGTTTGTGCAACTCAGCTCCTGGAGGGCCGCAGTGGCTGCAGATTTTCTTTCCTGCCACTTTCTTAATCAGTGACCAGTTTCTGCTCTTAATTGAGTTCTTCTTATCTTCATTTTAACTTTCTTGTTTTTTAAGACTCAAGTCTTCTGAATTGCTTCATTTTTCCTTAAATGGCAGCCAAACAAAAAATGAAATGTGAAGTGAGCCAACAGATGACCAGCTAAGTCGGGGCCTTCACCTTTCTTTATTTTCAGATATTGCGTGATTGATACAGTTTAGCTAGTCAAGTTTTTGTTTGTTTTGTATCTCATTATTGTTTGACTGGTGCCCTGATCTTTATATATAATACGCTACTGTGGCTGTTCGTTTGTCTGTCTGTCCAGGATTTCGAATCACCTGTAGCTCGCAAATCGTTTGAACTATTGACCTGAAATTTGGTACACATATACTACGTGACATCTACTATTCGCTTTCCTGGTGATGATTTTTATTACTCTTTTTATTTTATTTTATTGTAGAATCGACTCTCGGCAGCACGCAGCAGGGCGGCCGTGCAGTGCATGTGTATGTGCACCGTTCTCATTCCCTACCACCTTCGCTAATCATTCTTGATGCAGATTGAAGACTTAAGTGCCAGCTTAAGTGAAAAATTAAAGAAAATGTACTAAGTAATTGCAACACAAAAACTAACTTAATCAGTTTTAATGTGAAAAGATGCCGACGAAAGAAGAGAAGCAGCAGGCCGCTAGGGTGGAGAAACGAAGAACTGCTCAGGAAGCAGCAAGCGCATCAACCTCTGAGCAAACGAATGGTAAACATACAGAGAAAGAGGATGAAAACTAGGAATGCTCAAGTCAAGTGGATTCATTGCACGTTATCGTGCAGTACGCTGTTTACTGGTCTAGTATAATAAAAATACAGTAGTAATGGCAATTATTATGAAAACTGTATGGTGTAAACTGCCCACTAGTACTTGCTGAAGCACATAAGAATGTTGCCTTTGAAGGTCAAACACTATGTTCCAGTCACCCAAAGATCTTTCGATACGTTCCTCATCCTGTTCCTTGCATGCAACCTTAGGCCAATAGTGATGTGATGTACAAACTGACTGAAACGTTTTTTAATATACATACTGTTAGGATTAATGTTTATTGTTGTATACGCAAATGTTGTGTTGTGTCTTTCTGTGTGATTATAACTAGAATAACACAAAGCACAGGTGGAAGCCACAGTTAGGACTCCTAGTCTTCTGCCTATTTAATTAGAGCTAAAGACTGTTATTGAATTCATTTGAGGGTATTCAGAGAGTCAGTTCTTGTTGGTGCTGCCAGTAAAGCTGAAGAGTTCATAGCTTATTTCAAATATGATTCTTTCAGACTGTGTCATCTAAATTCTATAGTTTAGTATTTACAGTTAAATCTCCGCTTAAAAGCAAATCTTTTGAAGTATTAATTTGTATCCCTATTTGAAAATTTGCTCCCAGCTTTTTGTTTATAAAAATAATATACTAAATAATAAAATTTCTGGATGGTATTTGTAACATTTTAAAAACAGCTTTAAAAATCATTTGGAGTATTAGTTTTAGGCTGTTATTTTACTTCATTTTGAATTGGCATTGCTTCTGGTGCAGAAATAACCAGGCTTTCTAGCCTGCACCTTACTAATTAAAATATTGATATAAAACGTAGTGTATCCCATCTTGACAGCATGGCAAAACAGAGTAAAGTGAAAGTGAATTACCTAGATTAGGTCATGAAAGGTAGGCAAAGAATAAAAAAATAGCATGTGGTACAAACAGCTAAGACAAGCCCACCAAAAGAAATTAGGATGAACACCTTATGTTTCGAGTCTGCAATGACTTGCTTTAGCTACCTGGACTTATATAGTCAGATGTGAGTACCTGCTTACACTGGTTACCTTTTAAAGTGCACAAAAATAAAGGAAAACTAAAGTAAAAAAAACAAAACAGTAAAACCCAAAACAACTTTATAATAGACCTTAGATCGTTTCAAGAATCTATACAAAAACCAAACAGTTGTTATGATCTAGCTAACTTTGTTTATTTTAATTTTGTTTATATTTCCCCTTTTGATTTTTTTATACAGGGTTACAAAGCATGTGGGATTCAAATTTAATATTAGCTTTTACTTTCGGTTTCATTTTGAGCAAATTCGATGTTTTTACATTTCTCTGTATCACTATTTTGTATTTAACAGGTTACTGCCAGATTGTTTAGTCTCTGTTTTCTGTTGGTATGGTCGTTGTAACAACAGGCTAACTGGAAATTGTCACACGTGATTGGGTCAAAGGAATAAACAGCAGCATTGTGAAACTTCCCAGTTGTCCAAGATTCTGGATTCTGAAGTCAAAACAGTTGGGTGGTAGTTTTCAAGCTGGTTGGTTATAGGACTTGAGACTTTAGTGTGCACTTTTTGACTTTTGATTACATTTTTGGCTTAGTAGTTTTGGTTAAGTTTCTGATCCCTTGCTATTTCTGAAATGTTGTCTGTTTCATCTTTTGGTCTGTTAAAAATATTTTTTCTGCATTTTTCACGTGTGGAGGAATGACAGTTAAGTCTAAAATTAATTTCTAAAAAAAGCAAAGTAAACAGCTGATCTTAAACATGCGTCACATCTCCTTTTATTGGGGAAAATCCCCATCACGTCAATTGTGTTTTTATTTTTATGTTTACTTCCTGCATGGTAGCAGTAAGAATGTAAACACTAGCATTATAATCGTAAGGCAGACAAGGGGCAAACTTTGTTATAATTGGCAAAACCAAATTGAAGAATTTAAAATTGTGGGTGAAGTTGTAGTTGAATGATGCAACAAATGAATACAAGACATCCTAACGAAAATAATTTGGTTTAAGTTGTTTAGGCTTTTTTTTTTTTACATAAAATGATGTGAAAGTCTCCTTGGATAAAAAGTATAATGAGAAGACATAGTGATGTTATCAACAAAGCAACAAAAAGAATCAATAAAAGTAACAAGTAATAAAAATAAAACACAGAAAATGACACAAAAATAAATTTAACTGGCAGATGATCCTGATAATATGTCAAAGCATCACTGCAAGACTACGATGTTGTGGCTATCATGGATCGATTAGAAGATCACCAACTAAATAACATAATATAAAAAGTAAGAAAATATATCAAGGAAAAGCACAAATCAGTGTGAAATGTCCTTAAGCAACTATTCAACCTGACTTTTTTTCTTTGCCCTTGTTGTTGCGATGAAATATTAATGTGGAGGCAGTCAGAAGGAGTAGTCTAGTGATATATGGAGCCTTTGGGCATAACTTTGTGTTAATCCTTGAAACATTTGCATGGATGCATTGAGCTTTCATGAGCAAATGGGGCTGTGCTCAGTTTTGACAATGTGTGCTTATTTCTTTAAGAACACTATGTTCGCCAAACAGCCTTTACTTTTGCTCATATCCTTAGTCATTTTAAAAAATTGGTCCAGTGTGCCTCACAGTCCCCCCAGCACAATAAGGATTTAGATTCTAAATGAGAAATTTGTCTTTTTCTTTTCATTGGCCATCTGCTTGTATCAAGGTGAATGATAGGCTTTCAATTCAAGTCAGATGCTGCTTGTTCAACTTGCACTGTTCGAATAAAATTCCACTCAAATCCATTCATCTATTTTCCAAACCTGCTTAATTCAGTTTCGATATTAGGGAAAACAGGGCCTGTTCCAGCAGCATTGAGAGTGTGGCAGGAACCAGTTCTAGATAGGGCACTAATCCATAAACATATTTTTTGCACTTTGGGTATTTGTGTTGGCAAGGAAAAACGTAAAGACATAAACCAGAAAGGGAAAGGAATGGACAAATGTAACATTTATGTAGAGGAATAGCAGAGCAGGAGTTAAAATTGTTAAGAAACATGCCACTAAATAAAAATCTGGCAATCTGGTTTTTATCTCGACTGACATCTTCTTTAAACACAATGTCAAAAGATTTAAAAATTCAGAATAATATATCTTAAGCAGCCAGTCCCTTGCAAACAGGTTGCGTATGTGCCTTCCTGCTAGGTCTTCAGGTGTGTTTTCTGCATTAGGTCCATAAGTTTAGTCTTCTAGTGCTGTGGTGCTTAAATCTCAAGCTGACAACTACTTTTGAGCAGTCGTCCCTGAAGTGCCTCATAAGTCTTTGCTGAGAAACTTGAAAAGCTTTGCCTTCAAAAAACATACGGAAAACATTTCTACACACATGGTACATTTTTTAATAAGTGTAACAATAACAGAATAAAGTACACCTAAAAGCATTAATTATACTTTAGACACCATTTACAATAAAGAAGGTAAGGTAGAACAGTATCTAAAATGTATTTAATAAGAATTAAGAAAATAATTACTTTTAAGTATGTAATTTTTTTTCGACATTATCAAGATAGATAGATAGATAGATATGCATTGTAGCCAGAAGGGCAAAAATAAATGAGAATCAGCACTCATACTTAGCTTAACATTCAGTTTGTTATATGATGAGGATGTACATTCTTATTAGTGTTTGGCCATTTATAAACACGCCAGTCCAATGCATCGATTTCACAATGTTTAAACAATGCAGCCATCTGTGTTGGATATTGTTTGAAAAGTAGCCTCATTTCTTACATCTTTACCTCCTTCAGTTTTACTAAATGCAACTGTTAGAAATCTATGTTTTTCACATCCAGTTACTCACCTCCCACTCACGTGCCTCAAGTGGAGGAGGTTAAGTACCTTGGGGTCTTGCTCATGAGGGGGACAAAAAGGAACGATGAGATCAACAGATGGAAAGGGGTAGCAAACACAGCTATACTGTTGCTATATCAATCCATAGTGGTGAAGAAGTAACTGAGTCAGAAGGTGAAGCTCTTGATTTGCCAATTGATCTGCGTCCCTACCCTCACCTATGGTCATGAACTTTGGGTAATGACCGAAAGAATGAGATTGTGGGTACAAGTGGTTGAAAGTAACTTTCTCCGCAGAGTGGTTGGTTTCTCTCTTTGAGATAGGGTGAGAAGCGCAGACAGCCAGGAGAGGCTCGGAGTAGAGCCACGGACCCTCCACATCAATTGAGCTGGTTCAGGCATCTGATGCATATGCCTTCTGGACGCCTCCCTGTAGAGGGTTTACGGGCATGACCAGCAAAGAGGAGGCCCCGGGATAGACCCAACATATGGGCCTTATTGCTAAGACTGTTGTTGTTGACACGATTACGAATAAATGGTGGAAAATTAATGAACTTCCCTGACTCAAGTTTTTATTTTCTTGTTTTGTATATTTATCGTGCTTTTAGATGCATTATTTTTTTTATTATTACTTTTAAGACATGCCTACATTTTGTGTATTGTTTTGAATTGTACGTGCCACCATTTGAAATATTTTTATAGGATCACAGCCATATTGTTGTTACAAAAGATGTCTGATTTCTGTCTCGTGACTGTCAGATGTGACGTCACTAAGGCGATACCATGGCAGTATCAGCTTTCAAGTTTCTGAAAAAAATTGCTAAAACTTTCTGTTGTGTTTGTCTAGTTTGGTTCTTAATAAGGATGTAGGATTTTTGTATGTTATTTTCATTACAATTTGTGCTTTGCATTTTAGGCTTGGTTACTTTTTAAATATTCTGGCTTTTGACCTTTAGTCTTTGTTTTTTTATCTCATCATTTGGTTCTTTATTCCTATTTTGTCCTGCCTGTTTTCATCATTGGTAGTCCAGCTGCATTTTGTGGTGCATGTGTATTGGGGTTGTCAGGACTAGTCCTGAAGGGCTCCATTTCCTTCAGGTTTTTGCTCTAATTAATATATTTATTAGAAGATAATTCATGTTAATTAACTGTGAGGTATGTTAGCACTCGCGCTCTCTGTCATAATATACATTTCTTATATTGTTCTTTTCTGAGCTCATCATGAAATGTTTTATTTTTCTTTTGGATCAGAACAAAATGATAAAATCACACACATTTCTTTTTTTAAAACAGAAACACTTAGGTACAGATGGATATAGGGTAGGTCATTTTCTATTATTGGTCAGTAGCATCTCATTCATAGATTGAAGTTGGTTAAGAAAAAAAAATGAAACACCGATTAAGAATAAAACAAATACATATTTTGTAGCTTAACATATGAGTGATACAACCAGTTCTTACCCTAATAAAAGTAAGACCAAATTACACTATTTTCCATCAACTACAACATTTGGCTTTAATTTAAATAATTGGATAGAAACTCTTTAGCCTCCCAGGAACTGAGTCTAACTTTGATGTTGTAAGAGAAGAGGCCAACTTGTTACTGGTGAAAGATATCCGAATGGTCAAGGTCCAGCATATAAGTACAGCATAAGAAGGCTCCATGAATGCTCTTGTAAATAAGTGCGCCGGTTTTATTTTTGTTATGTTACCAGTACCTTGGAATTCTTATTTGCATCTGCCATCTCAATAAAAATACAACAAAAAGGTAAATAAAAGTTGTGCACTTAGAATGCTGAAAAGAAATAAAGGATAGGTCAAACTATACCATATATAGAATAAAGAGTATCGTAACAGTCCAAATCAGGGATTCATGGACACGGTGTACCAACTATTTGTGCCCCCCATAAATCCAGCTACTAAATTACCTACTCCAGTTGAAGTCAAAGGCTGGTGTCTATCCCTGTAGCAGTGGCACAAGACAAAAATAACCCCTGCATGATGTGCCACTTTATTGTAGGGTACATTTACACATACTCCCACACCCACTCATTCAGGACCAGTTAACCTAATCTGCAGGCTTTTAGGGTATTTGATGAAAGCTAGAATACCCAGAGCAAAATGAAGACAACTCATGTGGGTGCAGGTAGAGTTTGAAAAACCCACCCAGACATTAAACAGATCAAGATTCCAGTCTAGTCTCCAGGAGGTTTGAGGCAGCAGCACTAACCACTGCACTGCTGTGTTCCATTTTTGTGACCTGTAATAATAATAATAATAATAATAATTAAGCCGAGGTAGTTAAAGTCCTTTATTATAGCAGGATTTGGTGCTGATGTTTTTAACTTATAGCAAGTTACATAGTAATTTGTTAGTACTGATGTTTTCCCCTAAAGAAAAGCAGCAATGCAGGAGAAACATGCCACAAAATAAAAATCTGGCAGCTGTGTGGATTGTCTTTTTCATATGGTTGTGTTATTATAGCACACGGTGCTGTACTGTGCATAGTCAGAGCATATTTTACAGTTCAGTGAGAAAAGTTCAAGAAATTATTCCTCACTCGTTTTCTCTTAAAATGGAAGCATTCTTTTGCTTTATTTCAGTGAGACCTCAGTTTTTTGGAACCAATTCAGTTTGAAGGGTATCTGCAACTCAAGGAGTTTATGAAGCTGTTTATGGTTTCCATTGTTGCTCATTATTGTACAGTACAGTGTTTGTTTTCATTTGAAGAACAAACAGATAATGTGTTAAGCTGTTATTTCAAAGTTGGACAAATATTTAATACAAACTCACATATGCTAAATATTACCACATATACATGTAATCTACATATAATGAGCACATTAATGTGTCCCACACTGAAACAACCTTTCAGCATTCACTGTTGTTTTCCTGAGTGTCTGCTCAGCTCAGCTCACTGTTAGTTATTATTATGATACAATTAAGGGCACTAACTACACAAAAAATAATTTAAGTATTTAAAGCTGTAACAAAAGTACAAATATTTCTAAATGTCTAATAAATATAAACATTATGACACTGCGCATTTCTGATTACAGAATAAGAGGAACAAAAAAAGAAGAGCTAATTCAATAAGAATAAAAATAATAAATGACTCATTCAGTGTGACATTAGTTGGAACAAAAGCTTACAGCAACATGGGGTCCCCATACATAGGCGTCAAAGTAACACAGTGGTAGCTCATACCTCACAGTAAAGTGACCAGGGTCCTCCCTGCGTAGAGTTTGCATGTTCTCCCTGTGTCTGCCTGAGTGTCCTCCCGCAGTCCAAGGCATGCTGGTTAAGTGGATTGAGAGCACTAAATTGGCTGTAGTGTGTGTGGTGTGTGCATGTGTGTGTTTACCTTGTGATGAACTAGTGCCCTGTCCAGGGGTTATTCCTGCCTTTTGCTCTATGCTTGTTGTGATATGCTCCAGCACCCCATGACCTTACACAGGTTTGAGTGGGTTTGAGTGGGTTTACCGTATAGTATACGGTATTATATATTTATTTTTAATTTACTCATGTATATACAGACCAGACTCTCAAACACTATATACACTTAATACAATAGCAAATAACTGCATCATGCAGTCACTGAAAACATAGCTGGTTCTTTAGTTATACCACATTTAATAGGTGTCTACTAACAGATATTTGAATTTTAATAACAAAGTGAATGTTTGAGGTAGTGATTCTATTTTTAAAACATGAGAACATTATTTAAACATATTCTATATTTTAAAAATGAATGAAATGTTTTAGGGTGAGAATTCAGATGTGAATATCAGTAAGACTTGCGCCATTGGAACCAATTTACCCGAACTATTCTACTATATTTCAGTAATTATTTACCGCTCTGATGCTGATCTTTCTGATCATAAAATAGGTCATTACAAAAGCAATTGACGAGAAGAATTCATAATTAATTGCAGTATTTGAAGGTTCCTCTAGAGCAGGAGTTCTCAACATCGGTCCTGGAGACCCCCTGTCGCTGCAGGTTTTTGTTCCAACCAGCTTCTGTTTTTAATTGAACTCCTGGGCTAATTAAGTGAACTGATATTTCCCAAGTTCTGTGTTTAGGGAACAATATATTAATTAGAAAACTAAGTTTGCTAAAAAAAAAATATTAAAATGTACCAAACAGCTATATATGAATAATGTATTTTTTTTTCTTTTTAACAGTATTTTAATCTTGATTTTCATTCTACTTTTCTAGATGTTCAACTTGTTTAATTAATCCATTATTTACTAATTAGTGGGTCTGACACTAAAGTAGTTGCAGCATTTTGATTATTTAGTGTTGTTTGCCAGCGTGTCTGATCTGCTCGTTTTAAGTTGTCATTATTAAGATACAATGAAGGGGGAAAAACTGCACAGAGAAAGGGCAAAGTATAATGAAATCAACAAAAGAAAGTTAAGCATTTAAATCTATAGCAAAAGCAGAAATATTTATAAATGTCTTATAAATGTAAAAATCATGCTGCTATGCTTTTCTGAATGTCAAATAGAAGAAAAAAAATAC
>JANRMT010062791.1:38120219-38138277 GCA_026402145.1 Polypterus bichir lapradei
AAAATAATGTAAAGGTAAACCCGTATACTGTACAGTACTGTACAGATATGTCATCTGCAGTGCTAGAATGTAAAATACTGATGTTACTGCTATATGTACTGTAATTCATGCAAGCGTGTTTTCATTACCAGAAGCCTTAGAAGGTGCAGGGCATACTTGGGGGTTAATGCATCCTTGGATGCCAAATAATTTTTTGATGCACTTTTTAAGTAAACATCACAATTCACAAAGAAAATTTTAATGAAACACATTTTTTTAATGCAAAGAGCAACACAATTACTGCAACACTGATCATTTTGCACACTGCCAATGAACTGTAAAAACTATTTTAAAAACTACTGCAACAATCTATTATTATATGAATAAGATGCAATTGATGCCATTGATAAAATTCAGTAAATCACCGAGCCAACTGCGCTTGAACTGGCTGCACGCAAGTACACAGAGGTAAACGCTGATGCTGGCAGGCTAGTCTAGTGCAGCGGCTCAATCCCAGAGACAGTGAGGCTGCAGTGCTGCAGGGGTCGGCAGTGGTCATGAGCTGTCGTGCTGGTAAATTGCACTGGGAACCGACAATAGCCAGTTGCGGCGTTCAATGAATGTATGTCACCGAATATACTCGGCTCCTACGTGCTGGCAAATGGTACTGGGAAACGACTATAGCCGGTTGCGGTGGTTTAAGGATTAAGAAGAAGGAAACGGAAAACACAAGAACACTCAGCTGGAAATGTGACACAGGGCAGCAGTCAATCAGAAGCATGGAGAAATGAATAACGCTTTAGCGGTCCTGTGCTGCTAAGATTCACAACGTCAAGAAGATGGTGATTTATTACTTTTAAGGTGGAGATTCCAAGGACACACCCAGCCTTGACCCGACCCGCACGCACTCACAAATAGAGACAAAAACAAAGCAATCCGGTAATTAAACAGCAAATAAAGAATGTAATGAAAACAAAAGAAAATGATACCACCCTGTTCCCCTTACAGCGATTATACATTAAATAAAACAAAGTACCAATAAAACACACACAGTAAAGTCCATGAAAAACGGCAACGGATGAAATGTAATGATGAAGATAATAAAGCAAATAAGGAACTAATTACAAAGGTTTTTTTATTGCATTTTATTTTATTTAGGTTAATTGCTAACTGCAGATTGTCACTCTGTGTGAATATGGTGTGTGTGTTTATGTGTCCTTGTGATTGACTAGAGTCCTGTCCAGGCCTGTTTTCAGCCTTTTGTCCAATCCTGGTAAGAAGGCCTTTGACTCCTAAAACGCTGAAACAGCCTAAGAAGGCTGAAGGACCCACCTACTGAAATCAACCCATTGCCTTCAAACACACCTGAATGTTACACTATATATATATTCTCTAACTTGTTTTCTTTTATAAATGGTTAAATGTAACCAACTTTGTGGTGTCCTCTGTCACTTATTCAGTCTGTCCATAAGGCATCAGAAAGTGCCATTGCTGTGGAAAACATCCTGCATTGTTCCTGTTCCAAAGAAGGCAGGTGCCTGTTCACCTAATGACTACAGACCAGTGGCGCTTACATCTCACATCATGAAGACCTATGTGAGACTGGTCCTGGACTATATGAGCACTCTTGTAATAGACCACATGGATCCACTGCAGTTTGCCTATTGGACAAGGATTGAAGTGGAGGATGCAATTATCTATCTGCTCCACAAGGCTTATTCTCACCTGGATAAAGCTAGCAGCACTGTGAGGATTAAATTGTTTGATTTCTCCAGCACCTTCAATACCATCCAGCCATCCCTGTTAACGGGTAAAGCTTGGAGATATGCAAGTGGATGAGTTTATGATGTCCTGGATAACGGACTATCTATCAGACAGAGTGCAGTATGTGACACTCAAGGACTGTGTTTCTGATATGGATGTGAGCAACACTGGAGCACCACAAGGAACAGTTCTGTCTTGTTTTCACTTCACTCTGTACACTTCCAACTACAAATATAATAGCAGGACAGTCACTTGCATAAATTCTCAGATGATTCTGCACTTATGGAGTGTATTGAACATAAAACATAAGTAACATGATAAGTATAATTGAATACTAACCCTCACCTATTCTGTTTCTGTTCTCGGTACTCAAATGTGGCAATTGGTGCCACGGCCCACCTGCCAAGTTGTTTGCCTGCCTATGGTAAAGTCATCCCTGGTGGAGGATCACAGGAATCATGGGAAAGAGGGCCCCTTTCATCGGATTGGCTGGCCGAGCAACGTTTCAGCCGTGGAATGGCCAAATGGGGAGGCAGCTTGACGGATGAGGTCTCCAGCACTCTAAAAATATCAAAATCTTATTATGTGATATCATCTACTGTTAAATTCTGCTCTGTATTTCTAAAATTTTTATTATTATGCTGTATTAAGGATTTGTTCTGTTCTGTGTATTGTATTGTATTGAACCCCTTCTTTTGACACCCACTGCACGCCCAACCTACCTGGAAAGGGGTCTCTCTTTGAACTGCCTTTCCCGAGGTTTCTTCCATTTTTCCCTACAAGGTTTTTTTGGGAGTTTTTCCTTGTCTTCTTAGAGAGTCAAGGCTGGGGGGCTGTCAAGAGGCAGGGCCTGTTAAAGCCCATTGTGGCACTTCCTGTGTGATTTTGGGCTATACAAAAATAAACTGTATTGTATTGTATATTGTATTGATAAAGGGGACGAGACAGAGTATAGGAATAAGGTGGAGAAATTTGTTTCTTGGTGCAAAGGGAACTGTCTGCATCTTAACATCAGCAAATCCAAGGAACTGGTTATTGACATTCACCACACCAAAGAGCATCTATATATGGTCACTATTTAATGACTGGATGTAGAAGTGGTCCACTCCTACAAGTACTTGGGGGTCCACATTAATGATAGATTGGTCAGGTCTTGGAACAAAGAAGAACTATATAAAAAAAGGGCGGAGCAAGCACCTTTGCTGTAGGAGACTGTATTCCTTTAATTTGGGAAGTGACATCTTTTATAACTCTGTGTTGGCCAGTGTGATTTTCTACACTGTAGTGTGCTGGGGCTGGTAACACTTTAAGAGTGGCTCACCATATCAACAAGTTAATTAAAAAGGCAAGCTCAGTTATGGGATGCTCTCTGGACCTCCTAGAGGTCGTAGCGAAGGCGAGAATTAAAACAAAACTGAGTGCCATTATGAACAATGTTTCACATTCTCTCTCTGACACACTAACACTGAGAACTTGCAGTCAACGAATCATTCAACAAAAGTATGTCAGAAAACGCTACTATGGCTCCTTTATACCAACAGCAATACAATGGCATAATGCCTCACTGTAACTGTGAAAGCCAAGCCAGAACTTTTCTTTCTTTCTTTCTTTCTTTCTTTCTTTCTTTCTTTCTTTCTTTCTTTCTATCTATCTATCTGTCTATCTATTTATCTACCTATCTATCTATTTCCACTCAGAGCTGCAAGAACAGTATATGCAATCTTTTTAATATTCCACATCAGAGCAGTTTTAAAATCATTCAATAAATATCAGTATTTAGCTACATACTGGACAGCATAGTCAGTTTTATAAAATGGCCCCAACGTTAATGTTTGCTTTAACCCAAAGTAGGAAGGTATATTACAGCAAATTCTAAACTGGCAGGCCAGTAGGGTGGCAATACATGTTACCTGAGGCATTTGTCTTTTTGTCACAGTGTTTGTTGTCTGGTAAAGTCATCCCACTGAAAAATTAAGTACCAAACCCTGAATAGGCCCAGAATGAAGTCCTGCAACAGGTAGGTACATATACATTCTACCTATTTACATTCTTGTTTATTATTGTGCTAGATAGCGGTAATCTGTTCTATGGTCAGACATGAAAGTGATTGTAATTGTGAAAAATACTACCACCACCACTACTACATTTTGTCTGTATTTGCCCATGGAAAATTAATTTATTTTGGCATTGTTAAAATGTACTGTATATCTGGTAAAGGTATTTACACACTAAGGTTTGCAGTAATGAAATTTAAAATGTATTCTTACCCACCCCATACAGCAGTTACACAGTTGTGTTTTAGAATACACACAGTAGTTACACTGACTTTATTTAGCAGGCTGTACAGGATCAGACTATTATTTTTATGTTAAATTTTAAAGCTGAGAAAGAATATGTATTATATATACATATATACTATATAATTATATATATATATACCCATCCATCCATCCATTATCCAACCTGCTATAATCTAACTACAGGGTCACAGGGTCTGCTGCAGCCAATCCCAGCCAACACAGGGCGCGAGGCAGGAAACAAACATATATATAGATTTATGTATGTTTTAGAGGTTCTTAGCATAGGGTGCACATACCCCCAGGAATGAGAGGCACCACTTCAGTGGCTACACAGCATTTTCTGGCGCTAATTTATTTATAAAACATTTTTCACAGATTGATGTCACAAAGTGCAGCACAATAAAATTAAAGAACTTATAAATAAAATAAAAATATATTAACAAATACTACCCAAAGGCTGGTCTAAAAGGGTAGGTTAGTGCAAGGGGAAGACTGTTCCACAGTCAGGGAGCAACAGTCTCTGTGAAATGATTCTTTTGAAAAGAGTTGAGAACTTTTAAAAACAGGGAGGTTGGTAAAACATCTAAAGAGCTAGAAGGTGGCTTCATTTTCTTAATCAGACAAAAAAAATCCTCAAGAGAAAGTGGATTAAAAAAAGTCAAAAATTGAGGTAGTGATGTCTACAATAGCAGGTACATGTGGAGAGATAGAGCTGCCAACCAAGGCTTTACTAACAAAATAATTAAAAATATCATCACAGTCACTGAGGAGACCAAGATATTAGATGGAGCAGGTGAAACAATATTGGAAATTGTATCATATAAAACTCTAGGGTTGTGCTTACTGTTAGAAATAAGATAGGGAAAATACAAAGCTCTAGCTTTCCTTACCATGTTGTTATATGTAAAAAACAGATATTCAAGAGATGGTGCACCACCAAATTAGTGGCCTTCCATAAATGCTCAACCTGCCAGCAGATGTGTCTGAAACTATGGACGCTATCATTTATCCAGGGAGATGGGTTAACTGCAGACTTAGATCTTAATTGACCAGGGGCAACAATGTTTAGAATGCTGGTACTGTTATCATTAAAAGGCTGAACCAAAAGGTCAACATGGTTGCTCACACCAGTAATATTACTAAACATATCAGAGAATTGTGCAACCACAGTTTCATTGATAATACGAATAGACATTTAATTAGCAAAAGAAATAAAATTACTGACCTCCATTCCATAACTGACAGACTTATTAATATTGATTCTGTTTTTAATGACACAGACAACTTGGGGTATAATAGAGGACTGACTTGCTATACCATCTCTGTCAGGGTAATATCAACACATCAGCCCCACACCAATACTGTTTTCATTTGACAGAACTTACCAGAAGAAGAGATCACTCTTTGTTGGCATCTCTATTTTTCTACATTCTCCATTTCTCTAGTTTTTTATACTTAGTGGCACCAGCTCAGTCTTCAGTGGTTACCCTTTTAGAGTGTACTATTACATCTGAGCTGCACAGCTATGGTTTTATTTTTTGAATTGAGTGATAGTGTAGTTGTGTACAGTTCAGTTGCAATGTAACTTGAAAGTTAGGCTTGAGACCTTTAAAAAGTTAAGGTGTGATAGCACATTTGAAGAATCCAAAAATGGCTGTTCTCAGAAAAGAATAAGAACCACTGTCCTAAGTAATACTTACTAAAAACAAAATCAATTTGTCTTCCATAAGCCCACATAACCGGGGAGGACTGTCGTCAGGAAAGGCAACCAGCTGTAAAAGTCATGCTGAAACCTCCATTGCAGAAGTGCAGTCAATAATAAATAGCGACCCCATATAAAAATGGGAATAGCTACAGAAGAAGAATACAGATACCAGTATTTAAGAGGCTGAGATGGGTCTTTGGGGGTGATTCACTGCTGCAAATGATTCAAATTCATGTGATGAGAGGCTTTGTCAGGTGGCTCCTGACGTGCAGTGAGACAGCAGGCACATGAGACTGAGAATCAAGTCATTAAGAGCCTGAAAAATGACCCCCTAATTCACATTGTGGAACACGTTAGTCATTTCCCATAAAACGCTCAGTCTAATCCATTAAAATGCAAAAATAAATGCTCTGTGCTTAGTTTACATTTTAATTCATCGTCACCTGAACAAGTGTCAGCTACTTCACTGTTTGTTTATTTACTGTCCTGCTTGGTGATGGCCTAATTGTGAATTTAATTTTTCATTGTACTCAAAATGTACAAATTTTGGCAAGCAGATTTTTTGCAAATCACTGCATAAAGTATACTTCTTGATATCTTCTTCCATGCATTCATCGTCCACCCTTCTTAATCAGTTCAGGCTGAACGCCAAGGTCTGTCTTGGCAGCATTGGGTTCAAGGTCATCATAAGGCACACTAATGCACACACCCCAGACAGTCCAAGTTAAGAGCTGTTAAATAAACTAACACTCAAGTCTTTGCAATTTATGAGAAACGCTGGAGAACCAGAATAAAATCCTTCATGGAAATGAGGAGAATTTCAAAGCTCAATATAGACAGTGTCAGGACCAAGTGAGAACAAGCTGTGACACATCAGCATTGGGCACTATACCAACGGGTCACCTTTGCTGTTTTCTGCACACGCATATGTTAAAGGCCCATTTGTTTAAAAACAATAAACAGACGTTATATTTCATTAGTGCCATTTAGCATTCTAACATTTAAGGAATGCTCCAGTCAAAAATTATATCTTTTTTTAATATGTTACTTACTCCATGTAGTGATGGCCAAGGAAAATTGATTCTCATTTTTCCATCCATCCATTATCCAACCAACTATATCCTAACCACAGGATCACGGGGGTCTGCTGGAGGCAATCCCAGCTAACACAGGGCACAAGGCAGGAAACAAACCCCAGACAGGGCACCAACCCACCACACTCATTTTTTTCATGTAGGATGTAAATAACATCCATCCATCCATCCATTTTCCAACCCGCTGAATCCAAACACAGGGTCACGGGGGTCTGCTGGAGCCAATCCCAGCCAACACAGGGCACAAGGCAGGAACCAATCCCAGGCAGGGTGCGAACCCACCGCAGGACACACACAAACACACACTAGGGCCAATTTAGAATCGCCAATCCACCTAACCTGCATGTCCTTGGACCGTGGGAGGAAACCGGAGCGCCCGGAGGAAACCCACGCAGACACAGGGAGAACATGCAAACTCAACGCAGGGAGCGAACCCGGGTCTCCTAACTGCAAGGCAGCAGCGCCACCATGCCACCCATGTAAATAACATCTTTTTGATAAAATATATATCTTTATATATAATACACTACCGTGGCTGTTCATTTTTCTGTCCAGGATTTTAAATCACCTGTAACTCACAAACCGTTTGAACTATTGACCTGAAATTTGGTACACATATACTACGTGACATCTACTAATCATTTTGGGGTGATGATTGACCTCCAAGGTTATTCTTCTTTTTATTTTTATTTTATTGTAGAATCAACTCTTGGCAGCTGCCAGAAGGGCGGCGCATGCCTACAGGTGCCATTCTCATCCCTACCACCTTCACCGTCACTTCCTCTACCTCTTCATATCTTAAATCATTCTTGAGGCAGATTGAAGACTTAAGTGCCAGCTTAAGTGAAAAAAAAAAAAAAAAAACATACTAAGTAATTGCAACACAAACACTGACTTAATCAGTTTTAACGCGAAAAGATGCCGACGAAAGAAGAGAAGAAACAGGCCATTAGGGTGGAGAAAAGAAGAGCTGCTCAGGAAGCAGGAAGCGCATCAACCTCTGAGTAAATGAATGCTAAATGTACAGAGAAAGAGTATAAAAACTATGAATGTTTAAGTCATGTGTATTCACTGCACATTATCATGCAGCCCACCATTAACGGTCTACAATAAAAGTGTATGGGGACCAACCTTGGACAACAACAAACAATATCAAAATGTCCATGGAAAAAGATCTCAGGTTACTCATGTTGTGTGACCTACATGTCAAGTCATCCAGTTGTATACTCACAATGTCCCAAACACATGTATTTTTACTAAAATAAATAAAATTTTTTCTTAAATCACTTCTGGAAAACATTCTAATGAAATAAAATGGAATGTTGACAATTAACTTATCATGTACAGCATGTCTTGGGGATGTGAGTGGTAAACCCATACAGACATGGAAAGAAAGTACAAGCTCCACAAAAACAGTGCCCTATCAGGGATTTAAGGCATCTTCATGACCCAGTCACTTACTGCTCAAGATTACTTTGGTATGCTGTTACCAAATATATACATGCTACTAAATATTAGAAATAAATTACATATCTGATGACATATCTATAATATGGCTGTTTTATATAAACACAGGTAAAGGTTCACAAAAACTTCACACCCACAGGGCATGGAAGTCTTGTCCGTGACTACCACATCAGACGATTGATCTATTTACCCAACAATACAAACAAAACACCCTCTACTAACATTCACCACATCCTGAGTTCTTCTTTATCCTGCCACTGGAGCCTTTGCCAAAAACTCAACTCTTGACTCCAAGCTCAAAAGCCTCATGGTTAAAAGAAGCTTCTAAAACTGCATTTAAGTGCTAGCAGAATTTCTGGAGTTATCACTTATAATTCAAATTCCCACATTGTCACATTCAACATGAATCTTTGGGCAGTGTTTTTATAGAAATATGAGGTCACTGTTGAGATTTTACTTGGTCTGCAGTAAAGTTATTAAAGATAGGTGGTGTTTTTTGTGAAAATAAAAAGTAAACTAAACCCTTTGGTATGCATCCCATTATTCCAAATACAGTTTTACCACATATAACTTTGTTTATTTTATATTGTTGAAAGAGGCAAGAGGTCAACATTACATCACAAATCAGATTATTCAAAGAGCAATGTTTTTTATGACTTGTCCCTATGGTAGCTGCTAGTCCATGTGAAATTTCTCACTGCAAAACTCTTAATTTCTCATCTCTCAGATTGCACAAGAACACAGCAGCCTTAGCTGGGAACTACCTCTACGTACAAGCTTAGAAACATTTCTAGAGTCCAGGATGCCCTACTGATGGGAGTATATGGAGCCAAGTCATGCTTGTTGTGGCTCAGAGCTGGATCCATGGTTTAAAGGGCTGAAACCGCACATACACAGGCTTTACTTCCCAGTAAGCCTTCAGCCTTTCTATGCTTGATCCCCTCTATAGAGGCAAGCTTCTTGGCCTAGCAAGCCTACAGGGAAGAGGCTCCTAATTGCTTCAAAAAGCTTAATAGAAGCCCCCACAAAAGGGAAGAACCACTAAAAACATCTGACTTGTAAAAGGCAGACAAAGCAAACACGTCCCAATGCGCAATTCCAGAATTTGTAACCCCTAAACAGAGTAGAGTCAGCGAAACTAGAAAAAGGCAGTACTCATACAAGCCATTCCGGATAGCGAAATAAAAATGTTCCACTGCTGAGCACTCCTCTACTTTCTCTTAATAAAAATCCAAGGGGACTAAGTAGTTGTGATGTCACGGGTAGCCCAGCCTGTGGAGGCTCCACCCACAAAACACATGAAATAATAGGACATTTAAAGAAACAATATACTTGTAACATAAAAATATAACAAATAATTATTCAACAGTAACAAAAACCATAATAAAACACATAAATACACATTGATATACAACAATGTTGAAATTTGGGCCTAACCAATTAATTAATTGATTGATTGATTGATTGATTGATTGATTGATTGATTAATTAATTTCTTGAATACTCAATATAAAATGGGAAAAGGATAGAAACAAAATAAATCTTTACAAAAACAAGAAAAGAATATTAGAGATGGTAATCAGAAACTGAAAAACATAAATAAAAGAATATCGCTTCCCGGTCCTCCCTGTGTGGAGTTTGCATGTTCTCCCCGTGTCTGCGTGGGTTTCCTCCGGGTGCTCCAGTTTCCTCCCACAGTCCAAAGACATGCAGGTTAGGTGCATTGGTGATTCTAAATTGTCCCTAGCGTGTGCTTGGTGTTTGGGTGTGTGTGTGTGTGTGTGTGTGTGCCCTGCGGTGGGCTAGCGCCCTGCCCGGGGTTTGTTTCCTGCCTTGCACCCTGTATTGGCTGGAATTGGCTCCAACAGACTCCCGTGACCCTGTAGTTAGGATATAGCGGGTTGGATAATGGATGGATGGAAAAGAGACAATACCCTGAAAGAGCAATGACAGTTGTCCTCCTCAGTACCAGAGAGGAGCCTACCCACACTGCTCTCAACTTGGACAGCTAACTAAGATTTTAATTAGGGTTCCTCACCATCTTTCACTTGTCCCATTTAGACTGGGTTCCTTTTGTCATCTCACTGTTGTTTGATAATCTGAATTAAAATGCCTCACACAAAGAATCTGGTTTACAGGGAATGGAAAGCTGGTCAAAATGTGGATGTACAGATATGAATAAGTTATTACTTGTATTATTGAGTTTGTAACACTTGCAAAAGTCAGCACTGTTAAAAGGTGAAATGAATTGCTGTGATTTAATATTTGAAGATGTTTAGATAAACTTGTTTTAATGTTACACTGTCTTATATGATATATTTTATTTTATACATTACATTTGTCTTCAGATCATATTACACAGTTAGTTAAATAATGTATTAGATCATAATATTAATCATACTGGCAAAATACACTTTAATTTGAACCCAGGATCACACGCCAGTCATTCACAAGATACACACATGTACACTTACTCACTCATGCGCTCACACTGAGACAATTTAGAGACCCCAGCCAACCTAAAGTGCACATCTTTGAGATATGGGGTGAAAATTACAGAATAACCTCCACAAGAACACAAAGGGAATTATAAGTACAACCCTAAACTACACTGGCAAATTTCTTAAGTGTGTGTGCATCTTATAACATTGTGAAGACAGCTTCTCATTTGTTTCTATGGGGAATGTAAATGAAATCAACCCCAAAGTAAATGAAACTGATGAAGTTAACATTCTTACAATTCCCTTTCAATTTTTATTTAATTAATATTCATATTAGTTTCTAGAATAGGCTTCCAATAAAAGCAAAAAGTGAAAACCTGAATATACAAACAAAAATAAAATCTGACAGCTATAAATAAATATACGAACTTAGTTTTAACAAGTATTGTTATTTTTAAATTCACTATCACAGTTTAAATTTCTTCATTTTGTTCTTCCCACCCCCATAGCCAGCCTTAGTTCTTGTTTATTTTGCAGCTGTCCAGAAAAGAAAGATCTTGGCCTATTTTTAGTGAGCAACAGTTGTGCTCAAAAGAAAACAGGAGGCGTATCAATTTATAAGTAATCAGCACGTAAAAATGCCATTCATATCAGATACAAACTTCTACCCAGCAGGCTTCATTCAGTCTGTGCTTGTGCGGGCCAAGCAGTAAATAATTACAGATAATATTTCAAATTTCCAGCCTTGACGTGATCCACAAGTAGCATCCAACCAATGACATGGCATAACGACAACATACAGTATAGATCCTGCCACGATGACGATAGTAACGGCTACTTTATAAATAACCACCACTAAGCTATTTTTGCCTGCACGTAGCTATTCTTAGTGTGGCGTGACATTTGTGACATTTACCTCAATCCCTCAAGCTCTTTAGCTGGATATTAATTTATTCCAATATGTAAGTGATCAGCTGTCCATTTCTTCATTTTCTGTCAAGTTGTATATTGAATATTAATGTGTAATTCCTCTAAGTAGATTGTGTTGCCTTAATTAATCCTGGGGGAACTTACAAATCCTTTGCCTATGTAGTGTAATTTCTAGGGTGAATATCTGACCAGTGATAGAAAAGGTAGGGACAGCTGGAGGCAGCTGTCCAAATTCCTCCTCTCCATTAGTGTTTTAAAAATGCCTTCGAAAATGAGTTGAAACTGCTGTAACAACATAAGGCTGACTAAAAAAGGAGTGAGAGATATCTAGCAGAATGAGCTAGGGATGAGTATGATGTGGCATCTTAAGAATTTGTGCCTGCACTCTATGAGAACCTGTCAGACAACAACAAAGTATGTAGACATAAAGTGGAATATTACCACAAGTAAAGTGCGCTTGAGTGCTATTTAGCACAACTAATTCCAAACAATTATAGTATTTTCCCTTTCTGAAACCAAGGTGATTAACCCTTTTTTTACCTAAAAAAATGTATTGCAATAAAAATGAAATCTGAGTAATTAATTGTACAAAATATAAAACAATGTTTAGTTGGAGAGTGTACCAAACATTAACAAAAACTGAGAATGGAAGACTCTGAAAAATAGAATGCTAACACAATTATGGTAGAGGAGCAAAAATAAGTGATTAAAAATTACAAACAAATATTGATAACAATATCTCAAAACCATACTGAAAAAGTTTAGCGTCTTAATGCATAGTTTCACGCTTTGATATAAAGACGACGTCAGGTAATCCTTATGCAGTGCTTGTAATGGAAGTTTGATATTTTATCTGATCACTTTTCCCAAAAACTTAATTATATGTCATATTGTTGCTATGTCCTTACACAGCACTCTTGTGATGAGTTCCCATGCCATGTCCAGTATCACACTCATTCCTTGAACATCTTTACCTGGTTTCATTCATTTTTAGCATGTGTGACTCTTCGTAAACAAAAGCTAATGAATTTTGGTGTGGGTCTCTGAACTAATTTATGTGCCCTACAGTAGCCTATATAGACCATATTCTCACCCATTCTTGGATGTACGAGCCATTATAGCCTAACACTGAATAGGTAGATAGGGCCAGAGATGTCCGGATTGATCTGCTTGATCTGTTGCCACATTTTCCACCAACTGGTTTTGGTAGATGAGATGATGAGATTAAAAATACATTAACAAACTGGCTTATCAGATTGAACATCATTGGAAACCAGTGCTAACCAGTTAGCCTTGGGCATAGTGCAGGGTCCAACCTAGTGTGAGGTGCCAGTGTATCTCAGGCCCAGCTCATAGTCATACAGGACAAATTTACAAATATCTATTGTCCTTACATGCACATTTTTTCAATGTGGAAGGAAAACCAGAGTATCTACAGAAACAAATTCCACATGGTCACGGGGAGTGAAATCGAGAAATCCCACTATAAAAAGAAGACTCTCTTATAATTGAAAGCCCAAATGAGCACTTTTAGATCAGCTAGCTAAGGTAGCTGCATTTTGAATGCAGCAGTCTGAGTTGACATTCAGAAACTGAAAGGGGGGATGTACAACTGACAGGGATGCTGCCCAAGAAAAATTCTAGCAAAAGAATGAGACTACAAGCAGCGAAAATTAGGTGCTTGCCCAGGGTTGCTGAGTTCACTCTTTAAGACAGGTTGTGGAGCTCAGGAATATGAGATTTGCTCCTACTCTGGATCAAGCAGTCCCTGTTGAGGTGGTTTGGATATGTAGTTATGATGCATCTTTGCACCTCCTATGGGAGGTGAACCACATATGGCTGACTCAGAGAACACCAGATATTCCCCAGTTAGGGCTGGAGAAATTTACTGGGGACAAGGAGCTCAACTAGTGTACAGACATAGCCTTCCCTCAGGATCCAGCAGCCCGAGTTCCTGTCCAGCAGCTCCACATAAGAACATGCAACTGAGAATGGTGCTGTCCAAACAAAGCTCACCACTTTAACATAGATAAGAACTAGGAGGAGGATGCAAACCCAGGATGCTGGATCCATGAGGCAGCAGAATTAACCACTACACCAAAATACCATCTGTGACTCTTTCATACCAGCTTAAATTTAATTTAATAAATTGCCCCTAAATCTTTAATAGGCTGGCGCTCTCTCCAGGGATTGTTACTACCTTTCACCTGATGATTGCTGCAATAGGCTCCAGCATACCCTACAACTCTGCTCTGGAGCATGTTAACAAAATGAATTAATGTAAATCTCCCAATAATTTCCAAAATGTCTTAAATTAATACAAGTTCATTAAGTTATACAAATAGTGTTTCAATTGCCCCGTTTGAGTGCATTTCTGCAGATATACAGTAATAAAATTATTACTATAGATTAATTATGCTCATCAGTGAATGAATAGTGGTAGAGTTGAGACTTGTCCTCTTGGCCTCATCAAGATATATTCTTCAGTGAGCACTGGAACAGTTCACAGCTGAATGTGATACAGTTGGTATGAGACTTCGCACCTCATTGCCCTCTACTGGAAACAGTGTAGCTTGTACCTTGCAGGAAAGGGTTAAGCCAGAGTTATGTAATTTTAGTCCCTCATTTTATTCTTCATGAGGCAGAGGTGATCATGAGATTGACTGACGTATCAGGGGAGCAGCATCAGTCATAGGAACTTTGTACTGAGGAGCCGGAGTTAAGCCTGTAGACAAAGCTATCAGTTTATTTGTCAGTCTACATTTCCATCCTCATCTATAGTCACAGACTTTGGGTACTAGCCAAAGGAATGAGATTGCAAGTGGCAGAAATGAGGCACCTAACATGGGTTGCTGGGTTCACTCTTTGAGACAGGTTAAGAAGCTCAGCAATATAATATGACCTCAGAGTAGAGCTGTGGCTTCTCTGCATCAAGAGGATCCTGTTGAGATGGTTTGGCCATGTAGATAGAATGCCTCTCAGTGTCTCCCATGATAAGTGAATAAGACATGGTTCACTCAGAGAACATCAAGGTGTAGAACCCAGACATACTAGAAGGATACCATAAACTGAAGGCACCAAGATATTCCTCAAAGAAGGCCAGAGAAAGTTGCTGGGGAATAGGAGACCTAGTCAACCCAACTTACATTGTTGCTTCTGTGACCCTCACTAGAAAAGGTGAAATGAAAATAATGGTAATTATCATAATTTATAGTTATAAACATCATCTACATTATCTGCATAACTTTGCTAATGAACATGAATGTTAGTTATCTATCACATGAATTAGCAGGATATTCTTTGTGTTGACAGGTGAAGGTTAGTTTGATACAAAACAGCACATAGTTTAATGTAGAATAGTGCTACACGCAAGAAAAAAGAATATTATTAACAAATACAAGATTTGGTGGAAGCAACCTCTGTAAAGGATTTAGGGGTTTACATTAGCCATGCCGACAGTGCAGGTGGGCTGCGGCTGACCCTAGATGAAACCACCCAACCCCCTCAAACACTTCATTGGTTGCTCAATTCACAGAGGCAGCATCGCAAGTGGATCATGGCCAATCCTGGATGACATTTCCAACCCCACTCTGACAATCATGCTCGATTCTCCAAGTTGGAAAAGCACTGACAATCGCTGTTAATAAATCTAATGTTCTGATGCTCTGGCAGACTTGCCAGACCCACCGCCAGCTTTGTGCTTGATTCACTGAGGGGACTCACCCTACTATTCCCACTCAGATGATTGCACTAAACTCAGGGAGGGGTCATGAACACCCTGACAGGTGAAAAACTGTGTCTTGACATCACAAAGGTTGGAAACCACTGGTCTATGCAACATTCAGAAATTATTACAAGGGTAAATAAGATGTTACGTTATATTGTAAAAACTGCTGAATACAAGTTAAGGGATGTCATACCCAGACTTTAATGCACTATTGAGGCAACACCTATCATGAGTACTGTGTGCAGTTCTGATTACTGTGCTACAAAAAAAATGGCAGCAACTGGAGTGGATTCCAAACTAAACTAATCTGACTGTTCAGGAAAATTTAATCTCAATAGTATCAGAAAAGTTGATCCTAGCAGAATTCTTCTAGTTTATTTAAGCATATTAGTGTACATTAAAGGGAAGCACATTTAAGACTGAAGCTTGGAAGCACTTCTTCACACAAGGGTCATAGGAGTCTGGAACAGACTACCTTGACAGCTTTTAAAAGGTATCTGAATGGAATATTAAGACAGCTTAACTGTAAGATAATCAAATGTGCCTAGTAGACTGAAAACCTGTCGACAATACTATATTTTCAATCAAAAACACAGACATTAGTCTCTGTTTTGCGCATATTATCCACACTTTCCTGGGATTTTCAACCCCTGAAAATGGAGTCTTCTGAAAATGGTCTCCAGAGATGTATACTTTTGAAAATGCTGGCTCTGAGTTTTGATGTGGATGGTCAAAAACAGAGTTTTTAGCAAAAACACAGACTCTAATCATGCTTTGTGCTTATTACATAGCCCTTCCTTGGTTGGATCCTGCTTGTTGCAACATCTCATTCCCTGATTTGTCACCCTTTTACAGTACATCACATTCCAACATTGTCCACTTAGAAGAATTGCTTTCCCTGACACTTGTGTTGGTTATCTGTATCTAAATTGTATTTATTTTGTACAGTTTGAATGCTGCATACATGCTGAAACGGTAAATAATGTGCTGGATGATTCATAACATGATAATAACAGTTTTGTGATAATTCATGTGGCCAGTGGCTTAATGTTGTAGTGAAAAATTTCAAACCTCATGAAAATTGGTTGACAGCAGCTTATCAATGTTTATTACTTTAACTTAAACTATTCAGTAAGGAGGAGTGCCTTTCCATAGCAAAATTAAAAACAAGGTCCTTAGTGAAGTGGACGGGTGTAGAATGTAGCTGAGCGTAAAAGAATACAGGACAGAGACAAGAAAGAACAATGCAGTAAAGTGAAGATACAGACATTTGCACACACATTTATTTTTTGCATTGAGTTAGTTTTTCAAATGTTGTTTGGTACACAATGCTCTCATTGCTATGGACTACTTATAATCAATCCTCTCACAAATGAACACAGAGCTGATCATTTTTATTTTATTATATATTTTTTTGAAGTGTTGCTTTACAATTTGCAGTGTTTTTATTCAATGAAAAGGTGACCACTGCAAGCTCCGAAAACTCTTACTTTCAACTATAGTCAACATATTAACATGACACAGGGGTAAATCGCTGCAGCTTCTTTAAGAATTTCTTTCTTGTACTATGTTGTGAATACACTGATAGTTTAAGGGTATCTGATTTTCACGGGGCTCTGAATTTTTCACTACACCAACCCTTCAAGGATTTTTCTGCTGACCTGCACATTCCCAGTGTAGACAAATGTCTACATCATATACTTTTTCTGTCATTTTAGTGTAGACAGTGATACTTTTGTAAATGATCAGAAAAAGTTACTGTACACGGAGATTGCTTTTAAATGAATAGATAGTAGTTTGGATGTGGCCTGAACGATTTCCTCTCAGTTCTGTAAACGTTCACGGTTTTAAAAGTTTTGTGCACTTAAACAACAGTCAACATTCATTATAGCCAAACCATTAACCCAACAGTTTGTAGTATTTTATCATTTTGTTGTCCAATCACAGAATTCTCATCCATATTCAGGAATTATTTGTGAAGCTTCTCCCTGCTCTTGCAAAGTCACAAAATGGTATTTGGCCACCTCACCATTCATTCATTTGGCAATAATAACTTTATTTTAATATATTTTAAATATGTTTGAGCTTACCCTAAAGATGCACATTCTAGTTTAACTGATGACAACTCTTTTAATATGGGTGAGTGCATATGCGATATGTCTTGCTATATTGCTGCGAGACATGGATGCTATCCAGTGACCTGAGACGAAGACTGGACTCCTTTGGTACTGTGTCTCTCCGGAAAATCCTTGGATACCGTTGGTTTGACTTTGTGTCAAATGAGCGGTTGTTCATGGAGACATGAATGAGGCACATTACCTGTATTGTGAGGGAGCATCAGTTACGGCACTACGGCCATGTGGAGCGTTTCCCCGAGGTGATTCAGCTCATAGGATCCTCATTGCTAGGAACCTGAGTGGCTGAACCAGGCCAAGGGGTCGCCCACGTAACACCTGGCTGCAACAGATAGAGGGTCATTTCCGGAGGGTGGGACTGGGCCACGTGTCTGCCTGGGGGGTTGCCAACCGGGATCCCAAGTTGTTTTGTCGTGTAGTGGGTGTGGCAACACACTGTACCAGTGCATGCTCCCTAACTTGACTTGAACCTCACTTGTATATGTAATGGACTGGCTACTTGTGCATGGTAGATTC
>JANRMT010062791.1:38138677-38160348 GCA_026402145.1 Polypterus bichir lapradei
TTCGTCTAATGCTGTGATAGGCTGACTCAGAATTGGATTAAGCAATTTTATTAAATAATAAGCAAAGGAATGGCATCTATTCTTAGAAAGTGATGTCACGTATTTACAGTCATAATATTTAATGGCTGCTCTTTTGTTCATCTGAGTAGTGACATCAAGTATATTGTATGGGAAATGTTTGAACTGCAAACATGCTGACAGATTTTTTATATTAAGTTTGAAAAACAATCACAACTAGCCAAAACAGCAACCCTTACTTATATTTTTAGATATTTTAAAAAGTACATATTGTTTTTATTGACATATGTAGGGCTTTTGTGAATGAGGAGGTGTGGGTACTGCAGATTCAAAATGAACAAACAAAGCACTTGTGTGCTTGGAATGAGGGTTAAACATTTCTCTAGTGCTTATCAGTTGCACACATTCCAGTATGATTAGAAAAGACAAGAACTCTCAAACTGGATGAAAAAACACCTTTCATAATATTTTTAGGCAGAGCTTATTGACATTGTTTAATTCTCTTTTTACCTTCCAAAAACAGCATTTTAAGTGTTTGTTTAAAGGCATGTAAATATTGCACTTTTGGATCAAGTGATGTTCCCAATACAAAAATAAAAAATCATAGATTTTATCATAGAAAAAGATGACAGGTTTGTACTAAAAGAACATTTAAAAAAATTAAATATGATGAGATTGAAAACAGCTGCTTGATCTCCATATTTAAGTAGTGTATTGCTCTCAAGCCTTGCAGGTTCTGCCAATTTCCATTTTTGTCTGTTTAACAATCGTTCTTTTTGGACACTTATAGTTTGACAATCCTGCTTAAAACAATACCAGCAGCCCAAAATGACATCAAGTCAAGAAAGAACTGAGAAGCACTACTGTTTGCTGTACTAACTAATCATTTGCTCCATGCAACTTTGTGTGAAGAAATATTTTTTTGGGAAGGGATGGACAAACTATGTCACATCAAGCTAATGGCATGGATATGAGCAGCCTGTGGGCTTCTCGTGGAAAAATTTGGCTGCATAGTAAGTTGCCATGCAGTGTCATCCAAACATAATTAAAAAATCCAAACTCCATCAAGCCATATCCTAACTACAGGGTCATGGGGGTCTGCTGGAGCCAATCCCAGGGCACATGGCAGGAAACAAACCCCGGGTAGGGCGCAAGCCCACACATACATCAAGCACACACTAGGGACAATTTAGAATCGCCAATGCACCTAACCTGCATGTCTTTGGACTGTGTGGGAGGAAACCGGAGCACCCAGAGGAAATCCACACAGGGAGGACCCTGGAAGCGAACCCTGGTCTCCTAATTGCGAGGCAGCAGCACTACCCACTGCGCCACCATGCCGCCCATAATCCAAGCTCTCACAGTATAATTAAGGACAGTTTGTAGCGCTGCAATTTTATATAAGTTATTTAAATTTGTCACTACTTGCTCGTCTTTTTCAACATATGTGATTTTAAAGAATCGGAGTCTGTGCATGGCTGAGTTTATTATCAATCGATCTGGTGGGCACTGAAGGCAGAATGTCAGGTGTGACTGCAGGTCACACAAATCAGTATAAACAACACTATTTACAAATGCGAAAGAAGTTAGAAAGAGAAAGACTTCCCTGTAGTGGATTCACCAAAACAGATCAACCCATGTATTCGCTGAGACGAGGAGTAAAATGCACTTACCGGGCAGCATTCCAACTTTGGGCAATGTGTGTGTTTTTCAGATTAACAAGTCCAAAGAAGAGGACAGTTATACCTCTCGGGGTGACCAGTTTTGGTACAGAGCTGTTAAGTTCTCCTTCTCTATATATTTCAAACTTTACAATGATCGGAGGCAGTTGCAACAGGCAAACACTATTTAGTTCTCCAATTTTAAAGACCATATAGAAATGAAGACTTCCCCACATATTCAGCTTAGGTCGTCATCCTTTGTCATTGATTTGAATTTCACTTTCAGCATCTGCAAGACAGATTTTGCAATTTTTTCAATCTCTTTTTGCTGTTAATATGAGCAGTTTACCAAAGTTTTTTTTTGCTAGATTTCTACAGACTGCACATTTCTCAGGATTTGTTTCTAAGGTTTTAAGCTTGCTGTGTGCATGACAACATTATTTGGTTGCACGTACAGTTGCAAGTAGGTCTTTTCACAAATGATAATTATTCAAAGATGATGTAGAAGCCTTACTTACAGGTACAACTCCTTGCAATGAATAACTTTTGGATGACCAGCATTTCAGTTAATGCTAATAGTTTGTGCAGAAGTTAAGAAATTTCATTTTTATGACTAGATCAATGTCATGGCAATGTCATTTTACTTGAAAATTGGTCTACTATTGGTGTTTGAGCATTGCTTCTAATAAGATTTTATAAAAAAAACATTATTATTATTATTATAATGGTTTACCGTTACAATAAACCAGTTATTGAAGGAACTATTTAAACTTAATGATTGTCATTAACATGCTAGGGTTTATAGTCACGTCTAGATTTTATATGGCTCACTGTATGAGTCATTATTGACAAATCATCCCACCACCAAAAAGGTTTACCTTTCCTTTAAAAGGTGTCACAGTTTTATAGGGTTCTCAACCCTGGACTTTGTAATATATTTCTTTTGTTTTTTATACTGTGCTATTCCTTTGAGTTAATTTGCCTTCCTTTAGCAGTTTCTGTGTTTTTGCTAAAGTCTTATCTAGTGTTAATCCCTGGGTTAATTTAAATATTTTCTTTCTGGTTTTAGTCACTGTGATTAATTTTATAATTGTCTTTTATGGTGCTGGGGTGAATGTGAGTAAACATCTAGGGTGTAACACAGTGCTAGTATGGAAGGAGAACACATCCATTAAATCACAAGGCCATGAGAAAGAGAACAGAGACTTGGGAGATGAATAAAGAGGAACCCATGTAGATGTTAGTGCTTGCCTATGGACCCATCACCTTAATGATGAACAATATGAAATAGCCATAGCTGGTACCATAAAACTGACAGTGTTCAGGTTGTGAATCTAGCCACATCTTGTTCTCATTTTGTATCACTTTTGCTGTGACCTGCAAAAATAAGAAAGGGAAATCATTGTGCCTGTTAGGCTCTTAGAGTGCAGTGTTGGTGTAAATGGTCTTTCAATAAACAAGCCCATTATTGGGATGTACCAGAGGATTTGAATTGCCAGCAGTTAGCAGGAGTGTTCGGGGGCCAATGGGAGATCTGTGCGCTCTTTGAAGGGAGTTAGCATTCAAAGGCAAAAGGGTAGAGTTGAGCTACTTTGATACACAGTGTCTATGTGTGTGTATATGTCACTAAGTGGCCATTCCGCATAGTCCTGGCATTGTTTTTGTTTTTCTACTTAAGATATGCATATACTAATTAATAGCATTCTCTTCATATCAAATTTATTGTATATTTTACATATTGTAGTGTTCAATCAATGGGACCACCAGTTAACATAGGGTATTTTGTGTATACACATAGATTAAGCCTCAGTTTTGTGTTGTGTTGTTCAATAAACAAGCCTATTATTGGGATGTACTGTACCTCTGGTAGTACTAATAAGTATTATAAACTAAAGAATTCCCAAACACACAGAGTCGCAAAAAATCTTAAAGGTACCCACTAGTGGAGGGAAACTGTAAAACCCTATCTAGTCACAAAGAGGGCAACAAAGAATCTTTATGAATAAAAAAAAATATTTGTACAAAAAAATGCTCTAAAGACAGTGAAGCTCCTAAGAGCCCAAAAGGAACAGTAAGGGATGCAAGAAAAGGTAAAGGCAATCCAAGGCAAACAGGTTCTAATTAGTGATGAGCGAGCATGCTCGGCCGAACGTGTGCTCAAGCATCGCTATGCTCGGAGCATGGTGCTACTCGAACGAGCACCACATGTGCTCACCATGCTTGAGTCTCCGCCCCGCACGTTTCGCGGGTTGGAGACAGCCAATCAAGGGGCAGGTAAGTACTGCCCTCACTGTAATGCCAGTAGCCATGTCAGGTGCTGGCATTACAGTGATTGGCTGGCCGGAACACGTCATCGGGTGCTAAACAGCATGCACTCGCATATAATGTTTTAGAGCGTCAGCTCACCTGCAGGCACTCCCATATCATGTTTTAGACTGCAGTGAAAGGCAACCTTTTTCGAGTTGCAGCGCACTAAGTTCAAAAATTTTCTTTCGCGGCGCACCTGAGGGACTGCCCATAAATAAAGTCGTGACAACACAATCTATGGACAATCACCAATAAAAACAGTTAATTTTACAAGTTTGAAAGACATTTTATTAATAAAGGAATCAAAGGAAAAATCTTAAATTTAAGTAATGTGAACGTTGAGATTGTTTTTCCAGCACATATGAGATTGATGCAAGGATCAATTTTCAAAAGACAGACGCACATTTCCTTGTCGATCATTTAAAGTCTCTCGCGTTTCTTAGACTTCATTTCCGTAAGTGTTCCGTTATCTGTTTTTCCAACATAAATTTTTTTTAAACATTATCTTTTTAATCAACCAAAAGTTCAAAAACACTAACAATTTTAAATATTTTACAAAAGTTTTTGCGGCGCCCCTAGAAAATTCCACGGCACACTGGTTGCCCGACAATGTTTTAGAGCGTCAGCTCACCTGCAGGCACTGGCATATAATGTTTTAGAGCATAATTTTTCCTGTAAAATTGATTTTTTTGGGGGGGTTTTGGGCGTGTTTTTGTCAGTCTGTAAAAGTGCCATACAACTCAGACAAACTGGTTCCCAGCAGCGACTTGGGAGTCCAAGATGCATCCAGACATCATCCCGATGCTGTTCCCGGTCCATTTGGGTGTTGTTTCTGTCACTTTCTGACCTTTTCCAATGGACCAGGCACCCTCCCCTCTTCAGAGTAGGGGGTGCCTGGTTGTCTCCCATTGACTTACATTATATTCGGGTGCTCGGTAGAGCACACGAACATCGCAATGTGTTCGGACCGAACACCCAAACACCCGAACACTTTGGTGCTCGCTCATCACTAGTCCTAATCTTAAATCCAGAATACAAAGTAAAAAACAAAGAAGTAAGTCAAAAATCCTACAATTTAGAAATAATAAAAAAGAGCAATATACACAGAATAACTCACCACCACCACCATAAGCACATTCAATGAACCGCAAAGGACTGGAGGCTTCCTTAGCTTTTATAGGCCTGAGGGCAGTCTCTTGACAAAACACACAGCACAAGGAAAAAGATACAGCGACATAACCAAATTCAATAATCAACAATGTTTGGTAACATAAAAATTAACAAAACAGACAGATTATTAATGAGATTATTTGTACCCCAGTTTAAGGGAGGGGGACCCTGGCTGAAACACAATAACTTAAGGATTTCGCTTCCCAGTAGCCAGCAGGAGTATGCAGGAGCTTTGCTCTAAGTGGTGGCACTGGATCTTTCCTTTGTTCTTATTGTACTCTTCATCTTGGTCATTTGACCTTTACTGTTTGGACTTTTTTGGGGTTTTTGACTGGCTAGTTCTTGGAGTTTTATTTAGGTTTAACATATTTGTATATTATTAGGAGTTTGTTTTGTTGTGGTCTTTTTTGGCTTTTTTTGACTATCATTTTTTGTTGTTTTTTGGGGACCTAGAATTCCATTTTGATATTTTTGGATTTTGTTTGCATTCTTCTTTAAATTTTGAACTTTCTTTTAATTTTGTGCTGTTTTGTGCGTTATTTTCTGTTTTGTTGGATTATTTTGGTATTTTTGCCTGTATTTTAATTATTTCATTAAATACATTACATTGATTAATTAATGATAGTTTGGTATTTAAGGTCAGGTTTTAGATGTTTTCATCCCCCTTTTGACATTGCCTTTGAGGCAAATCATAACATAACTCTTAATCAATTTCTTTTTGTGCCCTCATGTTATTGTAGAAGTGCTTGCTTTAAAGTGACAGCAGGTATTGATCCGAATCACTTCTTTATTTATTGAAATGAAATTGAGATTTATTAAATGCTAGGAGGGCAGCAAACCTTCAATTCACAGTCTACCTCACACCTCACCTGGCCATAATGGAAAAATCAAGCTACAAGGAAATCCATTAAACGTATTTTACTGATGTTTTTGAACATTATTATTTTTAGTGTTTTACCTGTTGATTCAAACACCACAGCTCTGTTAAATAAAAAAATTCTTTGAAAGTGCTCATCTTGTGAAAATAATCTCTTTTGATTAAATCTTAAACAAAAGTCTGCTTATTTAGCTTCTTATAAAAACAACAATCTTACAAGATAAAGTGGGATTTGCTAAAAGAATAAGTAAGAGAATGCATAAAAATGAGCTGTATAGTATATATATATATATATTATCACCAACTGAAAAAAAAGAATTTAAATATAACATATTGAAACCTCCTTAATCTAATTCACTGGGGGCTGGACACTGGGTGTAAGGCAGGAAAGGGTTGTCAAAATGTCATACATGGAAGGAGACAATTTAGAATCAACAACCTACATAACATGCATGTCTTTAGGTTATGGGATTAAACATCCATATGTCAGTACATAAAGTTTTAACGTCTACAATAAGCAGAATCATACATGTGCTGCTTTTTAAATGATGATGAAAAGACAATTTTGTCTTTTAGTGAAACAAAACTCTTTTAAATTAAAAAGTGTCTACAGTACATACAGCACTCAAATTTAAAACCTTTATTTCCAACATTATAGGTTCCCTGCAGTTCTTTTTTTAATAAAGGATAACCCAGGGGACCCTAAGTTAAATATGACAAAATGAATACATTTACACAATAATGAGAACAAAATTCCTCAGAGAGGTGACTCATGTTACTTCCTTAGTGAGGTAACCAGCAAGCGCTGAAGCGTTTATTAACACTTAGCAATTCGATTCTGGTTTAATCAGAGAGCTGCGGTGAAACTGCTAGTCACTCCAGCTGAGAAGGTATTCCATAATTGCCAATATTTAGCCTCATTTTAAAATTCATGATAAAACACTCAGTCACTGCCAAATTCTGACCTGCTCTCTTAAACGTGTTATTATCTTTAATGGTTAAGCAAGGAAAATTATCATAATCAAGAAGTGTGTTCCAAAATACCACACACAGTGATTCTATGTGCCAGAAACACTTTCTTAAAAATGTGGTCAAAATGCAGTAGAAATTTGGAGATAATAAAGCTGTTGCAACACGTATTAGTAGTGCCAGCTGTCTATGCAGTTTATTAATTTATATTTGAGGTATGTGTTATCAGAAAATTAGAAAGATTTAGACAAGAACAGGCCATTCAGCCCATCAAAGCTCACCAATCCAAAATTCCTCCAAAATAACACCAAATTGAGTTTTGAAAGTCCCTAAACTTCTACCGCCTACCACACTTAAATTTACGCTTATTTAATCTGTAAAGAAACCAGGGTACCTGATTGAACCCTACTGAAATGTAAGAAGTGAATATAATCTTTACAAAGGCATTGGCTAGGCCAAAATTCAAATAGTATAAAGTATAGTGCGTACTCCTAAGAGGAGTTATCGATTTTTCAGTTTTTCTTCTAGTCATGAGATATGACAGATTTGCAGATATTGTTACCAGACCATGTCAGTTTAAACAACTAAAAATCACTGTCCATGTCTCATTTACGAACTGAGTGTGGACCATCTAGCACAGTGGTGCTTGGCCATCTTTCTTACAAGCAATAGCACGCGGTCTGAGGGAGCCAGCACTGTACAAAGAGTTAACAGCTATGACATGTTCAGCCACAATCGTGGCCCTTTTTGTCTTCTTTTAATTCTGTCAAAGTATACAAAATATGTGTTGATTTGTATGGAATGATTACAATACAATTAATTAAATATATATATATATATGTGTGTTAACAAACAGAGGAATTTCTCTTACGTTTGTAAAGTCCAAAAAACTTGCATTCTTTATTCCTCGTCGTTACATTCTATGCATTGTAATTCTGAATCATTGGTTCACAGATCTCATTTCCAGCTTCATGAATAAAGGCAACATCAAACCTGTTTGATTTTGTCAGAGTGAGTTACAGACTAGTTGAAGTGAGTGGCTGGCTATGTCACAATATATGACTGACTTCACGGGAGTGTGCGGCCAACTGCCTCCAACTTGCTAAGATTTTGAAGGCTATGACTGAAAAGTCACACAATTTGAAATAGCCTTAAGTGTCCCTTGCAGGACCATTGGAGGACTTTTCCATTGTCTGAACCTATTCAGATAGCAACATGCACAAAACTGAAATCAGGTGTAAATGGGAGGGCAGTTGTGGAATTAGTCTAATTGATTAACCTTTGGTAATGATGATGAGAATGTATTAGTATTGGATAAGCCAATTATATAGAAAATTTTAATTTATGGATTGATGCATTCTCAATAAAGTTAAAGCAAAATGTGTTGTATTAGCTAGCTTTAGGTCATGTTAAATATGAAAAGCTTGTGCCTGTTTCTTCCAAATAGTTAGAAAGCTGCCTGTGCTTATCAGCTCAAGGCCACTTGCTTTTATTTCTAGCAGCTTGGTCTCTGCGTGTCTGCCTGCCTGCTTGGATAGTACCATGAGGTGAAGACAAGCCAAGGATGGTATGTTCTATTAGAAAAGTAAGCACCATTGTTGTAGGGATGCATCTGGATAAAATTTTAGCCTTGAGGGATACTTGTGAAACAAGCAACTAGTCATTTAAGCGTCCCAGTATCTTATGTGTGGATCTTCCTGATTCTAATTTAAATGGGAATCGATCAATAAAAAAGAGTAATGTTGGCAAGTTTTGCTCAAATGATGGACATAAGGTCAGGTGATGGGTATTAGGTAATGGTGGGTATAGACATTCAGTAATGGTTGAAAGAACCAAAAGGATGAGACTATTTTGCAAACATGCCAATGCACATCCTAGTTTGCTCAATTGCATTTGCTCAATTGTCAAGTCTCTTTGTTCCATTGCTGTGTAAAGTGGCATATAATTTAAACTTCCTCCTGCCTGTCTTTGCTCAACAGTCATTTCTACTACACAGTTCAACAGAGAGAGCACAAAAGTACACCCTCACACAAGTCGTCCGAACAATTCAGCAGTCCAAATGATCGTACTGCTGTAACAATATGAGGAAATGTTCTTAGAGAGATATCAAGTGAACACAAGAAGAGAATGCAAACTCCAAGAGAAGGCACATCAGCCCTATATACTGTATACATACAGTACAGTAAATATACAGTATATCTCATTGGGGGTTCAGTGCTATGAATGGATAGTGCTACTTCTCATTTCACAATCCAGCCAATAAAAGCAAAACTAGATAGAAATTTGGCATGATATTACTGTGTGTAGTTACAAAGAAGAAGCTCTGTATCGGATACATTTTTTCAAAATTATCTCATGTTTTTCATAAAACAGTGTAAATGTGGCGTATAACAATTGTGGTGGTATAACAATTCCTTTTCATGAAAAGTGCCATCTTTGCCATGAATAGTAAAACTGGTGAGCATCTTATTCAGAAGTATTAGTATTCTGCACAGTTTAATGTTTGCACATAGTGAACTGGCCAGGTTCAAAAGTTACCTCCTCTTCCACTCTTATACTAGCCACACTTACATCATATTTCTTTAAACTACAGTTAGGAATTCGCTATTAGATCATTTTCCAGGAGTTACAACTGTGTTTGAACTTTGTCGTTTAAAAAGAAACAGCTGGAATCTGCTGAGTGGAACTTGTAATCATCTATCAAAATCACAAGCTGTAAGAGTTATACTGTATATGTGGGGCTAGGCTGGCTTCAGGCCAGTGGTCAAAAATGGGCCCTTAATTGAAAATTAAAACTTTACATCGAGTGGTGCCTCTGCACAAGACAAGTCAGTGAATACATGTCAACACCGCAAAATTTCCACTCATTTCTCTTTAGTCATTCATCGTATTTTGAACTGAACCAGTGTCTTGTCTCACGTAAAGCAAACCAATATTTGAAAGTAATAATATCTTTATTTATTTACTTGGAGAAGCTCAGCTGTAGCAAGCAACTGTTAATAGCTTTCATGTATTTATTTAATTAGAAAGTGCCAGTCAGTGATACTGGGTCTAATTTTGGAATGGACTGCTCCAGTTGTCAACAGCTAAAAGCCTGTGTTAAGTGAATGCTTAATATTTGTACTGCTGTATGACTTCACTTCAAAATTAAGAAATATAGGTATATACAGCAGATGTCATATGCTTTTGTGTTTACAACTTTTAAAATGTAGATTAAATGTTCTATTTTTCACAACAGTGCTTAATGCCTGTAGACTTTGATGCTCATTGATAGGGAAAAAATTCTCCATGATTTTGCAAAACTCTTCTCTGGACTTTGATGCCTTCCGCAGTCCCACAACACCCCACATTGGATTCCACACCTCCTATCAAAACTGTATTCCAGCCTTGAGATTTGTGTTGCTAAGCTGAACAGGAATGTCCCACAAATATTGCCCAGGTAAGTGAATTCACCCAATTGATAAATAACAGAACAAAGATGAGAAGTGAACGTGCTACAAGAGAATGGTAGTAGTAGTAGCAATAATAATAACAATAAAAATAATAAGTTTTGTTTATATAGCACCTTTCCCATGCTCATTGTAGTGATGTCAGCAGTCTGCCCTGAAGGAGATCAGACATAATTTTCTGACTTGACGAAACATTCCTTTAACTTATTGAGGTGAGCTACTCATTCGTCTGCTCCAAAAGCCTGTAAGACAAGAGAGAGCACAAGGAGCTTGACCTTTGACCAATGCACTCTAAAGTACTCTAAATAAAACATTTTGTTGATAGTGAAGTACAAAAACATTTGTGCAACATTCCTGCACTGTAGTAGGCTAAGCTTTAGAAATGGTTTTGGAATACCAAGGTGACTATGAAATTAGGTGTTAAGATTGCCATGGTGAAACTACAAATCCAAAGCATATCACCAATACTTTTCATTTCTATGTAATTTTACAATAATTGTATAAGTGGAGCAGATTCACATTGCAAATTAACATTCAAATAGACTTTGGTCTATTAAATATATTGCATAAATTCAGCTTTCTTTTTCTCAAAACATGATACAGTCTTCACCCACAAAATCTCTTTGATTTATGCAATGTTTCTGTATTACGCAGGATTTTGGAACAGTTACTCCATTGATAAATATTCAGCTGATTCAGTTGGTATGGCATAAGCCATCCAAGAAGAAATGTTTAAAAGGACTGCTATGATTAGTCCATTTCAGTTAAGAGAAAGATAAAGGTTTTCATATTTTATTGGATACTTTGGTACAATACAGTATAGTACATGACTGAAGAAAATAATACATTCCACATTCACTAGGAGGAGATTTTTATTCTCTAATGTTTCAGTGGGAAAGTCTGGCCAAATCAGAAGCCAATCTACTTATCTTCTAAGTTTGAGCCTCTGTGAAGTTACCTTTGGGTCTTTCAGAGTCAGGGTTTCCTTTAGGGTCACTGCAGGGTCTTGAGGCTCCACACTATAGCATGATTAGCATGATTATTTTTAATGAAACACTGCTGGCCACTGTGTTGGGCAGATGGCATAGCTAACACATTTTTGCCTTTAGTAATGACAAGGGAACCATCTTCTCCCATTATTTGATGTGTCTGGGGTCTCCTAAAAGCTGGATTATCCTACATGTCAGACAGATGTAGCCTGGTTTTGAAAGTTTAAAACTTGGGAGCTTTAATACCCTCCAGAGAAAGATGACAGACCATGTTCGGTGTAAGAGCAGCAGGACTGTCCAGTAAACGTGTAGAGGAGGGCACAAGGCCCCAGTACCTCTGATGTTAGCCTTTTGTGGGGACATATTCTAATACTTGATTTTATATACTCTGCAGTTTAAAGACTGCACTTATCTTTAGAAATTAAACACTGGCTTTTCCTTTTTTAGAGTCATAGTAATAATCCAAATCAGCTTCTTGGTTATCATTCTGGAATGAAGATAAATGAATGCCAACGGCAAAGTTAGAAGTTTCTGAAAAATCTGGTTAACTTTTCCCCATGCAGTATTATTTTCAATTACGTTCCAAAAGTGAGGGTGACCATAATGTTTAACAATCCTCTGACATTATTTTTGGCCACATGGGCAGTTTTATAATTAAAGTCTCTAGATACTGTCACACACATGTGCATGGCAGGAAGCTAAAGGGCCTGAATGAGAGTAACTTTATGCCAAACCAGGGGGTGCACTAACTCTTTCTCTCACTCCTCTGCAGACCAGTTATGGCCCCGGTGACGTCACTTCCGGTTACCGGCCCAAGAGATGATCTCACCTCCGGTCCTGATCACAATGACATCACTTCTGGTTCCGACCACAAAGACGTCACATCCAGTCACTGGGGTTAGCGGCATAACTTCTGGTTCCGGCCACAGAAATGACATCACTTCCTCCGGTCTGCCTTAAAACTGCTATCTTTTTGCCAGCAATACAGTTCTGTTCTGGACTCTGTTGTATACACATCTAATATGATCATTTACTCTATTTTGCAGACAGGAAATAATATACAGGTGGCTATCCCAAACCTTTCTGTGGCTGTTTTGTCAATTCTTCTGACAACATCTACTATATTATGACTCTTAGGTCCCATCCACACAACAACATTTTCTTTGCATTTTTGCCTTTCATCCACACCACCCTAGAGTTTCCAACCCCCAGAGCTTTTTAAAACACTCTCCAGAGCTGAACTTCTGAAAATGCAGTCTCGGTGTTATAATATGGACAGGCACAAATACAGATTTCTGCAACTGCAGACTCCAATAAAGGTCTGGTTTGACCGTTCCCTGACTGATTCCTGCTAATTAGAATGTCTCATTCTTCGACGGGTCACCTTTCATGGAAAAAAACCATATTTCAAGAAAGCAGCTTTCGAAAAGTTGCTTTCCATTGCTCTCATTGTGTACTAAAATTGTACAGTCTGAATGCTGCACACATACAGAAAATCTAGAAAAAAGAGCAAATGATTTACTGGTCACCACAGAACTAAATCCCGTGGTTGGCAGTGTTACCATCCCTTCATGGATTTTTCCGCTGATATGCATTTTCAGTTGTTTTAGTGTGGATGCAGATACTTTTGTAAATGATGTGAAACCGCTAGTGTAGACAAGTATCGTTTTTGATTAAAAATGCATTTTTTAAAGGAAAGCATGTTAGTGTGAATGTAACTTTGGTTTGCATTGTCCTAGCCAATATACAATACGAAATCTGCCCTTGAATTTACAGTTGTGTGGAAGCAAAACCAAGTCTTAATGGAGGATCCAAATACACTGTCCTACTATGTAGTTCTCTCTAAACCGCAGACTCTAATGTGTTGACTATAAATTATGGAACTTTCACTTGCTTCATCATGTGTCCCAAGTGGCACCAACATTACATGCTCAAAGATGGGAGTTAAGTTAAGGCAAAGGCAAGACTGGCATGACACTAGTGTGGCTGTACATGTAGCAAGAGACAAGTGAGAGAGTCTTTATGTTTTCTTGGGGCACCGTGTTTGATACCTGGGAAAAACATCCTACTGGAACATTATGGACCAAACGATGAATAGGCCCAGTGTGTCAGTTTAAAATAGAACAAAGGTCTATATTTTACCACATTCTTGTTCATCATGGCACCAGAGAGTGGCAATGTGTTGCATGGTCAGACATGCAAGTAGAAATTTCACTGTACTCTGTATCCTTGTGACAATACCACTACCACTACTAGTTGTCTCAGGCACTACTCACATGTAGCGTGTCTCCAGCAACAGTCCTACACTGAGACTAGTTAGAAAACATCTCATTTTTCCATGACTAATCATGCACTTTCTTCTGATCATGTATCAGATCTTTTCCTCCTCTTGACCAGAAGTCCACTTCTTAGGTTGTATCAGAGCCACTTATTCAAGTCACCTTGTGGTATTGCATTTGTGTACACAGTGATTCTATATATATTATATTATATAGTGATATATGGAAACTGTAACTATTGTCATTGGTTGTCCTTATACAAGGAAGTTGTAAGAGCCTTTAACCTCCTTAGCATTAGACCTGAGGGTCACTCGGGCTGTAAAAACAGTCCTAAAAGCGTTAATCCCAAGTGTCACTTGGGCAACTGTACAAACGTATCTTGTGTAAAACCCGAGGTGCCAACAGCGTTAGTGCTGAGCGTTACTCAGGCAACAGTGTAGGCATGTCTTGCCTGAGCATTACATGGGCAATGGTGTAGAGGCATCTTCTCCAAGCCTCATAATGGCATCTTGTAAGAAATGCCCCTCATCAGCAGTGATGACGAACTGAATGTGTCTTTGGGCAGTGAAACTGAAACGGTCAGTGAACCTGAAAGTGATTCTGGGAAGCCGAAAATGACACTCACATCACTCGCATATATGCAGTGTGCTATTCATATTATTATTATTCATCATTATTATTATTTATATTTGTATCATTATAATTTCTACACTTCTGACTTTGTACTTTTACTGTTTTGCATGTTTTACAGTAGAAAGATGACATTTAAGAAAATTTTCATTTTTCAAGCCAAAAAAATGCAACAGTCTTTACATGATTTTTGGTAAAAAATGTAATGCTAACGAAGTTAAAATACATTATTGCCAGAGAGCAAGGAAAGCCCACGGAGGAGAGACATGTCAGACTAGGAAAGAGAAATCCTGCTTGAGTACAAAAAAGGGGTACAGTAAAAAGCGTAGCCCATGATCTAAAGCCAGCTGCTGATTTGAAGGGCAATGCTAATTGGTTGGTACATTTTACAAGGCAGAGAATACTAAATACTGCTGCTCAACAGCAGGCAGTGGAGGTGCACAGAAAGAAGGCTTGACACCCTGCTTAAATTAGTAAACGATCTGGGAACCCACAACCTTTTAAGCACTGAATGACCTGTTTATTATTTTTAAATATTTGGAAAGCCTGCCATGGCAGTAAACCCAAGATAGGTTTAAAATGCCACTTGACTGTAGGATCACTGAGCTTTCAGTGATAGGCTCTCAGGCTGGAGGATTACAGCCTGCAGAGAAAATGACAGCTAAGGTAAAAATGAGATGGAGAAAGTGTGTGGAGGGGGAAAGCAGGTAATCTGCTTCATTCAAAATTCCCTCATTCTTCAATGCCTAAACAGTGCACATGCTTACACAAATGAGCAAAGCAGACTGTTGTCCTTTCATAATACATTTTCGCATGTGCGGATGCAACACAGTTTGTAAATGTGCATTACAGACTGAAGGGGTATTGAAAGGTCTTAGAAATATTTTTTACTTACCTTGGCACTTGGATTTCTCAATAACAATTATACAGTACATCTGTCTCTTTCTTTCAACATGTTGTTTGCTTTATAAGCATTTTTATAATCTGTATAATAGTGTGGGATTTCCTTGGATAGCTGCTGCTCCTTGCAAGCATCCATGCTTGTTTATGTGTTGCTTGTGGCACAATCAATGTGGACAAGTCTGCAGGGGACACCAAGCTTTGAAGGGGATGGACAGACAGCTCTCCAAGTGAGTGTGGTAGACCAGACTGATGTCAAAATGCCATTATTTTGTCTGTGTACAAAAGTATAGATCTGCGTACACAGAATGTATGAAAGACAGAAAGTCTTAGGGTAGTAAGAGTAGTTAGGGTAAATTATTTGTGTTCATAATTTATTCACTACTTTCATATTTTTCCTCTTACTTTACTTTTAATTAAAGCTCTTGTTTTGTAAGTTATCAAGGAGGCAGCTAAAATTTAATCTAAGATGGGCACATCTGTTATAGTTTATTCTAGAAGATTCATTTTTTTTGATCCCATTGGTGTTTTGGGGAGTGCAAGGTTGTCTGCGTTATATGATGAGAAAGAATGTTTGGTGGGTGCAATGCAAAATTAATACAATATTGTTAAAGCTTGAACTTGTTGGCACTGCTAGGGTCCCGGCCTCAAGGAGACCAGACCACTAAACATGGCATACAAATAAAACAACTTTTAATACCCACAAACACAAAAGGGTTTACATAAGTTTACATAAGGAAACACAAAGTAACCACAAACATCTGCTAGCCATGCTTAAGCCTCATTATGCTGCTATGAAGTACTTTCTAAAAGGCAGGAGGGCTTAACTTCAAGTACAGTTTCTACTAGGACAGCAACATCAGAAACACAGGCAATCTGCCTTACTAAAAGGATAAGTGTCTTTGTATCTGTGTGTCCATCCAGTTGCTATGCCTCTGTCATCCAAAAACAAACATTTGTAGTAATAAATTTCATTGCATTTGTCATTTCAGCAGATGTCACATCGCAAACATGAACAATGCCTTTATGAAACCCATACTAAATGGCATATAACAGAGCATTGTATTTGCCATTCCAACAGGTGGCACAGTGCAAACATTAAAAACTGCCTTTACAAATTCAATACCAAATGGCACATAACACAGACATATGCATTGCATTTGTTATTCCAACAGATGGTGCATCACACAGATTTGTTTAGTAATGTGTTTTATTACTACAAATGTTTGTGATGCACCATCTGTTGAAATGACAAATGCAATGCATTTTATTACTACATGCATTCCTATACATGGTGTACTGCAGATATTAATGCTGAGACCTATGTTAATTATTTAGATTTCTTGGATGGGTAGAACAGATAGTTGATAGAATAATGGACACACCTACATAAACTTTAACAGGCCACCACAATGTACCTTGGCATGCTATAAATTCTAAATGAGACCCAAACTGCATTGGAAATGTCTCTAGTATATCATTTAGCGTTTTGATGGAGATAAAACCTGTCCAGGAACCAGCCGTTCTGGCCAATGTCTATATTCTGCTTAGTGATAATGCAGTAAACATTTTGGATTCATTTGGAAGCTGATATCTTGGGCACCATGAGAAGCACACCATCTCCTTATATAATTCCTGGAAGTGACATCATACTGTGCAACTTCCTGGCACCATGTGGTGGCAACGGGGATGTGTTACTATCCACAAAATGGATACTGAAATCAAAACTTTCTACAAGATGGAAGCAACTACAATAAACATGATAGAGGCCAAAATTCTAAACAACATAATGAACACAATATAATAAAAATAGGAGTATAATAGTAATATATTCCTCTATATGCAAAATTAAGAGATTAATTCAAAATCCTGCAAAAAACATCACCATCCAAACCATCCATGCATCAATTTTCAAGAGCAGAGTTGCAGGGAAGCTGAAGCCTATCCCAACAAGCATTGAATGCAATGAACAGGACACCAGGGTGACAGTCTAAATCACTTAGCCAAACATAGAGTGGGACAGGCTTTTCTTAGGTGTCACCACTCTGAATCTGTGTTTGAAAGGTCTAAGAAGAAATTCCATAAAAAAATAATAATAATAAAAACTCTGCACAAAAGTCTTGGACCTGAGACCTGAACTCTGAAGTTTCAATAGTTCTTACTGGGCTATGTGTCAATGATTCTTTGTAATTCAGGTTTAAATAAATGTCTTTGCTTTGCTAATGAGCTATTGTAAAACTGCAGAAGACTTTTCGCACTGTGAAGGTAGTGGCATTGCGTGTAGTAAATGATCCACAGAAGAGTGAAATATTAAGGGGTGCAATGCCTAATAAATCCTTGGCTGCTGTTTTCTTTAGAAAGTTCAATAGTTTAATAGAAGTTCAATCAAATACTTATTAATTTATAAACAGAATTTACAATGACAGGTTAATGGCCATCTCTGAATTGGCCTTGTTTGAGTGAGCAGGGGAGTGTGTGTGTCAATGTGCTACTACGAGGGATTGCCACCATTTTCGGGGTTGGTTCTGGTGTTGCTCCAGCTCCCTGAGACCCAATAAACAGGTTAATGACATGATTGGAAAAGTAGACAGACATGGACACATTGGTAACACAATCTATAACAGTGTCTTTAACAGCTGACGTTTTTGAAGTCACAAAGTATTTTTAAACAATCTTAAAATCCTGAATGCGGATGTTTCCCGCCATTTGAACTGAATACCCAATTTTTACAGCTTACTTAGCAATCACTTCAACTTGAATCAAATCACTCATTTTAAGTCATGTCAGTCATTTCTAAAGCAATCATCATGGCATCCATCCTGCTTGCTGTAATACAGCAATAAACTATCAGTCCTGATACTCAGTAAGTCAAAGGCCAGCTTTTATACGACCTACACATCCTAAACTGAATGAGGTAATCGGCCAGGATTTTACTGCTTATCCTGTTGTAAAACACCTCCGAAAATGTTAGAGGCTGTTGTGCCTAGCTTTAAAGTCAAATTTCCTTTTGTGTATTGGTCAAGTTTCTGTAAGAATGTTTAGTCCAGTAACTTCATTTTCTAAATTGCTGTAATAGTTTTAAGGAGAAGGTAAAGGTTTTATAGAGGAGGCTGCAATACGTTTTAATTGATGGGAAATATTACATTGATTTCAAAGATTTATATTAATACTGAAATGTTACTTGGTTTATAAAAAAATCTTTGCACCTTATTAATATCAAATAAGTAATATTTGATTTGATTCATTTCCAGCGCCGCACCGAGTGGCAGCCATTCCAGCAGCTCCGTGTATGACTTTATCTTTTTACCTTTTTTTTTCAATTTTTTTCTATTTCACTGATCACTCCTACCACTTTCTTTTATGTGGAATCGCTCCCTGGACACTTATTATTATTTTTACTACTTGACATGGATTTTTACACTCCGAGACTCGCCTATTCAAGTAGTCAACTTAAAGCACTGAGAAGAAATGCCCACGCCGGTGTGGTTCCCTATTTACCTGATGAGGTAAGAAGACGATATTGGGGCAGCCGAGCCATTGCTAAGATAAAAGATAAGATAAAAGGCAAGCAGCTTGCGAAAAAATGGCGTTATAAACCGTCGGTGCCTTCTGTGATCCTTGGAAATGTGAACTCACTACCAAATAAGATCGACGAACTGACTGTGCAGCTGAAAAATGTCAGAACCTACAGAGAATGCAGCTTGCTGTGTTTTAGTGAAACGTGACTGACAACTACCATCCCAGATGCTCATGTGGAGCTACCCGGGTTCAGCACAGTTAGAGCGGACAGAGACACAAATACCTGTGGGAAGCGGAAAGGAGGAGGAAACACTCTCTATGTGAATACAAGCTGGTGCAACTCTGGACATATAAACATTAAAATCTCCAATTGCTGCAGGGACATCGAACTGTTGGCCGTAAGTTTGCGTCCCTATTACTTGCCAAGAGAGTTTGGACATGTGATTGTTGTCATTGTTTACATCCCCACTCAAGCGAACGCGGAGATAGCGAATGACATCATCCATCACGCAGTTGCTAAGTTACAAACGCAGCACCCTGAGGCGCTTGTGCTAATCGCTGGAGACTTTAACCATGTGACGCGAGACAAAACATTACCTGCCTTCTCCCAGTATGTGGACTGTAACACCCGGGGAAATAGGACTGTCGACCTACTGAATGCAAACGTTAAAGACGCATACAGCGCCACCCCGCTGCCTGCGCTTGGGAAAGCAGATCATAACCTGGTTCTGCTTCAGCCTCACTACAAACCAAGAGTGAAGGTGCTACCTACAACCACACGATCATTCAGGAAGTGGTCCCCTGAGGCAGAGCAGGCACTGAGAAACTGCTTGGGAACTACAGACTGGGATATACTGCAGGGGTCACATAGTGAGAACATTAAAGAGGCTGTTGACTGCACAACTGATTACATCAATTTCTGTATGGACATTGTAGTTCCAGTAAGAACAGTACGCTGCTATGCTAACAACAAGCCATGGATTACAAGTGACATCAAGGGCCTTTTGAACCAGAAGAAAAGGGCTTTTAAAGGCGGTGATCAGCATGAGCTCAAGCGCGTGCAGAAGGAACTCCGAGTCCAGCTCAGGGTGGCAAAGGAGCAGGAGAAAGCTGGAGCAGAAATTACAGAATAACAGCATGAAGGAAGTGTGGGATGGGATGAAGATTATCACTGGCTGCAGCTCGAAGCGGGGTGCCACCATCGAGAGAGACGTGGAGAGAGCAAACCAAATGAACAACTTTAACAGGTTTGACCACCTTAACCCACGCTCACCTCAGAGTACTTCATCCTCCAACCATCTTTCTGCTGATACCAGCATAGGTGAGACATCCCCACCCACAATTACAGCAGCCCAGGTAGGCAGAGAGCTGAGGAGACTTCATGCCAGCAAAGCAGCAGGTCCAGATGGTGTATCGCCATGACTGCTGAAGGCCTGTGCGTTGGAACTGGGGAGTCGTCTACAGCGCATCTTCAACCTGAGTCTGGAACAGGGGAGAGTCCCGAGGCTTTGGAAAACATCTTGCGTCACCTCAGTCCCAAAGGTATCACGTCCTAATGAGCTGAATGACTTCCGGCCTGTTGCTCTGACGTCACATGTGATGAAGACCATGGAGCGGCTGCTGCTTCACCACCTGAGGCCACAGGTCCGCCACGCCCTCGACCCTCTGCAGTTCGCATACCAGGAGAAGGTGGGAGCGGAGGATGCCATCATCTATATGCTACACCGATCCCTCTCCCACTTGGACAGAGGCAGTGGTGCTGTAAGAATTATGTTTTTGGACTTCTCTAGCGCCTTCAGCACCATCCAACCTCTGCTCCTTAGGGACAAGCTGACTGAGATGGGAGTAGATTCACACCTGGTGGCATGGATCGTGGACTATCTTACAGACAGACCTCAGTATGTGCATCTTGGGAACTGCAGGTCTGACATTGTGGTCAGCAACACAGGAGCGCCACAGGGGACTGTACTTTCTCCGGTCCTGTTCAGCCTATATACATCAGACTTCCAATACAACTCAGAGTCCTGCCACGTGTAAAAGTTCGCTGATGACACTGCTATTGTGGGCTGCATCAGGAGTGGGCAGGAGGAGGAGTACGGGAAGCTAATCAAAGACTGGTGCGACTTAAACTACTTACACCTGAACACCAGCAAGACCAAGGAACTGGTGGTGGATTTTAGGAGGCCCAGGCCCCTCATGGACCCCGTGATCATCAGAGGAGACTGTGTGCAGAGGGTACAGACCTATAAATACTTGGGAGTGCAGCTGGATGAAAAATTGGACTGAACTACCAATACTGATGCTCTGTGTAAGAAAGGTCAGAGCCGACTATACTTTCTTAGAAGGTTGGCGTCCTTCAACATCTGCAATAAGATGCTGCAGATGTTCTACCAGACGGTTGTGGTGAGTGCCCTCTTCTACGCGGTTGTGTGCTGGGGAGGCAGTATAAAGAAGAAGGACATCTCAAGCCTGGACAAACTTGTTAAGAAGGCAGGCTCTATTGTAGGAATAAAGCTGGACAGTTTAACATCTGTAGCAGAGCGACGGGCACTAAGCAAATTCCTGTCAATCATGAATAATCCACTGCATCCACTTAACAGTGTCATCTCCAGGAAGAGGAGTAGCTTCAGTGACAGACTTTTGTCACTGTCTTGCTTCACTGACAGACTGAGGAGATCGTTCCTCCCCCACACTATGCGACTCTTCAATTCCACCCGGGGGAGTATATGCTAACATTATTCAAAGTTATTGTCTGTTTTTACATGCATTTTTATTACTCTTTAATTTAATATTGTTTTTTGTATCAGTATACTGCTGCTGGATTATGTGAATTTCCCCTTGGGATTAATAAAGTATCTATCTATCTATCTATCTATCTATCTATCTATCTATCTATCTATCTA
>JANRMT010062791.1:38206086-38216579 GCA_026402145.1 Polypterus bichir lapradei
GTTATTTTCAAAATGTTTCCTTTTCTTTTTCATTGCTTCTTTAACACACTACTTCTCCGCTGCGAAGCGCGGGTATTTTGCTAGTGTGTACATAATGGAGATAAGCTTTGAGGTTGGTTTAGTGTAAGGTAAATAGGACTGACTATTTGCTCCATGCACAATGGCTTACACACCACAGGGTAATTCATTCATATGTAGATAACCCTTCGTTTTCCTTGCTAGCATTTATACATTTTAAGAAAGTCATTTAGTATACATGTTGCTGATTAAAGCTTTGGGAAGAGGAAGATGTATGCAGCAGTTTCTGTGCACGCCTCACTGGATCTGCTGCTAAGAGGACTGCAATTTGCACGCATGCAAGCAGCTAACAGTGAAAAAGACTTCCTTCCCTGCACACACAACTGCTGGTTTTTCATTAGCTTGTGTTGAGGACCTGTTTGCCATCAGTAGTGTCTAACATAGGTGGAAAAGGGAAAAATATACAAAACATAAAAGTTTGTAACTGCTGTCACGGTAAAATTGAAATAGTAAAGTAATTCTTAGGTGAAGACCATTTCTCTGTTTAAGTTAGACGAGCTTGGAGATATGCTAATGCTTTTCAATAGAAGATTTTGAAATTTTAAAACTGTGTACAGCATGGTCTGTTCAAGATATCTTTTTGAAAATTGAACTGCCTCGATAAATTGCTTTGAAGAACAAGCATAACACATTTTAACAAAACTGGTCCGTAGGTGGTTTCATCCGAGTTGTTTCATGTGGAGAGACAGATGGACAGACAGACATGGGCTATTACAGTAGGTGCTTCACGCATTATAAGCAAACCTAACTAAAAACAAAATATAGTATGTAAGTTTAAAACAGTATATTTTCAGAATTTTGCTAGATACAAATTATGATGGAAATCCCTTTACACTGTTCAGCAACAAAATTCCACCATGCAAAAAAACTGCTGTGCTCTATAGATCTGGGTGTGCTGAATCCATTTCTCAAATTGGAATTTTTCAAGATATCAGTGAAAAATGCAGTTTTCACAAAAATGTTGAAACAAATACCATTTTTGTTTTATGGCATAAATATTTTTCATGCTCAGAACATTATTTGAAGCATATTTTCTGAGCTGTAAAATGACAGTTCTTAAAATTAGCAGAGGTGAAAACATCCCATCATCAAGTGTTTGCCACACATTTTCTGATCTCGATCAGTATTTTTCTCCTGTCTTACAACTCCTTTAAAACAGCCAAGAATGTATATTTAGAAGAATGAAAAGATGCATTTTTATTGTCCAAAAGAGGGAAATCTTTGTTTAAATGTTTTTTACAGAAATGTGCAAGGTTGGGTTGATCCCATTCATTGTCTAGACCAAGTAGCAGATAAGCAAAAAAAAACCCCGACAACCTTCATTTATTGGAAATAAAGCATGTGTCTCAACTTTCTTGGGAATACAAAAACGAAAAGCTACAGGTAATAAGCTGAGAAGCTTCTCTCTTCCTACCTAGTACTTGGATGTAACATGTCTTTAAAATTGAATTTCTTACTTTCTCATTTCATACTACATGCACTTCAGAACAGATCATCCACTGAAACTAAGCATATTTGGGACCAGTACTTAGATGGGAAACCATCTAGAAAAAACTGCTGGAAGAGGTGTTGGTTTTGGCCTGTGGTCTGGATCCTAATGCCCCAGTGTAGTGACGAGGACACTGTGCTGTTGATATGGCACCACTCTTTGGATGAGACATAAAATCGAGGTCCTGACTCTCTGTGGTCATAAAAGCTCCTTGGGCATCCTTTTGTAAAGAATGGGGTGTATACCGATGTCCAGGCCAAATTGCCCACCACGGTATAGTCATTCAGTCCCCCTGCTCATCCTGTCTCTAAATGGCTCTCTCTCTCATCACTTCATCACCTAACAGCTAATGTGTGGTGAGTGTACTGGCACAAAAATGTCTGCCGTCGCACCATCCAGGTGGATACTACACATTTAGTGATGGTTGAAGTGGCTCCCTACTCACTATGTAAAGCACTTTGAGTAATGAGAAAAGTGCTATATAAATGTAAAGAATTATTATTAGTATCATTTTTTTTTCCCTGAAAACATGGAAACGGTCTCTGATGAACATGGGGCACCTAGGAAACTACTAAGACAATGGCCAAAGAGAGACATGTTATAATGGAAAGTGGAGTGAGTCTAAGTTAGCACACATCTGTTGGTCATTCCATCAAGAAATACCTTCAAAACATTGCAGGAAGGAAATAAAATATATTATAGGAAGAAAAGTGACTAATTTTTCTAAGTAAAGATTAAATTTTAAAAATATACTGTATGATTTTACAATTTTTCAAGTCTAAGTTATTAATTAAAAAAATATGCTTTTTTAATTTAAAATATAGTTTTTCATTTTAAACCTTCATCTCTCAAAACTTGTATGTGACAGAGCTATTTTCTTACCAGATTTGGAACATTTCAAGAAGTTAATGCACTTGGTGAAGTTTTTTGGACTACCAGATACTCATACTGAATCTAGCATCGGATGTAGCAGAATGACAGAATGATAAGACTGAAACTAAATACAACGCCATTGTCAGGCTTGTAAGTCCGATTTGTTTTCTTCACCCAAGCCCCTTTTCATACTCCATTCAAAACAAGCTTGTACAGAGTACAGATTAATTTGAATTTCTACACAAAATTAATATATAATACACTTATAGAATATACTGTATAAATTTAGTCTACCAATTTTTGAGGACAGCTTTAGAAAATAAGGGGATCAGACATGTGCATACATCAAATATAGGGCACATCCATCTCACACAAGCGTTCTTTTGATTCCTCAGTCATGAGCAGAGTAGACTTTATGGGAACCCCAGGCAGGTTTTTAAAATTAGCAGGAGGATCAACAGGGGTGAATCAATTGATACTCAAACATACGTGAGTGCTCAAGCAGAAAATCAAGTAGTTAAGTACCCTTTATTATCTCATGGGAAAATTTGTTTGCAGCAGAGACCTACAGGCATGCAACATCATTTAACAGAAGAAGAATGCCTGAGATAACAGCAAAATAAATCAAGAAAAGAATGAGGAAGTATGTTTAAGATTGTAACCAGTGAACAAGTCTTTACATAGTGAGCAGTGGAGCAATCTTCCCAGTCATTAGTTGATTCTTCAACTCATTCAAGAATACTTGAAAAGGGGTACATGGCCTAAAGGAATGAGGTTGTAATCTTGTCTTTTATTTGCTCTCAGGAGGCTACGCCATCACCTTGTTTAGCTCTAATCTAGAGGGGCGGGCAATTAACAAGTAACAAATCAGTTCTAGAACACAATAAAAGAGCTTATTATATAATTAAAAGTACAACAAACTGCAAGCTAAAGTCAGAAGTAGAACCGTAACAGATATCTCTTAGCCACATTTCAGCAACTACAGAAGAATAGACTATATAAAATCATTATTCAAACATGCATTGTTTAACAGATTCTTAAAGTGCTTTGCCAACGCCAGTCCTACAACGTTTGACCATTGCTTTTGTCTTTCGTCAGTATCAATTATTTAATCTAGGACACATGATTTACTGTAAAATGTCTGTCAGAACTTAGTTGAACAAATCCTGGAGTTTATGACAATAGAGATGAACTACACAGTAAACTGAAATCAAAGAAACCTTATAGTCAAAGTAAAATAAGTATAGCTATAACAAAAAAAAACAAATTAGAGAACACAATTCTAAGTGAGGGGTGCGCACTGGGTAGCACTACTGCCTTGCAGTTAGGAGACCCGGGTTTGCTTCCCAGGTCCTCCCTTCGTGGAGTTTGTATGTTCTCCCCGTGTCTGCATTGGTTTCCTCCAGGTACTCCGGTTTCCTCCCAAAGACATGCAGGTTAGGTGCATTGGCGATTCTAAATTGTCCATAGTGTATGCGTGCCCTGCGGTGGGCTGGCACCCTGCCCGGGGTTTGTTTTCTGCCTTGCGCCCTGTGTCAGCTGGGATTGGCTCCAGCAGACCCCCGTGACCGTAGTTAGAATATAGCGGGTTGGATAACGGATGGATGGATTCTAAGTGAAGTCAGTTAAAAAACAGCGTTTAAGAGGTGTGAATTTACCTGAGATTCAAAGAAACCTATTGATGGACCCTTATAAACAGACCTAAGAAGAGAATCCAAAGAGAAGAAACCGCAAAGCTAAATGTACATTCACCAAAAACTGCAAGATGAGTTTTTACAATTTGGGTATAATTTAAGCAACAATGAAAGATAGCTTTGTGTGTTAACTTAAATGTTTTTGGATTTGAGTAGGAGAGATTTGAAGGCGATGTATATGATCAGGTCGGGTGTTCATTTCTTTTGGTCTGTATTAGAACTCTTCCAGGGGTAATGGGCTGATAGTATGAGCAAGGAAGGATTAGATTATAATGTGAAATGCAGTAATCTAGTTGAGAGGTGTGGAAGGTCTGATGAAGACAAGTACATTTTGTATATTTTTTTCATCTGGCCTTTCTTGCATGTGCATCCATACAGTTTCCGTAGTAACTTTATTCAATTTGGTTACACGGGGAGCTAACGCCTATCCTGCTCAGCACCAATCCCGGATGGGACAATAGTGCATCCCAGCACAAGACAGACTCAGTTTGCCTTCTGTTTTATTATAGGACTGTATAAGAAGTACTTTCCACAAGACACATTACACTCAAGTTGGAGTTGTACAGTATATACAGTACAGGGCAGAAATCATTGGCTGAATTTACCAATGCAGTTTAGTTAAAAGTAACTGTCTTTGAAGGCCAGCCCTGACATCCCTGATACATCTTCAGTGGATTACAGGAGTGTTAAAGAAAAATTTCCAAAAGAAAACTATGCCATTTCCCACATCATTTAATAAAATATTTTATTTTTGGCGAATAGGCACATCCTGTTTTTGCTAGAATGACATCATGCAATAAAGAGCTGTGAGAATTTAAATATACAGAAATACATTTTTTTAGACAAACACTGAAATGATATTAGGAGTCTTTAGAGAGCTTGTAATATATACAGTCCATGTAGTAAGGCATACCCAGACTGTAAAATACTCAATTCTTCGTCCAAATACTGTCATGTTATTGCTTATTATAACTTTACAAAATAAAGAGACTGTGCTCTGATGGTTTTCATGATGCACTCTTTGAATCTGTGGGACTGCTTTGTAGAAATATTCCCCTGTGATTAATAAAAACACAAATATATGTTATTGAGTCTTTCTTTGTGAAGGCGCTTCAAGTTAATATGGGAAGTATGCAGTTTCTTACCAAAAAAAAGCAAAAAAAAAAAAACAAGAACCTTTCATCAAACTGTCAGGTCCTGGCACTCAGAAAACAACTTGACACAGACAGCATTCCTTCCATTGACACAGCAAAACCAGAAACGTAAAAGTATAATAGATGGGCTGCAGTGTCAGACATGGATTTACTGCTCAGCATCACATTGGAATGCTTATATAAATTCAGCAGTCTTTGCTTTTGGGTTCCAAGGTCATTCCATCTCCGGCCATTCCATTAATTTAGAAAATACGGCATAAAGTAGCGCATATAAGGAAAAATTTACAAAAGTGTACAAGCAACTTAAAACATTACTTTACATTAACCTGACAAAATATAATTTAAATAATAGTCCTTTTTATTCATTTTCTTTTTTAAAAAATGTGTTAAAGTTGTTCTGGTTTCCGATCAGTAGCTTTCTTTCTGTCTCCAGTATTTTTTAGATTGGTGATACAACACCACATTGGTTAGCTGCCAGAAGACTGTGCTTCAATTCTAGCCTAGGTGCTATCAGTGGAGTTTGCATTTTCTCCACATATCTGCATGTGTTTTTCCCATTATTATATTATTTCTTCTACATTTCGAAGATGTGCATGGTAAATCAATGGATGAGTGTGTGTGTGTGTGTATGTCCAGGATATGACAGTGTGCTTCATCCAGGGCTGCTTTCTGTCTCTATGGTGTTAGGCCCCAGTTTCCTGCCTCTGTTGATTAGAATAACATGGTTAAATAAATGCATACTTTGATATTATCTTCTACTCATTTTCAATAAATACTAGCCAATGTACCTGGCATTTCCTATGTTTAAATAAATGGGACTTTTGGAAATTAAACATAGCTAAACATTAAACAGCGCACTCATGCTGCCTGATGGGAATTGTAGTCGCTGCATTGGCACTGATTTTTAAGTCGACACCCTCCCATTATAACTACTCTTCCCGAAATGACATATAGCCTACATTTCAAAATGGATCAATGGAAATGCACATGCATATTTTTGTAAACATTGGTTCAGCCGTTTTTGCATGGTTAAAGAACAAACAAATATCCAAATGGACATGGTTTACAAATGTATTTATATAGCTTAAGAAATTGAATATTAGTTAACTGATCTTAATTCTTAATTTTCAAGAATTATAGATTGCAGTCTGTGGTTTTGGTTGTCACTGTGTTTCACAAAAGATATTGGTGGGAAATGTTGATAAGCCTCTAATAAGTGTGTTAACACAAACAAAAGGAACTATAATATTAAATTGTGATTTGCAGGGTCACTTGGAATTAATCTATGCAGGTTGATGACTTCATCAATGCAACAATGCTTGGTATCATTTCATAGTTATAACGAATGAACAAAACCTATCCCTTACTCTGTCCAAACCTCTATTTTCCATCTGCATTTTCATTTTCAGGATCATGCAAAGCACATATGTGGATTAGTTTTGAAAAAATAATAGCTTAATTAAGAGCACTTTTTTGGTAAGACTGTTTTCTGTAGTTTTATTGCGTTATAGGTGCTAGATGGGGGTATTGTTATGGGAAGCCTCTGGGTTGTGGTTCTTCATTTATTCCACTTATTTTGCAAACATTTCTATTATGCCTTCCTCCTTGTTTATGATTTAAATTGCTTAACACAACTTTGAATTTAAAGGGGTCTTAAAGACCTCATATTTATAATGATATCATTCTGCTAAATCCTTTCAGAGTCATATAGCTTACAACATTTGACTAATAGCATTTGTTCATTTCATTACAGAATTACACGTGTTGCCAGCCTAATAGATGAAGATTAACAGTTTGTAAAAGCTTCTATTTGAGCTAATCTCTTATCACCCGAATAACATGTTTTGTAAAAAATAATAATTGGTATGGTCTCAATAGGAGAATTATCATCTCTGATTCCCAAAAATGTATCATGCAAATTCTAGCAGAGTTTCTGGCTAATTCTGTATTGGTTAGAAGGTTGTTACACACAGAGACTCCAAATCTAAGTTTTTTTTTTTATTTTCTTGCACCTTAACGAAGTCAACAATTATTTACATTTTGCCATACTCTGAACTTGTTGTTGTGCTTTCATGCTCTGTTTCCCAATAAGCCTGATTGGTGTGTCCAGAAATTTGGCCCTTGAGGGAATATTCTGTCATGATCTCTGATTTTCAAAAATGTACTATGAATATTCTAATGCGGTTTGTTGCTAATTATATAATATCATAAGGTTTTTACACACACACATTCCCATCTAAGGTTTGTTTTTGTGTTTCTTGCACCTTAACCAAACATAAAAAATATTTACATTTTACTGCAAAGCAATTTCATCTCTTCTCTCAGGCACCACCATTTTGTAAATCCTGTTATGATGTGTCCTTCAATTTCTGAGGAGGCTGTTCATAGAGGTTGTGAATGAGGTCAGGGGTTTAAAGGTCAGCTTGAGCCATTTTATCTGAGTTTGATCAATATCCCTTAAATTGTTGCATTAAAAGATTTTTTTTTTATCATCCTGGTTAATAAATCTCTGCTATTGTTTTTGACCATTATTGTTTGATCGTACTGTGTTTTGGTTTTGACAAAAGCTTTTTTTTTTACTCCCAGTCTGAACCTTTACCTGTATGTTGACTCTCACTTCTCTCCATCATTTACATTTGTTCCTGTACTTACTCTTGCGAGCCAGTGCATAAACTTTGACAGAGCTGTAAACAACATCACTGCCTGTGAAACTACACCAAGTGACAGAAGGGCATTGAACAGAAGAAATGACTTACTGGGTAGCAAGAGACAAAGATGTAGAAAACGTCAGCTGGAAAATTGTTTAATACTTAAAGATGCACTTGCACAACTAGAACACTACCTGCATTTAAATTAATTAACAAATTTGTTTCTACACACCTAGATTAATGTAGAACCAATTGTGCACTTTTGCCAGCAACCCCTGGCTTTTCTTCATCCCTCTTTTAGTAACGAACATATGGGGCATCACTCATTGTTAATGTTGGCCTGCTTGATTAGATCTCAGTCTTGGGTTTAGGCAGGAGAAAGATTAAAAATAAACTAAACTTGTAAGTGTGATTAACAGCTGTATTTACTTTACTGCCTATTTTTACATTAATCAGTTTATTTCAATTCAGGAATTCCTCTTGAACTCTAAGCATCACTACTATAATATATGATATAAATGAAGTCTTTAAAAGAAATCTTAATTAACTAATTACCAAATAAACCTAATCAAATGATAATTACTATGAAATCAAACTGAGCTGCTATGACCAGACCGTATCATCTGGGAACATGTACAAGAAGGACAGGAAGTCATGGATTGTCACTTTCATGTCATTTCTTTGCTGGGGTGGGCATTTGCTTAATTGTTTGAACAAAAAGTCTATTTTGATTATGCCGCTCTGAGAAGCACTAATACAGTAATAATACATTTTATTTATATAGCGCTTTTACAATACAATGGATCTTGTTAAACTATTACTGCACTTGAATTCCTGTATAGTTTTCAGTTGAGGTCTTTTTTTGGGTTTTTAGGCTTCCTCCTAAATTCATGTTGAATTATTCTGGGCAGTGCTTTTTCCAGACATATGCAGTTAGATTGAATGAAAGCACCAAAGTGTGGGTTGTTATGATCTGGAATTAATTTTATATTTTTTAGTTGTTCCTTGGCCATTTAAAAATAAGTTATACAAGTATGTTAGAGGGCAAGGAATTTAATGTTTGGATTGGTTTTCTGATTTAGAAGTTATTTTTGAAATACATCTTGTAGTGCTGTTTTGTTTTTAATATGAGAGCCACTATTGTTATGTTAGGCAGAGTTGCTAGGCAGGGAGTGTGTGAAGCATGACGTCTTTTAGTAATACAGAATCACAAGATGGATCTTACACGTAAAAATAACCGGGAGCACTGGAATTTAAAAAAACAAATGCCAGGACGTCATTAAGACGACTGTATAAAAGTCAGCGTCATACACATCCTGACTGTTCAAGTTTATGGATAAATCAAAACTTAATAAAGCCCTCATGTTATTATTGTTTAAAACCATGTGTGTTCCTTGACTTTGATTTATTTATTGTGTTTTTGCCCTGGCTTCATGTATATTCTGGTTTCTGACTTGTTCGCTACATTTCTTGATCTTTAATTTTGTCTCATGCCCTGGGCTTTCTTTATTTAATTCCTGTGCTCATGGCAAGTTATTACACTTCTCCTGATTCCATCTTACTTTACACTGCAAGTATGCCCCGTGATGTGATTATATTCTGTCTAGGGTATGTTTTTGCGTTGCCCTCTTCAGCCCCATAACCCTGTACTAGAAGACACACTATTAAAAAATTCAGGGATAAATTATTAGAATACCTTTGGCATAATTTTCTTTTATATAATTTTATGTATAAAGTAGATGACCTGCAATCTAAAAGCATTACATTTTCTATATAGTCTAGCAAAATGGAAGTGTAATTCCACAGAATATGTAGGAGAAAAAAGTTTGGTTTGGTTGACACTTATGTTATAGCAGAAGAAACTGACATTTCAAAATACTTTGTGTTTTATGAACTAGTAATCTTTTAAGCTAAGAGTTTCAAAGTGTGAAAAGATTTATTACAGATGCTTGTAAAATGAGTTTCAGTGAATGGAATTAAAATGGAACAATTTCCAGAGTACACAGCCATCATAGAACAGAGCAAGGGAGAGTGTCAATCAGCTCTACTCAAAGTAAAAGCTCTTTAGAGCTTTGGGTTGAAAATTAGTCAAATGCTTTTTTAAGACTTTTCTCCTAAAACTCTCTCTACATTCTTTATATTTATGCCTTCTACATTAATTTTGCTGCTGCAGGGGAGCAAGAGATCGTGTCAGCCTTTATTCTGGCTAATAACCCTTATTTAACAGAGTTTTCCACCAAACATCAAGAACTTTTATCATGTCCATTTTAGTTTTGGTCAATAATTCTCCTGGGTGCACTATTGATTAGATACAAAATTAAACGAAAGACAAAAAAAATCTATCTATCTGCATTAGCTTAGATAGTACTTTATTAATCCCATTCACCTATCATCTGAAGCGGAGTATGTTTGGGCTCAGTCAGTATTTCGATGGGAGACCATCTAGGAAAAACTTGGGTTCTGTTGGAAGAGTGCCTTTCATATCTATCTATCTATCTATCTATCTATCTATCTATCTATCTATCTATCTATCTATCTATCTATCTATCTATCTATC
>JANRMT010062791.1:38219871-38247017 GCA_026402145.1 Polypterus bichir lapradei
CTGTGTGTCTCCCTGGGAGGCTGCCAACCGGGATCCAGAGCTGTTTCGTCTTGTAGTGGGTGCGGCAACGCACTGTACCAGTGCATGCTCCCCAACTTGACTTGACTATCAACAGTTACATAAAAAACACTGCATTTAGTTTGCTAGAGAATGGAATTGCCAAAACTGTACAGCTTTATTTCTCAACCTACAATATCTTTACTTTTCTCCTGCAAGGTAATGACTCACTTGGTCAATGTTTGGAACTGTAGTAGACTTTACAAAAGGGTGATTAGAAACATTTTTTCTTTCTTTCTTAAGCTGCATGTAGTCATCCTTGGAAAAGTGAGTGCTACAAACTGGTAGATGAGGTTTCTGAAGACCTTCATTTGGGGTTCCTGCATTTAAAGTATGCACACTACAAGCCATAGATAGATTCTAAATATCAGGATTACTGTAAGAGAATAGATGGAAACTGTTGACTATACATTTCCACATTCAGGGCATGTGACTTTTCAAACCCTTTTATCTGCAAGGCATTATCATGGTAAATAGTTATAGACACATTCTATACATTATCATATTTTTCATCAGCATTTCCAATTTGGACCATTGCTTCTTTTATACTGGCTTTTGTTTACATGAAAGCTCCACCCATGACAGTCACTGTGAACAAAAGAGCCAATGCAGACATTTCCTTCCCACAGGAAAGATAATGTTAAGAATTTGTAATAATTAATGATCATTTTCAACTTAGTTTTGCTGTCATAAACATACCTAAGACATTGGGGAAGTAATATATTCTGAAACTGTCATCTTTGTTGCTTTGATAACTTTTAAGGTATTTTCTCAGGTGCTTCATTATAAACTTCTGGAGGAGATGTGTTTCTTTTTTAAAAGCTTTTAAATAATGCTTCACTTAACATCACAACTTTCCAGTGCAAATTCATGCCACAGAATAATTTTGATTTTACATATCGGACTTATCAACTGTTATTAGACACCCTGAGGGTGTATTGGAACTGCTGCATTTCCTAATGAATGTTAACTAGGCTGATCACTTCAGCTTCTAAACAGGAAATGGTGGCACTGGATAGGGACAGGTCTCAGGAAGGTTGTAAAGGAGAGGGGAAAACATAATGGCAATGGCAATATTACTTTCATGCCAGTTTGGAAGAACAACTTTTGGGTAAATCTGTGGATGTATTCCCTGACAGGATAATTATCAGAAGTCGTAGTAGTTGTAGTAGTGGTAGTATTGTTACTTGTCCAGTGACCAGTAAAATTCTTACTTGCCTGTTCAAACACGTTGACATTATAATAAACTATGGATGAATAGATGTGGTAACTTGACTGGATATAAAAAGATAAATTAAAGGTTCACAAATTAAACGAGAGCCTGAACCCTAAACTAAGCCTTCAGGTTGCTTGTTCAAAATGCCATGTCATTTTTAGACAAATTCTCAGTCCTTACATCTTCATAGGCATGCAAATAAGTGCAACACTTAACATGCTATAAGTAGAGATGAATGAAACGATTCTCGTGAAATTGAATATGCAGTAAAGCTCAGCGTTCTACCACTCAAAACAATGTGCAAAATATATTTAATTTTGCTTTTGCCATTCACACAAGAAGAAAGGCATTTACATTCCTGTCCAGAAGGTTTTTGTGCTTTGATTCTGCATATATCTATCTGTCTTTCAGCGTTAGGATTAGGAGTAGGGCTTGTAGTGGTACTTTTAGTAATCTGATAAAGATCTCTAATGCTTTAGAAAGTAGTAGTATTCTTTGTTTTACACCCCACTTTAAAGATCCCCAAAAACTCTTTACTGAGTTTCACGAAAGTGTATTTGAATCAAAACTTGCCTGTTTTGCTCATCACTAGTTATGGGTAGAGATGTGAAGGATTCAACAGCTCAGTGCAGGCTTTACACGTCTGCCCAACATATAACACGTTACCACTCTTCAGTGCCAAGATGCGCATGAATTTATTAAAACACATCATTCTATTTAACAGAAAACACAAATCAACTTACCTGATGTACTCCTTACCACTGTTTCAATGCCATTTTTGAGTTATGTATTTTAACTGGTCATGGTAGATTTGTTCTTCACTGTGACCACAAATGCATTTTTTAAATATCAAACAATTTCTAGTGTAACCACAAATGCATTTTTTAAATCTCAGACAGTCTCCTAAACTACAATAAAAATACTGATTGGCTTCAGACTTAAAAAGAAATTAAAACATTCTGTAGACGCTTGCCTTATGTCTGAAATCATATTTTCTCAACAATAAAGATAACTATATTGAGTGGACAGGGTGAGGCTTAAAACTGAAATGACCTCTAGCCTGGCCACCTCCACCTAGGTGGAGAGAAAGAGCAGCAGGCGAGAAAGTTTTCACCAGGTTTCAGTTCAAGACCAAATGTGGAAGGCTAGAGACAAGTGTGACCTAGTGGGGAACGTGTCATGTTCTCTTGGGGTGCTAGAAGGAAGGCAATCCAGCAGTTGTCAGGTTTCAAGGTTGATTTACCATTACCAATCCAGCTTACCTTGGTGCCTTTGAGTTGTTGAAGAAAGGCAAAGTAAACGGAGAAAACAACAGACATGGTGACAAATGGGGAAGCTTAATACAAAGAATGGTTAATTTGGGATTTGAGCCCTGGCTTTTGAATATTTGAGGCTGCGGGACTATCCAAAGTTGCCCTATGTTGGTTACTGTAAAAGACACTACATTAAATGAACATTGATTAAAGTGAAATACCAGTGCATGAAACAGTGTTTATTTTACATTTGGATCATACTTGGATCATTTTGACTTATTTCAGGCTTTTTGTCAGCAATTTCTAAAGGTAATGTATTTAGTAATGTAAGAATAACCTTATCCAGGTCATTTAAGTTAAGTCTGCAGATGATACTAAGGTAGGTGAATTGGAAAATAATCTAGAATCCAATGAAGCATTGCAGAGTAACTTGGACAGCATACAGGCTTGGACAGATTCGTGGCAGATGAAATCTAATATAAGTTAAAGTAAAGTATTACACATACTCGTAGGAAGTAAAAATGTTAGAATTAAACAGATAATGGAAGGTCTGAAAATTTAAAGTGCACCTTATGACAGCGTTTCTCAGCCTTTAAGTATTTGTGACCCGAGTTTTCATAACAGTTTTAATCGCGCCCCCCGTTTTTTTGAAAGGAGCCCACTAATACCAATTTGTTCTTTTTTAATTAATGATATATCATATATGCATATTTTATTATACCTACTTAACTTATATCAACATTTATCTAACTCTATATTTATTGTTCTAGTATCAGAATGTAGTTTAAGTTAATTTGTTTTGGTTTCAATAGATGTATTTTTCATATTTTTGATTCTTGTTTTCTTTTTTTCACATCTTCGCGCCCCCCTAGGGGGGCCCGCTCCACAGTTTTAGATCCACTGCCTTATGAGAAGGATTCAGGACTCATAGTGGACTTGACACTATCAACTGCCAGACAGTGTTCTGGAGCCATTAAGAAAGCTAACAGAATGTTTGGTTATATATCACGATTTGTGTAGAGTACAAGTCAAGAAGGTTATGTTCAAGATTTAAAACACACTGGTGAGGCCTCATCTGGAGTACTGCATACAGTACTAGAAAAGGTCCAGAGAAGAGTGTTAGGCTGATTTCAGGGCTACAGGAGATGAATGATAAGGAACGATTAAAATGAGTTCAACAAGAACATGGGGACACCGTTAGAAACTTGTTAAGGGTAAATTTTGTAGAAACATTAGGAAGTTTTTCTTTAAGCAGATAACCATAGACACATAGAATAAGCTACTGAGTAGTGTGGTAGACATTAGCACTTTAGGAACTTTTAAAATAGACTTAATGTGTTTTTAGAAATATTTAAGTGGATAGGACTGTTTCATTGGGCTGATTGTCATGTTCTCATCTAGATTGCTCTAATGTTCTAATTTATGTCTAGTAAACTAGCATTACGTACTACACGATAAAAAGCTATTGTAGCCATTGGTTCAGGCCAGAAGGTAGCTGCAGACAGTCAAAACCACTGAGTGAAGTCCAGCGTTGTTTTAATGAAGAATATTACTTAGAGGTTAAGAACTGAATTCTACAGAAAACCAACAGAATCAGAGACCATCCTCTCTCTTAACTTATAGTAATGAAGAAGATAATCAAGGACTGCCTGATTATATCCAGTTGAAAACCAATGCAGGCACAGAGAGAAGGTGCATATCGATGGTGTTCAGGCCTGGATTCAAAGCAAGGACACTGAATCTGTGAGAAAGCGGCACTAACAACAGAACCTCTGAGCCTCTCTAGTGTATATTAATCTGAAAAAGTAAAATGAAATAATTTGTTAACTAAAACCTACAAAATACTTTAAATGTTAAAAGAGTGTTTCAATACCAACTACAAATTAGGATTTATAATTGTCTAGCTAAGATATTGCTGAACGTATGGAGAACACTGACACAAATCACTGAGCATATGTTCTCTTATGGTGGCATCCCATACAGTGATCTAATATCTTAATATAGCCTTCCAAAGTGACATACATTATCAGAATGTTTGAAAAACACTGTAGTTTTTGACATTGATTTGTATTTTTAAATTCACTAAATAAATTTTATCAGTTTATTCTGTAGGGTCTTTACTGTCAGGTTTGCAGAGTTCAGTGAAATTCTTACTTGCATGTGCTAATCAACACATTGCAGTCTCTGGTGCCATGATTAGTGAATATAACTACCTTACATCAAGACTTTTGTCTTCCTTACCTGAAAAAATCTCAGAACAATATTAACATTATAGGAGAGATTTCCATGCCTATCTTGCTAGCATTGGGTTCAATAAAGGAATTAAATCAAAGACACTAGTCTAATGAATGAGAGCACACATATCGACAATTCTTCAGTCTGAACCTGTTTAGATTGATTAAAATAAATAAATGAAGAAAGGTCTGTGCGAACACAGGGAGACAAGCAAAGTTCACTCAGGCAGTAATTGGACAGGAGCAATTAAGTAACAACAGTAGCCACTCTACCTCTCCACTTTCCAAATTGCATAACAACCTTGAAATGTCTTAATTAGATTCAGGATCATTGGTAGAGCCTAGTCTGGCAGTTTTGGGTGCAAAGCAGGAAACACTCTTGGACAGGACATCAATCCATCAGAGGACCCACTCTAACAAACACAATTCCAGATCCAATTCTGAATAATCAGTTTGTTTAGCAGCATATCTTTGTAATTGTGATAGGAAAATTAGAAGAAAATACACATACATATGGAGAGAATGTGACAACACCACACAGACAGCAACTGGCCATGGAAGTCAAACTCAGGACACAGGCAGTTCTAACTACTGCTGCAGCGTGCCTCCCTACTTACTAAATAGGATTATACTGTAAATACATCTTGAAATGAGGATGTTTCCATGATCTTCTCATCACAATTGCATGTAAAATTACAAACCCTCCCCAAGGAAATATGAAAACCTTACGTATTTCACATGGAGAAATGCCAGAGAGGAAGATGTGTTTTGATAAAATCTTGTAATTTTGCCCTTTGCATCAAACTTTAATTAAGATCTCTTTATTATCAGGGCAGCATGCCATGGTGGAGTGCAGATCATTAAATCTTGGTTGAATTCCCATATTTGTGTGAGTTCTCTCAGGGACTCTGGTTTCGTCTCACAGTCCACAGCCATGTGGTCAGGTTAACTGGGAAGTCTAAACTGGCCTGATGGAAGCCACCGTGCTTCTGCATGGACTAGTATTCAGTCCAAGGTTGACTTCTACCTTATGCATGATGTTGCTAATATCGACTCCTTCTCCACGAGGCCCTATACTGAGTTAACATGTATAGACAATGCAATGTGGAAAAACAAGTGAGTATAGAACAATTCTGGAACTGCAGGCTGTTTCAGTATTAAGCCAAATTCACAAACTATTATTTATTGCTGTGAGCTTTGCAGTGCTTGGGTCATTAATTCAAACTGCTGGGATAAAAACACAACATTTGAGAACATTTCAAAAACCTCCATGCCTCCTGTGGAACTGCTTCAGTGTCATTTTTTGTCTTTTTCTTGTTTCTGTTTTTGTAATAATGTGGATTTAAGAGTGGCAATGACAGGTGGTAATCTTGGCCTTTTCTGCCTTTAGTTTATGTTAATCTGCATTGCATTTTGGGCTCATTAATATGTGCATATTGATATAATCAAATGAAATATTCATAGCCTGAATGAATCTGACATGAATTGTTTGTAGGCAGGTAATTTTGGAGTAACAATCTGACAAAATCTACACATGTTGGATGAATTAGGCCCATTGGTGTTTCATTGTACATGTTGGATATTACTTGACATTTTAATCAACACATCTCTTTTTGATCTTAATGTTGAGTTTCTTAATGTTCTTTTTTATTTTACAAAGTTATCTGCAGGTAAAGTCAATCCCAGCAGCATCAAAAGCAAGTTAAATATATTAAATATACTCTTATTAAATATAAGAGTATAAAAGAACATTAGAAATTTAACAAATCATTGGAGACCATTCAGCTTATTAGGATCATTCGCTTAACTAACTAAGCTATCCCCATATCTCATCCAGACACTTCTTAAAGGTTGTCAAGATTTCTGCTTCAACTACATAGCTCAGTAGTTTGTTTGAAATTCTCACAAATCTTTGTGTAGAGAAGTGCTTCCTGGATTTAGTCCTAAATGTATTTCCCCTTAATTTATACTTAAAATTTCCATTGGTGTCCTTGAGTATGTAATTCACCGTTAATTTGAAAGAATTTGTCTAGATCTACTTTATCAATGGCTCTAAGAATTTTGGAGACCTGGATTGGGTCCACATGCAGTCTCCTCTGCTTAACACTAAACAGATTTAATTCTCTGAGTCTATCAGAGTATGACATTCTCCTTATGGGTGCACCAGGTTGCCTTCCTCTGCACAGCTTCAAGTGCTGCTATGACTTTCTTGTAGCATGAGGACCAGAACTGCACAGATCTTCAGACAAAGTCTCATTATTGTGTTATATACAGTAGTCTAAGCATAACATCCCTTGATTTATATTTAACACTTTTTGCAATATAACCTAACTCATTTTTGCCTTTTTAATAGCTACTGCACAATGCCTATGTGATTAAAACATTGTGTTGACATTAACCTGCAAATCCTTTTCAGAGGTTGTGTTTTGTAGGCCTCATTAATGTTCATTCTTGCCTAGGTGTAGCTGGTTGCATTTTTCTCCATTAAATTGCATTTTCCACATGTTTGCTCAGTTCTGAAGATTATCCAAGTCTGTTTGATTATTTTGCTGCTTCCTCATTGTCTGTCATTCCTCTAATTTTAGTATCATCTGCAAAGTTTACTAATAATATTGAGATCAATGTCATTAATATGAATCAGAAAAAAGTAATAAATTCAGGACAGACCTCTTAGGGGTTTCAATGACCTCACTCCATGTCTTATCTGTATCCTTTATTTCCTGCCGGTTAACCAACTTGAGATCCAGTTTTGCAGGTTATGTCTGCTGCCTGTAGCTTCTTGTTTTATGGTTATATAATGCAAGGCCTAGTCATTCACCTATCCATACTCCTGTATAAAACATTCATGTAGGTCCCACAAACAACATAACATGGAGAGCTTAGGGATGTAAGGTGAACCCAGAGAGCATGGGGAAAACACATAGAACGGGATTGGAACTGATGTTAGATACAGGAGGGTATATTTCAGCAGCCCTAAACCATCTCTCTTTCAATCCAGTTATCCAGTTTAGGGTTTAGAAAAGCCAATCCCAGAATTAGGCAACAAGCTGAGAATGAACAAGTCTATCTCCAGTCTACCACACTGAGATACACACAAGGCCAATTGTGACTAACCACTTAACATTTATGTTTTGGTAATGTGGAAGGAACACTGGAGAACCCATGCATACACAGGGAGAAGTTACAAACTCCAAACAGAAAGCACCAGGCTGGGAGACAAGACCCACACTCTGAGGCAGGGATATAGCTACAAGTGCCCCACCATGCCACTAGTCCTATGACTGAATCATAAAACATTTCAACGCACTACACAAGTATTTTTAAGTGGTTAATTTACACATTCTTCCAAAGGCAGCAAATCATTTGGCAAATCTTCTAGTTAGCTGCAGTTCTATTTATTTTGATTGCAAGTCAGAATTAATAATTGACTAATATTACATAGAGCAATTTTATCTCTTGTTTCACTCTTGTTGCCCTATGGACAATATCTCAAACTACCAAAGTTTACCATCTTGAGATAAGTGAGGAGCTGAGAGGGGACGTGGGAGAAAACTGGGGGGTGGGGTTTAAAAAAAAAGTTTCCATGAATTACTATCTTGTGTGAACAACTTATCATCTTTTTCCCACAACACAACTTGTCCCCGTTATAAAATGCTTAGAAGCTTAAACATTCTGAGCAATGCATAAATGAAATCCAAGGATATGTGTTCATTTTCTAACTGCAAAATAGCATATGGGAACCCGCCCTCTCAGCTTTGATGAATGAAAATGACAGTTTTAAATTCAAGCTGTATTTCATGCTGTGTTTGGAGAAATATTACGGACAAAATTAAATAAATACATCATCAACAAAAAACATATTGACATATATGACACATTTATTTCATTGCGCTCACATTTCATATTTTTATTGTCACAATTCACAGTAATTTTATTTATTAGCATATGTTTTATCTATTTAATTTTGTCCAAAATATTCCTCAATAGAGCAGGGCTTTGGACAATGCGTCGGAAATTACTCAAGTTGTCAGCTGTGGGTTTCTCCTCCACTCTCAAGTAACAAGCCTAATAAATGTTAGCAGTGGTATCACACTCTTAGTCTTCCCCATGATCTTGTTGCCTTATTTATCTATTGGTTTCTACACACAACTAATCAATTTTTTTTTGTTTTTATGATTATTTTGTATTATTGGGTTATTATTGGGTGATTTTTTCCATGCATCTAACATCTTACAATGTCATGAGGCAGATCACTAGACGCAATGAGGGTTGTCACATAATCAGTAATGTCATGTCATAAGAACACTGGTTTGCTGCAGGGCACTTATATACATCTCAACATGATCATGCAGGCCCACTTACTGACTTGCATATATATAAGATGTAAAATGGATACAGTAGAACTGCCAGTAAAATCTATGCACACAAACAGAAAATGAGCTGGGATTTCAACCCATGACTCTGGAGCTGTGATGCAGCAGTACAACTACCTACCTACTGTCACAGGTGACTGGGGAGGCGACCCGGCCGGGACACCCCAGAAGACCGGAAGAGGGCTTACGCCTGCCCCAGACCACGGGGGGGGGGGGGGGGGGGCGACCACCCTGGCGGCTAGGGGGAGAACGGGTACAGAGCTTTGAAGCTCAACCCTGTAGGGGCCTGTGGTCACCGCCAGGGGGAGCCCCGATGCCTTGGGAGCCCTGGACCTCAGCACTTCTGTTACACCCGGAAGTGCTGGGGGGAAGAGAAGCGGGGACACCTGGAGTGCTTCCGGGTGTGCAGCCGCCACTTCCGCCACACTGGGGAGTGCCGGTGGAAGATTGCTGGGGAGCACCTGGAGCACATTCCGGGTGATGATAAAAGGGGTTGCCTCCCTCCATTGAGTGGCGAGAGTCGGGAGTGGAGTAGGACAGAGCTCAGGAGAAGGCAAAGAGGTGGCCTGAAGAAGGGAAAAGCATTCGAGGTTGGCCTGGACTTTGGGGTTTGTGAGCACCTTATGAACTGTAAATATGTATAATAAACGTGTTGTGGGTGACGTCAACGTGTCCGCCTGTCTATGTCTGGGCCTGCTACCACACTGCCTACCTACCTAATCACTAGCCCAAAGCTATAAACTGAAAACACAGGCCCATATCTCCTGACATTTATTCTTTTGTCTACAGATCAGAATGAGATCCCGCAGCAATGGTATAGAAGGATCTTCCAGTAGACAACCAGTGAATGGCTCATCAGAGGAGGATCAACCTTCAAAAAATTGCAGAAAATCCCAGGTGCTGAAAGAAGGAGAGGAAACAATCTCCAAGACCATGAAAAGCCATCTTAAGAATCCAGAGAGTACGGAACGCAAACCTAAACTGTTGGAGCTTTCCAAAGATGACCTTCTTTGTCTCTTGGGCGTAATGGAAGGAGAGCTTCAGGTAAGCAGAAATTTAACTTTGATTTATTATTTAATCTATTCTAACCCCACTTTTTCCAGTCATAGTGTGCCATTTGTATGAGCATCACTAGGTACAACAACAACAATAACAACATTTATTTATATAGCATATTTTCATACAAGTCTGCGGTGGGCTGGTGCCCTGCCCGGGGTTTGTTTCCTGGCTTGTGCCCTGTGTTGGCTGGGATTGGCTCCAGCAGACACCTGTGACCCTCTCGTTAGGATATAGCAGGTTGGATAAAGGATGGATGGATGGATTTTCATACAAAACATATAGCTCAAAGTGCTTTACATGATGAAGAAAGAGAAAAAAGCAAAATAAATAAGAAAATAGAATTAGGGAACAATAACTAACATAGAATAAAAGTAAGGTCTGATGCCCAGGGAGGACAGAAAAAACAAACAAAAAAAAAAACTCCAGATGGCTGGAGAAAAAAAAAATCTGCAGGGGTTCCTAGGCCACAAGACCACCCAGCCCCCTCTAGGCATTCTACCTGACATAAATGACACCACAATCAGTCCTCATTGTATTCAGGGTTCATTCACATGGAAGAACTTGATGATGGCATCAGAGAACACACCCAAACTCACACACACACAGGGCCCATTGGACAGTCATCAGTTAATGCAACATCCACAACTTTGAAATGTGGGAGGAAATCAGAATAATCGATGATAGCCAAACACTCACTGGAGGAATATGCACACACCAGACAGACAATGACCTGGCCAGACAATGGATTTTTTATTCTTTCATCATATTTTACAACTCCAACACTGGCTCCTATCAAATTCCTACCAAAGTAGGAATTTAAAGTAGAGCTCAAGACAGTTGAAATTGAAAAATGCTGCAGTGTAATTACTGTATGCCTGTATGTGTCATGTTCCCCCTTAATCTTTTTGGCAGGCAGCACATTTCTTTCTGTAACAGCTTTTCAGCCAAGGATGTGGGAATATTTTGCTTACTATTAAGAAGCGCAAATGTTCATTTATCTTTGTTCCTTAAGTAATGTCTGCATTATCGATAACCTTATTTGGCATTAAAGTGTGGTCAGTGACGACGTCTTAAATGCCTAGACTTCTCCCCATCTGTGGTTTTTAGTAATAAGGGCTGATAACTATGGTATTTAAGATCTTGGCCATTCTGCAACCTGAAGGCATACTGTACAGTATATGGAGAAACTGAAGAGTTTAGTCATATTTCACAAATAAGGCATATCTCCAATTTGTACTAATATTTAACTCCTGCAGAACACATGTGCCTCATAATTCCTTTTTTGACATAAAACAAAAACATGTGGACTTACTCCAGCACAAAAAACACCTTTTGTATTGTCTAGTTGACTTTTAATACAAGATGTACACATACTGTATGCCTCATTACTATCTATCTATCTATCTATCTATCTATCTATCTATCTATCTATCTATCTATCTATCTGTCTGTCTGTCTGTCTGTCTGTCTGTCTGTCTGTATGTACAGTATGTCTGTTCATACCTGCCAGTTGTTTCCTCTAAACATCTGGAGCAACAGATGATTCTGAGTAAATGTCACATTGCAGGCAAGCAGTGTGTTGTGCTGTCTTCTGCTTGCAGACTTGTCAGGTTTTCTTTTCATTTATGATCATTTCCTGTAATGGAGGGGCTGTCATCGCCATGGCAATGAATTGTAACACATATGGTGTATTCCTCTTTATGTTACTATATATATTTTCTACTTCTTTTTTCTATTGTCTTTATGTTGCTATGTGTGTAATACACTTGAACAATTGAATTATACATGCAAGGATAATAAAGTTCACTTTAACTGTGACCTTGGTGCTCGTGCCAGCACAGTCTTCATCTGGAGGGCAGTCTTTAGATGAGCAGCATTCCATTATGCTATTTGGTTTTAGATGCTAAGAGAATAAGAACAGTTTTTGTATTAATACAAGAGGAAAAAGACAAAGTAGACCCAATATTATGTTGTCTACTAATAAGAAAAGTTTGAATTGCCTGATTTTATGTTTAATAGTTTTCTAGAAGAGGTACAATGTGTTGTCTGGATTTACATAAAGTGCAGTTGTGGTCACTAAATAAATTCTCCAAGGGGAAACAGTTTTGCTCCAAATCAAAATGTCACTGACTAAACCCACTGTTGGGAGCAACTTAACAAAACTGTGCCAAGTCTCAGAAATGTCTCTTAGGGAGACTTCTCTAGTAAAGACCAGGTTAGTCAGTCACTTTCTAATCCACTTTGTCCTGAACAGAGTCTCTGGGTGTGCTGGAGCCTATCCCAGCAGGAACAAGCCCTGGATAGGGTGCCAGTCCGTTGCATGGTGAACACACACCTCAACCTCATACTAGGGCTAATTTGGCATTACCACAGGGAGAACATGCAAACTCCACATAGAAAGGACCCATTATGCAAACCCTGATCTCCTTACTGCAAGGCAGCATTGGTGCCACTGCACCACCTTAATGGGCATGGGTAGTTATTAAGTAATGTTTTATATGGGGAAGAAATTTCCAAATAAAGCTTAGCTTATGCTGTGCCCATGCATAAATTTGGTGGAGAAAGGTTCAACAATGTGTATTTCGATACATGACAAACACACGTTTAGCTTTATTTATTACGATGTAGAGGATATAAATATCTCTCTCTATATATAATCCAATGTCTGTCTGTCTGTCCGCTTTTCACGAGAGAACTACTTAACGGATTTACATTGGGTTTTATTCAAGAATTTGCTTGAACATTCCTGTTGATTTTGTGACTTCTCTCATCATGCTAAGTACCATACTTCACTTGCAGAAGCAATTTATTTGCACTAATCTGAGACAGAGGCTGCAGGCCGAGGGGAGAGGGAAGCGTGACGTCCGGAGTGGGGGGTCTGCCTCTGTGTTTTGGAGCATAACTTGTCTCCGCTTACCTAGAGACACCTTTTTGTTTATTCATTTTTAACATTTGTCCTGTTTCACTACTGTGCGGGTGGAGCAGCGAGGAAGAGCTTGTATATATATATATATATATATATATAATATATATATCTATACTAATAAAAGGCAAAGCCCTCACTGACTGACTGACTCACTCACTGACTCATCACTAATTTTCCAACTTCCCGTGTAGGTAGAAGGCTGAAATTTGGCAGGCTCATTCCTTACAGCTTCCTTACAAAAGTTGGGCAGGTTTCATTTCGAAATTCTACGCGTAATGGTCATAACTGGAAGGTATTTTTCTCCATTTACTGTAATGGAGTTGAGCTTGAAAGCCGTGGGGGTGGAGTTTCGTGTGACATCATCACGCCGCCCACGTAATCACGTGAACTGACTGTCCATGCACTATGTAGAAAACCAGGAAGAGCTCCAAAATGCGCTGAAGAAAACATGCATTATATAATTGAGAAGGCAGCGAAACAATAAGAAGCAAGCGAGTGACATATACTTCCATATTCATCAGTGCAGCTACTTCGGAAACAAAGCAAGGTATAAACCTAAACTTTAAATTAAGTTAATAGACAGGCTGCCACTGGCGTTTTTCATGCCCACGGGTAATGCGGGATACAAGTTTAATGAGAGGACGCAGGATATAAACGAGAGTTTTGATCACTTTGTAACTAAGTTAAAATTGCAGGTGAAGGGGTGTGCTTATGCAAATTCCGAGAGACTGTGTTTGTGGGGGATTGACAGTTAAGGCGGGTGGAGGAGTCACGTCATCATATCCCCTCCCATTTACCTCATTTCGCTCTGAGCTGAGCTCCGCGGCTAACGCCGTCTTCCGAAGCAACTTCGTCACACTGCCACCTAAAGTCAAAACTTAAATATATAAAGTCAGCGTCGGAATATATAAACTCAGCGCTGGAATATATAAAGTCAAATCTTGAATATATAAAGTCAGCGTCGGAATATATTGTCACGCTTGGGTCACAGATTTGCACAGAGACACAGGAGGTCGTAGAAACAAGAAGGATTTTTATTCAAACACTGCAAACACATGAGCTTAAACGTGCTCCATGACAAGTCAGAGATGACAGTTCTGCTAGGAGCAGAGAGAGAGAGCGATAAAAGTAAGCAAACAATCAATTTTCAACTGACTTGTGCTTATGCAAATTTGCATAAGCACACCCCTTCACCTGCAATTTTAACTTAGTTACAAAGTGATCAAAACTCTCGTTTATATCCTGCGTCCTCTCATGTGTTTGCAGGCGCTGCACAAGGCTTTTAAGTTAGCGGAGTATCGTGCGAGGTTTGCATTACGCGTTACAGCGCAAGTGAGAAAGTAAGGAGCAATGTGAGGGTAGTCTGTGTTTCAGGGGTTGTGGTTTTCCCAGAGGCGTCTGTATCTTCTTGGGGTGCGATCAGCCCTCCAGCTCACACCCTCCCCCTCAGCTTTATTCACATTTCCGTGAATCAAGCGACTCTCTGTACCAGGTTCATTTAGTCTTGATAATACGTCTGCGTTGACGTGTTCAGAACCTGGTTGATGTTTTACTGTGAAACGGTAAAAGTTGTAAGCCCAGAAACCATCTCATGAGGCGAGAGTTTGTATCTTTCTGTCAGTATGACCATTGAAGTGGAGCATGATCAGTTACCAAAGTGAAGTTTCATCCCCACACGTAATAGCGAAGCCCTCCAGCTCACAATATAAAGTAAGCGCTGGAATATATAAAGTCAAAACTTCAAAATATAAAGTCATCGTCGGAATATACAAAGTCAGTGCTGCAATATCCATCCATTTCCCAACCCGTTGAATCCGACCACAGGGTCACGGGGGTCTGCTGGAGCCAATCCCAGCCAACACTGGGTGCAAGGCAGGAACCAATCCTGGGCATGGCAAATGCATCATTTTCAAAACATTAACCGAACAGTGTTTTTTTAATTTATTTTTCTGAATACGTTTTTGTTAACTTACTTCAGTTCAGAGTCGTTTCAATCAATATATTTTGACTTTGAGTTTATATATTCAGGAATGAGTTTATATACTCCGATGTTGACTATATATAATCAGGAATTACTTTATAAATTCCGACGCTGACTTTATATATTCAGGTTTTCACTTTATATATTCCAGCGCTGACTTTATATATTCTGACGCTGACTTTATATATTCAGGTTTTGAATTTATATATTCCAGCGATGACTTTATATATTCAAGTTTTGACTTTATATATTCCAGCGGTGACTTTATTTATTCAAGTTTTGACTTTATATATTTAGAAAAAAGTTTTGACTTTATATATACCGATGCTGACTTTATGTATTCAAGTTTTGACTTTATATATTCCAACAGTGACTTTATATATTTGGGAATGACTTTATATATTCAAGTTTTGACTTTATATATTCTGACGCCGACTTTATATATTCAGAAAATCAATGTATTTGCCTGTTTCGCACCCCATAGTATATGTGTGTGTGTGTATATATGTACACATGTATGTATATATATATATATATATATATATATATATATATATATATATATATTGTAAAGGTTGCCCCGGACACAGACAGGCAGACACGTTCATGTCACCCACAAACACAGGTTTATTTTTCATTCCTTTTTACAACTCCGCTCACCAACCCCCAATACTCCTCAGTCCAGTTAATGTTTTCAGTTAATGTCTTGGGGTCAAAAATGACTGAGTAAAAAATTGTTTTGTGTAAGACAGGAGAGAATAAGTTTATTTTCCTTTTTGCAAAAAGTAACAGTAAATAGATTAAGATACTGCCACCACTACTTATTCCAGAAGTAAACTGAGAGAATTTGTTAAGCAATTTGTAAATTCCTGTGGTGGGCTGGCGCCCTGCCCGGGGTTTGCTTCCTGCCTTGTGCCCTGTGTTGGCTGGGATTGGCTCCAGCAGACCCCTGTGACCCTGTAGTTAGGATATAGCGGGTTGGATAATGGATGGATGGATGGATTTGTAAATTCTTTTCTCTCTTTCCACTTTACTGAGACTTGGTCCTCACACTTATTCTGAGTCTTTCCGTATCTATCTATCTATCTATCTATCTATCTATCTATCTATCTATCTATCTATCTATCTATCTACAGTCAGGTTAATTAGTATTTGGACAGTAGCACAATTTGCATAATTTTGGTTCTGCACACCCCCACAATGTACTTGAAATAAAGCAGTCATTATGTGACTGAAGTGTAGACTTTCAGCTTTAATTTAAGGGGTTTACCAAAAATATTGTAGGAGCCGTTTAGGAATGGCAGACATTTTTATACATGGTCCCCCAAGTTTCAGGGGCTCAAAAGTATTTGACTGACAAGCTGTTCCATAGCCAGCCGTACGCACCATTTGTAAATGAGGCCCATGGTCTGGGCAGCTCCACTAGTAGCACGGTAAAGTTGTCAGCTCACCTTATCTTTTGGAGAAAGGTCAGACCATGTCTTTTTAACTTACTTTTTTGCTACTTCTTGACTATTTTGTTTGCCACTTTTGACTGTATTTTGATACATTGTTTTCCATTTTTTACATCTGTATTTTATGATCTTTTTTTGTTCTTTTTTTGTTTACTTCAGTTTGATGTTTATTTCCATTAGAGGTTTAATTAAAATGGACAGGTGCCCGCACTTACTGTTCAGAGTCAGGCACTGAAGCTTCCTCTGCTGGCTAGTTTACTTTTAAATGAGCAATATGGGCCATTAGGTCAATTCAACACCACATGTGCTTATCATTTTTTCCAAGAGTAGGTATCATACAGTAGTCAGCAAAAACCGGATTCAGATCTAAAACATGATCTATTTTGCATTTAGTAGAAGTGTAGGGGTGATCCAGACACTCATTACACATTTCCTTTGTATTTTTGTCTTTTTACATTTTTTCCATTTTTCTTTTCAGCTTTAAACAATCAATTCATAACCAGCATGGCCAAAGGACACACATTGTATTGAAACAATAATATTCATTAGTTAGTGAGGCTGCCCAGCTTTGTAAAAGAAATTTATCCTCTTGGTTCTTAACATTGTATATTTTAGAGGGTTTTTGTCCCATTCATTTCTTAAGCAGCACTGCTGGTAATGAAGATGCCATTTAATTAGACTATTTATTCTTGTTTTGTTTCCATCACTTTGGTGTTTAGAGTGACATAATTAATACATGTGTGACAAAAGATCAGTAGCTAATGTGTGCCAACAAAAGCATGCAGTGACAAATGTGCTGCGTAAAAAAGTGGGCATCTAGAACCCCCCCCCTTATTAATAATTATCTCCATTGCATATACAGCACATATATAAATGTCACTTCAAGTATGATATATGTAAGTCTCTCATTAATTTTGTTTACTGGAAAGAACTATTTTTATAAAAATAACATGAAAGAAATAAAGAAAATGTAGAAAAACAAAACTAGCACATTGAAGCATTACACAAATGGAGAGAAAACACAAAAGCATTGAAATAAACATGTAACCTTACTGTAAAGGCCAAACCTAGTAAGTTAATGGTACTGTACTTGCCATAAGTGCTTAATTTGACCAGAATGTGAGTTTCACAAAGCCACATAGATAATGGATGATTCTGGTTTACCACTATAAGCTAAAATGTTAATGGAATATTCTTAATGCTGTAATATATTTGCAGTGTGACAACAGAATAATCTCAGACTGTTAGATAGACACATGAACTGTTCGATAGATTAGATTGTCTGCAAATAGAATGGCTCTGGGGCTTATAGTTATCTGGCCATAAGTCAAAAAGTATTTCTTAGTATGTGTGTTGACATATGGAAACTTAAAGAAATTAAATTAAGATACATAAGGTTTAAACAGTAACATCACAAAGAAGAATTATTTCTTTTTTGTATTCATTATCTATTTTTCTCCTTATTTTTTTGTGTTAACTGTTTACTTTGAATTTTACTTTAACTTTTATGACGAAGACACATAGACTGTGGACTTTTTTTTGAATATTTCCATCATACTGATAATGATCAAGCCTTTCCAGTAGCTGTATTTGGAAGTATTTTGGAAACCCTCGACAAATGCAGCTACACATAACTGTGCATTTTAAAGTGCCACATTACATGAAATGCTTTGCAAAAGGTCTAAAAGCAGCACGTGTCCATATGTCGGCGTTAACTGTTGCAGGTTGCAGTTAAGCTGGACATACGATTTGAACATCTCTAGCTCTTGAGGGAAGTATCTGCAAGTTCTTCAAAAGCACCAATTGTTATTACAAGGCACTAAACCTAAAGCTAGAAATATTTTAATGTACAGGAAAAGCATTGCGTTACATTGTAAGTAAACACTAAATTAAATTTCTGTACTTTTCTCCACAGTAGCTGTCCCTGATATAAATAGCAATACCACTGATTGCACAGATTTGTCACTATGTGCATTATACCTACATTCATTTGTTGAAACACTTTTGTCACTAGTACATTCTTGATCTATCCTGTTCTTAATTTTCTGTGTAAGTTGTAACTGTTACATTAGACTGTTACATCAACTGAACATTACCCAAGGAGGTTATCAGTGGAGTCTTTTGCACTTATATTAAATGGATTAAATGGTCACTTCTTATAACTCCACTAAAATTACTCAGCTAGCTACTTTCATCATTCTGCACTAATTAGTGTATTTGAAGTCTTTTTTGAAATCTTCCTTGAGTATAAGAAATGTTCACTTTAATGCACAGTTAGGTTGATGTGTAAATCATTTTCATTGGCTCAGTCTCATGATGACACACTGTGCAGGTACTGTACTTCACATCAGTTCTCATTCATGGCTCCACCACCTCAACATTTCATTTGCCTTCTATATAGGAAATAATTTTTCAAATGTGCATTGAAATCAGGTTTACCTTCTGTATTACAGAATACTTGACCACTGCTGATTTGTTTCAATATAAAGAAGGCAAACACTTACATTCAGTTCTTGAACAGCTCATTTGGCCCTCAAGTATGTGACAAAACTTAAACAAGCAGCAATAACACTCAACAACACATTTTTTGAAACGTTTTGCTTCCTGAAAAACTGCCGATTCCAATAGAAATCTTCAAGCTAAACAAATATAATCTGAGGTTGGCATAGGACGCATAGGAATTTGGAGTGACATTAAATTAAGTTTTATTGATTTTAGTGTGTTTAATTGCTTAATACACTGCATTAGTTCATTTGAGCTAAATGTTTTGCTGCTGATCTCAATCTTCTTATTTCATTGTTTAACAATAACCAGCACCGTAATAGATAGATTCCACCTGTCCTGATTCCACTTTTCCATCATTGCAATGTCCTGGTGAAACCATTCACCATATTGGTCACTGATTGCAAGAAGAACTGTAGAGAGGCAATCCAAGTGTGAATCTAGAAAGCGAATCATAAGCTTGTTGCACTTCACAGTTTTGAATACATGAAGCATGTTGTCAATCAGCTGGATGCAGTTTGGTGCTTTACAGTCGCCAAGAAAATTCTCAAGAATATCCTTGAATGCCTTCCTTGGGATTTCCTAGCAGATCTTTGAAGCACTTGCCATTGATGACATGTCTGCTCTGTGGAACAACTAAAGTCCCATCTTTAATCTTGGCCTTAGTTATTCATGGAAACATCTGCCTTAAATATCAAAATCCTTCAACTTCCTTGTTCATCGCTTTAATGACCTTTTTCATCAGTTGAAGTTTTAAATGAAGAGGAGGCAAAAATATCTCTGTTGCATTGAGAGCTGGTTTATGTGCCACATTTTGCAGTCCTGGATACAATACTAAAGGAGCAGCCAGTCATTTTTAATGAAATGAAACTCTTTGGCACTGCTGCTCCATTTGCAGATGCTACGACACAACACCACTTAATACCACTACTTTTAGATCACCACAGATGTTCTGTACATGTATAATTATTAAATGAGACGAAATCACAAAAGCAGGCAATTGCAATAAAACATTACGTCAAAGGAAATATTTAAAAGTGACTTCTGTGATCAACAAGCCAAAATCCATACACCCAAAAGTGTTCAAGAAGAAAACTCTTCATTGTCCAGTGTAATGCTTAGACACCAAAAGTATAGCACTCATGACCACTGATTTGAAGAACATGCTGGTCAAGGGCCACACAGCATGTTCTGCCCTTTTCGGCATTTCCATAAAATTGCCTTCCTTCCTTCCTGTTGCTATGACTGCATAACAAGCTCTAATATTTCATATTTCTTTACTTTATTACTGTACTGCAGGCCAGTGTGGTTTTAAAATTACCGGAAGCTTCTAATTAATATTTTCTTCATCTCTCAGTCCTGCAGCTGTCCTTCACAAGCTGCAGATTCCATAAATAATGGAAGTAGGAAGCAAGCCTACGCTATGACCTGTTGAATAACCAACTGCTTTAAATACACTACAGAAAGTTTAGAAAATGGCTTGAAGCTGAAGCTTTGCAGTTACGCTGATGCTAAATAAGCCATGCTGCTTGTATTATGATGCAGAAGTCATTTACGAGTTGCTGCCTTTGACAGATTTCTGTGCAAGAGTGATAACACCTCATTAGTTAAACAGCCAGTGCCACTGCTTGACTTGTAACTGTTTCAGCACAGGAAACAACAGCTTGGTCACTGATTGTAAGTGCACTGCTTATAGCGCATAGAAGTGAGAAAACGAAAAGTGTTCATTTTCGTTAGAACAAACTGTTTATGTGCATATGAATGTAACCACACACTGTATATTTCACTACTGTATATTTTTTCTTTTTGTCAATTCAATGCATTTTAACTCTTTCATTTCCTTTACTTAATGTATTTGTATTCTGCTGTACTCAACAGCACTATTAAGCTGTGTTCACATAGAGTTTAGATGGCATGCTAATATTAGAAAGTGGGTGTGCTATGTCTGGTTGGTGTGTCTTCTTGGGAGTTCTTGTTTCTTTAAAAGTCTGTTTTTATTTGGTCTCACATGGTTTTGTTTTTAAGCACTTTTCCCATATTTCTGCACAGGAGCAAAGTATGCATGTGAGTGGGAGAGAGTTCTCAGGGCTGGATTCTCATTGTATTGTGAGGGCAGCTGGTAAACCGTGAAAAACAAAAACTTCAAACTATGACAACAGTGCAATAAATACACTTACACAAACAATATTAATTATGCAAATTATGCAGTAATACAATACATCCCTGTGCCAATGTATCTGTTACAAGTGGGTGAAGATGGCCAGAAGATAGAATACAGTCTGATTATCAGGATCCTCAGTATTTGTTAATACTGTAAATGGATGTTATGACAATATAGGCACTTGACTTCTTATTCTTCTACAGGAATTCTAGTTTTGATTCTCCTATGCATTTGGAGGTTTTCTACTCCAAGGATAGCCTGCTCACTTAGTTTTGTTTTTATGTAATTATTTGTATCATTTCCACCTCCCTTTTTTGTTTATAAGCAGCACTATTTTGAGCTGCTATTGTTAGGACAGTGCCATGTTGCTATGGGCATGTCCTCTCAGGTTGTGAACTGTCTATCACAATGCAACAGGATTAAAGGGCACCTCAAAATTGTTTCCATATCCAAGTACGTGGATTCCCCAAAATATCTCTTTTCGTTGCTTTGATTAAATACTCTTTTTGACTCTCTGGCTTTGAATGTCTTCTGCACTTTTTTGTCTATGAATTTTGTCTCACATTTTGGCTTTGATTGAAAGTATTTCTGATCTCCAGGTTTTGATCTTTGCTTGTTTTTAACCTTGCCTGTTCTCCTGGTTGTCTGTTAAATCGGAGCACTTGTTTTTTAAGCATGGTACTGATGGTTAGGGACTAAAAAGAGTTGCAGTAGCACTGTTTAACACACCATGGTGGAAGAAATGTGAAGAAGTCAATAACCTCCAAAGATTAACTGGGACTGCCAAGGAAGTAATTAATAGCTTGAAAATTGAAGAAGAGAAACGTTTAGCATAGATTAAATAGGCTGAAATCTAGCAAATCACTGGGACCAGATAACACTTTTCCTCTAGGGCTTAAAGAGGTTAGTCAGTGCATACATTAACCAATGATACTTTTTTTTAAAGTTGCTACACAGGGGGGAAATTGCTATGGGTTAAAAGCTATCACAATTACTCTTTTACTAAAAAAGCCAGTTGGATTGACCCAAGTAACTGTAGGCTAGTAACCTTAACATTAATAAAGCAATTATTACGAACTAGGGGACTCCGCCCCCTGCTCGCTTCGCTCACCCACCCCGGGTTTGGTTATCTGGATATACAGTTTAAAGAGATTGTTATTTTCATGGGAATTGTTACCTACTCTTTCAATTCTATGTCGCATCTCTTCTCCGTGATCATAAATATAAACCTGACCAAACTGTGGTTTCTTCGAAATTAAACTTGTCATAGTTTTCATTGTTGTGGGACCACAGATTCTCATAGAGTATGGTCCATTATTGTATAAATCTGCATTTTGAGCATTGCATGATGCGATCGCAATAAGTTTATTGTAGACTCAGATATTTTGCCTGTACTGTTTGTGGATTTCACTTTGACCAAACAACAAATCATTTAATTCTCATGGATACGCCTCTTCATTGGGAGCCAACACTACTTTTCTCTGATGGCAACGCGAATTCGATGATCTATACGTCTCCGACTCAAACTTTAAAGCCTTACAATATCTACATACTTCTGACATATCATTTATGTCTGTATATTCGATCTCTTTTTGCTGTTCCGTTATTTCACAGAGTAATAATTTCCGTTTGTTTCTACTAATGCAATCTTTACCTACTTTTTTTTGATACCTTCGAATTTTACTACTTTCATAATCTCTCACCTGCTGTGCATGTGTATCGCGCCAATGTTTTTTGAACGTCTTTATGAAGTCTTTTATTTCTGACCCCGATTGGACCTACGAGGTTTTCAATTCCACTTGGTCTGGTAATTTTACTTTGTTGTTGACGTGCCATCTAAAACATATTACATTTTTAAGAGCTGGGAGCACACGAAGTGTGTCTGCCAAAAGTATTCCAACAACTGAGAGGTTAGATGTCCATGATCTTGTTTTAAATTGTTTGTAAGTAGGGCATGACGTGCAAAAGTCACCGTCTCATGGGTCTTGCTTCCAAAGGTTGTAAAGTCTATTGTCACGGGATGTCAAGGTGTCTTTCTGAGAAGATTACGTCTCAACCCAAAATTTTATTATAATAGAGAGAAAAGATCAAATATCACATGGTACATGGCAAGACTAAGTGGACCAGTAAACAGTCAACATGGGTTCAGGCAGAAAATGTCTTTCAGAAATATGCTGGAATTTTATGAGGAAGCAACAGAGAGGTGCATATGATATTATTTATAGGAAAGTAGTTTACAAAACTAACCACCAACCTTCATACCACAACACCAGCACTTCCCCCAGAACATTCTTCCATAACCGTCTACTCTAACAAATGAATATACTGGGTGGATTAAAAGGGGGGCCCCACTAACAAGCTTGAAACTCAAAACCCTTGCTTTGCCAATGACAGATTTCTCTAGATTTGGATATGTAATCAAGATAAATTTGCTACAATATTAAAGAGTGCCAATTAGCTCTTCAGTACCGAAATGTTAAAACATCTGGGGCCTCATGTATAAACGGTGCGTACACTCAGAAATGTTGCGTAAGAATGTTTCCACGTTCAAATCAAATGTATAAAACCTAAACTTGGCGATACCTCATACCCTGTCATATGCAAGTTCTCCGCTCAGTTTTGCAGACTGGCGGCACCCAGTGTCAAAGCAGTGCTACTGTTCATGTGTCGCTTATCTTTCTTTTTCAGATCCATATCCCTGATGCGGCTTTATAAATACACTGAAATTAACTGCATACTGTTTATTAGTTTAAGGCATCTGATTGTAGTTAACCTGTAACAATATAATGGTCTACGGAATAGCCAAACTATTCCAAATACCATAGCTGCTTTAGCGTTGTTACTCTCACTGCCCCTTCATCTTCTTCTTTCAGCTGCTCCCATTAGGGGTTGCCACAGCGGATCATCTTTTTCCATATTACTCTCACTGCACCACTTGGAGAAGCTGATCGGTAAGAGAATTATCGGTATACAGCATCAAGCACATGCTGCCTCAGCCATACTTCCTATTTGAACTGCTTCTCACACAGCAAATGCTTCAAAGCCTTTCCTGTACAGACCTTGCGGTTCAGAAACAGTTTCATCCCAAGAGCTCTAAATGCACTCAATCAGTCCATCAACTGCTCCTTGTAGAACTGTTTGTACTTATTAGTACAATCACCTCACTGTAAACTTGCACTACAGTTATAATATTGCACAATCAGAGCCACTTTATAAAGCGCATATTTACATATGATGACGATATCATTTTAAAGATGAAATGCAGCAAAATATGTTTATTATATTATACAGATAAAACTTTAACTTCATTTAAATAATCTATATTGTTAATTAAAGGACACGGTGTCTCTACGCTAGCAAGGATCTGGCACTCCATTCTCGGATTGTTCCTGCCTCACACTGTGTGCTTCACTGGGACTGGCGTGAAGGATAGAATAATTAAACATGTACTACGAAGATATTTCAGTGTTCCTTAAAAGTTTTGAAGAATCAATGTTATAAGTTTACAAATGGATTAACATCTATTACAGAGCTGATTGTGTGGTGATTGGGTATTTGGAGAAAGAAAGGTAAGGACAGGAATTGGGGGTTAGTACGTTTGAAAGAGACAGTGCTTTAACTTCTATCATCATGAAAATTATATCAAGTATACATCTCAGTATTTTAATTATTCAGAGAGCTGTAATATTACAAATGTAATACATTTTGTGTCCTGTCGGAGGAAGACAAAACCTGGAAGCACGCAGTGATTCACACATATAGAGCACATAGAAGATCAAATACAAAACAAAGCATTTAACATGCTACTTTAGTTACGATGGGATTTAAGAAACTAGTAAGTTAAACGATTTTAAGATGAAGTTTATGATGTTCTGCTTTAATGACAAAATAAACTACGTGATTAAAGTGGAAATTTCGAGATTAAAGTTGACATTTCATGCTTTTTTCCCCATTGTGTGCCTATTTTTTTTCTCTTTTTTATCACGGCGACTTGATATGTGACAACTTCTTTTTTATTTCAGGCACTGTGCGACTTTGTGAACTTGAGTTTTCGAATTTCCCCGACATGCTATGTCACTCGATCAACTTCCTTTTGTTGTTTATACCACTGTTTAAACCAACAAATAGTGCGTTTTTCTTTGCCTCCATTTGGTATTCGCTGAAGTTCTATTTTACCTCGTGCTTTTGCCATTGCCTTTTCACAGAACACTGAGCTTAAGGGCTATTTATATTGATTTGCATATTCAAAGAGGTGTAATTCTGGGAGGAGTTGGGGTGGGGCAGCAGGCACGTGCACGTGCATTACTTTTCACGCTGACCGGGATTTATGTAGTGGAAGAACATGGAAGTTGGCAAACGCACAGATTCCTGCATCTGGATTTTTATGTGCGTAAGCACATTTCGGCTTTTGTGCTTACGTCATGTTATAGTGCGAATTCTACACACGGCGTTATGCATGAGGCCCCTGGTGATGCTCTTTATGGTCAATGCCTGCTAGGGATCATTTCTAAGGAAGTTTTTAAAATAATTTCTCAAAAACTAACTGAAATATGTTTATGATGTCTTTTACCTAAATATATTTTTTTTATATTTTGTAGCTAACACTCATGGTAGCCTTATTTAATCGTAGTTTTGTAGTTTTTCTGATAATTGATATATAGGTTTTGGTACTAGAACTGAATACACCAGGGTAACATTTTTAAAATAATTCAATCTGCTACAATAAATTATGGGTAAGTGAGAAGGTGGTATAGCAAGCAGCCAGAACCATATATATGGGTTGTTCTGCATATATATACTGCTCAAAAAAATGAAAGGAACACTTTTTAATCAGAGTATAGCATCAAGTAAATGAAGTTTCTGGAATATTCATCTGGTCAGTTAAGTAGCAGAGGGGGTTGTTATCAGTTTCAGCTGCTTTGGTGTTAATGAAATTAACAACAGGTGCACTTGAGGGGCAATAATGAGATGACCCCCAAAACAGGAATGGTTTAACAAGTGGAGGCCACTGACATTTTGCCCTCCTCATCTTTTCTCAAAAGGATCTGGCTGCAGTCCGTGCACTCTCAGCCACATGCATGCTCAGCCACTGACGTCAGATGCACGCTCAGCCACAACAGGAAGTGCAACCGGGGAGTCGTTTCCTGATTGCTAAGTTGGTACGTTTGCTAGTTATAGTCTTACCATTTATGAACGATATGGAATATTCTTAATCTTGTTAACATGTGCATATTCACGTTGTTTGGCTGGCCTGTGTTGGTTTATTAACATGTTTACCATTTTAACAGATCAAGTTAACCAAGGTAAATGCTTGCCTGTTATTGTAATTACTAGCATCATGGCCGTGGTAGTGTAGTGAGAGTGCTAATGTTTAGAGTGTGCTAGTTTAGTGTTCCCGCTGTTATCCCAAGGAAAAAACAATTATGCAACCATCATAACTTGCTAACATTATTTAAATTTAATGTATACAGTATTTACGTGTGAATAAAGAGTAAAATGAAAATAAAACAAATAGAACAATTCTGTGTCGTTAATAATCTTATATATCAGAACTGTAATACATACTATACTTTACATGTCATGAGGTACCAAACTGTGATTAATAAATGGTGGAGGGAAAAGGACATTGGACACATCAGTAATCAAATGTTTATATATTTATTTATACATAAGAAAAAAAAAAAAAACCCAACAACAACAAAACACAAATCAATAAAAAACATTAATTTAGTTAAGGAGGCAGCAGTACATAGTGAACTTCCTACAATCCACCATTTCTTCTAAAAATCTGTGCATGTCTTGCACATGGCTAAACCCAAAACAAAATGGAGCCAGAACATCATCTCTATTAACTAGTGAATCTTCCTCGGCATTCATTGCTTCGTACTCCTGCAGAGCCTTCCCAGCATCTTCCTCTTTCATAGTCAGTA
>JANRMT010062791.1:38252017-38265703 GCA_026402145.1 Polypterus bichir lapradei
GGCTATAATAATGTATTGTAGGCTCATGTATGGATAGCGTAATCTGCTTATTGGAGCCACCAAATTTCACCAAAACAGAAAATGGGACACAAGCTGCCTGTGCTGCTTTTTGCCATTTTAGGCAAACTGTTTTCTTTTCATTTTCAAAAAATTTAAGGACCACCATTTCATCTAGAACAATGGGATTTAAGATATCTTCAAAAGCAGTGTCATGGCAATAATCAAGTGAGCGGAGATGTTCACACTGACTAAAAGGCAATCCACTTCTTTGAGCCAAAAGGTGGAATTGGCAGCATTCCTCCAGTTCACATTTAACATGATGAATGTTGCCTGTTGTCTTCCTTTGTACATGGACCGGAACAGAAAAACCATGGCCAGTTCGTTGAACTACTGACACTCCATTAGATACATCAACACAAATGCTGGAAAGATGAGACATGAGTGTTACATCCTGGGATATGTCTGTATGTTTTCTTAAGATATGTGTGTCCAAATTCTTTTTGAGCAAATCTAATGAGCAATGAGGGCACTTTGTTGTATTTCTTTTTTTAGAACTGTTTTCTGGACCCAGCTCATTAGCTTGGGAGGGCTCTTGTACTGGTAGCGGTATGGTATGGGAAGGTTCTTGTGCCGGAATGGGTAGGTTGTGGGAAGGTTCTTGTGCCGGAATGGGTAGGTTGTGGGAAGGTTCTTGTGCCGGAACAGGTACGTAGGTTGTGGGAAGGTTCTTGTGCCATAACAGGTAGGTCGAGGGAAGATTCTTGCGCTGGAAAAAGTAGGCTGTGGGAAGGCTCAGATGCAGATTTTGAGCATATTTTTAGATGACATTCCATACTGTTTCTTCTAAGTATTGTCTTCATGCAAAATGGACAATGGTAGTGACCCTCAGACCTACATGGCAGATGGCAACGACATATTCTCTTATCTGTTAGAAATAAGAACCAGTAAAAGGTAACAAGTCAGTAAATAAATTAATCTTGAAACAAAGCATTCAGATGCTAAACAAATGGAATATTGTGGCTATTATGTGGGCTATATCATGGTCTGTGTCCAGTAAATTTACAAGCACCTTAAGTGATTTTTTTCCGTGTCTGTACAATACCTTAAAGTAGACTGAAAACCGACTCTGTTACATGGGGGACTCGTACCAAATTTTTAAAAGAATATTTTTCTCATGTCTGGCTAAAGTTTTCAGGTTTTTTGTGCTTTAAAATGCAAGACTTCAGTGCATTTTTGCACATTAATTATTCAGTCACCCTAGTTATATTGTAATAATCCACCTTGCATCACCTTCAAAAATGATTGCATTTTCTAAATGTCCATCTAAATGCTGTTGGATTCTTGCCAGCCTCATAGACTGTAGGGCAGGGCATAGTGGACAATGATACAAAGTGCAACAATTCGTGCACTGCTCTGGCACAATAGCCTCATGTCTAATGGAGGGGTGCATCTGTAAAAGCACAAAGAAACAACACATCTTTGTTTTATTAATAAGCTTAATAAACATTTTTACATCACTTTAATTCACACGAATTTAAATATGCTTCTGATATCTTAAGGTCGTAGACATGTGTCTATTTAACGGTAAGATAACTTGAGCTAACTGGCTAGTAGTCGCCATAACTGAAAACAAACTCACTCCAGTCAAAGAAAGAAGTTACTTAATGCACTTGACCAAAACATTTACACTGCAATAATGTGTGTATGGCATGAAATAAAATAAAACATGTAACTATATAATTCGGTAACAGAAATAATAAAACGTAACTTACCGTTCACGTTTGCATCAAAAACTAAGTTGCTGCTTGAGCCTCGGTTGCACTTCCTGTTGTGGCTGAGCGTGCATGTGGCTGAGAGTGCACAATCTGCAGCCAGACCCTTCTCTCTTTTCTGACTGTTTTTTCACTAGTTTTGTATTTGGCTATGGTCAGTGTCACTACTGGTGGAGTCACAGGTAGTCCAACTTCTCCGGGGTGGCATATCAATACGTGCCATTGCCAGAAGGTTTTCTGTATCTCCCAGCACAGTCTAAAGGGCATGGAGGAGATTCCAGGAGACAGGCAGTTACTCTAGTAGAGATGGACAGGGCCGTAGAAGGTCCTTAACCCATCCGCAGGACCAGTATCTGCTCCAAGGAGGAACAGCACTGCAAGAGCCCTATAAAATGATCTCCAGCAGGCCACTGGTGTGAATGTCTCTGACCAAACAATCAGAAACACTCTTCATGAGGGTGGCCTGAGGGCCCAACGTCCTCTAGTGGGCCCTGTGCTCACTGCCCGGCACCGTGGAGCTTGATTGACATTTGCCATAGAATACCAGAATCGGCAGGTCCACCACTGGCACCCTGTGCTTTTCACACATGAGAGCAGGTTCACCCTGAGCACATGTGACAGACGTGAAAGGGTCTGGAGAAGCCGTGGAGAATGTTATGCTGCCTGTAACATCGTACAGCATGACTGGTTTGGTGGTGGGTCAGTGATGATCTGGGGAGGCATAGCCATGGAGAGATGCACAGACCTCTACAGGCTAGACAATGCCACCTGGACTGCCATTAGGTATCGGGATGTTTGTTTAAAATATATATATATATATATGCTAGCTGTGTAAGCCTGTGCTGTAAAAAGCCCGGGCTCCTAGAAACTATTGATAAATAGAAAACTGACATGTAGAGTCGGCAGTTTCATTTTGAGGATGTGCTTGCCCCCCTTGTCTATCAGTCTGAGGTGCAACCTAGCAGCGTTGGATGGACCAAAACATAATGTCCCAGAGGTGTTCTATTGGATTTAGGTCAGGTGAGCATGGGGGCCAGTCAATGGTATCAATTCCTTCATCCTCCAGGAACCGCCTGCATACTCTCGCCACATGAGACCGGACATTGTCGTGCACCAAGAGGAACTCAGGACCCACTGCACCAGCATAGGGTCTGACAATGGATCCAAGGATTTCATCCCGATAAATAATGGCAGTCAAGGTGCCGATGTCTAGCCTGTAGAGGTCTGTGCGTTCCTCCATGGAAATGTCTTCCCAAACCATCACTGACCCACCACAAACCTGCTCTCATCTGTGAAAAGCACAGGGTGCCAATGGTGGACCTGCCAATTCTGGTATTCTCTGGCAAATGCCAATCAAGCTATATATATAGTAGTAGTAGTCTGTTAACATATTTTGGCCCATGTAGGACATATAAAATGTTATTTTTAGCCCTTTGTAAAATTACGTGTGAGACCCCTGCTCTGCATCTACAGCCTGGGAGTGCTTTACCAAAGGGATCACTCTACCATTCCCAGGTGACTTACATCTAGTTGACAGAGGGTGAGCCTATCCTGTTAAACACTGGGTCAAGTGCTCTCTAGCATCCTATGGGAATATACTATTTTTTCCAGCCTGGATGCATTCTTTCCCTACTCTTACAGGTGCTCCTCTTACTAGCCTTTCCAGGGCCCCATAAATAATTATGAGATATACTGTCCACTGGTGGTTGCAATCCAGTAACACTGGCATGGTCACAAGAGATCACTGCAAGTATACATTCTGACAGTATGGCTCCAATCCTCAATGCTGTACAACTGCATGTAGCTCCAATCCAGACTGGATCCTCCTCCATAGCTTTTCTGTTTTTTCTTTGTTTATACCACCAATGGAGATTTTGTTCTTAAAGAAAAGCTAGGGAAGTGATAAGGAAATAACCTGAGATGACCATCAAATTAATAATGAACTATTTGGGCACTTTCTAGAAAGGCCTTTCTTGCTAAGAGAAAACATTAAGGTTAATTACGGAGAACAGACTGATTACTAAACTGTTCCTGTGGGAGTCTGCAAAGTGCACTGAACAACCACTGACCAGGACTTGAACCTGCAAAGTAATTTTACAAAGACATGTGTCTTTTGACTGCATGCTGTCCAGACACTCCACAGGAAGAGCCTTACCCTTCTGGTGAGGGTGGGTGTAGAAACTTGTTAAGTGCTCAACTTACAGAAGAAAATATAATGTCACTTTTGTTTAACTTCATGCAAATATATGAAATGCAATACAGCCAAATGGCAGCAGTATGAGTGATAGAGGAATGTTTCATGATGTGGTTTATTGCTGAGTTATGTATACATATTATTTAACACAGATTTCATTACTCAATATATAGATAATGTAGTCAAAGACACCCTGCTCCAATTTGGCACATAACTCTATCTTGGATAGTCACCCTTACCACATCACTTAGCCATCTATGATTACGGGAGTAAGGAGACTGTTATGAGTCACAGCACAAAAGTTTAAACTGTGCTCCATGACAAAACAGAGATGACAGTTCCGTTTCACAATTAATAGAATGCAAACATATCTTCCTCTTGAAAGGAGTACGCGTCAGGAGCAGAGAATGTCAGAGAGAGAGAGACAGAGAGAAAAAAGCAAACAATCAAAAATCAATAGATGCTGTTTTGGCTTTTAAGTATGCGAAGCACTGCCCAACAATGCAGCCGCAAGACAGGGAGCAATGTGAAGGTAGTCTTTCAGCATTTTTTAAAGGAGCGTCCGTATCCTCTAGGCCAGTGTGCGAACAGCCCCTCTACTCACACCCCCTCCGTCAGGAGCAGAGAATGTCAGAGAGAGAGAAAAGCAAACAATCAAAAATCAATAGGTGCTGTTCGGGCTTTTAAGTATGCAAAGCACTGTGCGGGAAGCATATAGTATATCATTGAGGAGTCTTATTTAATATGTAATACGTGCTCTGATTGGGTAGCTTCTCAGCCATCCACCAATAGCGTCCCTTGTATGAAATCAACTGGGCAAACCAATACTGAGGAGCGAAAAATTCGTGATATATATTTAGATATGCTTACATATAAAATCCACGATGGAGTGAAGCCGCGAAAGTCGAAGCATGATTTAGCGAGGGATCACTGTAAACCAAATGGGGCTTTGGCGTCAAAGATGCTAAAAAGGGCAAGTCCTAAAACATTTTAAAGTGCCTACAAGAGAGGGGTTTACCACTAACCCCTGGCTTGTATAAGAAAGGGCAATGAAAAGAATCTTTATTAAAAAGGATTTATTAACAATAATGGAAAAAATAAAACAAAATAATCAAAAAATATAACAAAGCAAAACAATTTGCCCAAAATGCAATTCACAGTTACCATGTCTCAATACAAAAAATCAGTAATTGAAATCCAAACACTAGCAAAATTTCTAGGAAACCAAGTAAATCAAAGTAAGGGCAATGCTGACAATATAAAAGTCCCCTCCAAAAATGCACATTCAAATGAACTGCAAGGTATTATATAGCCTTTATAGGCTGGGGGCGGTTCCTTAGCAATGAAGTATTTTCGGCCCCACGTCTTGTGGTCCACCCACAAAACAAAAGTAAGATCAGACATAAAGATTACTCACATAGAAACAAAATAATATAAAAATAAAATTGACTGAGAATAGATAATTATAAAATATTAGAGATAATTATATAAACAAATACCAATATTAACATAAACTATAGTAATTAATGAATCTACAATGAAAAAAAAGACATTGGACATGCTTAGGGACACATAACAACCCAGATGTGTAATTTGATGATAACTAATCAGCCTCAAATGACACTTGAACTGAATTTTACCAGAAATATCCACTCAATCATCTCATTATTGCTTATGGTTATGGAAGTGGAAGGTTGTCCAAGCAATACTAGGATCATGGCAGGAATTAATTCTGGGATGGGGTGCTAGTCCATCCACTCATACCCATACTTGCTCACAAGAAGCCAGTTTATCATACACATCTTTGGGATGTGAGAACTAAACTCACCCTAACACGTGGGGAATGTGCCACCTCTGCAGAGACAATGGTTGGAAAAGAATGTCCATATTGCCTTTCCTTAAAGCCATTTACAATTTCAGACCTTTTGAGTGATTTTTTTGTTAAATATTTTATTTCTGCTTTCATTATGATTCATTGCAAGTTAAGCATCTTCTTTCACGAATGGAAAGATTAGCAAAGAGCAAATTGCATAGATTTAAGAACTAAGCTACAGTTTAAAGGGAAAAAATCCTTCTTGTATCTTCCATCCAAATACTCCTTTCCTGTCCAATATTTGTGTTTGCAGCAGCACTTAATCACCAGTAATAGCCGTACAGATTCATACATTTCCTGATCAGTAGGCATGGGTGGAATCAGGAAACAGATTCTGCACAAATTTTATCAGCCTGCTAATTCTGGCCCATTGTGCCCCTGCTTATCACCAGGCATCCGTAGCAAAATGTGAAGCTCATTTTTCTTTTTATGTTGTTAGTCTAAGCAGCTTGATGGTCTCTCTGAGCACATTATTACGAACACCTGTAAATCAGCATATCCGTGCAATTATCTAATCATCTAATCATGTGGTATCAGTGCAATGCATAAAATCATGCAGATACAGGTCAGACTCTTCAGTTAATGTTCACATCAAACTCCAGAAACAAGGAAAAAATGTGATCTCAGTGATTTTGACTGTGGCATGAAATGTTGTGGCAGAGATGGGCCCATTTGAAACAGCACCTACTGCTGACTTTTGTTCTTAGCTTACTGTACTTTGCATTATATTACCCTTTACTGTACATCACTGAAAGCCGGTAGAAAACTAAAAAGAGTCAGTGTCCATATATAGAGATATTTATATGTGCATGTTGCAATATAAATCACATATATATATATATGTATTTATCGATGTTTTGTTTTAAATGCCTTACGTCTGTATGCTTACACAGTATTCTGAGCCAGAATTGTCAAGTGGGTGGGTTAAAGTGAACTTGGAATGGTTGCCACTAATAAACTATTCCAGATCTGCTTCTGCAGTTTTAAAGCTATTTGAGAAATGAAAAACATATTTAATTAGTATAAAGTAACACCCACTTTCAATTCCATTAATCCATTGGAACCTGAATGTTTTCAATGCAGAGTCACCAAAATCTGAACACTATTCTGGTAACATCTGGCTCCAGTCTATCATAAGACACTTTTACTTGTACCTGGACAATTTATAGAGTCCAATTAACTAAATATACACAGAATAGGAATGTGGAAGGAGAAAGAGAATACCTGGAGAAAAGCCCTGCAATCATGGGGAAAGTTCAAATTCCAGTCAGACAGTTACTGGGCCGGAATCTGATCTCAGTTTCATTGTACTGCAAGGCAGAAGAGCTCAATTTCAACTTTGGTAATTTGCCTAAACCCTTTACACAAGAGTTTGTTTCTGCATTAGGAGTGAAAGGTAAAGACTGAGCATGATTTCACTTTCCCTAGCTGTCCTTTGTTTTTGACTTGTTTATTCTGCCTACCATTTTCTGATCATATTAAAGAGAAGTGAGTATTGTTAGAATAAATCAAGACGAAAAGAATTGCTCTTGATGGAGGTAGTGGATGTACTACACATCACTGGAAATGTGTGGCTATGGATGTCATTAACCATAGCACAGGATATTTTATAACTGCTTTTATTTATATCCAGGCTCATGAAAACAGAGTCAACAGTCATGCATAAAATAACAATATTGGTGAAAATAGAATGTCAGTTAGTGAGACAGTTAAAATTGCAAGATCTACCAATAGAAAAGGTTAATAGGAGTAAAATAGCAGCACAGTGGGTAGATCTACAAGCTGAAGGGACAAGCATCCTTTGTTAAATCCTGTGTCTCATCTGAGTACAGACTGCACATTTTCGACGGTGTCTGCATGGTTTTTTGTCCCTCAACCACAAACAAATGCAGGTTAGGTTAACTGGGGTATCTAATTTGGGCCTGTGTGGGTGTGTCTTGTAATAAACTGGCACCCTTGTCCAGGATTACTTTCTGTTTTGCACCAAATATTGTCAGGTAGGCTTCAGCTTTCCTACATGACATTAGGGACCCTCAGATCCTGAATTGATGGCATTTTGGAGAATCCAGGTGAATAGAATTTGTGAACTTGTTGGACTGAATAGCTTGCTCTCGTCCAATTTGCTCCAGTGATCAAATGTTACAATGTAATAAGAGTTCAGTTGACTTTTAAATTACTCAAAGGGGCGTAGAGGAAATCTGTAAAATCTGCATACTTTCTTCACACAGGCTGTATGCGATTTTACATCACCTCAAATTACATCTTTCAGACACACCCAATCTGTGACTGCTGCATAGGAGGTTTTACTTAGCAAAGGCCATAGACAGGTGGACCTATGGAAAAATTACATCTAAATAATTTTTATATAATCCATTCAGGGCGGAGTGGTGGCTCTAAGGCTAGAGATTTACACTGGCAATCAGAAGGTTGCCGGTTCAAATCCTGTAAATGCCAAAAGTGACTCTGCTTCGTTGGGCCCTTAAGGAAGGCCCTTAACCTGCCATTGCTCTGTCCTGGGTATGATGTTAATCTGCAACCAGTCCTGCAAGGAACCAACCTGCAGAGAAAACTTGGGGGTTGGTAGCAGAACTGGCACTCCAGCCACTGCAAAAAAAACTCACACTGGTTCCATTCCATCTGAACCTGTGTGGTGCTGTTGCATGACTACACTCAGGTCCCAACCTGAGTTGGTTTGTTATGTGGTGGGTGTGGCAATGCACTGTATCACTGCATGCTGCTAACCTCTCTCATTCAGTATCAAATATCTCATATACTGTATTGTGAAATATATCATTTTGAGATTTTCCATGTAAGAAAGACAAAAGTTGCAAGGTAAGGTATTTGTTTTTCGAGGAGTTTCGAGAAGTTTCAAGCTGAGAAAGACATGTTTTGAGGTAACATAGCTTGAAACTTCTCAAAACTCACTCTCTGGTGCCATGATTAGTGAGCTAGTGACGATGTGTTGCATGCTGATTAGCATAAGTAAGAGTTTCACTGTACTCTACACAAGTGACAATAATGACAATATAAACCTATAAAATCCCCTTCCTGGTCTGAATTACAAATTAAAGAAAGCCATAGTGACAGATCCCCAATCTACATATAACATAGCCCCTCTCTTAGACTTCCAGGTGCCCTTGAAATTAAAAAAGAATGCATCCAAAACAGAATTGATGGGAGGCTTATTAGTAGGAAGCCCAGAAACAACCTCCTCCGGAAACCCTGGAACATTCTGTCTTAGAGACATGGCTAAAGACACTCACTCCTCAGTATAAAAACTGGATCATTGGAACATCACCATCTGTGATTTGGATCTCAGAGACCATAGTGGAGCTAAAACAGGTTACACTGAATGTCCCATTCAGATGACGAGGCTAGAAACATTGGTACACTCCCTCCTAAAAAGTAAGCTGGAGATACTGCAGTGGTCCCTCCTGCAGGCAAAGTTGGAGACACCAGAGAGTACTTTCTGGAGACAGCTTAAAATTGTGGAATTCTGCTTCTGGAAAAATATAACACAACTCAAAATAATCCATATCTGTTGATGCCTGATGTGGAATGGATCTCTTGAACGGTCTCTGGTAGGGTCTGAAACTCTGAAGTTACCCTCTGGCATGTCCCAAATAGGGGGCCTCTGGCTCTGCAGATCAGAAATCCCATCTGGAAGTTTTGGATGGTCTATACTGTGTGATTGTTGTGCTAGACATGGAGTACTAGCAGTTTTAGAAAGGTGTTAGACCAGGAGATTAAATGTAGTCAAAAAACTAAGAAAAGCTGCAACTGGGATGATCAAGATACTGTCATCCGGACCATGAGCAAAGAAATCAGTAATGAGGAGAACCTTTACACAGAGCATAGCTAGCAAAAGGTAGTTTCTGCAGTTCTGATTTGGAAATGGATGCCAATGCTGACCTTTATTCCTGTTGTATAAACAACATGAAAAGTTGTGACTCTGGCATCCAGGAGTCATGTTCTAACGATGGAACTCATGAAGTGGCTGCATGCTTAAACAACACAAAATAGTGTCAGAAATGGCACAACATAACATTCAAAATTTTAAATATAAACTGAACTTAAAAACTCGTGACATATTTGGATTCTTTGCATTTAAAATCTCCCCGGGGTACAAAAAAGTCTATACCAAAAATGACAAAAATCGTGCAAAAAATTAATAACAAAACCACTTCATAGCACAGGGCTCAATGGCTTCAAGGACGATTTACAGACCACTAGAGGACAATGTGGTTTTACCTCACCAGAGTACCGGGGAGGTTGAACTATATGACACTCCCCAGTCCAACTTTAGGTATAGGGAACATAAAGGGAAACTTGATGCTACTAAGGGGAGGTCCTCAGGAGTACCAACAATCCTTTGAAGAGTTACCTATAGGTGCTTCTGGCCTCAGACCTAAAAGTCCCTTCTAGCTCTATACTGGTGAACCAGGAATTGAGAGGGTATCTATTGAGAAGGCATCAACTGTCAGGAGGGAGAAAGGCAAAAGGACAGTATAGAAGGGTGATTTGTATGAACTGTGGATAATTGGAACAAGTTACCTGTGGGGCAGACAGAAACACTGAAGTTTGGGGAGAGCAGAACGTTGTTATTTAACCCCTTTGAGTATCATTCCTTTTTCTTTCTCCTATTGCCAGCAGCCATACCACATTCACTTCAAAAGAGGTCACCCACCTAAAGCTAAGTATGTTTAGGCCCGACCAATACTTGGATGAGAGACCATCTACGAAAAACTTGGGATGCTGCTGGAAGAGGTGTTGGTGAGGCCAGCAGGGGACACTTACCCTGTGGTCTGAATGTGGCTCCCAATGCCCCAATGCAGTGATAGGGACACTGTGCTGTAAATGTGATGCAGTCCTTCAGATGAGATGTAAAATCAAGTTTCTAACTGTCTGTGATCATAAAACATCCCTGGGCATCCTTTATAAAGAGCAGGGTTTATTCCGTTGTATTGGCTAAATTGCCCTCCATGGCCTAGTCATTCTGGCCCCCTAATCATCCCCTGAATTAATTAGAAATTTCTCTCACCACTTCACTACCAAATAGCTAATGTGAGGTGAAAGTTCTGGTGGAAAAATGGCTGCCGTTGTGTCATCCAGGTAGATGCTACACATTAGTGGTGGTTGAAGTGGCTCCCCACTCACTATGTAAAAAGGGCTTTGAGTAGTAAGAAAAACACTACATACAGTAAATGTAAAGAATCATTATTATTATTATTCACTTCCTTTGTTAAAACCCTACCCTTTCTTTTACTACTGCAGCTGTCTAGTTATTTTGGTTTTTAGTGATGATCTTTGATTGTCCCTTAAGGTCCACATAGTCTTAAGAAAATCAAAAATCAGGCAGATGGGCTGTTTGGAGTTCTGTTCTCACACTTCCACTCCATGTCAATTTGTTGGTGTATGCAACGCTAAACTGCTTAGGCTGGGAGAGTTTTTGTGGAGATTACACCATAATCAGACGTCTCATATTCTTCACTTAGGCACCAAAATGGGTCATTTGCCTGAAGTATGGAATCAGATAAATGAGCATTTGAAAGCTTGTTATATTTTCATATGTTTTCACCAATTTGGATTAGTATTTTTTTCATTTAGGCTACTGGCCATAAGAGTCCTTCCAGTGGTCCGTTAAGAAAATCCAAACGTTGCTGGGTAATTTCTGAGGACATGGGGCCTTTAACCAAGACCTCAGACAGATTTGAAAGTTTACACTGTGTCATGGAATGCACTTATCCCTTAGGTGACACTTGTATTGCATGTTGACTCAAGGCTTGGGTTATGTTTTTTGTAATTAAATTATGTAATAATAGCCTTCTACGTGTTCACCTAATGGGGAAGAAGAGCTTAATCTTATTCTTCTTTCAGCTACTCCTGTTAGGGGTTGCCACAGTGGAGCATCATTTTCCTTTTCTTCCTGTCCTCTGCATCTTGTTCTGTTACACCCATCACCACATCCATCAACATCCTCTTAGACCTTCCTCTTTTCATCTTCCCTGGCAGCTCTATCTTTAACATCCTTTTCCCAATATTCTCAGCATCTCTCCTCTGCACATGTCCAAACCAACACAATCTCGCCTCTCTGACTTTGTCTCCCAGCCATCCAACCTGAGCTAACTCTCTAATGTACTCATTTCTAATCCTGTCCATTCTTGTCACACCCAGGGCAAATCTTAGCATCTTTAACTCTGCCACCTCCAGCTCCGTCTCCTGCTTTCTGGCCAGCTCCACCGTCTCCAAGCCATATAACAAAGATGGTCTCACCGCCGTCCTGTAGATCTTCAGATCTTCACCTCTCTTCCACAATCTCCGTTACTCTGTACTGTTGATTGTTGGTGAAGGAGAGTTTAGTAAAACTGACTAATTAAAAATATGACATACTAGCTCCTTCATTAGAGTTCATATACTGTATACATTGTATCCAATGCTATATCAAAGATAATGAATGTAATTCATAGAGGGTAGGAGTTGTCAGAGATGCCCTCTGAGTGTGGTAGGTAGATAGCTTTGGGATTGTCTAAGACGTTAGTTACTTGATTCAAGGAATCTCTCCAAGCTACTGGTAGTGGATTCCCATTTCTCTCTAATTCTGAGAGTTCTAGGAGATGACTTTGCGATCTTTCTTTAAGGACAGCACCTCTAACCAGTAAGGAAAACTACCTTAAAGTGATGAATCAAACCACAGATGGGTTCCAATACAATACTGGTTTTAAAATATAAAGACAATTAACAAACATAGAGGGTTGGAGTACAAGATGGTCAGCCCATTTATGTTCTGCAAGCAAGGAACTGGCCAAAAAAGAATTTAAGTAAGTATACAAGTGTCGAGTTTATGAATTAATTCTTGGTGGTTGATTGAGATTAAAGAGATGAACTAGAATCCAGAAGTGGTAAACGCAAGTATCAAAAATATCAAAGTCTAAAATGTTACACAATACAGCTTGTCTTTATCACACAAAAATCTATGCCCCGAACTCAATAGATTTCCTAATAACATGGACACAAATTGTTTTATGTTCAATCCAAAATCTTGGATAAAATAACACTAAAGTGATGACATGATGTGTCCTGCAAACACATGAAAGCAGTAAGTTACAAATAATCACAAACAAGCAACAAAATGGTGACACTCACCTGAATGAAACAGTGCATTGATGTCACAAAAATAACGTTGTAAACTAAAGACGCCTATACAAATAAATTCAATGCACAGTATTATAATGCATATTATAGTGAAATATGATAAAATTAGCAATAAACAATAAAATTGTATTAGCCACAGAGCTAAAGTAACAAAAGTATGACAATTCAGATTGTGGCAGATGAAGTACCTTGAGCTCTGTCTGCTCTTCAAAGGACATGCACTGATAGTTTTGTTACTATCTGAAGTCGTTGCAATGGAAAAGATGAAGCTAAAGGCAGAGTCAAGTGTTGTCTTCCCATTCCAGAGTAAGGGTGAAAAAGACAAACGGTTACAGTTACACAGCCCCTCCCTGCTGTACCCCAAAACACCCTTACCCCCAAATGTCCGACAAGGTCTAGTGCTTTTTGGGCATTCTGATTTTACAACGCTTGCCTGCTCGGCATCGGGGTTTCTGGCCATTAATTAAGTCAATCATTTTTTTGTAACAATCAAGTTTGTGAATTAATTTATATATTATAACTTATATATTAAATCAGATGTTTTATTCTTTTTTATATTAATTATGCGTATTTCAGGAGAAGGTTTGTTTATGTTGTCTTTTAATACATTTATTGAGCCTCTGCAAAATGCTTGGAACAAATAAAGTCCTATCTATCTATCTATCTATCTATCTATCTATCTATCTATCTATCTA
>JANRMT010062791.1:38267407-38295154 GCA_026402145.1 Polypterus bichir lapradei
ATAATATAATATAATATAATATAATATAATATAATATAATATAATATAATATAATATAATATAATATAGAAAGTCTATCTGTATGTTCCGTATACAACCAACCACCCCACATACAGTTTTGTATAGTTGCTCTTTAGGACTCTGCAGACAAAACAGACTACTTTGAAACCCAACATTTGGACACCAATGCCACCTGCTGGCTCAGAGCAAGTGGAACCTCTGAACAGACTGAAACAAAATGTCTAGCCAGACTAGTGTACCAAATGACCAGAGCTTAACATTATTTACCTGAGCAACACCGCATTCTGCTTCTACGCACTGCAATATAAAAAGGACTATTGTGAGTTTTTGCAGGGGGTGTTGTGTGTGGCTTGATGGAGAGTGGAAGTGCAGCAAAACACAAAGAAGAATCAAAGTGTTGTTGTTTAACTCTTGCTTTGTTAGATTTTCTTTATAACTTAAGTACTACAAACTGTCCACCTTGAACTGCGATGACAAGTTGGACACCAGCATTCATGGTTACAACCCAGCATGGAGTTACCGCAGTCCTGGAATCGGAACCAAGAAGAACATATTCTCAACAAATACAAGCAATGACATTGATAGAGAGATATTGTGGATGACGGATGAGACAGCTAGCAATAACAACAGGGTCACTGTTTAAAAAACACATAAACCTTTGCGTTCTTTCCTAAACTAATTCTACAAATATTCCAAGGCAACACTGGGCTAGCATCACATACAATCAGGTCCATAAATATTTGGACATTGGCACAATGACTACTACAATGGATTTGAAACAAAGCAATCAAGATGTGATTGAAGTGTAGACTTTCAACTTTAATTCAAGGGGTTTAACAAAAATACTGCATGAGCTGTTTAGAAAAGAGAGACATTTTTATACATGATCTTTCCAAGGCTCAAAAATATTTGGACAAACATAATCATAAATATAATGATTATTTTCAATATTTGGTTGAAAATCCTTTACAGTTAATGACTGCCTGAAGTCTGGAACCCTTGGCCATCTCCAAGTACTGGGTTTCCACCCTAGTGATATTTTGCCAGGTCTTTAGTTCAGCTGGCTTCAGTTGCTGCTTGTTTTCTGGTCTTTCTGTCTTTAGTTTTGTCTTCAGCAAGTGAAATGCATGGCCATTTGGGTTGACTTGTTCATTGAAGAATCTTCCACTTCTTTGCCTTGAGAAGCACTTTGTCTGCTTTCGCAGTATGTTTTGGCTCATGTCCATCTGTACTGTGAAGCATCATCCTATCAGTTTTGCAGCATGTGGATATATCTGAGCAGATAGTATAGCCCTGTACACTTCAGAATTCATCCTGCTACATCTGTCAGCAGTCATGTCATCAATAAACACTGGTGAGTGACTGTCATTCATAGCCATGCATGATTCTGCCATAAAACTGCCTCCACCATGTTTCATGATGACGTGGTTTGTGGTAGAAATCAAACAGTAATTAAAGAAAGAAACTTATCATATACCAGGACAAGTCTGATAAACCTTTTAAAGTAAGCAATCAGGCAGGAGAAAAACTTGTCCATCTCTATTCTTTATTACTCTTGCAGAAATGTGCTGAAGAGGGAGCATTCATCACAGCAGTCTGTTACAGCATGGGCTGAATGATCAAAGAAATAGAGGGCAGAGGTTCATTTTATAAACTATTGAATTTACATAAAATGTCAATCAATGCATACATTTACTCTGGCTGGCAGACTTGGTTAAACCCAAATGACTTTTTTATATTCTAATTTTTCCTGTATCTTTAGGTTTAGCTAGTATCCCTGAAATTCCTGTGCATGTGCCAACCATCCAATCTTGCTTACAGGACATCTAATAATCACTTAGTCATCTTTTAGTACATTTTGTGTACTACATCTTTGTCTTTGTTGTTCACTTGACCATTATCTGGTTTCCTGATATGCTTGAAAAGGTTTCAGACATTCATTAACCCTTTATACCATTTCTTTAAGATGAATATTATGTTACCCTAAAATTATTCTCTCACGGGTATTCATCGGTCCATGAATCATTTCGTCTATTCTCCATGCTCTTCTCTTTCCATCATTCTGGTACATATTGAAAAAGAAATTGTTCCAAGTCTGGACAGGCTTTTAAAAATGTTTTTGGCGAAGTCTGACTTGCCATGAGGTTTACCAGTGGTTTGCACCTTCTTTCTTTACTTTCATGAAGTCTTCTCTTGATGGTAGACTTTGGCAATGATAGGTCTAATTCCTAGAGAATGTCCTTGGTTTGGCTAAATGTTGAGACGGAGTTCTTTTTTACCAAGAAAAGAATTCTGTGATCATCCAGCACAGTTGTCTTCCATGATCATCCAGGCCTTCTGGTGTTGCTGAGTTCACCAGTGCATTCGTTCTTTTTATGAATGTACCACATGGTTGATCTGACCACTTTTCTTGTTTCTGCTCTCTCTCTAAATAGTTTGTTTTTTTTTCCCAGCCTTATGATGGCCTGTTTTTATTTGGATGGACAGCTCTTTGGATTGAAGTACACTGTTGTAAATCAAACGATTATAATGAGAACAGTAATAGTCATTTCTTTTTTTATGCATTTCTAATTTCACAGAAGATATGCAGGGAGAGCAAACTACAAATTCTAATCAAGCAGTGGATTAGATCGATAGATGGATGGATGGATGGATGGATGCATAGATAGATAGATAGATAGATAGACAGATAGATAGATAGATCTTTATCTATTACATCCACTGCCTGGTCATGAATGGCATAAGTGAGGTGCTATTTAAAATGTTGGTAGCAATGAAAATGTTCAATTACAGTAGGTTGCTCCCAAGCATTGAGAGTACTGTCAACTAAATAATAAAGCAAAATGGCATTAATTTGTGACATATGGTAAACTCCAACATCAAGGTTATCTTTATTCCAGAAAATATTTTTCAATATATGCCATTTCTCTCATTAACACAGGCTCGAGAGGATATCATTCACATGCTGAAGACAGAGAGGACCAAGCCCGAAGTGTTAGAAGCTCACTATGGTTTTGCAACTCCAGACAAGGCACTTCGCGCCTTACAAAGAGATGCCCTTGTCACAAAATCCACTTCAATTGGGATGGATGTATATGAAAAACCAATGGCCGAGGTAATTCAGTGAAAGGCTACACATTTTTGTAGCCCAAAAATTATGTCTTTTTTATCCATCAACAATCAAAAAAAATTGTTCATGTCTTCACAGTTTGAGCAACTAAAATTAATGAAGCCTTCAGGCTCAAACACAAACATGCGGACATCATGCTGACACTGGGCAAAGCCGCAAAACAGCAGTATGGCCACAGACCAACCTCATTCCCAGCTGCCCTCCTGTGATACATCTATTATTACAATGGACCCTGTTAAGAATGACATCTTAGGGACAAGTTATGTATGTTGGCTTGGAGAGATTTCTAAACTTCAGTTCAGTAATCGATTGAAAGTCAAGTTAAACTTTTATGTGATATCACTACTGTCATTTCTATCCTTTCTTAATTGGTCAATCCACAGCTTTATATCGCTGTAAATAATTATTAACAAAACTGATGAAGTTCCTACTTACTGTAGTATATAATGAGGACTTATTGATATATTGATATATTAATGAGACTTATTGAACATCCTGGGAGAAAAGTGTCCAAAAAAGCAAAAAAGAAAGAATTTAGAAGATAGAGTTGGTCTGAAGGCAGCAGTGCTGGTCGAAGCCCATTTGGAACTGTAGGCAGGGTTGATGGATGTTGCTCCTCTTTGCCTAAAGTAGTTAGTCGGTATTATTAAATTTTGAAAACCTGTTGGGAGGAGTTGTTTCCCCCTTGGTGTACAGATTATGTGCCTTAAGTAGCAGAAACAGCACCCCCTTGTACATATACTGGTCCGGCAGCTTTAAACAATGTGAAAAAATGGGGAACACCATTTGAAAAACACAAAATGACATGGACAGAATAACAATAAAAATAAGATATTAAACAATAGGAAAATGAACTGAAGTTCGTCTACAGGTTTTAAAACCAACATTCATCACAAATACTTCTATCATTTAATGCTATTAATCTAAGTAGGCTTGTTTACTTACAAGTTTATTGCATTCTGTCTAGCAGATTACTCAGAAGTTCAAAATAGTCCAAAAAACAAGTTTGCAAGATTAAACAATTGACATTAGAAAATGATAGTAAATAAGATTAATACTAATCAGCCAAACAGTCAAAATGTGATCATACTCTTCAGTTATTTTTATTGAAATCTATAGTTATTAGTTTGGGATGTATTTAGCTTTTGTTTAAAGTGGTACGATTAATGTTTCACGGCATAATGGTTTGGTTTTCCATCATCACTAGTACAAAGTTACCTGGAGGAAACTAGACTTTCTAAAAATTGGCATAAAATTACTTAGAGCAGATCCATTTGAACTCTTAGCAAGACCAAAACCATGAAACGAGCTTTGAGTAAATCAAGTGTGGACTACCATGCAGGAGGAGTGGCAGCTGCAAATGCCTTCCTGTGTGTGAGACTTTTCTAAAGAGTTCTACAAAACTGGCAGATCTTGAAAAGATGCTTAGAAATTTATCACATGGAGCTTCCTAGTCATCACTTTCAGTATTTTGGTAAAGTTAAGAAAGACTTTGAAGAGGACTGAAACAAAGAATGACTTTACAGTGGATTATGACTGGATTAGAGATCCTTTATTAATGTGTCCAGCACAAATACAGTATGTTGTAAATGCAGTGATGGAATAAAAGCTCATCTATCTACTCTATCTACCAGAACAGTGCTTTGTGACATAATTTGATTTTGGAGATGCATACAGAAAGCTAAAATAGGTCTGCTAGCATTTGCACCATCTTCTTTGAATTCAGCTTTTCACATCTGGGTTCTATAAAAGCACACTATGGAGCAGAGTTTACTTAAAAGAAGTGCAAATATGTTTTGTCATTCTGCGTCCAGATCTGATGACCTGTTTTAGACCCACCAAGTACAGGCATTCTGTTAAAAAGGTTGGATTATGTCATTTGAGCCATCATAGATGTATAACAGTTTGGCTTTTGAACTGTTAAGTAATTATCTAATAATAAACAAGTGAGTACAGAATAATAATTTTAATTATATTAAATACTAGCACGTCTAGGCTGCTTTCTGTGGGTTTCTTCCTAATTCATGAAAAGGTTTTATTTTTGTTAAAGCTCAAGGAGGCTCAAAGGTTTATGGTGTTTATGTTTGATTGGACATTGATATTGTGGAACTACACGTTTTGATTGAAGAGGAATCACTTCATCTAGGAGCCTATTTTGTGACTGTGTTGACATTTCCAAATTGATAAATGAGGCTTCATGCTTGAAGTGTTGAGTTGACAGATTATCAATAAGCTTAAAACTATTGATTTTGTTAAGGAGTCTCATTGAAATTGGCCTTGCCTGCGAATTTAATGTTTTGACCTTGCTTGCAAATATAATGGTGAAGGTAAAAACAGATCAATATAATTCACTAATAATTTAGTAAGGTTTCACTTACAAGGGGAATAAACATACTTCTGTTATTACCACCGCAAGTAATGATTTGATCTGGTATACTGTGGAAGGAGTGTGCTGTACATTTTTTTCATTGATTCATCCATTTTCAAATTGAACTCAATTCAGGGTAGCAGGGTTTCAAGCTTTTCCTTTCCTTTTTTCCTTTTTGCTTCAAAGCAGTGGCTGGCACCGAATTCGTTTCCGATCCATTGCAGAGTTGGCTCACACCCTTAAACACATTACTACACTAACCAGCAGTCAATTCCGGTCAGCCTAATACATGTTTCTGTATGAAATATTTCTTTCACATCCCAAAAACAACAGCCAGGCATCAGATTTAAACACAGGACGCTGGATCTCTAAAGCAGCAATGCAGTGAGTGCTACCCACACACAGTCATATGGGGACATTATGAGACAGCCAGTTAGTCTGGAATTACATTTATTCACTTGGCAGATGCTTTTATCCAAAGCAATATACGAAAGACGTCAGCATAATCACATGGCTAGTTACTCTTTTCTTAGAGATATTCACAGAAAAAGAGAGTCACTTCTTAAACACAGTGAGGAATGGAGGTGGCGTAAAGCCTGGGATGTCCCCAGCTCTCCTTGAACCCAGGTCATCAATAGATAGATAGACAATATTCATGAAACTGAGGAAGGAAACAAACAACAGAGGTTGGCACCAAGGTTATTATAATTAACGAAAACTAAAATCAAAACTGAAACTATTATTAAAAAAACATTTTCGTAAACTGAAATAAAATAATTAACAAAACCGAAATGAAAAACTAAAACTAAACAAAACTATTAAAGTAGCTGGAAAGACTAACTGAAATAAAATAATAATTTACTAAAATATTTTTAGTTTTCGTTTTTGAATGAATATTCTTGCCGTTAGTCTTTAACCCTTGTAAGTTTTAACTATAAAACAGAAAGTGATCCACCACGACGGAGGGCGGCTGTTCACACAGCATTTGCAGTGACAAAGCAAGCTGAGTGCGGGTGAGTAAAGCGTGAGAAATAGAAAGCAATTTGCGTGCAGCCTTTCATTGTGCTTGTTGTACATCAAGATGTAATTCAAACGGCTGAAATTAGAATTTGTTAGTCAACAAAACGTTTACCATATGGACAGAAAAATCACAAGCGAGTAACGTTTCAGTTTATTTCTCAGATGTCTGCTTTTTGTTGACAGCAGTTCACCAGCTGCTTCGTACACGAGAAATCGTTTTTACTTTCTCATATACGAAGTACAGAGAAAGTATAGTAATCATGAAAAAATTCGACCTCAATATTTTGTTGAATCTTGACGTTATAGACTAACTAGTGTCCAACAATACTGTTTTTTGGAATTGTGTGTGTACACGCGCGCGCGTTTGAGTGTGTGTCTGTGTGTAAACACGATAACTCAAAAACACAATTAGATAGATGAATGAAATTCGGCATGTGGTTGTTACACAACAATTGTAGATCTGTATTAGCTTTTGGGCCAAATCCATCACCTGGAAGTGGTACTCTACCTGAACACATACTCGATTTTTTTTTATTTATACAGCTGCAGAGGCCGATTTATTCAACTTTACTTTTAGATAGATAGATAGATATGAAAGGCAATAGATAGATAGATAGATAGATAGATAGATAGATAGATAGATAGATAGATAGATAGATAGATGCTTGTTGTTCTTTGTTTCCCTCAATACAGCTAGGTGGGGTCTGTACACTGATTCAAATCTAAGAATCTGCCCTGTTCTTCCTAAGCCCCTGTGATTTTCTTGAGAAAATGTTTATAAAATTATAAAATTGTGTAGAATTGTTCATATTCAGTGTCTAGTTTTGATCAGACAAAAACAAAACAAGATAGTAAACCATGTAGTGTAGTAAGTTTCCACTAACATTAAACTCATATCAAAATCTGTTAAGTGTACAGTTCTGTCTGATTGTGACACAAAACTAACTCCGTAGGCACTCCATGCCATAATTACTAAAACTAAAACTGAAACTAAAATATATAAAAATAAAATAGAAATGCCTTTGTAAAATAAAAACTAAACTAAAACTAAAAATACATGATGAAGGAAAACTAAAACTAAACTAAATTTCCAAGTTAGGTCAGAAAAAATATAGAAATAAAAACTAATATAAAAAGGTAAAACTATAATAACCTTGGTTGGCACAAATCAGTGCCTTGTGCAGCTTTATTTAAACTGTGTCCATCAAAATAAATAAAGTTTAGTGTAGTTATTCTTATTCTTAGTTATGCTTGTTCTCAGTGGAGTTAAAATCAGTCATCAATAAAAATTAAAAACAGGAAAAAAAATCAGGTTCTTCTGTCTCTTCTCTAAGCCTTCATGTTTCTTTGATTCTGCTTTGCCAATCTGCCCTCCCCAACAACCCCACTCATCATCAGGTCTCCCCAGTGGGAGCAGAGACACCAGCAACTGTGTTTAGCCTTTTAAACTGGCTTGTTTCCCACCCTCCACAGCTGATCACTACTGGGACACCCAAGCCTGGCTCCGTCATCCCACTAATGTCACACTGGCATGCATAGGACGATCTCCTGAAGCCTTTAGTCACACCAGCTCCCTGAGTGACCCTACTGCATGAGCGCCGTTTCTCTCACTCACTGCTGGGCCAACTCCCAACCACCAAACTTTCTGTCCACCTCACCATCGTGCTCGTCCGATTGGTTTTGCTCACTTCATTTGAAACTCTCATCTTTCATTTTTAATCCATCTTGTTCTTCCTTTTCAACTCTTTTGTCTAACCTGCTATGGCACCTTTTATACTCTAAAGTTACTGATGCTTTAATTAACAACCTGCAGAATGTCAATGAGGTAACCAGCTGAATTAATTGCTTACTTATGCATAAATGCAATTAGCCAATTTCTTCATCAAACACTTTTTTGGCCAGATGGCTTTGTAGCCACATGCATCCGCACCCACAGTGCCTGAGTCGCGCTGTTTTTATTTAAAACAAATCTGCACCACCACCAACACCTAACTCGCTTCACCACAGGTGTGCAGCTCATTTCACCAGCTAAAAGGTACATATGAACAGAGTTGTGATTGAGATTTGATGCCAAGTAGAGGTGGTATTACCAGATGTCATTCATTAACAGATCTGTAGGAACACAGTACCTCCTGAGTGCCTCCATATACATGTAGTAGTGCCGATTCATTGACAACGTGAGCAAATATAGCTGATTTGAGCTTAATGTGTGTTACTACAAGGAGCCAGTGTGGTGACCATAAAAAACAAGCGACACTAGAATGTTAGAACATGCCAACAAGCTCATCTATCCTAATCACCCAGACTGACCAAAATAACATCAAGTCAAGATTTGAACATTTTTAAAGTCCTACTCTCCACCACACTGCTTGGTCATTTATCCCATGTGTTTATAGTTCTTTGCCAGTCTTGGATGGTTGAACACAAAATGTGCCATTGCAAGTGGTAGAAAAAAACAGGATATCTGGAGAAAAACCCATTTAAGTGCAAACCTTTTCGTTCATTTACTCATTCTCTGACACTGCTTATTTCAGCACATTGTATAAAGGATTGGCCCTTACAATTTGGGAAGATTGTGGAGAATTTAATGGAGGGCATCCATTTTCTGATCTTTCTGTATATTACAATCACTTAATTAAATGATTTCTTCCTTCAGTGAATCTGTGCCCCATCCAGTGTTGGTTGCCATCTTTTAATTGCATTGAATGGGTTTCAGCTCCCATTATGCTCTGTTAATTAGGTGTATTTATTATAATGAAAGAAACATGATAGCCAGTGTCTATCCCTGCAGAATCAGTGCAAGGCAGGAACAAACTCTGGAAAAGGCACCTGTCAATCACAGGGAGAATTTGAAGTTCAGTATTTTTTGAAAATATGCATGTGACTTATTGATATGCAAAGGGAAATTATTGCACTGTCAACTACAATAAAAATTGGGCAACTAAAATCACATGTTGCCACTTTTTGTTTAACAAGGCTAGGAAACAACCTTGAATCAGGCACCAGGTATAAAATGTTCTCAAAAAGCAAAAGATGCAAGTCAGTAGTGAAGAATGCACTGCGAAGAAAGTCCTATGGATTCTGTTCAGTAAGTTCCATGTAAGCTGACCACTTAGAAGATACCTGGATTATAGCATTCGATCACAGGAAAACAGAATATATCAGAAGAAACACCACAGAGGCATTACAGAATCCGGCCACAGATGTATCAAAACAAAGTTAATGAGATGTTTGAATAAAATTACTGTAATTTCAAGCACAGTTGGAAAATGTTTCAAATTCAGATCACCATGACTGTAATGTGTTGTTTCTCTTTGCACTGTGTTAAGGAAATTTTTCCTTTCTCCTTCATGGAATTCTGTATACTGTGTTCTGTGTCTCTGATGCAGATTTCTTGCTTTTGGCATTAAAAAGAACAGTCAGCAGAGTGTTTGCAAGTTTATGGGTTATTTTGATGCCTGATTTGGAGATGACACATGCTGTACTTTCTGATATTATATACCTCTGAGTTATCTTATCAAAAGATCTTGAGTATAAATTGTTCTCCTCAGACAGAATAGGTCTGTTCGTTTGTTACATTGAAGATGGCTCACTTAAAGGTTTTCCAGTGCTGTCTCTGTCCTAGTATCTATATAAACACAGGGAAATCTAGTTTCTGTATTACAAACTGCCTGAAGAAGGGGCCTTAGCTGCCTCGAAAGCTTGCATATTGTAATCTGTTCCATTATCCAATAAAAGGTGTTGTTTTGCCTTACTTCTTATGGCTGCCCATTTAAAATCTCTTACTGTTTTTATTTCTAAATGATTTTCTAAGTGGTGTGGATCCAATTTACAGCCTCTCACATATGATTAATTAATTCTTGGCTCTTTACAGTGTACATTACTGAGAGGTCATACTGTATTTGAAAAAGTAAAGTAGGGCCATCTAATCAGCAGATCCACATCTATTCTTGGCAAAAGGTAATGCATTCATTTTTTTGGTGTAATTAGCTTGACAGACTGGAGGAGAAGCAAAAAGAGACCTACAGGCGCATGTTGGAGCAGCTGCTGCTGGCAGAGAAATGCCACCGTCGCACAGTGAATGACCTTGAAAGCGAGAAACGCAAGCATGCCGACTACATGAACAAGAGTGATGACTTCACAAACCTCTTGGAACAAGAGAGGGAGAGGTGAGCATTGGGTAACCATTTTGAAGTTTTGGAGCTTTCTTTGCATTTGTATCAATTTCACATGTAGCACTAATGGACTACATGACTCAGCTTTGTTAAATTGATCTTTCAGGTCTTTTTCTTGTAACATTACTGATTATGCTTTATAATGGCTTTTAGATTTTGAGACACAAGGTTCTTATTTTAGTTTCTCACATACAGTATGCTTGAAGGTTAATACAATGGCAGTTTTCTCCAAAGTAGTGTTTATGTGGACACTGAAACTTTCAAATACAAGAGTTAATGTGGTTTTCTTTTTATCATCCACCTAATTTTCTCTTTGGGTGTTGTTTGGAATCATTAATAAAACTACTGGAAAATCAGTAAAAGTCATTAGAAGTGACAATATGTGCTTTTATGATTGTGTGTTCTTATCCCTTTCCTGATACCAGAAAAACACTTGAAAGGATAGTATTTCATGACGAAAGCCTCTTGGAGCAGGTTCAAATAATTCCAAATCAGAAAAGTTGTGCTAACATTACAAACAAATGCTAATTCGCCCGGAACAGGCCTGTTGGCCTCATATTAGATTAGATTAGATAAACTTTAGTAATCGCATGGGCAAATTCAGATGCATACAGCAGCATAAACACAAAAAACAAGAGTACAGACTCACAGGGCAGATAATATGGCCAATCAATCAATCGATAAATAAATAAGTAGATAAATAAACAATATAAACTTAACAAGTACATAGGGTGGAAGCACTGAATTGCCTGATAGCAGTGGGCAGAAAAGACCCCCAGAGGCACTTCTTAGCACAATGTGGTGGAATGAGCCTGTGGCTAAAAAGAGGGGATGAAGGGGATTGTTCATGATGCTGTCCAATTTTGCCATCATCCTCTTTTCCACAGCAGCTTCCTGTGTGTCCCATGTTTGTCCTGTGATTTAGCAGGCTTTTCTGATAGGTTTATTCAGTCATTGTGCTTCTTTTGAGCTCATGTTGCTTACCCAGAAGAACAAGTTTAGAGCACCACACTGGCTACTATGGACTGGTAGGAAATTTCCAACAGCTTGATGCACACATCAAAAGACCTGACCTCCTGAGTCTACTTAGCAAGTACTGTCTGCTCTGATTGTCCTTGTACAGCACCAGTGTTGTCAGACCAGTCCAGTTTGTTGTTTATGTGAACCCCCAGGTACTTGTAGCTTTACTGCACTTCACGTCCTCCGCTGAATGGTGACTGGTCTCAGAGGCATCTTGGCACATTGGAAATCCATCACCAGGGGCCTCATGCATAACGGTGTGCGTAGAATTCGCACTATAACATGACAAGCACGAAAGCGGAAAAGTGCTTATGCACAAATAAATCCAGACGCATAAATCTGTGCGAACGCCAGCTTCCACATTCTTTTGCTACATAAATCCCCATCAGCGTGAAAATTAATGCACGTGCACGTGCCTGCTGCCCCACCCCAACTCCTCCCAGAATTACACCTCTTTGAATATGCACATCAATATAAATAGCCCTTAAGCTCAGTGTTCTGTGAAAAGGCAATGGCAAAAGCACGAGATAAAATAGAACTTCAGCGAATACCAAGTGGAGGCAAAGAAAAACGTACTATTTGTTGGATTAAACAGTGGTATAAACAACAAAAGGAAGTTGATCGAGTGACATAGCATGTCGGGGAAATTCGAAAACTCAAGTTCACAAAGTCGCACAGTGCCTGAAATAAAAGAGAAGTTGTCACATATCAAAGTCGCCATGAAAAGGCGAGTCGTAGCCCACCGTTTGAGTGTCATATGAAAGTTTATTAGGTTACAGAGAAAAAAAAAAGGCACACAGTGGGAAAAAAGATCAAAATGTCAACTTTAATCTTGAAATTTCCACTTTAATCATGTATTTTATTTAGTCATTAAAGTAGAACATCATAAACTTCATCTTAAAATTGTTTAATTTACTAGTTTCTCAAATCCCATCATAACTAAAGCAGCACGTTAAATGCTTTGTTTTGTATTTGATCTTCTATGTGCTCTATGTGGGTGAATCACTACGTGCTCCTGGGCTTTCTCTTCCTCCGACAGGACACAAAATCCATTACATTCGTGATATTACAGCTCTCTGAATAATTAAAGTACTGAGATGTATACGTGATATCATTTTCATGATGATAGGAGTTAAAGCATGTTATTAAACATGGGAACACGGTGGCACAGTGAATGTTCATGTCTCACGCAAGATGCTTGCTGCGCCATGCGCGACCTTCGATGAAATACTTTATTGTAGCAGTACTGTCTCTTTCAAACATACTAACCCCCAATTCCTGTCCTTACATTTCTTTCTCCAAATACCCAATCACCACACAACCAGCTCTGTAACAGATGTTAAGCCATCTGTAAGCTTAGAACGCCAATTCTTCAAAACTTTTAAGGAACAGATACAGTGATATAAATACCCCGAGTGGTGCAGTGAGAGTAATATGGAAAAAGATGATCCTAACTCTAACCCTGGACTGGCTCCCTGTTCAGGATTTGTTCCTGCTTTGTGTCTTATGTTAGCTGGGATTGGCTCCATCACCACCCATGACCCTGTTCAGAAAATAAATTTTTAGTATGGTGTTCACATGAAACACACACTAAAAATGAAGCAGACATATGTGTAGACTGTGTTTTATGTGTTGGAACAAATATATACAGTAGCTCAGTTTAAGTAAAAAATCATTTAATTTAATGTATTAGGCCCATGAGTCAATTCTATACAGGATCCATACAGAATCTCACCAAAGCAACAATCAGATATTCTAGTTGTACACTGATAAATGCTAACTTTTTTCATTTTTATTACTATTTAATTTAATATTGTTTCTTTGTATCAGTATACTGCTGCTGGATTATGTGAATTTCCCCTTGGGATTAATAAAGTATCTATCTATCTATCTATCTATCTATCTATCTATCTATCTATCTATCTATCTATCTATCTATCCATCTATCTATATGAATGACACAACAATGAAGGGGTAAGTCAAAATATTATCCAGAGTAGTGTGTCAACTTCTTTACATTGTTGATCGCAGCTAGTGATATGTCAAATACAGAAGTTTCAATTCGTATACAGTAATTTTGAAAAGTGCAACTCACTAAAAAAAATGTTTTGATGTTGTAAAGTCTTTTTGGAAATTGAAAACAAAAGAATAGTGCTCTCTAAAGCATCATTCACATTCCTCTGTTTACCTGTGCTCTTTTCTCTAGCTGTATTAAGAAAGTAATGTGTCACACAACAGTAAAATCAATTGTATTTACACCTCTTGTTTACTTTGTTGTGTCACATTTTAAAATGTGACATATTGCACAGGTTTCACAAAAAGACACTGAAATGCACCATCATGCACATTACTGTGTTTCCCCTCGGGAAAACTAACTACACAGGAAGCCGTCCTCCATCTCCCTGCCGTTGCTTAGAAATTGCCTTTTCTATTTTTTCGATTCCTAGTCAAGATGTTTCGAATACACACTCTCTAGTTAATCCTTCTCTGATACATCTTGGGGAATGCAATTGCTAAAATTGTCATTGAATTTGGCAATTTTGGCTTATACTACTAGAACATGTCTGGTGGTTCAACTGAATGCCAACACATGGCAGCAAATTAGTCTGGGATTTATTTTTTCACTATAAATCTTTATTTAAATGCTAAATGACAGGCAGATGAATACTGAAATAAAGCATATGAATGCATTCAGACAGGACGTAAAATCTTTCTTCGTGCATCAATGATACAAATTTAACTGGAAGTGAAACACCATTTGGTTTACTATTTTTTGAGAAGCTAAATACCAGGTTTTGCTGTGAATTAAATTTCATGTAAATTGTTTTTGATAAACCTGTGCCTTAAATCAAGACCCTCATACCCCAAATGCCAAAAGCTGTTTGATAAGGTCTATGTAAAGTACAGGTGTGTGTTTATACCACACTTATTTGATCATTTTGACATGTTTCATCAAATTGCATTATGCTATGTCTGTCATGCCTAACCAGCATCTTTCAGGTGATCTAACATCTTGAGACTAAAGCCAGAGTATTTCACCACGTCACAAGATAAGACACATTCCACATATGGTAAATTAATCATGTATGATAGAATCAGTTTTTCATCCTGAACTATTTTGTTGCCCTGCTTGTTTTGACGAGAAATGAAGGGTGACAGACCTTTACTAATGAACAAATGATAAACTTGTGGGTTTCTGTCTGTAGGTGCGTTCATATCTGAATGGAAAAACAGCTCAGGAATTCATATACAGTATGTCATGCCGCTTAGCATGATAGCACCACCATAATCCTCTTCTACAAAAAGCTCTTTGTGATATTACTATTACCTGGCCTCAGTATAAAAATTAGAATTTGTACTAAACATCACAAAATGCCACTGTGATTGAAGTCAAGCACACAAGGGTCCTGTTATGACTTCAGCTTTGATTTCTCAGGTGTTCTTCCTGCATAGAAAGTATGTAACCTTCCCTAGAGCTTGAACTTACTGGCACTAAAGATATGTATATATATATATATATATATATATATATATATATTTTTTTTTTTTACTTTCATTTATTCTACTGTTATTTCAGCACAGTGTGCAGTACAGAAGGTGAAATACAGACCAATAGCACATACTGCTGTCATAATACATGTTATTTTTGTGTAGTTTATTTTATTTTTGTTTGATTGTACACTACAACTGATGGGTCAAGAGACCTCGATTTGTTTCTTTGATGACATCAACGGACATTCGGGTATACACATGGTGCAAGTAGAAAGTTTCCTTCAGTTGGCGTCAGTTAGTCTGATTTTCAAGTAGGCCAAGTACTAGGTTTTTTCAGGTTTTCTGATTCTCTTTTATGTCTTTGATTTTTGATTTTGTCCCAGTAATTTGTTTTCTCAATATATTTTGATCTCCCAGTTCTGACCTTTTGCCATTTACTGACTACGATTCTGGATGCGCTATTATCACCTGGTCCTTTCAGTTACTCAGAATAACCCTGGAGACCCTGTCTCATATAAATGGTTATGACGGTAAGATAATATAAAAGGAAAACAAATTACTAAAACATACACAAAGAAAGGATATATCCATATGCATACAGTATACATTTACAAGAGATCTGCCAGCTAGCCAAGCACAGCAGAACTGAGGAATAGTGCAAGAACTAAAACTAGTAATACTTACATACCGAGCAATACATTTTTGAAAAGTGTTCAGTTTTTTTCAATTGCTGTGTATAAGCTACTTGAAAAACCAGGCTAATTCATAATATATTAGGTATGTTTATGAAAATGGCGTACAGTCATTTCATGTTTAATAGAAACACCTAGAAGTCCTGTAGGCATCAAACTCTCTTTAAAGTAGGCCATGTAGAATAGCCAGCCATTTCAGTTACTGATGGTTGATTAAAATAAAATTGTAGTTTACTGTAATTTTACCTGTGGTTATACAGTACAGGCCAAAAGTTTGGACACACCTCCTCATTCAATGTGTTTTCTTTATTTTCATGACTGAAGGCATCAAAACTATGAATGAACACATGTGGAGTTATGTACTTAACAAAAAAAGGTGAAATAACTGAAAACATGTTTTATATTCTAGTTTCTTCAAAATAGCCACCCTTTGCTCTGATTACTGCTTTGCACACTCTTGGCATTCTCTCGATGAGCTTCAACAGGTAGTCACCTGAAATGGTTTTCACTTCATAGGTGTGCCTTATCAGGGTTATTTAGTGGAATTTCTTGCTTTATCAATGGGGTTGGGACCAGCAGTTGTGTTGTGCAGAAGTCAGGTTAGTTGGACGATCATTTATTTTTCAACAGGACAATGACCCCAAACACACCTCCAGGCTGTGTAAGGGTTATTTGACCAAGAAGGAGAGTGATGGAGTGCTGTAAATGGTCATGAAAATAAAGAAAACACATTGAATGAGGAGGTGTCCAAACTTTTGGCCTGTACTGTATATCATATAGTAATGTGACATAACATAAGAGTTACAAACCCACTAAATCCACTGTAGCCAGAGACTATCCTGGCAGCACTGAGTAAAAGATGGAAAAAAACTCAGGACATAATATTGTCTAAAATGTCCATAGAACAAAGCTGTCCCAGCAAGTAGAAAAACAGCAAGTGTACACTGTTGTTACATCTCTTCACAATAAACTCTGGTTAGTACTGTACAAAATTTGTATTTCATAATCTGTACCTTTATGTTTTGCAATCACTCTTGCAGATTTAAATACTTGCATTCATATTTTTTAAAGACTACGGGGCTCTACACCCTGCTTACTTTGCTCGCCAACCCCCAGGTGGGTGCTATGCACTAGCCACTTCCCGGATCTGCCGCTCGCGTATGAGGAAATGGATGTACAATTTAAACAGATTGTTATTTTCATGGGAATTGTTACATATGTATAATAGAACTAACCATTTTACATTACAGTGAGTAATTAACCATAGTAAAAAAGAATAAAATGTAATATTGAAAGAAAATTATGTTTCATGTCATGTTAGAGGTATTCGTTGCGTTAAACGTTTGCGTTCTTTTTGGCTTTGAAATTAACATGCAAATACTTTTTAAACATACACTTTTACTGTAAAACCTCAGTAAAAACAATTTTTTAAATTAACTTTTCGCCAATATCGCATTGAATTTTGATTCCGTGCTTGGACTTACATCGTGACAACGCAACGTATAACTGTCTGTGAGTGAATATCGTTTCTTTCTCTCTATTAAATAAACCGACTTTTTCTAATGTTTGTCCCTTTGATTTGTTAATTGTCATAGCAAAAGCTATTGTAATGGGAAACTGTAAACGTTTTAATACGAATGGCATATCAAGATCTGTTATCCGTGGAGGATGTACTACATTACCTTTCTTGTTGCCTGTTATAATTTTACGTTTCGTGTTAATTCATTTGACTTCATCGCTTCTCGGTGCTAGGATTGCCCGTGTACTCATTTCTTCTGTTGATAACCCTTCGGGATGAAATTCAACAATAAAATTTTGACATAATAAGTCTTCTTTTACTGGGAACTTAAAGTGAGGAAAATGTAAAAATTTATAACAGCTGAGAGCGCAGGAACTGTGTCTGACAAAAGTATTCTCACAAATGAGAGGTGAGTGTATCGTGGGCGTTGTTGTAAATGGTTGAGAGGAGGGCGGGACTTGACAAAATATCTTGGCAAAAGTCTCGTCTCGCAGGACTTAAAAAATCTCTTGGAAAAAGTCTCATCTCAAGATTTTCTTTTATAATAGAGAGATATAGATAGCATAGTAATACTCCTTCTGTTAAAGGATATAAGGTACTTGTCCATTAAATGAGTATGCCTCCTTAAATGTCAAGTCCTCCATGAAGATTTTCCTTTGGTTACTCCCATTTCTAACCAGTCTAGGGAATGGACATTACCAGTGATGGGCGAAACAGAATCTGCCAAATAAATTGCATTTTGTTCCTAGCACAATTTTGTGCCATTCACAAAAAAAGGATGACACTTCCTGTTTGGAAGTGTTTTTGTGCATTATTTCCATATGTGTCTGCCAAGTCTTTAGTATTTAAATAAAAATCTAGTATTTGAAAATAAATAAATAAAGGGAAGTGTGTATATCCTCAGCTAGGAGAAGACAGTTACTAGATAACAGCTTTGGGGGATTGACAGTGGAGACTTTCCCAGTACCGAGTTTTCCTTTTGAAAAAACACAGTAATGTTGTACGATGGGTCATTTTTGTGTGCCTTCTTGCAAAAAATATGCAGCATGGCACATTTTTAAAAAATGTCAACACTCCTCCAGAGTGATATGAACAAGAAATATTTGCTAGTATGGCACGGATTACATGCTTTATGTGGCTGAAGAAAAGAACACAGGTAAACATGGAAATATGAATGAAGCTCTAGGGAGTAGTATTCATTATTTTACACCAAAAAAAAACTTTTAAACCCCAAGAAACACTTAAGATAATTTCTCAATTGTGAAATCACCTGCAAAATGAATTTCAGTGTTCATTTTGCGAAAGTTTATGTGAATTGTAGTTTGTTTGTTATCTCCTATTTTTTCCCTTATGGATACCAAAATTATACAATTGATATCTAATCCCTCTTAGAATATCAGTCAGTTATATTTATTTATTTACGTTATAGTTTTTCCATAATAATGATTACAATACTTGAAAGCTGTAATTCATGAAGAGATCCTTTCCCTGCCAATCAAGAATACAATAACGGTGGTTTTATTTCAGCCTAGCCCTAGTTCCTAGTTCCTAGTTCCTCCCCTAGCTGGAGTTCAAATGTGATATTTTTCTAAATCGTGTTCATTTCTTACATTATCAGTGCTGATTATTTAGTTTTTGTATGTTACTGGGTATTCTACCATGTTTTTTGTGTTTTGTGGGTGGCCCCTCAAGAGGTAGGGCAATCTGCCTATCACTGTAAGGTACTGCTGTCAGCTCTATAAAGGCTGAGGAAAACCCACAGTCCCTTGCAGTTCATTGTGAATGTGTTTGTGACGTGGTGAGTTTCCCTTCTGTGATTTTCTGGATTTTTTTAACCAGTGCTCTGTTTTTGTACTACTCTATGAATTTGTGATTGGGACTAAGTTACCTTGAATTGCCATTCAGGCATCTCCTGCTGTGCCTTTTGTGCTCTTTGGAGTTTCACTCTTTTATAGAGCATTTTGTGAACATAAATGTTTTATTTTACAAAAATTCTTCATTGATGTCTGTGTGTCTAGCCAGGTTTTGGTGATTTTACCTCCTCTAGTGGGCATTTCAAGTGTTTTTGTTACTCTCTGCTTGAAAACTCTTTAGCTTAGAATGATAAGGGATCGGGAAAAACAGAGGAACACAAAATAAATTTTAAAGTAGACAAAGACAAAGTAGATATGGAGAAGTTTCTTAACTGACTTAAATGGATGTTTAAAGATGAGGAGTTGGGCGTATTATTTTTCCATTGTGACCGACAAAATGAGAATTGAATTCTAATTTGATCCTTTTTACAGGTCATTTGAAATTTAATCTCTCATTTACAAAATTAGTGTTAATTAGTAAATTTTTAGCATTAAAAAGCTTATATAATAGGCCTTCCATGTAGTATTAGAAAACAAGCTTTAAGATTGACTATTCAAAAATTAAAAAGATAAACAATATTGGTAACTCTTCAGTTTAGGTACTACAAAAATGCACTTATTACCCATTTATTATTATATAACAAGACCTTGATATACACTTCTTTAGGTCTTTATAATACTTACAAAGAATCAATAAAGAGTTTAATCATCTCTGCAATGTGACCTACTAACAAAACTTCACTTTGGAGTGGTCTGAGGTGCCTTAACTGAGACATAGTTCTCTTGATATTATATATTTAGTATAAGACCTGTGAATACTTTATATTAACAAGTAGTTTAACCATCATGTCAATATGTCACACTGAGGACAAGTAATCAATATATTTTTGAAACACCTAAACTAAAGTGTTACTGGAATATCTTCAGCATTTCAGATGCTGTTGCATAACCTTGAGGATGACCAACAAAGATTGGCTAGAACAGATAAAATCCAGCCTAACTTCTCTTAAGAAAAAATAACATTTCTGTTGCTCAGACTATTATGGAGTCATCAAAAGTTTGCTTCAGCAAGTGACCCTATGAAAACTGGAAGCTGATACTTACCTACAATATGTAACTCATGTGAGAAGAAAAATAAAACACATCGCAAAACTCAAAAGACAGTTAAATACTAATTATGTGTAATGTCTAATAACCAAAATATTGCACTACAATTATCATGGGAAAAAAAAAACAAAAAGGGAGTGCAGGTCTCAAAAAGCCAAAGGAAAGGCCAGACCACCCCTAATTCAGGTCTGAGCCCAACTTAAGAGGCAGGCTTTTCAGTCTGAATAGGGACAAAAATGGGATAAATCCTTTTAAATAAAAACAGTGTCCATAAAATGGGCCAGATGAAAGTCAGGAAAAACATCCAACACACAAAAAAGTATTTTTTTAATATTCAAGTATTTATTAGAAAAAAAATTTAAAAAGATGCCAAAAACAAATTATAATCGAAAGAGACCAAACTTACAGTAAAAGTAAACAAATCAAATAATCCACAAACCTAGAAAGTTTAAGCAGGGGTCAAAAACCAGAAGATAAGCAAAATAAAAATTCCCAAATCTAAATTAACAATACTGGACATACTGTGAGACCAGCAGCCTCTCCATTTTTATTAATGGGCAGTCCTCTTGATGCATGATCAGGTGGCCCCACCCCCGGGAGCTATACAGTATATACAAGAAACAGGGCTGTGGAAAATAGCAAAGCAAACTAATACATACAATGTTAACATAATATAACACTTCACAATAATTAAAGCACAACATCAAATAAATAAAAAAAACAGAAAGAACAAAACCAAAAACGGATGTGGTTATTAACACAATATGAAAAATCACATTTTATTAACAACAAAAAGACTGAAAAAACAAGAAATAAACATGAGCCACGGCAACAACCCTGACTGTGTGCTGACTGTGCCAAAAGAAAAAATTGCCCACTAAGCAAGAAGCTTGTTGCAGTTGAAAAACAAACCAAAGTAATTTTAGAAATAACTTTTAAAAAATGATGGTGTCTTTTCATTCCTTTCATTGCATTTTGTGTTTAATCCCCATTTTTTAAACTATGACAGCAGTAATATATGCTTTTACATACATATTTTCCCACTTGGACAGAGGCAGTGGTGCTGTAGGAATTATGTTTCTGGACTTCTCTAGCACCTTCAACACCATCCAACCTCTGCTCCTTAGGGACAAGATGACAGAGATGGGAGTAGATTCATATGCCTGGTGGCATGGATCATGGACTATCTTATAGACAGACCTCAGTATGTGCGTCTCGAGAACTGCAGGTATGACATTGTGGTCAGCAGCACAGGACCGCTGCAGGGGACTGCGCTTTCTCCAGTCCTTTCGGCCTATATACATTGGACTTCCAATACAACTCGGAGTCCTGCCACGTGCAAAAGTTCGCTGATGACACTGCTATCATGGGCTGCATCAGGAGTGGGCAGGAGGAGGAGTATAGGAATCTAATCAAGGACTTTGTTAAATGGTGCAACTCAAACTACCTACAACTGAACACCAGCAAAACCAAGGAGCTGGTGGTGGATTTTAGGAGGACCAGGCCCCTCATGGACCCCGTGATCATCAGAGGCGACTGTGTGCAGAGGGTGCAGACCTATAAATACCTGGGAGTACAGCTGGATGATAAATTGGACTGGACTGCCAATACTGATGCTCTGTGCAAGAAAGGACAGCACTGACTATACTTCCTTAGAAGACTGGTGTCCTTCAACATCTGCAATAAGATGCTGCAGATGTTCTATCAGATGGTTGTGGCAAGCGCCCTCTTCTACGTGGTGGTGTGCTGGGGAGGCAGCATAAAGAAGAGGGGCGCCTCACGCCTGGACAAACTGGTGAGGAAGGCAGGCTCTATTCTAGCCACGGAGCTGGACAGTTTGAAATCCGTGGCAGAGCGACGGGCGCTGAGCAGGCTCCTGTCAATCATGGAGAATCCACTGCATCCACTAAACAGTATCATCTCCAGACAAAGGAGCAGCTTCAGCAACAGACTGCTGTTACTGTCCTGCTCCACTGACAGACTGAGGAGATCATTCCCCACCCACACTATGCGACTCTTCAGTTCCACCCGGGGTGGGTAAACGTTAACATTATACAAGTTACTGTCTGTTATACCTGCATTTTTATCACTCTTTAATTTAATATTGTTTTTTATCAGTATGCTTCTGCTGGAGTATATGAATTTCCCCTTGGGATTAATAAAGTATCTATCTATCTATCTATCTATCTATCTGTCTATCTATCTATCTATCTATCTATCTATCTATCTATCTATCTATCTATCTATCTATCTATCACGTGTGCCCCGGGTGTCTATGTGGAATCACACTTACCATCCTTACCATTGTGACTTCATCTTTGAAAAGACGGGGATGTGTTACAAGAACAATAAGATTGTACTAAATCAAGGTGAGATAGTGATGATTTGAAAGTGGGACCGGGAGAAAACAGAGGTCAATACCAGATAGATAGTCAAAAAAAGAACGCTAGCCCAAATATGAAAGTCTAAAGCCAGAAAAAATATTTTGTTTGAAAAAGTCAGTCAGAAAAAATAGCTAATAAAGAATCCTAATATTTATTTTTTATTTATTTATTTATTTATCCTAAGGAAACCTTTGGGCCAATATTTATTCTGGTATCATGCTCATGGGGGTTGTTGGGACAAGTCATCTTTGTGATGGCTGATGCAAAATTTTTAAAAATTCAGCACACTACTGGGTGGCAAATATGCAGCTATAAAGACCTGGACATTGAAACAAACTGATGAATATACACAAGCCTGGTTTGCACTAGAAATAAAATCTAGCTGTACTTAGTAAATAGCCCTAGTAAATACAAATTATTGTCCAACAATCAGTCAGAGTATAGAACCAATGGAGGAAGCATTTTAAGACAGAGAAGCTTTTATCTGTTGCACCTCCATATGATAATCAACTTTTGGTACCCTCTCAAACCTACAGTTTTTAATGTTTGGAAAACATCTGGGATTAAAACACTTAGAGAATTGTATATAGATAATACCTTTGCATCTTATGAACAATTGTGCTTTAAAATTAACTTCCCATCAACACAATGCTTCCTCTACTTTCGAATCAGAAACTTTGCTAAAAGGGACCTACTCAATTTTCCACCTCTGCTATCCATTTCTCTCCAGAAGAAATACTGATCATTCTTGAAGGCAAGACAGCATCTCAATAATATATAAAAATATCTTAAAAGTCTCTTTCTTTCAAAGATCCCAGGGTATGATGGGAAAAGGACCTTCAATATTAGAACAATCTAGATGAGACAAACAAAGTTTGCCAGTCCTATCCTCTTAATTCTTCTAAACAAATATCAAGACTAGTTTTAAAAGTCCCTAAAGTTCTACTGTTTACCATTGTACTTGGTAATTTATTTCAAGAGTCTATGATTCTCTCTGTAAATAAAAACTTCCTAATATTTGTGCTTATTCCCTTAACAAGTTTCAACTGCATCCCCGTGTTCCTGATGAAGTAATTTTAAAATAACAGTCTCGATCCACTGTAGTAATTCCTTTCATTCATAATTTTAAACACTTCAATCATGTCACCTCTTTTGATTAAACTTTTAATGTTTCTTCATAATTCATCCCCTGTAGCCCTGGAATTAGCCTAGTCACTCATCTCTGGACTTTTTCTAGTGTTGCTATGTCCTTCTTGTAGCCTGGAGACCAAAGCTGCACATAATAGTCTGGATAAGGCTTCACCAGTGCATTATAAAGCTTGAGCATAACTTCTTTTTACTTGTACTCCACACATCGTGCTGTTTAACCTAAAATTCTGTTTGCCTTCTAAATGGCTTCTGAACACTGTCTTTGCCCAGAGGGGACTGGGCAGTCTCATCGTCTGGAATCCCTACAGATTTTATTTTTTTTTCTCCAGCCGTCTGGAGTTTTTATTTTGTTTTTTCTGTCCCCCCTGGCCATTGGACCTTACTCTTATTCGATGTTAATTAATGCTGATTTATTTTGTTTTCATATTGTGTTTTTTTTATTTTTCTATTCTTTATTATGTAAAGCACTTTGAGCTACTGTTTGTATGAATATGTGCTATATAAATAAATGTTGTTGTTGTTGTTGATAGTGTAGAGTCCACTTCGAATCCTAAATCTTTCTCATAAGGTGTACTTTCGATTTTAAATGTGAGAACACTACTAATATCCTGAGGAGCTTAGTATTATACAGAATTGTTGGGTTGAATTTTTGTAGTAATCTTTGAAAGGTTTCTGCTTTTGTCTTTAATCATCTCTATAGCTGTTTTTTTAAAACATTAGTTTATGACGTGTTAGTTTTATTCCGAGTGGTATTGTTTGGCTTAACTAAAGCACATTTACTCCTGCCCTTTCTTCCTCTATGCTTTTTGAGCTACTGTTCTCTCTTCTCCCCTTTCTTTATCAAAAATAGCCATTTGTAAGTTACTTGATTGCTGCCTGTTGGCACATTCAAAAACGGTGTTTAAAGGGGGAACATAACAGTAAAATATCCACATTTCAAACTTATTTCTTCCGTTCCATTAACAGTTTCCTAACTAATGAGGTTAAAGTCGAACATACAAATGTAAAACTGCTTGCTTTATGAGCAGATTCAAACATATTACAGAAGGCATCCGAAACTTTACAAAGGCCATTGATATTGACATTGTGAAGCCAATTTGTTATTGCCATAAACAGTGAAGACTTAAAATAAGATTAAGGAGTCACCGTGCTGCATGGGAAGGAGAAATACAACATGAACCGGGTGATGTCTGTTTTCATTTAAAGCTCTATTGTAAAATTCATGTCCGTAATTAGACATGGTTATTTGAAACAGCAGGGATTTGTCCCTGGATTACTCTCCCACAAAGCCACATCCAACTGTCTAAGTAAATACTCTTTCTTTTGCTCTCACTCTAACCCCCGCACGCCCCTTCATTTATTGGAATGTCCTGGAGAGTCTGTCAGTGTTCTCCGATATGCATTTTTCTTTTCTGTTGTCATACTGGCATCAAAACACGCCTGGCTGTTCTTGTGGTGATGTAATGTTAGGAACGGATCACCTGCAAAGCTCAGTCAACTGATCTGTAGGCAATAAAGAAGAGAACCTTCTCCTCAAAGGAAAAACCGTGGTTTGCATTCTTCAAGGGTCAGGGGAAAGTTCAGAGATATTCTGTGTGTCTTGGTCTGCTGAAGTTTTTTTTAATGTCTATAGGTCTTATTTTTTAGTATCCACATAACTCTTTTTTTCTTATTTGATATGTATTTTTCCTTTTTACTTGCTTCTAATATAAAAAAGCTGAGCCTTTTGTACCCAAGCTGTTATTATCTTACTTGTATGCATCTAAACAGAACAATTCATTATGTAATTGATGAATCAAACTGGTGCAACACTTAGTTTTCCATAAAATGGTGTGGCAGTCCAAATATGTGCTGTTAAACCCTCATCACACCGGGCAGTTTTTCCAACCATTTTAAATTTTAGCTATTATGGAATAGTGAGGTTTTTGTCCCTACCCCAGAAGTCTGCTCTTTTATTTTTGTTGTTTGTTAAATATTATTTTGTTGTTGAATATATTTTTGTATTTTGTCTTGCAAATATTGATTCTGCTTAATTATTTCATAGAGTATGAAATATTATTTTATTATTATTATGTACTTGTGTCCTATATTCCTTGTCTTACATATGTTCTGCTAAAACAGGTGAGGTGAGGTCTACTGATGTCCTGGGACCACCCCCTGTCCTTTTCAAGGTCCTGGCAAGCTATAAGCAGTTGACTGTAGCATTAGTGAAAAAAATCTGTTGTTTGGCTCTTCTTCTGTGTTTTGGATTTTTAACATTTTTTTCTATTGTAATAAATTTTCTATTTTTGATCTTTGAATTATGAATTCTGGATCTTTTAGTTTGTATTGGTTGCTTTTGGTTTATCTTTTTGGCATACTGCTGTACTTGATAGCAGAAACAACACTGAGGCAGATTTGGAGAGTGCCATTTATCAAAACTAAAACAAAAGTCAAAAACAAGAGATCATGAGCACATAATAGTAAAATCAAATCAAGAAGCAAAAATCAAAGTCAAAATGAGGAAGCAAGGGTCTAATACAAGTAGCTTCAAATAACAAAGAAGCAAAGTCTGGAGAGCGAAGGGGGTTTTTTGGTTTGCAGCTTCAGATAGCCAATATTATACGGGGATGATATTCTAACCCATTGCATCGTTAGCATCATGGATGCCAACCCCATGATTCCTCCTCTAACTTACAAATACTCAAAATGGTGATGCATTTACTTAACAAAATGGAGGTGTTTCAATATAAATTACAAAATCCAAAACCAGACATTTTAGCAAGGAATTCATGTAAAAAATAAACTCCTTCCCTATAAAAACCTCAAACTGAAACTCTGACACCCACAGAAAATCAGTAAGAAGTAAGCAAAAAATTAAACAAACAAATACTTCATAGCACATACCTTATGATACTCTTTGTTTGCGTTCTTCTTTTCAACATTGTTACAATTGTGGGCCAGGGTTGTTATGGTTCTCCCTCTTCGGGTCTTTTTTTTGCCTTAGCTTCATTCTGGTTTGTGCAGTCCACAGGGGTCAGTGCTAAGGCCACTGCTATTTTTAATATATATAAATGATTTGGATAGGAATATAAGTAACAAGCTGGTTAAGTTTGCAGATGATACCAATGCTAGGTGGTTTGGCAGATAATTTGGAATCCATTGAATCATTACAGAAGGACCTGGACAGCAGACAGGCTTGGACAGATTTGTGGCAGATGAAATTTAATGTCAGTAAATGTAAAGTATTACATGTAAGGAGTAAAAATGTGAGCTTTTGGAAATGATGTTGTATTATGAGTCTCATTTAAGTTCACGTTTTATACACTTTGATACGCAGAATGAAATAAAATGACTTTTGATAAACAGATTATACTCCACTAGCAAAATACCCGCGCTTCGCAGCGGAGAAGTAGTGTGTTAAAGAAGTAATGAAAAAGAAAAGGAAACATTTTGAAAATAACGTAACATGATTGTCAATGTAATTGTTTTGTCACTGTTGTGAGTGATGAGTGTTGCTGTCATATATATATATTTATATATATATATATATATAAATATATATATATATACACACACATATAAACATATATATATACATATCTATACATATACACATATACACATATATATATACACACACACATATATATATCTACATATATACACATACATATACATACACACATACATACATACACACACATATATACACACAAATACATATATACTCAGCAAAAAAAGAAACGTCCCTTTTTCAGGACTGTGTATTTCAACAATAATGTTTTAAAAATCCAAATAACTTTACAGATCTTCATTGTAAATTGTTTAAACAATG
>JANRMT010062791.1:38300154-38325002 GCA_026402145.1 Polypterus bichir lapradei
TATAAAAAATAAACTTAGATTTTAAATATCCCAAAAGATTTTGCTCTCCATAAAAATATATCCTGTCAAAATTATACAAATTCAAATATGAACATGCTGCATAACAAAACCTGGAAATATAAATAAAATGTGTTCTTTTCAGCAATAACAAATCAAATCATTCACTTGTCTTTGCTCATATGTCATTTTATCAGAGCTGGACGCCTGGCATCTTTTTTTGGCAACAAGTTCGTTTATGTTTGGTGTGAGGTTCTGTGTTGTGGAGATTCTCAGGATGGACTGCAGGTGCTCATCAGTGAGGCTACTCCTGTGTGCTGTTTTGTTAGTCTTCATCACTGAGAAGAGCTTCTCACACAGATATGTGCTACCAAACATGCACAAGGTTCGAGCCGCATGTAGACAGAGCTGGAGCATTTCTGCGGGAATGGAGTGAATAAACTGTGCGGGCCCTGCAGTATCGTACTTTGCCTTCAGTGTGCCATTACACTGCAGCTCAATCACCTCCATCTGAATCTGCACAGGTGCAGTTTCCACATTGACGGCTAATGGGTTGCAAAACAACTCAAAATTCTTTTTTTGTTCTTCAAAGTCACCAAAGCGCCGTGCGAACTCAGTGCGCAGTTTGCTTAGTTTATCAGCAAAGTGCATATTTGGGAACACCGTTGTGCCGACTTGGTTCAACATTACTTGGCAACAGGGAAAGTGGGGCAAGTTGCACTGGTGCATTTGTGTCTCCCATAAAAGCAGCTTCACTTGAAATCACATTGTGATTGTGCACGGGTTAAAAATGTCTGCTGAAGTGTCAGATTCTTCTTTAACTCTTCTGCTTTCTGTATCTTCTGCATTGCATTCAGGTCTTTCAGGTTATCCTGATGTTTTGTCTCATAGTGCCGTGTTAGATTAAATTCTGTAATTACAGCCACATTAGCTCCACAAATGAGACACACGGGTTTACCGGCAATGTCAGTAAACATATACTCAGCCTCCCATCGGTTTTTAAATGCTCTATTTTCAGAATCAACTTTTCTCTTCAGCATCGTGTGGGCTAGCTTCGCAATAACTTGCTGCATCATAAGCTAGACTTGATTAACGCGGTAAGTGTTCAGCAAGGCAGCTGAAGCGCTGCATTATGGGATCTGTAGTTTATTGTGTTACCAGTGCTTCATATACCCGGGCTATTAATAACAATAATACAGTATGTAAAATGATCTCGCGGGCCGGATATAATTACACACCGGGCCGGATGTGGCCCGCGGCCCTTGAGTTTGACACATATGGACTAAATAGAACTTGAAAAGATATATTTTTTCGAATGTGATCGCGCAATTCAGATCGAGTTGACGCCCACTACAGTACATCGAGCCCGCGTGCTATTGTGGTTTTGCCTGCATGCCTCGATAAGTCACCCTCCCCTCGCTCTTACTTTTTTACCGTTCATCTAATGAATACACTGAGCATGGCTTTACCAAAACAATCATTGATGGCAAATAAAGTATCCATTATTCGAGTATGTAGATCGAGGTATATATATACATATATATATACACCCACGTATCGCAGCGGAGAAGTAGTATTTTAAAGAAGTTATGAAAAAGAAAAGGGAACATTTTAAAAATAACGTAACATGACTGTCAATATACAGTAATTGTTTTGTGAGTGTTATTGAGTGTTGCTGTCATCAAGGATTTGATTATTATTATTTCTTTCAATCAGGTTCGTATTTGTAGGATGTGTTGTGTTCAAGTTACATTCCGTGTTTGTCAATCGTTGTAAAGATAACAGGTTTCATTCATCGATTCATTTCTTACTGCATCAATAAACAGCTCGTCTTCTTCTTTATCTGAGACCTGACACACTGCATGCACGGGTTTTTTTTTTACACTGTCTTCCTTTAGCGGGACATTGACTTTTTCCACCGTGTGCTTTGTTTCCGCAGTAGCTGCACTTATGAATATGCTTGTATGTATCAGACGCTTCATATTTTTTTGCTGCCTTTTCAATTGTGTAATTCGGTTTTTGTTCAGCGCTGTTTGGAACTGTTGCTTTTTGTCTGTGCACTGCGTCAGTTCACGTGAGCCGCTCGGTGTACATGCATCGAAGTTTCCCAGCTGTGCTGGTGCCATGTCGTGCTATGACCACGGCTGTACTTAATGTTACCTAATTCCCGGCACTTAATACTTTCTCTTGCAGTTTCGCTGAGTTTGTGCCAAACACCACCCTGACCATCTCATCTTCCTCTGCATAAGCACAGTCCTTCACCAATGAATATTTAGCGGCAGTGTTTCTATTGGATTGCCGCTGACGGACGGCCTTATATGGGCAGGCACTAAATTACAAACGCCAGCGGCAGCCTGTCTATGAACTTAATTTAAAGTTTAGGTTTACACCGTGCTTTGTTTCCGTAGTAGCAGCACTCATGAATATGGTTGTATATGTCACTCGCTTGCTTCTTATTGTTTCGCTGCCTTCTCAATTATATAATGTATGTTTTCTTCAGCGCTTTTTGGAGCTCTTCCTGGTTTTCTACGTACTGCGTGATTACGTGGGAGGCGTGATGATGTCACACGAAACTCCGCCCCCACGGCTTTCAAGCTCAACTCCATTACAATATATGCAGAAAAATAGCTTCCAGTTATGACCATTACGCGTAGAATTTCGAAATGAAACCTGCTCAACTTTTGTAAGTAAGCTGTAAGGAATAAGCCTGCCAAATTTAAGCCTTCTACCTACACGGGAACTTGGAGAATTAGTGATGAGTCAGTGAGTGAGTGAGTGAGTCAGTCAGTCAGTCAGTCAGTCAGTCAGTCAGTCAGTGAGGGCTTTGCCTTTTATTAGTATAGATAATGTAATTAGGAAAACATTTTTTGGTTGTGTAAAAAAACATGAAAAAGTGCAACATTTTGTTATTCAGTATCCTATCTTAAGACTCTGTCAGGCTTTAGACATCTTGATCATTCTTCATCAACTAGAATGGGGGGCATAACTTTTAAGTATTTTCCACAGATTTCACAGTCATTTTCAATTCTGGCCTTTCACAGTCTTGGTGTGAAGCCACTCAAGTGCTGTACTGACTGTATGCTTAGGGACCCTGTCCCACTGGAACTCAAACCTTGGACCAGTCTATGACATTTTACTTACTTAACTTAGATCTCACTAAATGTCTGTCTCTGTGGACCCCATTTGTTTACTGCATAACCCTAAGAGGTGACCCAGTTGCTGCCACTCTAAAGTAGCTCCCTAACTTTCTTGCTTCTTCCATCATGCTACATGAAAAGAATGGTGTTGCATGCATAATGGGCTATTCTTCACTTTTTGCTAGACGTAGTTCTCTTTATTGCACTTATAGCATCCCGCAATCTATGATACAGTCTAATAAATTCAGACCCATATAGTCTCTCTCTTAGAGGCTACATCTGAACAACTATAAACCCATGCAGTTGTGTCAGAGTGAACCTTGTGATTTCTGTTACTTCTCAAAACAATGTCCTTCTTTCCTGGTTAGGCTTGGGGTGTGGGTTCTGCTCTAGGAAATGACTGTGGCTTTGCATGATCATTAAATTTGTTCCTCCCCTGATGAATTGATGTTTCAGAAAACTAGCATTAGTTTAATCACCTTTTGCAGATCTTTGTCTTATTGAATCTTATGAATAACTCCTTGCTCTTTACAATATACTTTCTACTCTGACATGTTCCTGAAATTATATTAATCAACTGAACTCACCAAAGGTAGATTTAAAGTGAATTTGCAAGGAAATTGTTGTTAACAGAATTCAAATTTTTTTAAACTGATTGAATACTGTTTGAAATTTAAAAACAAAGAATCCAAATTCTGTAATTTCTTAATTTGTTATTCTTTATTGGTACAATTTGTAATTCATATATTTTTTCTTAAAGTCAGATATATTTTATATTTTTTAAATCAGGGAATTAAAATTTATCATTGTTTGCATTGAACTGTATTTTGGTTTGGAACGTATATGTCATTATCATTGTGTTTTCTACTTTGCTATGGTTACTTTTCTATGCTTACTACCATTTTTACCAAAATTATCGCATTATCATTTCACACATATCTTCAGGGAAAGAATCTGAAAAATAGACATTCAATGTATATTCAACATGGGACTGCCCAGAAGAGCCAGCTTGCTGAAAACTCTGCTGCTGTTCCCCCTTGAACTTTCCCCAGTGGTCCCTGGTGTCGCTGCAATCCTGAGCCACAGTGTTTAATTAAATGACATTGGAGTTCAGGACTCCTAGCCGCCTATTGACTACTATAATGGATAGCAGCAAGTCATAAAATATCAAGGCCTCTTCTCCTTAAGGAAAATAATTTGTGCCAAAATGAAATGCCATGAAACAAGTTAACAACATTGAAATGTAATGCATATGCATGTGGTGTGTTTCATTTTGGCCTGTTACTCCAACTGTTGACACCATTTACCCTGCTCTTGATGCTGATTGGTCAATTGATTTCATTTAGTTTTGGCATGACTGGTGCTAGCCCTTGAACTGAAATGCAATACCTTTGCTTTGCTTTTAGTTATGACATGCAATCTATGAACATTAATTAAAGTACAATATACTTTTTTTATTGCTTTTTAAACTGACACAAATGGGCAGCACGGTGGCACAGTGGTAGCACTGCTGCCTCGCAGTTAGGTCTTCCCTGCGTGTAGTTTGCATGTTCTCCCCGTGTCTGCATTGGTTTCCTCCGGGTGCTCCGGTTTCCTGCCACAGTCCAAAGACATGCAGGTTAGGTGCATTGGCGATTCTAAATTGTCCCTAGTGTGTGCTTGGTGTGTGTGTATGCACACCCTGGGGTGGGCTTGCGCCCTGCCCAGGGTTTGTTTCCTTCCTTGCGCCCTGTGTTGGCTGGGATTGGCTCCAGCAGACCCCCCGTGACCCTGTACTTAGGATATGGCGGGTTGGGTAATGGATGGATGGATAATCTTCCATACCTTCTGCCACCCACTGAACTGAAGGGATTCTGCTATAAACCTTTTTGCCTTCAATCGTTGCTTCTGCTATCTATACCATGAAAGTCTGTGGCTCAAACCATCACTCCCAGGAGGTGTACTCTTACTAAAAGAGGGTCAGTCAGATTAGATACTGAGTTGACTGTTCTCTGGTGTTCTAAATGATCATAGCACTCTTCTTCCAAGATGTACTCCTCTATTTTTGTCCATACTTCTGCTTCTGACTTTTCTGAGACATTTTACTCAATTATGGAGCACAACACTTCACTTGTCATTGTCAGTGTACTGTAGATGTATATCTTACTGCCCGTTACCTGTCCTGGACCCCCAGGCCTGACTGAATCCTCATCATGTTGTTGTTTTAAGTGATCCATTTTTTCAAGAGTACAAATTACAGCAAAAGAAATCTCAACTGCAATTTCTTATTAAATGAATGAAAGTTCATTTTTAGAGCTTAATGGTTTTATAAGAAATCTCACTCCACACTCCTGAAGTAAATGTTACCACACCTACATGTTGGTGTACATGTGAAAAGTTTGTTTTCGCACCTGGCGATTCATGTCATCATTTGTAAATATAACACATACTGTAGTTGAGAGAAAAGAGTAGATGTAACTGACAGGCCACTTACTTCTTGCCATTTGTAGAGACATTACAAACATTTCAAATAAAAAAACAGAATTTCAATAGATGACTCACCTGATATTTGATTTTGCAAAACAGGATATTTAAGGCTTTTTAAAAATTAACATACTCTAGCTGGTTGTGAAAGTTCACTTTCCTATTTGATTTTATTTGATTTTCCATTTCATTATTATTTTTTCTTAAGCATTGTTTTTCATCGTAAGGGAAGGACAGCAACACAACTTGAAGAGCTGGGATCCAAACCTTGGCCCCAATTACTGGTGCTTATAAACAAAGAAAACAGAAATGAGTGTTAGGACCAACATGGTCTGAATATAACTTGCTTTGGAGGTATGAGGTCCATTATGTTATGAGGTCCATCACACACTGACTTCTATGTTTAATGTTGGTTTATTTAGCTGCTGCGGTGGATCTTCCATAATGGGACTGGAAGTGATATCAGATGCCCGACTTGATGTTTAGCTAGCATGCAAACATCCATTCAACCAACGAGAATGTCTTTTTAAATTAGACTGCATCACTGGTACTTTTATTTAGTTATTTACTTGGTTGTCAGATGTTTGAACACAAAACTGTAATCAAAACTTTAATACAAATGTAGGGTGATCGATTAACAGAAAGTTTGTAATTGATCTAAACCAGAAATATAATGAAGTGAGCTGGGTTGTGAACCCGAAACATATTTTATTACTTCTTTTTTAAAAGAATATTTCCTTTATTTTTTAGTTATTTTTACAGCAAAACATTAATGTAGCCCCTCACAAGATGCAACACAAATGCATCATCAAGAACATGACACAAAAAATATAAATAATCAATGAACATAACTTTTAAATAACCACACAGTAAAAAGTACACCTAAACTCTAGACTTGTCTAAACTGGCAACAAATCATGACAGTAACCATGAGATTTATTTGTAGTGGACTGCTCTAGCATTTACTGCTAGAAAAACACACTAAAAATGTATTAATCAGTTTCAGAGTTTAATTATAATTTGAATTAGAATTTGAATCAAAAAGGTGTCTATTAGATGTTACTTGCTAAATAATGTGTCAAGTGTTTTAAATGTAAAGAAAACTATAAAATGTATATACTGTAGTCTCAAAGACAATTAATCTTTGGGACACCGACTGGGTCACCCCTTTTATTTCTCTCCAGATGAAGTTAAATGAACGAAAAATATAAACAAAATGGTGTGTCTTACCACTTCTCCGCGATCTGGGGTTACTCATTAAATGATAAATTCTCTTGATGATGTGGAGTTCCTTCTTACGGTTTGCTCTGTCATAGAAAGACAGCTCTTGCTGGGATGCCTGGCTTTTATTGCAGTCGGGCCATAAGGGGTGGGGTTAGGTGCCCTCCCTGGGCAGTTTTCTTGGTACTTTGAAGAAGAAAGAGAAAACAAACTTAGTGGTAGCTCCCCCTTTCGTCTTGGTGGGTCATTGCATACCTTGACTAAACCCTTTGAAGGAGTCCTCTGACTAATGTGACAATACTTTGTGTTTTTGAGAAAGCCTTATGCGTTGACTAATTTTTATAGAGAAACTTCTCGGAGAAATACAACATCTGAGTTAAGACTTTCATATTTATAAACATACTGTATGACAGACAGAAACAAACTAATAAAGTTTGACTTGACACAACACTGTTGTTATGGTAATGATTTGCACAACTGTTTCATGAATACTTTATTTTATTGCATGTTTCACCCTTTTACTCTATTATAATCAGCATTCCAACACATCACATTTGGACATGCCATTTGTAAGAATAGGAAGAAATTTAACTTTCGATAATTAATTCTCAGGGTTACCTTTGACAATGGCAGTAATTAATCAAATAATTCGGTAAGTCTCCTACTTTATTTACCTTATCTTTCTCTGTTGTAGGAGGCAGGTTGCTGGTCTTTAGACTTATATCAAGGTAACTGAACCACACTAATTTTAAGAAAGAGAAAAATACAATCTATTGATGAACACAATTATTGTATTGTATAAATGTGATAACTGCATATACTGTATATATTGACATATAGACACAGCGAGACAAAACAGACAAATATGTAACAAATAGAGGCTGGTTGTTTACTGGTTATAAAAAGTTCTCATTTATCTTGGCACAGATAAATAGTTTTACAATATTTAAAAATGAGGTCCAATGTTGTATGGAGTTGTTGCTGTTGTTGTTCCGAGTTTAAGTTGAAAATTGTGTAATGCTTTTTCAATTAGGCCCTTTGCTGTGTCATCTGCAACTTCATAGGGAAAAGTATTACTCCTTCTAGGACAAGAGTTTACATGCAGAACTTCTCATCTTGAAAAAATGGCTGCTTCTCAGTTTTCTCAACCCACTGGCACGTTACTTGACTTGGCTGACTGAAACTCAGATTTCTGGGCCCCAAAGACAAAAAGAGTTTGTCAGCTCCCAAGGGAGTGGCTCATCAGCTTTTAGGTTTTGGACAGTAATTTTAGGTGGGTGCAAGAATTCATTTTGGAGAGTGCCCCTAGTGCTGCTAGTTTATGAAGGAATGAATAACCTCTCCTGATTGGATTAAAGTCACTTCCAATCACAAAATCAGTGCCTTCTCATAGATGCATTATTTTGTTCATAACAATTACCATTCATTGAAAAATAGATCTTTGTTTAGACTCGAGCATCCATTTGGCACCTTTGGTCAGCTCAACTTTGATTTACATCTTTGTTATCAGATGAAGTGCAGACTGGTCCGGGAACAACTGTTCATCTACTTATTTTGGAATGCAGTTGGAGGTTTGGTGTACCTGGATGTCTGCATCTCTATTAAATTTGATGCCTTAACAGGCCTTGTGTGCCATTAAACCAAACAGAATGGGCAATGCCCACTTTGTCGTGCACATTTCAGAACACTCAAAAACATTGAAGAGTTAACAGGCTGTAAATATACTTGAGCCAAGAATTTAAAATAATAAAAGGCAAAATAATTGTGTTCATCCATTATCAAAAAAACAGTAATTCAAAACACAGGCAGCAGGCAAAAGAAACAAAAAAATCTAAAAACTGGTTAGTGGTAAAATACTAAGTAAAGACATGGGCATTCAAAAAAACCAAAGAACATAAAACATCCAAATTTGAGAAGAAAAATGTTTCATTAAGGCTGTGTCTGTTAGCACTAGAATTCCTGAAGCCTACAAAAATATTCATAATGCCGGGCCACCTTAATTTTACTCTCACCTCCTTGTGACTGTGTTAATTAGGCACCAATATTGCCTTTGTTTTGGAAATGTGGTAATTGGCTGCAGGCAGGCAGCCTTCTATCCCATACCTCACCGAGGCAACTAAGTCAGACAGAAAATGTTCACAGCTGAAGTCTGGGAGTGAGGTGTCTGGAATTGTATAGGAAAATAATATATTTTTATTTGAAATACGTGCATTTCATGGGTGTTCCGTGTCTACAACAATCTGTGTAAATGTAGAATGACATTTCTTGGGCAAGAAATGTTGAACATATAACTAAGACAGAAAATTATTTCATATGTTATAGTAATAAAATGTTTGTGAAATCCATACTTTCTCTGCAAATAATTATTTGTTTTTTTATATCCTTGAAATGATTTTGTTATCATGGCACTGATTTGTGCTTAAAATAGACCTTTTCGGCCGATGTAATGAAGAGCTTCCTGTTTAAACAGGGCTGCGAGACGTGAACTCAGCTCTTCGGCACACCTCGTTTGATTTTTTCTGGCAAACAAATTTTCAAAACAAACCGTATTTTATGACTCTAATCAGAGTCGGAGTAATAATTATGTTGCCGTGGTCATTTCAGATCTGAGATTGGCTAAAATTTAAACAGTGATCGTTGTTATTACTGAGTCGTCATTACTCAGTTTGCCAATAGATGTCAGAAGGACGGATGCCAAAACCGAACTGCCCAAAGATAGATTTTGACATACCAAGCAAATGGTGATACATTCTAAATTACTTACGGTTTCGGAGCTGTCGAAGGGTTTAAGTCAGTCTACGATGTTAGTCCTGGAAAGTAGGCCCCACCAAACCAACATTCCAAAAACCAACCAAACTTACTGTTATCTGTTCGAACCAACACCGACTTACTATACTCGGCCATCCAGTGGCAGCACTGAAGTATTCGAACATTCTTAGCCAATCATGCAATACTGCGTCCGTGTTTGCCACGTTATGTTCTAACTACAGAGGCAGAGTCCCATTTCATGGTTCTAACTTGTATTGAGTCGAGGTATTGACGCGAACACCATACATACGGGGTATTGACACAAACACCATACATACGGGGTATTGACGCGAACACCACACATACAGGTAGTATCAAATTATATATAAGGATGACAAAATGTTGATGTGAAGTGTGTAACGTGTGAAGACTGAAGTCCAATATCAAATAAACACTTTCACAAAAGGTATAACGAAACAAGTGTTTATCCAAAAATAAAGAAGAAAAATAAATTGTTCAATTTACATGTTGCTATGAATATGTGAAAACTGAAGCCCAAATATCAATTGATACGAAGTAAAGGCGTTTGCGTGCATGAGTGTGTTTGCGTCTGTCACAGAAAACGCAGCAGTCTCAAAGATATCTGCTTCTCTGGTGCAGGGGTAAGAACTGTTACTTCATAATCAAGATGTTACTGGTTTGATCCTCTCTGCATTTAGCGTTTTGAGTGTTGGGCTGCTATAAATGTTACTATTATATAATAAAAATGTACTTTTGAATTGAGTTTCTAACAAATCAAAGAAACAAGTGTGTCTTTATTCTTTTCTCACTACTCAAAGCGCTTTATATAGTAAGAGGAGAGTCACTTCAACCACCACTAATGTGTAGCATCCACCTGAATGATGTGACAGCAGCCATTTTGCACCAGTATGCTTACAATACATTAGCTATTAGGTGGTGAAGAGGGTGAGAGATAGTTAGTCAATTAGAGACAGGGGACCATTAGGGGGCTAGAATGACAAGTCGTGGTGGGCAGTTTAGCCAGGACTTACACTGTACTTTTTACGAAGGATGCCCAGGGATCTTTTATGACCAAAGAGAATCAGGACCTTAATTTTAAATCTTATCCGAAGGACGGTGCCATTTTTACAGCACAATGTTCCAATCACTGTACTGGGACTTTGGGATCCATATTCAGACCACTGGGTAAGCACCACCTGCTGGCCTCTCTAACACCTCTTCCAGCAGCAACCCTAGCTTTTCCTAGATGGTCTCTCATCCTAGTACTGGCCGGGCCTGAACATGCACGGCTTCAGGTGGATGATCTGTTCTGAAGTGTATCCACCATTCTGAATCCTACCCTTAGTACTTGTTTTACATCTGTGCTCACTGCAGTAATCATTGTGACCTATTACCTTACATTTCACATTTTTGTTCTGTATGTATATGATTTTTGTATTGGCCATAAGGGGAATAAAGGAAAACAACATGTTCATAATGTGGTTTTACATTAGAATACTAAAAATTATTTATGTGAATGAAAGCGGTTTTAATTAGCACCAAACAGTGAAGTTCACTTTATTTTATCATTAAATTTAATACAGTGTTTATGGTTTACTGGGAAATCCGCCCCTGTGTGAACAGCCATGAGACTTGTATATACCTGACAGGATTCTGGGACTGGTTTCAACTGGACATGTGATGATATGGATAACATTACAGCAGAGCTATTAATCTTATACTCACTGCTGGCTTGCAGCAGCTTCTCCATCACAGTCAGTAGCAATGATTTCATCTTATAGTTTTCAGAACGTAAAGGAAACCCACCTGCTTATTTATAACAGCTGCCCTACTAATTATGTAAATGAAGACTGCTGTGATTATCTGCTTCCTTTTCTTTAACCCATTGTTGCTGTTATGGCTTAACTTTTTGTATTTTTTGATCTGTCAACAGTATACATTTTAATTTATTTTTTTCAAACATTAGCACATTACTATATGGATTTATTTATCACTTTATCTACAGACAGGTGTGTGTATAAACCTCTGACTGCTAATTACCTTGAGATAAGTTTCAATGAATAAATTTAAGTGTTAAATTTAACCCCCATTTTTCGTTCATTCATTTAGACTGATTCATTTCTGTCTATGCAAAACTGTTTAGTTCAGAGTTTTGTTTTCTTTTCGATTATATTCTGAAAATTAGAAAATCATTCACAATGGGTATTATGCTTGACTCAAACATTCTCTTGTGGTCAAAGTTCTGATTAGGTCTGGAACAAATATTTTTCTTTCTCACACTGTGCACCACTTACATTCTATATGTGAACAATTTTCCTATTCACCCTTTAAAAAAAATACTGTTAGGTAAGCAAGCAGGCATAAATCTGAAAGCTAGATGCTAACAGCTCTGCAAATAATGATGTGTCTGTTTCATCTACAAAACTGGAACCACATTAGCAATGACAGCAAACTTAGTTTTGGGCAAACAATGAGCATGTATTGTTACTTAAAATGTATAGTACAAGCTTTTGATCCAAATGTTTTTTTAGTTTACTTTTCATTCATTTTTAGTCTGATGGTTGTGGTGACAACAAGCTGAGCTGGACTGACCAGGCCACCATATCTTTAACAACTTCTTCCAACACCTCAGACAGAACTTCCAGATGTCTTCAGGCCAGCTAAGAGATACAGTCCATCCAGGGTGTCACAGGTCTAAGCCAGCTCACCTCCCAATCGAGGTGCCTAGTGACCCTTCTAACTACATGTTCAAACCACCTTAACCCACTAGTCCTAATCCAAAGAAGCAGTTGTTCTACTCTGAGTTCTTCCTGTTTTCGGAGCACAAAAAGCAAGGCCAGCAACCCTGAGCAAAAGCAACATTTCTGCCACTTATATTTGAAATCTGCATTTTTTCAAAATTACCCAGAGCTTATAGCCATGGATCCATATGGAAATATGGAGTAAGTGGTAAATCAAACGCTTCATCCAAGGGTTTAGGTCTTCCATTACTACAAGGTCTAGTATATCATCCATAAAACTGCTCCCAATGCAGTAATTCATCAGACAATATCATGATCAGCTGTTCATATACCTGAACACAGCAAGACACTCTTTTCTAGGAGACCATGACACACTGGAAAGGTCGAGAACTATTCCAGTGTACACTATTGGAAAGCTGCAATCGGCTTTCCAAAAACCGCAGTAATTCAGTATGATGAATCAGTGAACTAAACTGCAAGAGCATGACCATAAGCCCCTTGATAACCTGTTAATTAATTTCAAATATACTTGACAAAGATGACTTTAAGAATGGTGACAATAAAAATTTTATTTATATTGATGTGCTTTAGTGTGTCATTGTGGACGTTTGGAGCTATTTGTTCTCTGTAACGTTAATGGTGCTGCAGTGCTATGAGGCAAAGAGACAGTTTCTTTATAGAGCAGGAACCAAAAATACAGTACTGTATTATTACAGTGCGGAATGTGATGCTTCAGGTAAGAATTATATCACATAACATTAGGTAACTGAAAAATCTTAGCCATTTCATCAACAGGCCAGCAAGCTGCATGGATCAATGAAACATAAATGAATTTCTATAGTATCAGCATATGATTTAAACAATGCATATTTTTTGACAAAGAACTGTCGACGGTTAATTTTTTTGTTCAATATAACTGAAAACATGCATGTAATTCTCCAAACATATAGGAAAAGCAATGCATCATTGTCATTTGTTGTGGTATACATAAAAAACAAAGAAACATAAGAATAATAGAAATTTGACAAATGAGAGCAGACCATTGAGTCCATCAAGCTCGTTTGTTAAGCTAATAGCTAAGCTGTTCCTTGATGTCATCCAAATACTTCTTATAAGTTTTCTTTAAATGACTCTTTCAAGAGTTGTTTTGCATAACTGACAGTTGATATTTTCTTGGATAAATGGTATCCTCCCTCAACTCAAATCCTACTGGAAGATATTTGTATTTTTCTGCCACACATTCTTAAAGTCCTCATCAATACTCATTTAATTTTTTTTCCTAATTTGAAGTTATCTAAATGATCATTTTTAGAGCATTAGAACAATCCAGACTAGAACAGGCCATTCAGCCCAATAAAGTTTACCAGTCCTATCCACTTAATTCTTCTAAAAAACATCAAGTCTAGTTTTGAAAGTCCATAAAGTCCTGCTGTCTATCACACTACTTGGTAGCTTATTCCATGAGTCCATGATTCTCTGGGTGAAGAAAAACTTTCTAATGTTTGTGCAAAATTTACCCTTAACAAGTTTCCAATTGTGTAATGTATTGGTAACTGTTGCAAATGCTAAAAAAGCTTCCATGCACCTTGGTACTAATCTTACAAGTGTCTGGAACTAAGGATCCAAGGATACTGCATTCTTCTCAAATGAGAAATTCTGTAATTTAGTATTTGTGGTCATGGCATTGGAAAGCCCGTCTCAGCTGCTGGTCCAGAATTAATGATGGGCATTTAAGGCAAAATTGCTATTTAAATTGTCAAGCTATTATTTAAAACAATTTTCAACAAATCTTTTACCAATGCCATGTTTTATTAGTTAATTAATGGTTAGTGTGTTTGTTCTTTGACAAGTTTTTGAAGATTGCTCACTAGTGTAAATTACTAATACTTAGCAGCAATAATCGTTCCATTGAACATGTATGACTTACAGGCTACAGCTGAGGTAAATGGCTATAAAAGTCTTCGCTATTTATACTAATAACATTTTAATAACCCCTTTGCAAAGTAGCTTACATTAAAATTTATGGGTAACTGCTGAGGAATTAACAACAACCAATTCCCTAGCCTATAAATCCATGTATCTGTTTAGATGTCAACATGTCTTGGTAAAAATAACCACAGGGCTAGTTTAGGATGAGTCCTTCTGTGGAAAACACCCTCTCTGGCATAGCAGACAAGGATAAGAATGCTTGTGGCCAGTTGTGCCAGCAATGACTACCTAAATTTCAAAACTTTTCTCCTTCAACACAATTATAAGAAGCTTGTCCATTGCAATAATATTTTGCGATGAGTGCTGTTTGCTCTGTTCCTCTATCATCACAACAACATTGTCTGTCTACTTGTAATTTATTTATTAATTTATTCAATTTATTGTAACTTTATCTTTGACATCTTCTAAAGCTACATCCTGTGTATGAAAATGTGGTATAGAAATGAATGTTGTTTTTGTTGTTGATGTTTGATGACAAGAACATAAGAACATAGAACATAAGAAATTTGACAAACGAGAGGAGACTATTCAGTCCATCAAGCCTGTTTGTTTAGCTAATGGCTAAGCTGTCCCATTATCTCATCCAGATTCTTCTCAAAGGTTGTCAAAACGTCTGCTTCAACTACATGTCTTAGTAGTTTGTTCCAGATTCCCACAACTCTTTGCGTAAAGAAGTTCTTTCTGGCTTCAGTCTTAAATGTTTTTTCCCTTAATTTCTACTGATGTCTTCGACTACGTGATTCACAAAGTGGAAACAATTTTGATGGATTTATTTTATCAATGCCTTTGAGGATGGATTAGGTCACCACACAGTCTCCTCTGCTCAAGACTAACAAGGCAAGCTACTGTTGATTGAAGGAACTTCTGCTGAGGGTTTGCTTTCAAATGACTATGCATGGCTGCAGTTGTCTTATGAAATTCCAGCTTTACTTTGTCAAGTTTGCATTGTACCTCATTTTCATGTATCCTTTCAATGAAGATCCTTGCAGGTCTCTCTTTCCTTATTTTCTTTTATTAGACCTGCCTGCGGACTGCAACTGCACTGTCCACTGTTGGATTATAATGTTCTAAAATTAGAAAATGCATAGACCTAATTTAGTTTTAAAAAAATAAAATAAATAAGAACCTAATTTACAGTTCATTTTTTTAGATTTTCTTGATTAGTTGAGATTTGAAAAAACATCTGACATGCCCCTATCCAGAATTTCCCAAAGCTACTTAATGGGGGTTCAGATTTGGTAACAGAGATGTAGAAGGTTATCTAGGTTATCCTGCATTTCAGATTGTGAAGGCATTGTTGTTTTTTGTTACATTTCTAGCTCACCACTTAATTTTGCTCAGAAGATCCTTATACCATTATATATCTGACCAAATGTTTGGGATCTTTTTTACATAAAACTGAGAAAAATAAAATTTAGTCTATGGGGATCTACTTGGCTCTCTTGTAAAGTACGGAAGCTTTCCTTTGTGGCAACTTTTCTTTTTTATTCCCTGGAATAAGTTTAAACCATATAAATTGTTCTTTTGCTCTACAGTATATGTCTGTCATCACTTCATTGGATTATCCTAAGTAAAGAAAGGAATAATACTTTATAAGTAATATAATTCTCATACATGCATAAAATTCACATTTTGATGATGCTGCTTTTTAAAAACGTTTCCGCTAAAGCTCACATATATGCAAAGTAAAAAAGATAAGAATCAGCTTGGTTAAATCTGTCTAGGCTTTCCTTAACTAAATAGAGTTCACTCTGACATAAAAAGGAAATATCAGGATTAAAAGTAAATCTAAAGCCGTTTATAAGATGGCAAATGCCTTGCAACTCCTTTTTATCATATGTACTTGCAAATACTGCAGTGTTGTACTCGCTTTGATCAGAATCATTTATTTATGCTCCAGCAATGACAGCAACATTAAACTAATATACAGTGTTGCCAGGCAGCAAGTCAAGATTGTTTTACAGGCTTTAAAACAAAAACATACGTTAAACGTTCTACAATCCATTAAAGAATCTTATGACTTGTATCAAGTTTCCTTTGTAAAACCCTCCTGCCAGCTTGTTATTGCTTTGCCGAATTTTGTAACGATGATACAAATTTAAAAAAAAGGGGGAGCACTTTGTCAGATGGAAAGGCCAGGAGTGACTGGTTTGTTCCAATGCCTGTTGCCTGCTAATCTGAACTGAATCTTAGCCAAACAATTTTAGCTTGGGTGACATGTCAGGTGGAAATAACTTACATGTGATGCCAGTTGTAATTCTTAATTAATATGACATCATACTTCTGACCTTGGGGAATATGTTATTTGAAACAGGCTAGCTGAGCTTTCTGAAGAGACATGATGGGCAAATAGGAAACAGTAGTGTTGCTATATTGCCTACTAATAATGATCACAACCTATATGGAAAAAAGTGGGCTATTCAAGAAGCAAATATGTTTACTGGAAACATTTTCACTTAAAATTCATTCTGCTGATGAGAATGGCTTATTAATTAAGTAATCACCCTGAGTTAAACTGATTTTACTGTACTTGTTAAAGTGGAAAAATGAAAAGAACAATTGTACAACCTAGGACACTTGGGATTAACAAAAAGACACTTTACTTACCACTAGAATGGCAACAATTTGCTGATCAGCAGAGATATGTTAAAATTGTCCATGATTAATAGGCAGACCCACAGCTATCACATAAAAAAATTAAAAAATGCTTTATTAGCATTAACTGCAAAAGAAGACTAAGTGTGGTGTTTGAGACCAGAAAATAATGGAAACAAAAAGAAAGAATACCATCCATCCATCCATTATCCAACCCGCTATATCCTAACTACAGGGTCACGGGCATCTGCTGGAGCCATTCCCAGCCAACACAGGGCGCAAGGCAGGAAACAAACCCCGGGCAGGGCACACAAACCCACACACACACACCCACACACCAAGCACACACTAGGGACAAAGAATCGTCAATGCACCTAACCTGCATGTCTTTGGACTGTGGGAGGAAACCAGAGCACCCAGAGGAAACCCACAGGGAGAATATGCAAACTCCATGTAGGGAACCGAACCCAGGTCTCCTTACTGCGAGGCAGAAGTGCTACCCAAAGCACCACCGTGCCACCCAAGAAAGAATACACCATCCACATTTTCCTTTAATAACACACACATTTTCAAATATGCAGTGTGGTAGCAATAACAATTATATTCTTAAAAGACATTTAGCATGTATGTTAACAAATTATTTTGATGAATCAATCAATCCATAATATAAATGTCAATATATAATCCATCTCTGTTTATGCATGATAGGCTGTGCTGAGATCCCTGCTGAAGTCAATCTTTCTGCAGCCGATGGACCCTGCATCCCTCTAATGCAGAGTCAGAGGTGCAATGCCCACAGTTATCCTTAGGTGGAGGAGTGATGCAATGTGTGATACCCCAGAGCCGCTGAAGATCCAGCATAAGTGATAATGACCCTCTGATAGTCCACCACTGCTGTCCTACCTTTTAAATACATGAGAAACTGCCCCAACTGAATTAGTAGAACAAACAAGAATATTAGATTGTTCTGGAAACAAATAACATTCTAGCCAGCTAATGCACCCAGTTGATAGAACTAATGAGTAGATATAGACTCACTGGGCACTATAAGGTGTTAACCCAATGCTGTAAAAAGAAAAACACAGGAACAAAAGAGAAATGGACCAAGAAATGAAGACAGAAAAACAAAATTCTGTTAAGAACTGGTTTCCGTTTCATAATTTTTACTGTCTCTTCTGGATCAATTTCAGAGATCTGACACCTGTTTTGGGAGATTTTGGAGATGTAGATTATGATTCTGATATTTATTTTTGAATTCTGCATTTACTTTAAATTTTGATGAGTGCTGGTGGCCATTTTGTTTATCATGATCATTGCTGTGATTAGTGCAGCTGCCCACATTGTTAAGGATGTGTCAAGTCGGACGTTGTGACCTTTGAGTGCAAAGGGTTAAGGTCAGCCAAGGGTTCACCTCCTTATGTAAGCTGCAGATAACAAACCTTTTTTAAACGACTTGCTACCATCTTTAATTGATTCAAAACTATCTTCAGATTTTGATTTTTGTTCGGTTACTTTTGACTATGACTTGAGTCTCTTATTTTGGCTTCAATTGACATCTTTTCAATCTCCCAGTTCTGATCTTTTTTCTTTCTAAAACATCTTTCTCCTGGTTGCCTCATCTGCTCATTGATATTACAGAATCAAAATGTCAGAGTACAATGTGTAAACCAAAATTCTTATTTGTTTTCATTTCCAAAAATATTTACTAGCTAGCACAGTAAAGGTTTAAGGTTCCTCAATTTGCATTATCTTAAATGGCAGGAAGTTCACGAAGGTAATCTTAACAATGTCACAGTGATGATGCCATTTGTTTCAGCTTCTAGGCATCATATGGTAGCAACTATGCTAGAAACAAAATGCTCTACTAACCACAAAAGGGCTGTGCCTGCAAAATCCAAAATGGGAAAATGACAAAAATATAATATTAAAAATTTCAAAAAAGAACTAAAAGAGTAAAAGATGTATTCTGTGCCTTCTAAAACCACTAAATTATGACATAAGATCTACAAATGTTACTTGGAAATCTGGAGTGAACAGCTTGTTATGGCTGCTGTGAGGCATGGGATACTGACTCGGCAGAGGCAGTAAATTAAAAAAAGGTTATTGTGATCAGAAGATAAAAAAGTCTGGGACAGGCCAAGGTCAATACCAAAAGTTAAGACCAATCTTGACTGTGATTAAACAACAAAAGAAAATTAAAGTTCTAAGCAAGAATTTGATAACCTGAAGAATAATTTGATAACCTGAAGAATTTTCCAAAGTGATTAGGAGATTTATCCAATAACCTCAAATACTGAAGGACTAATATGGGAGATCTTTCTGCCGTTCCCTGAATGACATCATAATGCATTGCAGAGAATTCTGGGAATGGTGTCCATCTCAAAAGAGTAAAACAGCATGTGTTAAAATAGCATCATGGCAAAAATGAAAACAAGATTGAACTTTTGATAGAAGTAAGATACACCAAAATAAATTTCAAATTCAGAATCATTGATATTCAAAACCCCATATTTGATGTATAGATTGTTAATAATGACATACTAAAAGGTAAAAAAAATGTATCCGAATCATAACACATTGGGTCTACAAACATTGATGCATTTTGATTCTGGCACTCTGACCTTTTAATCCCCAAGAGTCCTTACCCTTTCCACTGTGTTATGTTTCCTCAGGGTTTCTACCCTATGTTATGTTAATTTCCCTTTGTGTTGTTTGTGAATTGTGACTTTTCATTTTTTGTTTTTTTCTATATTTTTTATTAATATTGTTATGTGTATTTATTATTTAGTATTTATCTATCATTTCTGTCAGTTTTTTATGCTCCTTGTGATTTGTGGGTATAATCCCAAGAGCTGGGCCCAAACTGACATCAATGCTGAAGGTCCATCTTCAGCCTTTATATCTCAGTGTTATCAGCATTTTCTGCAGGTACTGGTTTTCAGTTTGTTGATTTTGTGGACTTTTTGCCTCATTCTTTAGATCTCAATTTGGACTTGTTAGCCTTTAGTTGTTTTTTTAGGCAACCCACTTTTGCCTTATTTTCTGCCCTTTTTCTTTTGGCCTATATTTGTTGAGCTTCTTTTTTAAGTAAATTCTTCATTTCATAAAGATTCTTTATTGGTCTTGTCACTCAGGCTTCATGGTTTATTCTTTCCCTTGAAGGGCATTTTGTGTATTTGGAACATTTAAAGCATATATTTGAACTTGATAAGACAGTTTCCTATTTTGGAACTGTGCGGGCTAAAGCCTGCCTGTGGAGTTGGAGGTGAAGCTGCCTGGAGTGAGGCCTGAATCTAGGTAGGCCAGTGAAGGTCCTGGTTTGGTTTGTGGGTCTTTTTCAAAATCTTTCTCCCCTTTTAGCCATGTTCGTATGACCTATTTACAAAACAGTACAGAGGAGCAGGGACATCACAATGCTGGTATCTAAGTACTTTCTTTTGTTTTACATCAGTTGTCTCCTTGTAATTAGTAATTGGTTGCAGCACATTTATCAGAAATGCTTCCTGCCACTGTACATCATTCTGATGATCTGTTTCATACCAGTAATATTTTGGTAATTTATTTGCAAAAAACTTTCAAAATTAAACATATACACAAATGGAGAAGCAACTCAAAGCATTGAAATAATATAAAAAAAGACCGTGCTACCCCTTACAAAAAGTCTAAAAGTGGCATCACAGAGATGGAAGACAAACAGAAAGGCATCACACAGGTTAAGCATGTTGGTCCCTCACACTAACAGGTGTATTTATTATTTTACCTTAGAAGAGAATAGGCAAAGCCATAAATCCTCACACTTATGTAAAGTTTCCTGCTTTTAGGGCCATTGGGAGCGCCACCAGAATGCAAAATATGTACTGTACATAATAACTAAGATAAGTCGCATCACCTTGACTCTTTGGTGTACTCAGAATGATAGTGAAATGTACTCTATGTCACATCTACCAACCTTTAGCCAACTTGTCACAATCTTCTCCAGCATGTGAATCATCAGGACCCCTGACCTCTGCCTCCCAGGCCACTCTGCAGCTCACAGTCTCTTTTAGCTCCACCCAGCTTTGCAGCTGCTCCTGGATCTTCATACCCATACCTGGACTCCTGTCATCTGTGGGTGGTCCGCAGGCACATTGCTCCTCTCACTCACCTTCTGCATGCTGGACAACCACATGACGTTAACCACATCATAATAACACTTAAAACTATTACACTTTTTGCTAATGATTGCACATAATGTGGAGATTATACATTCTGTTTCTCCTTGAGGTGTATGTGTTGTTTTGAAAATTTTGTTTGTAGCACTACAAATTGCACAGTACAGTGACCCTTTACCAATATTGCAAATTTGCTGCTGCATTCATTTTTTATTTGTACTGTACCCCTTTGTCAGTGAGTACTAGTCGCTTTGTTCTGTGCACGTTTGTTGGCGTACCATGTTATGATTAATTCTGGACACTAGCCAAAAGAGAAAGTTGTATTAAAAGATAGTTATCAATAGAAGAGAACAGAGGGTGTGAGAAAAAGGTAAAAATATAATGTACAATTATATAATTGAAAAGAAAACAAGTAGACGGAAAAAGGTGGAAAACCCTGTTTACCTGCTTTTTAACAAGGAAGATGGGAAGAAATATACTGAAAAATATGAAAACACATGTTCAACGACACTGATGTGGCTTCAGGTGCTTTTTGTCGTATAACTGATTATGACTAACGGTTGCTGGACATTCTAAAAAGCTGACACTGAAAGGGAAAGAGTCAGAGGTGGAGTGGATGTGATGTCAGTGGTAGTTTTCTTGAGATTCCACTTCCATTTTTGTGATCAATTATTTATTGAATATTTTAAAAATAGCAAATTCAACAAAATTGCACAGAACAATTATAATATAAACCATACCCTGAACTCACAACCTTCACCCAGTCAGAAAGCACTGAATTAACAGTAGCATTATTAAGCTTTAGACCCCCATGATTAAAAGGACTAAACAGCAGTAGACCAGCCTTAAATAATTCCACTGAAGCTTTGTTAATACATGATGCATTGCAATAAACTGTAAACTTAACATACCCAATTAACATTAATTACAGTCACAAAGCATTTCCATAGTTAAGCAAGAAGAAATTTAGTAGCAAGAGTGCCTAAACAGATAAGCTTCTGCTGCTAAGAAGTGAGATGCATGGAGGGCACATCTAAATTGATCAAAGATCAACAGATAGGAAAGAAGACAATGAGCATGATGCAAAAATCCAAAGGGAAAAAAACAGGAGGGAATTTCACCTCCATACTTAGGGCAGAAGAGTAAAATGGGTCAGCAACTGTATGTGCCCTTCCCTTACGCACCCAAAAAATGAGTCCCCTGAGAGACTCCCAGTCAGCATGGGTGATAATATATATACATATACATATACCTATACATATATATATACAAGCAAGAAACAAGGCTACAACCAGAAGAGCTTTTTTTTCAGCCCAGGCAAGAATCCACTTCTGGGTACCTCCCTGTGGCCAAAGAGAAAGACTTTCATTAAAAAAAAGATTTCATCATGGTGGCATAGACTAAATATGCAAACTTTAAAATTAAAACTTGAGACTAGATGGAAATGATCAAATGGATGAACATTCATGAAGTGACAAAAAAATTGTTGTAACATTCATAACCAAAGAGGACTTTATTTTTTCACAAGCAAGAGATAATTTCTTTAACTTCTTTTAGATAATTGTGAATGAAGTTACTGCAATCCTTTACTCTAATGCAATATTTCATCTAGTGCATCACCAAGTTAACAAATACACTTCACTAGGTAATCTTCAGGAAGGCACAACAGCAGTACTGTATTGGGTGATGTCATCAAAAGATCAAGGTGCAACAAAAGTATTGTGAAAGATAAATAAAAATGCAACTCAAAGCACGAGATAGTGAAAAGAACAGCCCAAACACTCCAAAATAATCAAAATAACTGGAAATCATGAGAACTTCCAATATCAACTTCCAGAGTTAATATTGGGCTTAGAAAGTCTTGGCGCTGTCTTTCTAGCACTCCCTCTAGTAGCCCCAGGCTCCCTCTGGTTTTCCGAACATCCGTTACTAATTCAAGAGCTGAGTGACCCCCCAAGTCACTTGTCCATTTCGGTGAATAGCAGAGTCATGAATTACTGAAGGGGATCCTCCTGTTGCCAGCTATATGACTGAGAAACTTCTGCTGCTTGGCCTCCAGCTTCTCCCTGTCCTCTGCTTATCTCTGCATCCCTTTCAGGGTATCCTACGTAATTATATGGAATACTGCCATCAATTAGCCCATCACTACATGCGTTATTAAAAGCAGATTACTTTTTATCAGGATATCTTATGGTGAACCTCCTGAGTCAGTCTGTACATATCCCTATCCTCACAGTATTAAAATGAACAATTAAAATTTAAAATTCAATAATAAGTGTGGAATATGTTTTTATTAATTGTGTATTAATCAGTAGAAAAAGAAGAAAAAAGGAAAACGGCATATTAACCAGTATAATTTAATCCTGGACATTTAGACGTTTATATATAATGCAATTAAAATAAATATAGAAAAAAATCTCAGAAAATAAAACTACTTAAGCGAGAAGGCAGAAAGAATTTGACGTGTCTATAAATGATTTGGAATGAACGCATCAGTGCTCATTCTTTCAAGTTGTTTGGCTTAAATACAAATATTGCTGCCAAAGGATAATAATGTTAAACCTCCTATTAAAATGAAAAGATTGAAGTTTCTTAAAAATGGCTTGTAAGATGAATTTAAGTTCCTTGATCAGACAAGTCGAAATGTGAAACATTTGCTTTAGGATGTAACAGCTGGCGCAACATTCTTAAGAGACATAAACTATGCAATTACGATGAACTCTCAAATTCTGCTTTAAGTGTACTGGTAGAAAAGGACTGGAAGATGTTGGCTTCCCTCAGCTCTTGAATAAAATGAGATTTATATTTGATTTATTTGGTTCACATCTTGTGTACTCCTTGTGGACTAAGCCCCGGACACAGACAGGCAGACATGTTGTAAAACACCACCACACATTTATTTACAGTTCCTACTATTTATAAGTCCAATAAGTGTCACACAAACCCCAAGACTTCCCCAAAGTCCAGGCCTCTCACACAAACCCCAAGACTTCCCCGAAGTCCAGGCCTCTCACACACTCTGCCTTTCTCCTTCTTCGGGCTGCCTCCACTCTCTCTTCTCCTGCTTCGTCCTCTCCTCACCCGACTCCAACCTTGAATGAAGGGAAGCGGCCCCTTTTATCCACACCCGGATGTGCTCCAGGTGTCTCCCGGCAATCTCCCACCGACACGCCCCAGTGGGGCAGAAGTGCCGGCTGTATCCCCGGAAGCACTCCGGGCGTCCCTGCTCCTCTTCCCCCCAGCACTTCTGGGTGTGGCGGAAGTGCTGAGGTTCAGGGCTCCAAAGGCACGGGGGTGCCCCCTGGCGGTGAGCTTCCAAGCTCCCTACCCGTGGTCCCCAAAGCAACCAGGGCAGTCGCCCCCACATGGTCTGGGGAAGGCGCAAGCCCTCCTCCAGTCCTCCTGGGCGTCCCGGCCGGGTCGCCTCCCCAGCTGTCTCTGACACCCTATTCACTTCAGCATGCATAGTACGAGGGCTGAAAATGTCTGCTGCTAGTTCTTTGGAAGTTCATATGAAAACACCTTTATTTGTGGTAGTGGAATAGATGAATCTGAGGTTTTGACAAAACCCAAAACATGTTTGTTGTCCACTACATTCAGTTTTTTCTCAGTCTCATCAAATTATTGGAAATCGTTTAGTATGGCTCTTCTCCATTAAATTCCTTTAAAAGTCAAATCATTTTAGAACCTTCCAAAATTCTGTCCAATGACAATAGAGACAGTGCTTCATTCATAAAGTATCTATCTATCTATCTATCTATCTATCTATCTATCTATCTATCTAT
>JANRMT010062791.1:38325012-38456751 GCA_026402145.1 Polypterus bichir lapradei
TATCTATCTATCTATCTATCTATCTATCTATCTATCTATCTATCTATCTATCTATCTATCTATCCAGTTAGTTAATCTGACAACAAGCCACAGGAAATAGTTGATCTATTTATTTCCAAATCAATTTTCATTTCCTTAAATGGGTGAATAATTGGAAATTAAGAAATCTGAAAAAGACAGTTATTTTCATATGCAACCAAAAGAAAGCACTCAAGAAACTTTGCTATTTATCTTTTTTTTCTGTAGTTCATTTACATTTGCATTTATTTGCTTAGCAGAAAATTTTATGCAAAGCAACTTACAAAAGAGGTCAACACAATCGAGTAAACATCAGTCTGGGGGACTGTTAGTGAGCAAGTGTTACAGGACAAGGACACAAAATTCATCACCACAAGTGAAGAGCTCAGAGCAAAATACAAGCTAGTTACAGTTCCAAGGTTATAAAAGTCTTACAGCTAATATCAGTTAGACAGAAATTCACCAAACAATTGAGTCTTCAGACGCTATAGTGGATCTGGTAGGTGGGCATTTGGCTAAAGCTCTAGGGATGTGGTTCCATTGGGGACAGAAAATTGCACAGTGTGTTATATTTACTGTATAATGTTAGTAGTTTTTAATAGGCAGACAATTGTGTTTGCTATCATATAATTTTCTTTTAAAAGCTCCGGCTAGAATGTTGGATTTCTCTGGGTCCATGGTTCATGAGGCTGATCCTCCAATTAGCTGTGAACCACCCAATCTCACTGAGATTGCACATGTGGTGAACCAGCTGAGGGAAGGAAAGGCTGCAGGGATCTGTGGTATCTGGGATGAGCTTTTCCAGGCTGGTGGTAAGGCTGTCGTCCTGGCATTGCAAGCAATCTTTGCTTCCATTTGGGATACCGGCATTATCTGGAAAACGGGTCTTGTCGTCCCTGTCTGGAAATGGAAGGGTAATCGCCTGGATTGCAACAACTATAGGGGGATAATACTGCTCTCGGTCCAGGTAAGGTCCTTGCTAAGGTCATCCTCAATAGGATCCGTGATCACTTGTTCACCTACCAGCGACCAGAACAGTCTGATTTTACGCCTAAGAAGTCTACCATCGACCGCATACTGGCACTGAGGGTTCTCATGGAGCGCAAACGCAAATATCGGCAGAGTTTCTTTGCAGCCTTTGTCGATTTTCATAAAGTGACTCAGCTAATCGAGCTGCCCTGTGGAACATCCTGAAGGTTCGTGAGATCCCCTCAAGGTTGCTGGATATCATGGCCGGCCTATACACTGGTACTGTGAGTGCTGTGCAGAGTGGAGGCAGAACCTCTGTGTTTTTCCCAGTTAATTCTGGGGTTCGTCAGGGGTGTGTTCTTGCTCCTACTCCGTTCAATGCTTGTATGGACTGGGTTTTGGGCAAGGTTGTAGGGTCCAGCAGCTGTGGGGCATCTGTTGGTAAAGAAATATTAACGGATCTTGACTTTGCTGATGATGCTGTAATCTTCGCAGAGTCAATGGAGGCTCTGATCAGGGCACTCGAGAGACTGAGCGAGGAGTCTGAGTGTCTGGGCTTGCGAGTGTTCTTGATAAAAACCAAGATCCAGGCCTTTAATGATGGTTTGGGCACGGCCATCAGCAGTGTGTCTGTTTGTGGAGAGAGTGTTTACCTTGTCGAGAGGTTTACTTACCTTGGCAGTGACATTCATGCCTCTGGTAACTCTTACTATGAAGTCAGTAGACAGATTGGGAGAGCATGGGGGGTCATGAGGTTGCTGGAGAGGGGTGAGTGGCACTCCCGATATCTATGCAAAAGGACAAAGGTCCAAGTCTTTAGAGTCCTGGTGCTTCCAGTCTTGCTATATGGTTGCGAGACATGAACACTATCCAGTGATCTGAAACAAAGACTGGACTCCTTTTGGTATTGTGTCTCCCCTTGGGTACCATTGGTTTGACTTTGTGTCAATTGAGCGGTTGCTCATGGAGTCCCGAATGAGGCACATTACCTGGATTGTGTGGGAGTATCAGTTACTGCACTACGGCCATGTGGCGCATTTCCCCAAGGATGATCCAGCTGTTAAGATCCTCATTGTTGGGAACCCGAGTGGCTGGACCAGGCCAAGGGGTCACCCACGTAACACCTGGCTGCGGCAGATAGGGGGTCATTTCCAGAGGGTGGGACTGGACCGCGTGTCTGCCTGGGGGGTTGCAAACTGGGATCTCGAGTTGTTTCGTTGTGTAGTGGGTGTGGCAACACACTGTACCAGTGCATGCTCCCCAGCTTGACTTGACTTTACTAAACAACTTGTTTTGGTGGAAAGTGCTGATCATTTGGTGTAACCTCTGCATAGAACACTGGGGGTTTGTTTCAACCACTTTTTTAAAAGTATATTTGTCCTTACCAAATTACAGATAAGCCCTTATGTAGGTGGCATACAGTTATTTCCACGTTCAAGGTGGGAGCCGTGTAACACACACTTTTTATTATGATACCGATTATTCATGTTACTTTCTAAATGAATTAATGTAAATGAAATCACCTTAACTTGAGACCCTGGCAGAAGATAATAAATTGCGTTCAGCATACTGGCCATATTTCCCATATGAACATTTGTTCCATCGATATTTGAAATAAAAGTTATGAGCCTTGCAGTTATCATCACATTTACTTATAGAAGTCTCTTGAAATAAATTGTTATGAGTGCAAGTGAAATGGTTTTGTCAATCTTCATGTATCAACGCATAATAAATGGGTACCAACAAGAACAACATTTATTTATATAGCACATTTTCATACAAACAATGTAGCTCAAAGTGCTTTGCAGACATAAAACAAAAAACAATTTTAGGCAATAATATTAATGAATAAGTAACAAAAAACAAAAGGTAAAGTCAGATGGTCACTGGTAAGTATGTGACATGTTCATCAACTTTTTTATGTTTTTTCTAACCCTCAGTGTCATTTGGAATCTTATTGCATACCTGAGCTATTTTGAAATTCATTACTATAGGAATATTTTATTGTTATTGTTGTATCTCTTTGAATAATATTTTGTTTTGTTTTATTTAATTTCTGGAATTGCTACTGTTAGTATTTTAATTGTCAGGAGTACATTAGAGAGTTTCATCCCATTTATTTTTTGGTTGTATTACAGTTGTTATTTTTATTATAAGTTTGTACTATTATTTCTCACAGTGCTGCCATGTTGTTGATAGCGAAGACACCCGTTGCTAGCCACCAGGCCATGGATGATGCGATGCATGAAATAATCAGTAACTGCCATCTGAATGTAGGACCCCTTGAAATAAAATCTTGTATTAGTAGTAGTAGTATTCTTGTCATGGACAGAATAGAATGAAATTCTTACATGGCCGACCAGCATGCAACACATACCCTACTCTGTAGTGCCATGAAAAAATGCATTAAAACACTTAACTTTATTTGAATTAATAATCTGACCTGATGTAGTCCTTACATTTGTTTTGAAAAGGCTGCTGCCACCCTACACCCAAAAAAAACCTAAAAAACTCATAGAATTGTCCCTACTGATTTGAACCTGAGCAACTTGTCATCATAGAGGAAGTTATGAATTCAGATTCAAGATATAATATTTTGCTCATCTGTAAAGCAACTTAGCAAAAATAACAAAGAAGAGTTTGACTTCCACTAAGAGTTTGGTATTAGTATCCATTGGATTTGGCAAGATAGTACAATTTGACATCTGTGTTCTGACCTCTGTCTATTTCCTGACAAATCTCTTGTGGAGGCTTAAAAAGAAAAACAGACGTTACCACTGCTTGATACCTTTATTAAGTCAATTTGGACAAGGCATTTTCAAACATGTCTAATAGATATGTTCCTATTTTATGAAAGTAGGTGACTGGCACTGTAGATTGTAAAATTCGTTGGTCTTTTGTTTTCTGTGAAAGGTGCTTTATGAACCAGTATTTATGTCTAAGAAATGGTTTTGTTGTTCAGTAGAGAGTCCCCTTTGAGATGGCCCAGAATAATACCAGTAAAGCCAGAAGAAAAACAAGAGGTGTTTTTAATTCATTTAGTTAATATTATAATTGAATGGAGTAAATAAGGAAGAACAATATCACAAGAATCTATATATATAATTCACTAAGGGCACGCAAGACAGTGAGCGCAAGCAAGATAGAGAGCCCCGCCCGCCAACTCTAAGACCATGGGATATGCTCGACAGAGCCCCGCCCGCCAACTCTAACCCTCATACTGCGTCATGGGATACGCACGACAGAGACAACTGTAACCGTCCTCCCGCGTCCAGCGTCGCTCTCGAGGCATGTGCACTGCCTACTCATGTGCCCGCACGCAACAACTCACCAAACACAGCCTCAGTCGCTTTCGTCTGTACAAAAGTCCACATGCACCTCTGAGCCACGTTGACTTTTCACCGCATGCAAGATAGAGAACCACGACCGCCAACTCACAGAGCCCCGCCCACCAACTGTAACAGAGCCCTGCCCATGGGTTACACACGAAAGAGCCACAAATGCCCACTCTAACCCTACTCCCACGTCATGGGAACACACAAGGCCCCGCCCACCAACTCTCACCTTTCGGAGGCTTCCAAGATCGCTCTCGAGGCAATTATATGGCGACATCGACTTCTCAACTGTCACTCTGGAACAACTCAGTACGCAAGCTATATTAAGTGTCACCAACGAAGACTCACTACACCTTAATGAACAGGTGCTAAAACTTATCCCTAACGACGAAGTAACTTTCACCAGAGTTGACTCCATCGTCACAGACGATCCTGCAGATCAACTTGCATTCCTCGAAGAATTTAGTCTTACTCCCACTGGCATGCCTCGGCATAAACTCAAAATTAAAATTGGTTCAGTCATCATGCTTCTCAGGAACCTCATGCCAGCAAAAGGTCTCTGTATTGGCAAGTGTTCCCTTATCAATAAATAATTATATGCGGCGTATGCTACGCCGCGGGTTGGCTAGTAGTAATAAACACATGTTGTTCACTGGGGCCTGTCTAAACAGTGATTAGATCTCCTTCTTATTTGGCAGGGTGTCAGTTACCTGGGACAATTACTGAATCATGCCTCCTTCTTACCTTCCTCTACTTTGTATTCTCCCCTCGATCTGCCCATCCGCCATCTGACTGTTTACCAGACTCTTCCACTTAACTCCACACTCAGCTCTATACTGACTAGGAGAACCTTTTAAATTCTAGTTCATAAAGTACTTCTGGTGCACAAAGGAACCTCAGTAACCTAAAAATATAGGTGAACTGATACAGGATGTAATGGACAGATGACATTATCTGATTTAGTGACAGCAAATAATCCTGTTGGTAAATAGGTTTTCTACTTGCTATACCCTTTACAAGAATTACTTGTAATTACTTACTCAGAATCTTGATTTAACACAATCTACACGTCTTTCTGATGTGGAAGGAAGAATGGATTACCACCATAAATATTTACACAGACACAAGAAGAATGTGCAAACTAAACACAGACAATGACAGAGCCTGAGAAATAAATCCAATTTCCAATAGACCACCTCACATCCCTCAAGTGGATTCTACTGTATATATTAGGACTTTAACGCCTACAAAATAGTGACTGTGTAAAGCAATAACTCAGGTCCAGTTCCGACATAGAAACAATGTCACAATTCTTAATTGTTCAGAGTTAATGTCTCATGGTCAAGATTTCCATTCGTTTATTATCAAAGAATGGCAACAAAAGATATCAAAGTCAAAGGTGCACAAACAATACACAATTTATACATTTTTATAAATGTATTTATAAATGCAATTAGTTTTAATAATATGCACAGGAAGCCCACTTCAGGAAGTGGAAAACATGCTCTGCTATCAAGACGCCACTAAGATTGAATCAAGGGGTCCTACATCCGAGAAGGACCTACAAAATCCACTCTGTCACTGGGCAGTCCAGCATGCTTTTCATTGTATGTTTCATTCTTAATTATTTTGGATTCTAATCACTATTATATTTTCTGAATTTAGAACTAGCATGTTATTTTTCCTTTTTTAAATTCAAAAGTAGTAATATTCATAGCAGTAAATCTGTGTCCAAACTAAATTAAGCATCTCTCTGTCCTTTTTCTAAATCTACTTTTTCCTGGTCAGGGTTACCAATATCTTATTGCCTTATGTCCACACAGGAGAAATTTAAAATTGTTAGTCCACTTAACAGAATTTTGGACTAAAGCAAGAACCTAAAAATAAAGATTATGGAAAATATGTGCAAACTCCAGAGAATGACCTCAAAGGAAAGAACTACTTTTTTGGCACATGTGTAACACCACATTTCATCCTGATTACCCTTTTCTTGCTATAAAGTACAATGATGGCAGTGTCAAGCTATAGTTTTGTCTGACGTCAGAAAGTGAAATGGAGAAAACAAAGTACTGAAACAGTATTTGGTAAAAACTTCACAGTTTTTAAGAGACCTTTGGAAAAGAGTTGCCCTCTTTCAGATTAATGACTCAAGGAAAGTCAGACCACAGCCTTACAGAGAATGCATGGTCGATGTTGTGCTCCAGTGTATGGAAGCTTCACCATTTTTACAAGAAGTAAAAAAATAAAGCAAATGGCAACGTCCAGCTATACAAACTGGTAGAGACTTATCTTAAAAGTATAATGGCTGTAATTTATGGAAAAAGCTTCACTGAATTGAACAGAGTAAACGCCAATGGATCTGTCAGTTTCTACTTTTTATATATAATTATTCTAAAATAATCTTAAGAAGTGCACATTGGGTTAGCTGCCAGTTCTGAATTGGCCCTGTGTAAGTGTCTGCCTTATTAGGCCTGGTGATAGACTAGCATCCTATCCTCACATCCATATTGAATGTACGGGACAAAAAATAATGAAATTTGTTTTCTAGAAGCTGTAGGGGTGTTAGTTCTGACGTTTGCCACTAGGAGCGTGTACTAGACTGCCCTCTGCATCATTTGTCCAAGGGGTGTCCTTAAAGTGCTTAAGCGATTACATGATGCAGTGCAGAGAAAATTACCCGAATTGTGGTGATCAGGGGAGTGGCTTCTGCATCACAACAACGCTCCCGCCCACACAGCATGCGGCAGTTTCCCCACGAAAAACGGGATGACAACGGTTTCCCACCCCCCTGCTCCCTGGATCTTGCACCCTGTGATTTTTTCCTATTTCCAAGAATTAAGAGGGCCCTTAAAGGAAAGCATTTTCAGGATGTAGAGAAGGTCAAGAAACTAATGACGGAGCCACTGAAGGCTATCACTTCGCAAGAGTTTCCGAACAGTTTTGAATAATGGTGAAGCAGTGGGACAAGTGTATTACATCTCAGGGAGAATGTTTTGAGGGTGATTAAAGTTTGTAAATGTTCTGAGAAATATACTGTATATATGCTGTTCAAAAAAATATTGAAAAGTCAATATAAATATTTTCAAAAACACACACTTAATAAATTTCTTTTTAATACATTTCAAATATAGTCATGTATATAGAAAGATATTTCATTTCTGTATAGTGTAATATGTACTTTTATCAAAAACCTTTTAATTTGGTTATATGTACTTTGAACTGTTAAACTCTGGTTTAAAAAAAAGCTCCACAATTTTGGCAGTCAGTCATTCTCCAACCCACTATATCCTAACACAGGGTCGCAGGGGTCTGCTGGAGCCAATCCCAGCCAGCACAGGGCGCAAGGCAGGAACAAATCACTGGGCAGGGTGCCAGCCCACCGCAGGGCACACACACCTGGGACAATTTAGAATGCACCTAACCTGCATGTCTTTGGAAGGAAACCCACACAGACACAGGGAGAACATGCAACCTCCACGCAGGTAGGACCCAGGAAGCAAACCCAGGTCTCCTTACTGCAAGGCAGCAGCGCTACCACTGCACCACCCAATTTTTGGAATCTTCATGTTTTTTGAGATTTTCTATTGTTGTGTGTTAAAAAGATATTTCTCAAACAGTTTAAACCATATCCTTCTGTAACTGGAGTGATCCATTTGCTTACAGGTTAATAGTATCATTATTTTCATGCGTCCTTGCATGTGCTCCAGAACCTTTAATTTAAAGAAGGTCGATTATAAGATCTTATTTAAGGTTTAAAAATTTGGACATGATTTGTTTTAATTTGATCTTTTACATTAACAAAAACTGGCACACTGTCAAGGGCCGTTTCCTGCCTTAAGCTGATGTCACATTAGGTGACTTGTAGTCATGGGATTTTGTCAAATTTCATAGACTGGGCCATGTCAATTTACATGACTAGCGACTAGGTGACATTTAACAACCTTGTGATGGCCAACACCATGCGGCCTAATAGAGCCGGTGCTTTATGAAGAGTTAATAGGTACAATGAGTTCAGCTGCAATCTCAGCCCATTTTTTCTTTTTTCCATTCTTTTATGGTAAATAAAACAGAAGATGTCAGCTAGACGACCCTCTCTCCCATTTTGTTTTTTTTTTTTGTGATCAAATTTTTATTGATAACGAGAAAGGAATACAGCCAAAGACAACCAACAGAAATAACTACTTTTGAACTATATAAGAACAAACGCAATAACACCCCACCCCATCTGAGACTGCTATTTAAACAAAAACCCAAAACAGGGGGAAAAAAGGGTCAGTGAATAAAATGGCACACACACCATGCAGGGGAGCAGGACAAAGTAAAAAAAACAAAACGAGGAAATGTGTATAAGGAAGTGCTCAGGACATACAGAGTGCCCCTCTCTTTCCCACTTTCAATGCATCCCCTGTACTCATTTGCTTTATACCTTTATCATAATTTCAAAACATTATCTGGTCTCTGTTCCCTTCTTTGTAAAGCTTCCCACAAAACTCTCCCAATCATGTCTAAGTGGCTAACAGACCTTTCCTCATCCTCTACGGTGTGCTGGAAAACTATCTTTCAAAATATTATACAAATTGTTCCCTCTTCCATATTTGAGGTGCTAAGCTCCTGTGTTCCTTATTCCTCACTGCTGCATTCTATACATTGTACTTCCGGATGAGCACTCAATATTTGTCAGCTGTCATGCACCCTATGACTAAAGACAAAATCAAACTTATTTGAGTTTATTGGAGCGAGCTGTCGACTAGCAGGAGTCCCTGGGCATGTCACAATACACGTGAGCGTGTCACAGATTGCCTCCAACTCGCTAAGATTGTGTAAAAAAAGACAATTGAAAATCGCTGGAAAAATCTTCTATTGTAATGTGGACTTTACGCTCAATGCAGCCTGGAGAGTCTCATGCCCTGCAGACACTGATTTTGGACTAATTATTATTTATAATTGGCAGAAGCTTAAATTTCATTAAAACTTTTGATATTAATTGTTCATAAATATATTTTGAGTAAATTGAGGAACTATATTAAATATATTTATGTATTCTGAAAAATATATTTCATTATACTACTTTGTAAAATGGAAATAATTTACGTATTGTCAAATAATAGTATGTTAAAAGATATCATTATATATTTTCAGAAGTATTTTTTCACATGTTTTTTACTCTCTATATAATGTACTGTATATATGGGAGTTGTTTGCTGCTTTGTGCCTGATGTTGCTGGCATAGGCTACAGCTCAGGCAGAAATCCTGTATTGGGTTAAGTGGGTTTCAGAATGTTCTGTTGTATTTCAATTCCACAATGTAGCACAGCAGAATGTGAAAAAGTTTAAGTAAGTTGAATTCTTTTGATAGCCAGTATATAAAACGAGCCGGTACAACCCCCAAACTGATTTTTCGAGCTATGTAGTGTAAATATTTTGGCTATGAAAAAGGGTATTGTCTTTCAGGCTAACTCAGTAATCTGACCTGCAGTGGATCTTTTGAGGAGTTATAAAACAATTAAGGTTTTGTCTGAATCCCAGCTTGCACACACCTGTGGGTGCTAATTCTCCCTTGGATTTCTTCTGCCCTTCTGTGACGCTTTTATTCCATTCAATGTCGTTTTGTTATGTCTGCTGCTGTATATTTTTTAGGTTGATCTTCAGTTATTACTTAGACAGGCAGTGTGGTGTAGTGGTTAAGAATTTGAACTTGAACCCCTGAGTTTGTGGGTTCACATCGTGGACACTGTGTGTGTGAAATTGAGCAAGTCACTTCGCCTTCCTGTGCTCCAATTGGAAAACAAAAGAAATGGAACCACTTGTATCTCAAATGCTATAAGTCACCTTGGGTAAAGGTATCAGCCATATAATTAAATCATAATAAACAATGTAAATTCTGCAAAGGAACATCTGAATTGTGGAGGGTAAATGCTAATGGAAACTGTTGTTTACTGCTTTTTATTTATCATTCAAATAAAATGAACTTTAGACATGTATGCCAAGTTAACTGGTAATTCTAAACTGGCCCTGTCTTAGTGTGCCCTACGATAAACTGGAACCCCATCCTGTTTGCTCCGAATGTGGCAGAGAAAGGCCAAAGTTCTCTGTAACCATAACCTAGATAAGTGGCTTTGAAAATGGATGGATGGGTAAGTTTTAGATACAGTATGTACTTTAACTTGCTCTGACGTCTGTCGTGACCTCTTCATTACTGTGTGAAAGTTTTATTTCTGCTTCTCCTAAAGTAAAAAATTACGAACAAAATTGAAAACAAAGACATAATTTTTTTCTTACTTAACTTATTGTATATCTATAAGTCTAAGGACTTTTATGGGCTTGTTTGTTGATGGACTGGAAAATCCAAGCCCTCAAAGTAAAATTCTCAAGGTGATGTGGAGAACAAATTCTACACATCCAGCATTTGGTCCACTGTTTGAAACTTTGAAACCAGGACTCTGAAATCATGAACCAGCAGCACAAAGCACTGTACTTGTGTGCTGCCCACACGACTGTTAAATATTTGATATTTTGGCCACTAGGTGGGGCACCCAGAGCCCAAGTACCAGACATAGCCCAGTCACAATCCAGTTCAAGATAAAATAAAAGTGTTATTTATTGGGTATCGGTATCTTATCACAACAGCAAATCAGTCCAACACCATAGCACTAGTCAATAAAGCACCACCTTCTCCCTTTGTGTCTCCTCTGTGAGAGTTGTCCAGCTTCCTCCGGATTCCCGATGAAGCAAGACAACTCTTCTTATATCGGACCCGGCAGCATGTCCAGTGTCATGGCACCGGGTCATACGGAAGCTCCCCAAGATAGGGAGATCCATTCTTCACAGCTGCACCCAAGGGCTGTCCTTATGCACTACAATTCCCAAGCAACCCTGTGGGTGTCCAGACAGGGCTCCAGCTGGGGGAACCCTGCCACCTCTTGTGTCATGCTGTGGGACGAACTGTTCAAAATATCAATTCTCCTTCATCAATCCATTATCTGGGTATCCCAACTAGGATAGAAACTAAGGACCATCTAGGAGTAATTCATCCTCAACCCCGTTTGGATTGCCCATCTATCCTTACAATAAATTACACGGTGGGAAACTTTACATAATTGCACAAGAACTAATACACGTGGCAGTAGACTGACAGTGTGAATAAATAACACAATAGAATCAGAATAATGGCATTGAGTATGGAAGATTCGGCAAGTGACTAAATTTACAGATGTTCACGATTAATCTGAAAAAGAGAAAAGTGTGATTCAGACCTGATCATCGATGGGGCTTCACAGCCAGTCCAGAGGTGGCGGTGGAGGTAGAGAGAGAGAGAGAGCGAGAGAGACACACAAAGCTAATGACCATTCACCAAAAATTGAATAATAAGCGTCTGGAATGTTGAGATATCCTGAGTCAGAGAATGAATCGTCTGGTGGGATGGAGTTAGGCAGCAGCAAATGTAAGTAATCTGGGGAGCTGCAGTTAACAGCCCTGTAAGTCAATAGCTAATTTGTGAAAATTATTCAACATTGTACATGAAGGCAGGATAGTTGAGCCAACATTCAATACATGTATTCATTTCAGAACTATAGTAGTTGCTTTTTGAATAGTAATTGTTATATTTGGCTCTGAATGGGGACATTGACTCAGTGGTTAGCACTACTGCCCCAGCATCCTGGGCTTGAATCTCATGCCTGGTCACTAAATCTGTTGGCCATTAGCATTTTCTCTATGTCTACATGGGTTTTCCTCTGGTTAGTCCAGTCTTCCTCTTATATCACCACACAAATGCATTTTTAGTTAATTGGCGACTGTATACTGGCCCTGTTTCATGATGTGATGAGTGTATTGGACCCTTCTCCAGTGTGTTACTGCCCTGCAATTAATGTTCTCATGATAGGCCGTGAATTCAGTTAAGTGGGTCTGAGACTGGAATATTATGTCTCATTTTTTGTTCTTTCCTACCTTAAGCCCATTACTGCTTTGAAAAGGCTCCAGGTTCCCATAGTCCTGTGCCTGATTGAGTAAGTTTAGCAAATGATTGTTTGTTATATTGCTATGAAAGTGTATAGGCGCACCTCTTTGTACAAACTCGCATCTGGAACCATAAGAAATCTTTAAATCAAACAAAGGCATTATTGAAGATTAAAAGATTGTTTGATTTTGACACAGGGATCACTTACATGCAGTTGCATACTTTGGACATGGTGAGACTGCAAGATCATGTTAGGACACAACTATGGCGTTACGTAACACATAATTCACTTTCAGTAGTCCTCGTCTGAGGCCTGTTAGAAATGGTTGCGGTTTCATTTAAAGCAGCTGCCACAGGAGGATGTGAAGAAAATAAATTTCACAGTTTTGCAAGCAGAAGTCAGTTTTGAATCAGTGAAAACAGCCTCTATAGATTTGCAACACACAAACACTTTCCAATGGAGTGCACATTAAGAAGTGCTTATTAGCATGATTCAGCGAGTCGTCTACGTGGAGTTTGCACTTTCTCCTTCCATCCATGTACTCGGGTTTCCTTCCATTATCTAAACATGTACATATTGGCTTAACTAGTAATTCTAAATTGACATGTTTGCTGTCCTTCCCAGAGTTGGTTCCTGCTTTGCATGTGGCGCATGCAGGATAGGCAGCAGCTCCCTGTTACCCTAACATTGGAATAAGCAGGTCCAGAAAATGAGTGAGCCAATCATAATAAGTGAGCACATGGGTTACCAATACAGTCAGATGTGCAGCCCTTTTGACTACAAGGTCGAATGAAATGAACTGTTTGCAGGGGTCTTGTAATTAATTCTGTTAGGACACTGAAAAGAAAATGCAAAAGGGTTCCCAGTAGGTCAAGGTCTAGCAGTTATGTTTAACCGCTATGGTGGAAGAATGAAAGCAAATCTTTTTCTTTGTTTTCATTTTAGTAAACACGTCCCTCTATGTCTGTTTGTAAAGAAAAAAAAAAGAGAAAAAAAAATCTTCTCACCCACTGTTGTGTGATGACCCTCCCACAGTCAAAACTAAATCTGCACAACTGAGTGCCATATAAGGGAGGAATGACATCATCAACTAGTGGTCCACAGCTATTTTACACAACATTCACCTTTCATTGTTCTGATGACATGGCTGGAATGTGATGGCTAATTCCCTGTGGAGCGGGACTGGGAAAAGGGGGGCGGGGGGATCACAGTTTCGTTAGTGCAGTTTGGAGCTAGGCAGTGCATACTATGCATGGACGTAGCAACACTACACCCTGGCTAGAAGGTAAGGATTAAACTTCCATGGATAGTTTTTCTTTGCTTTTTCAAACATCATTAGTATTTAAGGGGGTGATCAGAATTTATAGCAAGTGGCTTCCTTCATTTAGTCTGTGTATGTGTGTTTACAAGAAGTGCCTAACAGATAGTTGTTGAAAAGATTTTTCTTTTCCTTTTTTCAAAATATATTAGACACTGCACCTTCTTAGACAATGTCTGTTGTGACAAACAAGTTAATATTTAATGCCTTTGCCTCAGATGAGCAGAAAAAACTGAGCAAGAGAAAGAAACGACTTTTGTTTGGCACTGCAGTATGTCTCAACTGTTATGGCTCCATGCTCATTCAAGTGCAAGAAGCTTGGTAACCTCAGCCTGAGAATCACATGAAAGCCCACGTTCTAAGCTGACCCCTTTGTTCCATCTCCTATCATGCCTTTTTAATTTATTCTGCTTCTCTGCATTAACTCCTTATTTCCAGATTTTTTTTAAGCTGGTCTATTCACTCAGCTGCTGACAATTGAGTTGTGAAGGATAATGTTTGTTAGATCTCCTTTAGCCTGTAGCAGTAGCAGTCATTTCAGACTTAAATAGTTGAAATGTGGTTGGGGCTCTGCATGTTCCACTTTCAATAAGCCAAACTTTTGACTTAGTTCTTAATCAGTCTTTTATAATGAGTGGCACAGAGTCCTCAGTTTGAATTCAAGCGTACTCACTGTCTGTGGGAAGCTTGCATGTTCTCTCCCTGTATGGGCAAGTTTTCCCCCACCTTCCCTGAGATGTCTGTCAGATAAATTTGCAACTATAAATTAACCCTACATGAGTGTTTATGAGTGTGCATTGCAATGGACTTGACTGCCTATGAAGAATCTGGCCTCCTGTGACCCCAAATTGAATTAAGCAGGTTTGACAATGGATGAAAAGAACACAAACAGAGCTGGTTGTTTTAAGAGCAAGTCACAAGAATTCATAAAAATTCTTCCTTGGCTTTGCCCTGAGTAAAAGCAAGCAGTATTAAAGAATAGTTCAGAAGGATGGATGGATGGATGGATGGATGGATGGATAGATAGATAGTCTAAAGTGAACCTCGAACAGAACTAAAAAATGTGCAATATCCAGTATGACATAAATATAGTACAATATTAAAAGAAGAATGCATGCCTTATTTATTTAGCAGACCTTTATTATGGTCACATGTTGTGAGCTACAGTTGATTGTAAACAGGTGAAAGAAATGCCACTTTCTGTTGAGCATCATTCATTTCTAGTGACGACTAGATAATACATGTTCTCAAGTTCTTAAGGAGGTTAGTGAGTACATATATAAACCCATGATGCATATTTTAGGAAGTCACTGCACACTGGGAAAATTCAGAAGGACTGGAAAATGGCAAATATTATGCTATTATATAAAAACAGTGATTAGGCAGATCCAAGCAACTATTGTATAGGCCAATAAGCTTACCGTGAAACACAGGTAAATTAATAGAAGTAATTATTTAAGAAAAGATTGAGCAACACATGGCAAAAACAGGAATTTTTACTGTATTGTCAGCAGTGGTTCAGATGAGGAAGGTCGTGTTTTACTAACATGCTGGAAGGAGGAGCATATGATATTATTTACCTGGACTTTCATAAAGCATTTGATAAGGTGTCACCTGACTGATTGGGCATCAGACTGTTTGTAGATGGGAGCAGTATTGACTAAAACACAGGAAACAGAGGGTGATGGTGCGAGGAACCTTATCAGAATCAGGTGATGTCAAGTGTGGTGTCCCACAGGGGCCAGTGCTAGGGCCACTTCTATTTTTAATATATATAAATAATTTGGATAGTTAAAGCTAGTTAAATTTGCAGATGATACCAAGCTTGGTGGATTGGCAGATAATCTGGAATCTGATAAATCATTACAGAAGTACTTGGAAAACATTCAGGCTCAGGCAGATTTGTGGCAGATGAAACTGAATGTAAGCAAATGTAAAGTATTACACGTAGGAAAGAAAAACGTTAGGTTTGAATGCACAATCGAAAGTATACCTTATCAACTGCCGGACAGTTTTCAGAAGCCATTAAGAAAACAAACAAAATGTTAGGTTATATAGCACGATGTGTGGAGTACAAGTTCAAGGAGGTTCTGCTCAAGTTTTATAATGCACTAGCGAGGCCTCATCTGGAGTACTTTGTGCAGTTTTGGTCTCCAGGCTACAAAAAGGACATAGCAGCAGTAGACAATGTCCAGAAAGGAAAGATTAAAAGAGCTGAGACTCTTCAGTTTAAGCAAAAGAAGATTAAGAGGAAACATGATTGAAGTGTTTAAAATTATGAAGGGAATTATTATGGTGGTTTGAGACTGTTACATTAATATGAGTTCATCAAGAACACAGGGACAGAGTTGGTAACTTGTTAAGGGTAAATTTTGCAGAAACATTAGGAGGTTATTCTTCACAAAGAGAGCCACAAGCACATGGAATAAGTTACAAAGTAGTGTGGTAGACAGCAGGAACCCTATAAACTCTTGACGGTATTTTGGAAGAATTAAGTGGATTGCATTGATGAGCTTTGCTGGGCTGAATGGTCCATTCTCATCTAGATTGTTCTAATATTTTAATGTATTCAAGCTGTGCGTCCCAGATATATTGTTATTGTTGAAGTATTAGACTTTTAAATCCTGCTAGTTCAATCTATATGCCTACTATAACTTACCTGTGCTCCAAATGTATACAGTATATGAAAACCTTAATGTCTTCTGTAAGTTGCTTTTGGTAAAGGAGTCTATATAATAATTTAAAGCATAAATCAGAATAATGTTCTGATCATTTGTAATATTTACTGTACTGTAAAACTGAAAAGCATATCACTCTCAGGAATATGCCACCTGTCGACAAATGTGCACAAAAAAATCTCTTTAAATTTAATTCTGATTATTCGTGTGTAATTTTTTTTCACTTACAGCTCCAGCAACTATTACCTATAAAACCTGAGGAAAGACACAAGCAAGATGTTAAAAATGGCTGGGGGATAGTTAGGCAGTTCTTACAGCCCTCAATTCCTTCCTGCATGTGCTCTATATATGTGTGTGTGTGTCACTGACATTTGAAGTGAATATCGCACCAGTCATGGGGGAACTGTCAGTTTTTGAAGGTGATGTGTTGGTAGCAGGAAAAACAGGCAAGTGTAAGGATCTGAATGAGTTTGACAAGGGCCAAATTGTGATGGCTAGACAACTGGGTCAGAGCATCTCCAAAACGACGAGTTGTCCTGCCAAGAAATGGACAGGTGATTTATTTACTGAGCTAAACCTAGAGAAATATGTTAAATATTAGCTACCAAATCCTAACAGCCAAAGAGGTCAAACCAAACAGGACTTCCGAGCAGCACAATAACAGAAGGTTTCTTTAATTTTTTTTTATTTAGGAGGTTTGTATCAATAGACCGGATAATAAAAGGAAGCTCCAGCTGACCTTTTATCCCGTCTTGCTGATTACCCACAGATTATGACCCTAGAAGCCACACTCCTAGCAATGCAGAAAGAGACACCAATAACTGCACTCAAAACGGCAATGATAGAAGGGCCATAAAAATAGTGTTAAATATGTAGAAAATAACAAATGAATTCCCTCAAAGCCTAATCATGACACAAGTCTTGTGAGCTGTTTCCGGTTAGAACAGACCAGAAGTGATCCAAGAAAGGACCACCAGTGAACCAGCGACAGGGTCATAAGTGACCAAGACTTATTGATATTTGGCTAGCCCATCTGCTCCGATCCCACAAAATAGCTACTGTAGAACAATTTGCTGAAAAACTTAAAGCTGGCCATGAGAGAAAGGTGTCAGAACACACAGTGCATGGCAGCTTGCTGTGTCTGGGGCTGTGTAAAGGCAAACATGTCAGAGTATCCATACTGACCCATGTTCACTGCCAAATGCACCTACAATGGGCATGAGAGCATTAGGATTAGACCATGGAGCAATGGAAGAAGACAGCCTGGTCTTATGAATCACGTTTACTTTTAGATCATGTAGAACATCAGGTGAGTGTGTCATTTACTTGGAGAAAGCAAGGCAGCAGGATGCACTATATTGAGAAGGCAAGCCACAGGAGGAACTGTAATGCTCTGGGCTGTGTTCTGCTAGAAAACCTTTAGGTCCTGGCATTTTCTTTGGATGTTATTTTCACACATACCACCTACCTGAAGATTTTTTGCCTCTATCAGCAGGATAACATGCCCTGCCACACTGAAAAACCTGTTCAGGAATGGTTTGAGGAACATGACAAAGAGTTCACTGTGTTAACTTGTCCTAAAAATTCCCCAGATTTCAGTCCAATCGAGCATCTGTGGGGTGTGCTGGAAAAACAAGTCCTATCCATGGAAGCCGCACCTTGCAAGTTACAGGGCTTACAGGATCTGCTGCTAATGTCTAGGTGCCAGATACCACAGAATGCCTTCAGAGTTCTTGTGGAGTCCATGCGTCAACAGGTTAGAGCTGTTTTGGTGGGAAAAGTGGAACCTACACAATATTAAGCAGGTTGTTTTAATGTTGAGCTGATAATTTTAGAATATAGTTATATATACATATATATATATAGTTTCTTAATGCATCAAAATATCTTATGTTCATGATCCAACTGTCTTAGCTTAACTGTTCTACAGTGGATTATGACACCGGCAAAGGATGATTTAGTAATAATGAAAGGTCTTTTCTAATATTGGAAGATAGATCATTCCAAAGTTTTAATGCTTTTAGCTAAAGGTTCTGCTTCCTATGTCTCTTTTAATTATTCTTGCAATCTGAAATAAGTCTGGATCTTGTGATCTCAGTGTATGGCTATGAGTATCGTTAATGATAAGTTGTAAGTTATGTAAAAAAGGTATGTGAGTTAAGTTTCTTATGGCCTTTAAGCAAAAAGGAAGATTTTAAACATTTCCTGTAGCCTTAGTTGGAATCATGTGAAATGATTTAAGAAATTGAGTTTTATACTTCTCAGTTATGATTTTTAGGGTGGTGTTTTAAATTAATTGTGGAAGCAGAAAAGAGAACAGTGATTAGAACTGATTGACAGTGAAGCATAACAAGTTATTTTTACTTAAAATAATTGAATAAAGTGTCATTTTCAGATGTTATAAATAAAAAATGTCTTAACTGAACAATTTAACAGTTAATAATTTATTAGGAAATAAGGTGTCAAAGGGTTATTTAAACATTCACAATAATACCTACATTTTGGAAAGTTTCAGATAAACTAAAATTCAAGTAGTTCAAGTTAAGACTTTTTCATATGACCTTACTATTCAGGGAGTTATCACTCACTAAGACAACTTCTTATTTTTCTAAATGTAAGGACAATTTACTCACCTCCTCTTTTACTTCCCTAGAACAATGAATTAATGATATAACTGGAAGAGTTTCATTTGGCTTAATTTAGAAATATGGCTAAATGTTATCAGCATATGAATGAATGCTGTGTTTCAGAATTTCATCTCACAACTGAACCGTATAAAAATAGAACTGCTCCCAGGAATGAAGGAAAATGTGTGTAAATGAAGGAGCACCATCTTTGAAAGTAAGAAGTGACCCAACGAAAAAACAAATGGTGCAAACTGTTACAAACAGAGCTTGACACAAACTGGAATGATTGAGTACTGTCATCATATATTTGCCTGTACTGTAATAAAAATGTTTTGATCAGTATAAAGTAAAAGATTAGGAGCAGTGCCCAACAGTTTCAAGCTTCTGTAGTTATGAGATTTTCTCTAAAACCTTTGTAATAGGAGGGTGGCTCACTGTAATGTACATTAAGAGATGCTAGAGTGTCCAGTACTGATAGGCTAGAGAATGAGACCAGGAGATGCTAAAATCACAACACGAGCGAGTACAATTTTAGTCATGAATATGTTGATTCACTTAACTTGGGAGAAATAGTCAGAAAACAAATGTTTAAACCAAAAATGCAAAAGCAAAGTTGATTTCATAAGGTTAGTTATCGAATCTAAATTGGCTCTGTTTGTGTGTGTCATGTGATGCCCTTTCCTGGGTTTTTTTTTTTTTTTTTGTTTTACAGCTACCATGATGATTATATTTAAATAAATTCACTTTTTAAATATTATGAATAAATTACAACACACAAACCCACAAATCATAAAATACATTTGAGCTGTACAGCTTCCAATATTGAAGCTACAGACTTCTGATTGTATTTTGTGGACATAACTGTGTATGATGACTTTCAAAATACATATTAACATGTATTTCCACAGGGAACTGAATGAAAAAGAACAAAAGCATATTCTGAAACACATTGATCGAAGAAGTCTGTATTGTATGAGGTGTGGCAGAAAAGTAATGAGACTGGCAACACTGCAAGCGATCTGGCAACGCTGCGCTGTTTTTCTTGATAGAGCACGTGTATCAGTACCCTCCCATAGCTCAGTGCGAGTTTCAACTCCTTCCGTTAACTACGTAATTTTTGTGACTGCTATTAGCGAAGTTGTGTTTTTGGTTGTGCGTCACGCAAAATGGAACAGTGGAATTTGGAGCAACGTTATGCCATTAAATTTTGTTTTAAGCTTGGAGAATCGGCAAGTGTGACGTTTGAAAAGTTAAAACAGGCCTATGGGGAACATTCTTTATCCCGAGCTCAAGTTTTTCAGGGAGGCCTTCAACTTCGAAAACCAATGAAAACATCGAACGTGTGAACACTCTTGTGAGATCAGACCGTCGTTTAACATTAAGAATGTTGAGTGAACAATTAAATTTGAACAGATTTACCATTCATCAAATTTTGACTGAACATTTGCACATGCGAAAGGTCTGTGCCAAAATGGTGCCGAAAAACCTCAGAATTGAGCAGAAGGACAATCGAAAAAACGCATTCCTGTGGTTCCCCAGCCCCCTTATTCACCTGACCTCAGTCCGTGTGACTTTTTCCTTTTTCCTAAACTGAAAAATGTCCTCAAAGGACGTCATTTCGGGACTTTAGAAAACATCCAAAAGAGTGTAACGGACATGCTGAAGACCATACCGGTTGAAGACTTCCAGCGCTGCTACCAACAGTGGGAACAACGTCTCCATCGGTGTGTAGCTGCCCAAGGGAACTACTTTGAAGGGGATAACATTGATGTTTGAAAAAAATAAAAAACTTTGGTAAATAAAAAATCAGTCTCATTACTTTTCTGCCACACCTCGTATGTTAAAGACTGGATAATGCTGGCACAACTCTTGTCCTGATGTTGAACAACGGCAACTACAGACACTAATGAAGCAATAAAACACACCTGAGTAATTCCAAAGTCCTGTAATGCCAACTGTTTCAAATATTGAAATGGGTGACCATGCATAAAAAGTTTTGTTATTTCTAATGGAGTGACTGAAATGTATGCAAAAACTCTTAAATGAAAATCTGTAATTTGTACTTTAATCATGTCTGAATTGTTTGATTTAAAATTTTCAACTGTGGAACAGAGGAAAAGTGTGTCTTTCTCCTAAACATCCTTTTTTGTGACTGATGTTAATATGGCAGTGATTTTTATTAATGATATGGTTAGTGATATCTTTACACCTAGTGCTGCCAGTAAAGGCGCCAATTAGACTAAGCTGGTTGAAGAATGTTCTGCTGTTTTGTTTTTTTTTTTTGCAAATATCAAACTGAACTTTAAGTTACTTTACATTTAAATAATAATCATTTAGCAATCAGGTCTTTACTAAAAACAATGTTTGTCTTATTAAATTAATAAGCAGGTCATTACAAAGTATGAGAGAAGACACACTCTGTTATGCAAAAAAGGACTTTACAGGAGTTTAATTAAATGGGAGTGTTCAGAAGTTACAGAAAATGAATGTAATATTTGGTATGCTTTTTATTTTGTGGGCATGCTGTACTGGAGTTCAGCAGTTAATGCCTTGCACTCGTCCCCTTCTGTACTGACATCTTCCAAAGGCACATTTGGAGACACGTTAATGACTTGTTCAGCAAATTGGTGATGTTTAACTGGCCATCCTCTTCAAAGGGGTTAGAGAAAAAAAGGAAGAAAGAAAGAAAGAAAGAAAGAAAGAAAGAAAGAAAGAAAGAAAGAAAGAAAGAAAGAAAGAAAGAAAGAAAGAAGAGTACTTTATTGCAGTGCTTTGGTATTGTGTTGTACTTCTGCTGTGGAAAACAGTTCTGGGAAGAGTTTCCCATAAAAAAAGCCTGTGCTTGTGCTGGACCTGTGCCTTGTGTCTGCCTGTGTTGGGTTTGAGGAGCTGGAGGGCCCCCTACAGGCCACAACAAATAGATAGCTAGATAGATAGATTCTTCAACTCAGACTCTTCAATTCCACCCGGGGGTTTGGGGGTAAACGCTAACATTATTCAAAGTAATTGTCTGTTTTTACATGCATTTTTATTACTCTATAATTTAATATTGTTTTTTGTATCAGTATACTGCTGCTGGATTATGTGAATTTCCCCTTGGGATTAATAAATCGATAGATAGATAGATAGATAGATAGATAGAAGACTAGGGGCACCACAGAGCCCCAAACACCAAGCAAGAACACACAAACACAGTCCTGAGTTCAAATGAAAGGGGGGTTTATTACACAAGTACCCTGTGCAAAGATTAAAGACCATATTTCTCTTCTTTATCTCTCCCTTTCTCTTCACCACACTGCTACTCCTTATGTTGAGTGTTGTCTATCTCCACTCCTAATTCCGCCTGCCAATGATGCCTCCATTATTTTATACCAGCTGAACTGATCACAGAAGCTTCTTTCTGTCCCGCTGGCCAATTCAACATTTTCTCTGTCCCGTCCTACCATCAGGGTGGTAAACCGTCCCTTTTCCTGGCCGGGGAGCCCATCTGTCTCCTACAATTATTTGTCCCCAGGGGAAATTGCCTTTTTACAGAAGCTCTTTAAATAAATAAATACATAAATAGATAACTAAGTAAGTAATTCAATAAACACACACACTTTGGTCCAAACACACACACACTGGAATGACTATAAAACAATATAATTTAAAAGAAAGAAAGAAATGTTCTGACTTGGCAGTCCCAGTCACAGTGAGGCATTATGCAAACATTGCTGTTGGTATAAAGAAGCCCCAGTAGTGTTTTCTGACACACTTCTGCCAAATAATTAATTGGCTTAAAGTACACAGTGTTAGTCTGTCAGAGAAAGGATGTGCAGCATTGCTCATAATGGCATTCAGTTTTGTTTTAATTCTGTCCTTCTCTACAACCTCCAGGGGGTCCAGAGTGCATCCTATAATGAATCTTGCCTTTTTAATTAGGTTGTTGATACGGTGGGCCTCTCTTAAAATGATGTTACTGGCCCAGCACACCACAGCATTGAGTTATAGAAGATGTGAAGGATGTCACTTCCCACATTAAAAGAATGCAGTATCCTAAGGAAAAAGAACCTGCTCTGCCATTTTTGTATGCAGTTCCTCTGTGTTCTGAGATCAGTCCAACCTGACATTATTTTTGGACCCCAAGTACTTTTATGAGTGCACCACCTCTATATTCACTCCTTGAATAGTGACCAAACAGGGGCTTTTTGGTGCATCAAAAGTCAATAACTGGTTTCTTTGTTTTGCTGATGTTAATTGTCCCTAGTGCGTGCTTAGTGTGTGGGTGTGTGTGTGTGTGCCCTGCAGTGGGCTGGCACCTTGCCCGGAGTTTGTTCCTGCCCTGTGCTGGCTGGGATTGGCTCCAGCAGACCACCGTGACCCTGTGTTAGGATATAGTGGATGAGATTATGACTGGCTGACTAACTGACTGATGTTAATTAAGTTGCAGACGATTCTCTTTGCATCAAGAAACAAAGTTCTCCATCTAACTCCTAAACTCTGTCTCATCCCCCTTTGTCAATACACCCTATAAGTGCAGAATCATCTGAGAATTTCTGCAAGTGACATGACAAGGGTTAAAACTAAATAGCTGGGGACTGATTTGAAACATTTTTTGGTGTAGATGGTGGTTTAACAGCCATCTTTCTTTACTTGCTGTCTTTTTGAATATTTTTAGAGTTATGCTATTATAAAGGTACATATACTGAAAGTCTAGTCTTTGGGTTATATGGCTCTTTTAACATTGATCATCATGTCAGTAAGTGAACATTGGATCTCAAATTGAAGAAATTCAAACACGCTGTTACTAAATTTCTCACACAACTATACATACAATTCCAAACATATATGATATAGACAAAGTACTATGTTTAAACAAGTTTGTTCATTTTTTAAGCCAATAACATCCTATTATATAGAATGTAGTCACAGAATTATGCAGCACTCGCATTTCTTCGTTAATGGAGAATAGTTGAACAATGACAGGAAATTGTGAAAGAGAGACGGAGGGTTGAGTGGAATGAGAACAGATGTATTTAACTCTTGAACAACAGCTGAATTAATACACAGAAAAAGTCCAGCATGCAGGCAGACTCAGACCCTTACCATGGATTGACTCCCCATAGTACAGACACCAGAGTTGCATTCAGACAAATAAAAAAGAATACAGGCAGAGTCAAACTATGATGATGCTGACTCATAGTTGGACATGCTACCATCTGCACTACCCTACAACAACCTCAGACTGGTTATGTCAACTGGTACATGCAAAACATCATTAAGGTTTTCACCTTTCAAAAAACTTTTTGGTGAGGGTGGATTTTTCTGGGACTTGAGATCAAGCCATTAGTGGAAACCATTTTTTCTCTTTAGGTTTTCTGCAAGTAGCGAAGAATTTCTTGTCAGTGTGAATCAGGGACATGTAGCTTTAAATGTAGAGACATGCAGCAAATCAACATTATGAATATTGTAAATATGTTTTATTGCAGATTAAAACGACTGCTGGAGCAGGAGAAAGCCTATCAAACTAGAAAAGAAAAAGAGCACAGCAAGAGACTCAACAAACTGAGAGATGAGCTTGTAAAGCTGAAGTCATTTGCACTGATGCTGGTGGATGAAAGGCAGATACACATTGAACAGATTGATCAGCAAAGTCAAAAACTGCAAGACTTAAGTCAAAAGCTTCAAGAAAAGGAGCAGAAGGTAAAATCCTTTAATAGTAAAACTAAAGAGGACTCCCAGAAGATACTGAAGCTTGAAGCTGAACTGGAACACAAAGCACAGAAATATTTGCAGGAGCATGAGGATATGACCACTAAGCTAGCCAATCAGGAAGCCCAATACCGGCAAATGAGGCTAAAGCTTGCTAGTTTGACACGCAAGATTGAAGAACTTGAGGAGACAAACAAGGTACTCCAAAAGGCAGAGGAAGAGTTGCAAGAGCTTCGAGACAAGATAAGTAAAGGAGAATGTGGGAACTCCAGTCTTATGGCAGAGGTAGAGAATCTTCGCAAGCGGGTATTGGAGATGGAAGGCAAAGATGAAGAGATAACCAAAACAGAATCACAGTGCAAAGAGTTAAGGAAGAAACTGCAAAATGAAGAAAGTCACAGTAAAGAGCTGAAGCTTGAAGTTGAAAAGCTGCATAAGAGAATGGCAGAACTCGAAAAGCTGGAAGTAGCATTTAATGTTAGTAAATCTGAATGTTCCCAGCTGCATTCTAGCTTGGAAAAAGAAAAGAACTTAACCAGGGATCTGATTAATGAACTGGAAGTGGTGAAGGCACGAGTAAAAGAGCTAGAGTCTACAGAGACGAGGTTGGAAAAGACTGAAATGAGCTTAAAAGATGACCTAACGAAGTTGAAGTCTTTCACAGTAATGTTAGTGGATGAAAGAAAAAACATGGCTGAAAAAATTAAGCATGAAGAGCAAAAGACAGAAGATCTCAACCAAATGTTCAAGACAGAACAGAGTAAAGTCATGGAGGTGACAGAAAAACTTATAGAAGAAAGTAAGAGGCTGCTGAAATTAAAGTCAGAGATGGAAGCAAAAATGTCTACACTGACAAAAGAGAAAGATGAGCTCAGGATGAGATTAAAGGAAGAAGACGAAACATCAAAGGACCTAAACTCAAAACTTGTGCTTATGCAAAAAAGACTTGAACTTTTAGAAGAATCTGAAAGAGAGTCATCCAGAAACAGGGCTAAGAAAGTGCTGGAAGTGTCTGGACTAGAAGATAACAAGGTGAAGGAATTAACACTTGAAATTGATAGACTGAAAAATCGCCTCAAGCAGCTAGAGGTTGTTGAAGGTGATCTGATGAAAACAGAGGATGAATATGATTTGCTGGAGAAAAAATTTAGGACTGAGCAGGATAAAGCCAATCTCTTGTCTCAACAACTAGAAGAGATGAAAACCCAGATTGCACGTAATAAGGCAATAGAAAAAGGAGAGGTGGTGAGCCAAGAGACTGAATTACTGCAACGGTACAAAATGGAGGAGGCAAAAACCAGAGATCTGAAGGCCGATGTTCAGGCATTGAAGGAAAAGATTCATGAACTCATGAACAAGGAAGATCAGCTGTCACAGTTGCAAGTAGATTATTCTGTCCTTCAGCAGAGGTTTATAGAAGAAGAAAACAAAAATAAAACTATGAGGCTGGAGGTTCTAAATTTGTCCAAAGAGTTAGAGATTACCAAACGCTATAGTCGAGCACTGAGGCCAAGCATGAATGGCCGAAGAATGTTGGAAGTTCCAGTTACCTCAACAGGTGTACAAACTGAAACAGTCCTCAATGAAACTGCTGATGATGACACGCCTGCTGTGTTTATCAGGAAATCTGTTCAGGAAGAGAATCACATAATGAATAACTTGCGTCAAAGAGGACTCAAAAAACCTATGGAAAGGCCAGCCGTTCTCGACCGGTACCCTCCTGCTGCAAGTGAGCTCAGCATGAGGAAATCATGGATTCCTTGGATGAAGAAGAAGGAATCCGTTCTTTCATGTGGTGCAGAAAAATCAATTCAAACCAATGGGACTTCAGCCAGACCTGAAGTTGTGGTTTCACAAAAACAGGGACAGCCATTACATATCCGAGTCACTCCTGATCATGGAAATAGCACTGCCACTCTTGAGATAACTAGTCCAACATCAGAGGATTTCTTCTCAAGCACCACTGTCATCCCAACCTTAGGGCTTCAGAAACCACGCATCACAATTATTCCTACGCCCACTGTTACTTCCCCAAAAAGCAAGGTAGGAGAGAGCCCCAGCTCAGGTGAGCGTGCTATGTCTCCTGTTACTATTACTGCTATTTCTAGGGCTAAGTCTCCAGAAAGAGGAAGGACATCTTTTGCGGATCGACCTTTATCTCCAGTCCAAATAATGACAGTCAGCACGTCAGCAGCTCCTGATATATCGGTATCACCTGAACCTCAGGAAATGACTATGGGAAGAGCTGTTTTTAAAGTTACTCCAGAGAAACAGACAGTTCCAACACCAATCAGAAAATACAACTCAAATGCAAACATTATTACCACAGAGGACAACAAAATTCACATTCATCTGGGGCCCCAGTTCAAGAGGTCTTCCATGTCATCACCAGAAGGTATTAACTCGACAATCACCGTGAGACCACTGACCTTAGCAACAGAAAACAAGGAAGTGACGACAGGCACTGTCCTACGCTCACCTCATCATTCTAGTACTTCTAAGACGACGCCTAATAAAGTAATGAGTAGCATCACTATCACACCAATCACTACAGCCTCTACAAGAACTACACAGTCAGTGGTAAGTTCATTGAAGTAATCATTTGATAATTTTATAGAATTTATAAGGAAATGCAAGGCAAATAAATGTTAATAGCATCTCTAATGCAGATTCTCTGAAATAATTTGCAAAGGAAGATATGTTTTATATCTATGTACTACTTACTGCCACCCCAGTCCAAACCAGCTGGCTCTAATCTAATGGGATCAGTAGCATTCAGATTCATTTTTGGACCTAGATGCTTAACAGAACTAAAATTAAAGTAAAAATAATCTTAGAAGCATTGTTAATACATACAGTACTGTGCCTTACTGTGAACAGGTTCTCCTCCAAGTAAAACCTGATCTGATCTCACTGTACCTTTGGCTGTGAATAATAAATGTCCACTGTTCCTTTGATAATGGAATGTGGTACAGCTGGTAATTTTTAATTCACTGAGTGTATTTGTTGAAAAAAAAAACAGTCTTTACATTAATTGTGTTGCGTTTATCTTATTCATACAATGAACTAAGGTCTGGCTTCATAGCGACTATTCACAAAAGTGCCAAGTGGGGTCTCAAAGCCATTTACCCAATGCACAAAAATGTAATTTGAATATAATGAACTTTTAAATTCATGGCTAGGTTGCATTATTCAGCTGTTCTTAGTGGAAAATCTGTTTTTAATTAGCACTTTTCAGCAGTGAAAGTAGGGGAATAAACTATTCAGCGTTGAAAACAATAAGGAAATAAACTATTCAGTGATGAAAACAGTCACATTACCTGCTTTACTAACATTTTGCTCTAATTTAGCAACTGAGAACACATAATAATGACTTGACATACTTTCCATGTTGAAACTCCACATTACATTCACTGACAACAATTAAAGAGAAATGCTTGGGCAAGTTTTGTTAAGTGTTAAGTGGTGTATGGATGTGATAGATGAAGATAAAATATGAAGAAAATTTAAGTGACACTGAGAACTAAACCAGAGGATGGACTGAATTTCACAGGGAAAGAGGCAAATGAGAGCAGAGCTGAGAGAAATGACACACTATACCAGGGGTCCTCAATCACGGTCCTGGAGGGCCACAGTGGCTGCAGGTTTTTGCTCCAACCCAATTGCTTAATAAGAAGCACTAATGGCTCAAGTAACACTCCTGCTTCACTTTAGTTGTCTCGTTCATTAAGATTTTGAACCCTTATTGCTTATTTTAGTCTTAAGTAGCTCTATTCTTGTTTTTTTTTACTGTTCCTAATTAGCAATAACATGCAAATGACAAAATGAGCAGCATTTCTCCATTTAGCGTGTTACCATTTGCACCAGTGTGTATTTATCTTGCACTATTTGGTTTAACTAAATACTTGGAAGGAAAGTGAAGAGAAAAAATTGAAGGACTGAGAATTACTCATCCATTTTAGCCTTCAAGTCATTTGGATGATATCCTTAGAAAGGGGACGAAAATCTAGAATATGAGAATGAGCTGACATAGCAGAGTTAAAGCACTGACAAGCATGAAATTAAATTATTGGCAAAAATTGGTTTCTGATTAAGCAACCGGGTTAGAACAAAAACCTGGCAGCCACTGCAGCCCTCCAGGACTGGGATTGAGGACCCCTGCGCTATATGGTCAAATGTTTGTTGACACCCGACCAACACACCTATATGAGTTTATTGGACATCCCATTTCAAAACCATTGACATAAATATGCCCATTCAGCCAAAAGAGCATTTGTGAGGTCAGGTACTGATGTTGGACGAGAAGATCTATGATGCACCTGACATAACAGTTCACCCCAAAGGTGTTCAGTAGAGTTGAGGTCAGTGCTCTGTGCATGTTACTCAAGTGCTTTCACACAAAGTTTGTCAAACCATTATCTTCACAAACTTAAATTAAAACTGGAAATTAAAAGAGCCTTCCCTAAAGTGTTGGCACAAAATGAAAAGCACACAATTATCTTAAATGTCTTTGTATTCTTTAGCAATAACAGTATCTTTAACTGAAAACAAAGTTTTCAACCTCCTCCCATCTGGGAAGCGACTAAAGTCCATTCGGACGCGCACCTCCAGGTTCAGGAACAGTTTCTACCCAACTGCAATCAGACTCATGAACAGTCAGTAACCTTGTGTCACCTCCACTGCTACCTGCACATATAGTTCTGCCACTGTCTCTATTTATTCCTATGATTCTGGTTTTATTTATTTACTTATTTATATTCATTTATTTATTGTGTGTGGGTTTTTTTTTGTCTATGTTCACTGTCTGCAGGGACACATGCAAACAAGCATTTCATTGTACATGGTACTTGTACACATGACAATAAAGAATTGAAATTGAACAATGTTGTGGTACTAGGGTACCATCAGAGAATTTGTGTGGAATGTAATGCTTTCCACATTCATTAGGAAAAAAAACATGATGATCTGCCCAAAAGAAGAACTACAACCCAGTGTTGTACAAATTAAGTTCTTTCTTTTACCTCTCTAATAAAGTATGGATTCATTTTGTGGAAAAGCTTAAGAGGCCCTGAGTTAGATGACCACATGCAGGAAAGTGATAAATATGCGCTGTCCTGTTAAATGGGCAAGTAAAAATAGCATTAGTCCCAGACCTGTCTCAGAGCCTGCTGCCTTCTTGCCCTAGTTCTAGAAAACACTAAAAAAACCTGTTCCTTCTTATAATGCCAATAACATGACATATTCAAATTTATTTGCTGAAATATATAAGGTATCAAATGCCATACAACATGCATCTTGTCTACTCACATGGCCGCAGACCACTTTGTGCTACCAGTTCAAACTATGGCTGTGCCAGATTCTATCAAAGACATCTTGAATCTGTGTTGCTCTGGTGTAATACTCAAGGCCCACCACAAAATCATCCAGAATGTGTTACATTTAGCTTGTCATGATTTGTGATAGATTGGCTAAATATGGCATAGAATAACTGATTTTACCATTTGTAATTACAGCATAGGTTTGGTATTTTTTAGGTCGAAGTTATTTCTGCACAATCGTGGTATATGTTAAGTTGCCACATGTGGAGCATTTCTTATAAATTAAAAAAATACATACCCTGTCCTTATTTAAAATGGAGGTGATTGGGCCATGGTACAAACATGAAAACAAATGCTTTAAAATTAACCAAAGATGTACATTTTAATTGGTCTGTGTCTTGGGAGTTTATATATGTCACAAAGCAGTGTATCCAAGTCATTTTAGCAAAAGCAAAACATTTTTGTGAAATTCAGTCACTTTAGCAGGATACTGTGCTATGAGCTTCACATCCCTGCTCGATTTCCTCCATTGTGACCTTTCATCCTCAGGGACATCATTTCACATTTTAATTGTCTCCAATAATTGACAATATTGAATGCTGATGCCCAAATGAGAAATGTTGTCTCTGTTTTATAGAGAAGTAGGGAATAACCACTGAAAAACATATCATACTGACAGTCACCCAGTATGAGCTGTATATTTGGTAAGTGGTTTGTGACACTTCTGTTTCATTATGATCTGGCTCTATCGTATAATCTGCCTTTTTCATTTTCTCATTATTTGTTTTATTATGCATACACATGAGATGCCACAGAAATTGCATAATTTGAACTTAGTATAGACTTACAGATGGCCTTGGTTCCTACAAAAGTCTAACACTTTTATAAAACTCCCTGCTCGCTTCGCTCACCTACCCCCCACCTGTGCTACACGCCAACCACTTTGCATCTCTACCGCTTGCATTGTGAAGAGGGGGGCTGAACGCACCCCAAGGAGACACGATCGCTCCTCCAACACCACCTCTTAAACGGTGATACAATGGGAAACACACACAGTTTTTTTACCTCCTCTTTGCTCGATCAGCTGCTGGTTTGCTGCTGCTGCCGTGCCGCGTGATCTGCATTTCGCATGGCGCACTTCTGTCATATCACCTATGTCAATATATTCGATCTCTTTTCACTTTTATCTTTTCATCAATATCGCATTGAATTTTGATTCTGTGTTTGGAATTACATCGTGACAACGCAACATATAACTGCCTGTGAGTGAATATCGTTTCTTTCTCTCTACAAGAAATGTGTCTGACATAAACACGCAGGACTTTTCTAAATCTCTTTGCATAAGCTCTTGTCTCACGGGGTTTCTGGCCCCAGGCGTGGTTACATCGCTTGGCACGAAGACTCGTCTCACAGGACGTGAAAGTGTCTCTGAGACAATCATGTCTCATCCCCTTCCAAGATTTTTTTTTATAATAGAGAGAAATACAATCCATTGTAATCATTTCAGTTCAGATTAATTGTTATATGTACAAAGTATAATGAAACCCATATGTGCATTCTGCACCAACAAGCAGTACACTGCCAATCGGCATGAATCTCACTTCACTGGTGTCTTGAACTAGGAGTCTCAAGCACTAACAAGTTCTGAACGACTTTCAATAATGCCCACTAGAGGGGGATAGTCTCAGTCTTTATAAAATAAAAAAGTTTATTCCCACAAAATGCTCTTCAATAACAATGAAGCTCAGTGGAGCACAATAAGCAAAGGAACTGCCAAAAACATTAGGTAATTCAATGCAAACAAAGTCCAAATACAGTACCCAGAAATGTAGTCAAACACAGAGCATTAAGATCAAATATACGAAAGAAATAAGCACAGCAAAAATGCAATTAACTCACTGACTCCAGAGCACATTCACAATGAACCGCCAGTTCCTGGTGGTGATTGGCAGGTGGCCCTGCCTCTTGGAGTCCCACATACAAAACACATGGAACACAGCAAAGGCAGCTTATATACATAGACAAAACCAAAAATAAAAAAGGATGCCCATAATCCGCACAAAAGAATCAAAAATCAAAAAAAACAAAATCAAAAAAAGAGACATGAAATAATGAGTACAAATCCCAATCAGTGGAGGACCCCTGGCTGAGACATGACAATGGGCTATGTGAAATATTAGCACAGAATGTAATAGGCAAAAAGTAGGCACAGTTTAGGAAATAAAGCAAACAATTTGAGTGTGCAACTGTCGATAAACCACTGTGTCTGTATGTGATTCAGTATGTGTGCCAGCATTGCATAAAAATAAGAGTTAATTTGAATGCATGTGGCATAAGAAAATAATATGATTTGAGCATGCATATATCTCCAGCAGAGTTTTGTGTAGAGCATCATTTGTTATAAGAATGTAACTGTAACTGAACACAAGTAGAATAATATGCAGCCTGAAGCTGTAGAAATCAGGCATATTGGGGGTCCACCTGGGGTAAATGTCAATCAAACTAGCTTGATGGACTGAATGGTCAACGATGGTGCCAAGATTAGAGGGTTTAACTGCCACAAAATTATTGTAGCAACATAAGTTAATGACAAATTCTATTAATACCTTGTGTTGACTAGTCTATTACTAGAATGACATAATAACTGCAAGTTGTCTACCACATTAAATTGTTGGCATTTTAAAGCATATATTGAAAAAATGAAAACTTCAAGGAAGAGAGCTGAGGAGAAATCAGAAACAGAATATACTGTACTGTATGTTTCTGATAGGTGGTGAGGCATCTGTGTGTCTGATGTCGCAAGAGAACTTAAAGGGGTATAATTTTTGCCACCATTAAGAAACGAAATACCAAACTAACCTTAGTGACTTGAGTCATGAATTTAAAGCTGCTAAACTGAAAAGAAAATGTACAAAGTCTCTTCTCCCCTGTTTATACAGGCTAAAACTCAACAGAAGGCTACTTTCATAGTTTCAAAAGAGATTGCAAAAACAGCCAGGCTTTTTTCAGACTGTGCTGTTTTCAAAACAATGTATTTTCAAAGTTTATATGATTTTCTACCTCAAAAAGAAATGAGCATTTGCAAATTAAGTATTATACTATACTAGGCATTCTTTTCTTCCAGCCCGAGATTCAAACACACTTATTTTAATCAAATCACTAAAATCAATAACTATTTCACCTCTACATGAATAAAGTCATTTCTGAACTTGTAATTTCTCATATGGTAAAAGCTGAAGTAGCCTTTACAGTACCAGGTGGGTATCTTCTTCGTCAGATGTTATATGATCTAGTTTGTTGATTTCCATATTTAGTACACTTTGTTGATTTTACTGCTGTTTAAATATGCAGAAGCTTAAAGTTCAACAAGAGTTTAATATGTTTTATGCACTTGTATTTACAGCTCCCAAAGAAATGAGTTTATTGTTTTGTTCTGGCGGCTGAGTAATTGTGTGCTGTGATTATTTATAGGTCATTTTCACTGAAATTAAATTTACTTTTCTTTCTTCTTCTCTCTGTTTTTATTTTTTTTTTCTACGCAGCCAGGGCAGGATGGGCCATCGGCTCGCCCCGCACCCACACGCATCCCTATGTCAAAAGGTATGAAAGCAGGGAAACCAGTGATGGGAGCAGCAAATGTGACAAAATTAGAGTCCCGTGCTGAAAGCCAGTCAATGAAAATTGAACTGAAGAAGTCTCCAGTCAGCAGCTCTACGCCTCTAGCTGGAGGAAAGGGCTGAGGGCAGGAGCCTGTGGAGGGGTATGTGCAGGTTTTACTGCTACAATGGAAAAAACCCCTCAGAATCCCTTCCCCGTTTATTACTGTAAAGAATGTAACTAATTCTAAAAATAAACCCATTTTTAAGTGAAAGTAACACACTAACTGTCATCTGTTTTGGTTATTTAGCAAGTCAAATAGGAATCAGTAAGTGTTTAACACTTTGGTCTTTTTGGTCCTTGGGAAATCTAAGAAGGTAAATGGATGTGTGAAATCTGCAGTTGTTTTGTTTGTCACAAATAATCTTTCTACTAATTCATTGCAGGACAATTTTAACCATGGCATATTTTATTCTTTTATTTTCCATCTTTTGTACTTTGTATTCTTATATTAAAAGAACCTTTCAAAATATATCAGAGGTCTGCATCTTAGTTTAAAAGCAGTGGATTTTAGTATTTACAGTTTTACAAAGTTAGGCATTATAGATAAATAGTGAACAACAACTATTTATCTTTTAAAAGTGATTTTGATGTTATAACCCTAAGGCAGGGGTCCCCAGCTCCGGTCCTGGAGGGCCCCAGTGGCTGCAGATTTTCATTCTAACCCTTTTCTTAATTAGTGACCTGTTTTTATTGCTAATTAACTCATTTTCATTTTTCCCTATTTTCATTGTAATCGAGATTTGTTCCCCTGAATTTCTTCATCGTCCCTCTGTATTGCTTCATTTCTTTCCTTAAATGGCACCCAAAAAGAAATGAAATGTGAAGTGAGCGAGCCAACAGAAGTCAGGGCCTGAAACTCCAACCAATTTCACTCCAACAAGTTGCTTAATTAGGCTCTGATTCTTGCTGTTAATTAAACCCGTTCTTTAATTCCATGGCTTGTTGCTCCTCTCATTGAGAAATAGCATACATTTCCGAAATTGCTGATTTTGTCTTTTCTAAGAGCACTGGTAAAATATTTTGGAGACCTTGGCAGATCAGCATTCCTGAGACCTTCACCTTTCCTATTTACAGATATTGCATGATCGACAATATTGGTCATGTTTTGCAGATCATGTTTTGGTTCATTTTCTATCTCATTATTGTTTGGTGGCAAATTAAGGAAAAATAAACAATTAAGGGGTCTGATTCTTCAAGAGCAAGTCAGATAAAATGAATTCAAAAGAACATAACTAGGAGCAAAAACAGGTCACTAATTAAGAAAAGGGCTACAATGAAAACTTGCAGCCACTGGGGCCCTCCAGGACCGGAGTTGTGGACCCCTGACCTAAGGGGTGTAAAACCTTTCTTACAGGTGTATTCTGACGTAACATTCAATTGCAATTTAATGACTTTCAAACCAGCAATCAAGTGTTATGACTAAAAATGGAAGCATAGATGTGTGAGGTAACATAATGTGGTGTGTGAGCCAACTGTAGTGAGGCAACAAAATCCAAGATCCAGTATCCCAACTTTGAATTGGTCATGATTCCTATTATTTTTTTACTATGAATAATTTCTGCCCATATTGGTATCTTAATGTTCACTTTTTCATGTATTGAGTTTCCATTATTATTAAAAAAAAACATAAATCTTGACAACTTTTAAAAATTATCTGGATCAGATATTGAGACAACCTAGCTATTTGCTGAACAATTCAACATAAAGGATGAAATGGTCTTCTGTTATTTGTCAAATTTCCTACTGTGTGTTTTTAACACCATGTTTCCATTTTGAGTCGAGTTTTCAATGTGTTTGCCACCATTTTGTGCTGCTTTGTCAAAGATGCCATTTGCTAACATGTAATTTCCTGTTATGACAAATGATATCATCATGTGTCAGTTATTTAAGATAGCTCTGCAATATATTCAATAGTCAAGTCTTTGGATAAGTTCAAAAACTTCAAACCCCATTACCTCAACCTTATTTTGTGTTAGGGAATCCCTCTTTTATTTCTGGTATCTTTAACCATTTTTCTCAGCCCTTTGACTTTTGAATTTTGTTCAGCATTTTAGAATTACTCGCTAGTTACTTGCTTCAAAGTTAATGAATTTGTGCCTGTCTAAAACCAGTGGTTCTAAACCTTTTTGGCCTCTGTACAAAGTATTATCTATTTTTGATCAGTGATGAACCTAGACAACATTTCCCTATGACATTTAAAAGCAGCTTACATAACTATGGTAATCTATAAGCCCACTCATACACGTATACAATATCGAAGAGTTGGGTGTAACAGCACTTTTTTTTTTTAAAACAAAACCTTGTGACCCATCAAGGGTGACTAGAGAACTACATGTTAAGAAACACTATCTTAAATGATGTTTTTGCCTCTCCTTTTTTGTCTTTCATGTCATAATTTTTAAAATATATTCACTTTTTCCAGCACAGCACTTACTACATATGTAATTTCATACCTGATCATTGCCTTTGTGAAATTATTACATTCTCCCTATGTCTGCATATTTTATTTTTTTTTTTTGGTGCTTTGGATTTCCTCCAAATACTTACATGTTAGGTTAATTGATGATTCTAAATTGATTCTTACCTAGCCAGGACACCCTCAGTGTGGAAGTACTGGGGGAGATAGTGTGCACAAAGCATTGTCTCCCCAGGATCGCTGGATGGCAGCCCCCCTGGGTTGCAGCAGCACCACAGATTTCCACGGGGAATAATGGGAACTGGAGTTCTTCTGCTCAGCCCTTTTGGGTTCCATGAGTGCTGCCAGGGATTGCTGTGGGGACTAGCAAACCCTACTTCATGAGGCTTCAGCCTTACCCAGAAGTGCTCGCGGGCCCAGGCTTAAGAACACTGGAAGTATTTCTGGGGATAATATAAAAGCAGCTGCCTACCTCAACTCGAGAAGCCAGAGTCGGGAGGAGGAGGCTTGTTGGAGGAGCAGAGGAGGCAAAGAGAGACAGAGAGAGAAAGAGATAAGAAGGCAGAGCATTATTGTGTGCCATCTGTATTGTGCTTGGAGCTGTGGGAAACATTTTCAAATAATTCTCTGGTTGAGTGCAGCACTGGTGTTTGAGCCTTTGTGTTGGGTATTTGGGGAGCTGGAGCACCCCCTGGTGGCCATGGTAGATAGATAGATAGATAGATAGATAGATAGATAGATAGATAGATAGATAGATAGATAGATTGCACTTTATGTGTTCCCCAGTAGAAATGTTGCTTTTTACAGAAGCTTATTAAATACATAAATATTATTATATTGAGACAAACAGCTCTAGTTACTCTAGAATTATATAAAGAAAGAAAATTAAAAAGAAAACTTATGACTTGGCTAAAGATAAAATTTCCCAAAGTAAAAATAAAGCCTAAAAGAATTCAACCAAGTAAAGAATATTACACTATGTATAAAGCAAGCTGTATTAAGATAAAGCAGAAGTGTGGAGGATAAATTATAAATTCGGAGTTAGGAAAAGCTAAATATTTGTGCAAAAAATAACCCCCTGGAAATCACCAATTATCCCAGCAAGAAAACTCTAAAGCTGTAATACTTTGCAAACATAGACACCCCATTTCAAATATAAACAAGCAGTGATTATAATGCAATTAATGTGAGAAGTGTAAAATCCGAGACTATATACTGGAAAATAAATCCAACTGATCAATGCTTACTGGCCATAGGTTTTATAATGTCAGCTCAGTGCTATACACAGAAGCAAGTAACTGTAGAATTTTCCAAAAAAAAAAAAAAAACAATACTATAGTCTACTGCATTTCCCTCATTAAGAAAATAACAGATTTTTCTTTAACCCACTTAATTTTCTTCTGGGTCATGGCAAATCAGAACCTATCCTAGCAGCATACTGTGCAAGGCAGGAACTTGCCCTGGTCTGGTGAAGCTCATTCAAGTTCATACCCATACTAACATGGTGCCACCGTACAATTGTTAATTCACCTAACATACATGTCTTTGTGAAGTGAGAGAGAAAACTGAAGTACTTAGAGAAAAAACAACACTGACATGGGGAGAACATGCAAACTCATATAGACAGTGAGTAAGCACAAGATTACTATTCCAGGATGCTGAAGCCAAGGGGCAGCAGCACTAACCACTACACCATTGTTGCACCCAGGAAGAAATTTCAGTAGAAATCTTCACAGATGGTTTTTAAGGAGAGTTACCAATACCTAAATTGTTTTAAAGGTCTTATTATTGTATAGTTGGATAAAGCAGCAGCCAGTATGCTAGGAGCAAAGATCAATACCCTTTGTTCACAGAGCAATGATATGCTTGAAGCTATAAAACAAAAGCTAAGTCAACACCAGATTTTAAACAAAATAATTTTACTCAAACATGATGTCTCTCACAAATTCTTCCCCTTATTTTCCCAAAGTCTGGAGTCTCTTTGATCTGCAATGTGTAATCTTTTATAACATGGCTGCTATCCCATTGGTGTTGTAATTTTTTGTCATTTTTTTATTAGCAGGCCTTGGAATTTTTTTCTTATTTACTTATTTTATGAATCATTTTGGATGTTCATGTTGCCATAATGGGCACTGACATTTTTTCATGTTTTTGTTATAGGCGCTGTCATGTTGTGAATAATTGAAGTGAAGATGACTGGTCACATGACTGTCAGGCAGCTGAGAGCATTAGACATGGCAGCGCAGTATAGGCTATGACAGGGAAAAACTAAAACTCAGATAATTAATTACACTTCTTATGTAGTTTTGATGTATTTGGTGTTGCCTCCTTTTTGCTTTGTTTTTGGCTCTGCCTTATAGTAAACATTTTAGCTTTCACTTCACAATAATTTTAACCCTTTGTTATCGACTCTCTGCCTCTTTTATAACAGACCTTTTGCTTAGCCCTTCATCTCCATCTCCATTTTTGCTGTTATCTTTTACAGAACAAGCCTTTTCCTCCATCTGGGGATGATAATGTGTCACGTGGAACATGCCTTATGTACCTAGCTGCCATGTGGCTTGAAAAGCAGGCACAAAAAATGAAAACTAAAAAATGAAATAGATGTTGTATATAACAACAAATAAAAATTCTGAATGAACACATACTAAGTGTAATCTTCACTAATACCATGCCACTGCTCTTGAAGAAAGTATCTGTAAAGTGAATTACAGCTTTTTGCATTAATATTTGCTTATTCCAATTTACAGCAACATTTCTTCACACTAGCAAAATGATACTTTGATTGTAACTCATTTGCGAATAAGCTGTTAGCCCCACCTCTTGCCTGGAAACCACAATTACCTCGGTCACTTCCTTAAATTCTTAGATATTCAGAAATAATCCTTAGAACTGTTTCTAGGTATTACTGAGTCAATTTTCTTGTTTATTGTTTCTCAAACTTTGCTATACTGATACATTTTATGGAAGTTTATCCCAAGATTTTTGTCCTTATTGTACTTGTTTGTGTATATTAATTTAATGACTTCACTATTTTTGTTCTTATTGCTTTGTTTTGATGCATGTCCCTGGTTCTTGAATTGCTTTAAAACAACTGCCTACTCTTGTTTCCTTGCACTGGTACTACATCCCTTAAATGTGAATGCTCAAAAGAAGGGAAAGAATGGGAGTCCAAAAGGGTGTGAAAACCTCATGCAGAGAAGGTCTGCTTGAATCTGTTGTTAATAATTTGATTCAAAATGTTTTTGAAAAGCATAGAAGTTGTTCAGACAAAGCTCCTAGCTCAAATTCTGTTACTTGTTCTTTGCTTCATATCTTTATAAGCTGGATTTAATTACATGGAAGATACCAACACAAAATGTGTACGCTCGCATATTTAAAAAGAAAATTAACTGATTTAAATGTTTCTTAATATAAAAAGTCCTATAGAAGTCAAATTGGAATTGATCATTTCCTTAAAGCCCCAATATAGCAGGGAGCCATTCTGTTGGCCACTAATGCAAGGAAGGCAAACACAGCCAAAAATGTAATAACTGTTGTGACCCATAAGGGTGTGTTACAGCACCCCAAACCCCAGAAACAACAGGAAAGATAGAGTTTCCGATTCCAATAAACAGATTTATTGACAGAAATACCTTAATGTATTCCACAGTTCCAGTAATATGAGCTTCCCTTCCTCCATTCCACCCAGATGAGCTTTGTCTGACTACTCTCCCAATTCTCACTCTCTGGGTGAAATGGAGCAGCTTCCTTTATATTCGACATGGGAGTGCTTCTGGTTTTGTCACAATGCACCCAGGAAGCACTTCCGGGTCAGGTGGAACCTCCCCATGATAGGATAGTCTGCCTCCAACAGCCTCCCCTAATTTAAACTGAGGACCCCAACAGGGCTACCCACCAAAATTACAATTCCCATGCAGCCCTTGAGCATTTTTGAGGTAAAACTTTGATGTTGGATGGGAAAACCTAGCTTGCAATCAGCATTCCAATTCATCCCAAGGGTCTTCAAAAGGTCGAGGTCAGGGTTCTGTGTAGGCCACTCGAATTCCTCCATGTCTTCATAGACAAACGAGCAGTCACACTGGAATAGAAAAGGGCCTTCCACAAACTGTTGCCACAATGTTGGAAACACAAAATCATCTAAAATGTCTTTGTATGCTGAAGCATTAACAGTATCCTCCACTGGAACCAAGGGGCCCAGTTCAAATCATGAGAAACAGCACAGATGATTATATATCCTCCACCAAACTTTACAGTAGGCACAATGCAGTCTGGAAGGTAATGTTCTCCTTGGCATCTGACAAAAACAGTCCATCAGATTGCCAGATAGTGAAATGTGATCCATCACTCCAGAGAACATGTTTCCACTGCTTCAGAGTCCAATGGTAGTGTGTTTTACACCAATCCGGCCAATGCTTAGCATTGTCAGAGCCATCTTAACAGCATTATAGGCCCCCAGGCAAACCAGTGCACTGGGGCCTCTACCTACACAACCACTAAGCAAGTCACAACATACATAGATTAGCATGGGGCCCCTATGCTTCTCGGGCTCCCAGGTAACTGCCCAGTGTGTCCATGTGTTAAGACAGCCCTGAACATTGTGCATCTTAAGCTTGGGCGCAGCTGCTCAGTTAAGTAAATCCATCACCAATGCACAGTTCTTGTGCTGATGTTACTTGAAGAGGCAGTTTAGAACTCTGTTGTGATCTATACAACAGAGGATAGGCTAGTTTTATGCATTTTAGCACTTGGCGGCCCTGCTCTGTGAGTCTAAATGGTCTATCAACTGTGACTATGCTGTTGTTGCTTCTGGACACTTCCAATTAAAAAAATATAAGATCTAACAGCGGATAAATTTTATGTACTAACTTGTGTCAAATGTGGTGTTCTATGACAATGCCTTATTTAAAGTCATTGAGCTATTCACTACAACCCATCGTACCGCCAATTTTTCTTAATGGTGATTGCAAGGCTTTTTGCTTGGTTTTATGCTAGCAATGGGTTAAGCTGACCCACCTGAACTCAGTCATTTAGACTGATGTCTGCATATTCTTCGACTTACAATGTAGGTGTACCCTACTCACACATGCACACACCCACACTCAATCATACTTGGCCAGTTTAACCTAACTGACATGTAAGTAATGCACGGCATTTACGGAAAAACACTACTTATTGATTTAATAATGGGACTGTATGCACATACATTAACACTTCAAAACAATGATCCAACTAGTTCCATATTAAATCAGCCTCACTATTACAGCAAGCTACTACAACCAAATTCAGAATTCTGGATAAACTGCCAGCTGGCTTTGCCAGACAGCAGCAGGTCCTGAAAGTGGATAGAGGTTTTAAAAAGCTGTTTGATGTAATACAAAGATAGCAGCAAATAGGTTTCCAGTAAAACACAGAAAATAATCACCAGTTTGCCTTTATTTTTTAAATTTCAAATCACCATTCTGTCTTGGAAAAAACAATGAAATAAATGCAAGTATTGAATAGCAAGCAACCCCCCTTGACTGCATTTAGTCATGGAACTTTTTAATCGCTGACAAGACTGTTAACAAAATTATAGGAACAGGCTGGTCACATTTTGGACAGAAAGAGCAGTGATCCAGATTTGTTTAATCAAATACAGTACCATATGTGTTTACGGGAATATTATGACCATTCTCGTAGGTGCTCTATGAGGGCAACTCAAAGCTGCCTGTTATTTTTCTATCAACAAATTTTAGCCACATAATAATGAAAAAGAAAAAAGAAAGATGGAAAGCTTCCAGACCTCGAGAATGACTCAAAAGTAGAAGAGATGATATAAGCATTCAAGTGATTTCCTTATGTTTGTTTTTACTATTACTCTAGAAATAGGATTAGGATAGGAAATAGGATAAAAGAAGAATGTTTATAATCAACAGATGATAAATACTAATATAAATTCAAAATAATAAGAGATGTTTTGAGATATAAGGTTGTTGTATCACTAATCATAGCACCTAACAGTAGCAGCATGTTGCATGTTAGTTAGCAAAAACTATGACACTTATACATTTATAATATTCTCAAGCTAAATTAAGCCAGTTCATGGTTGTGGTGGCCAGAGCCTATCCTGATAGGATTGGGCACAAGGTAGGAACCAAAACATGGACAGAGGCCCAGGCAATTCTCACACTCATGTACACCCACAGTCTTATAGGGCTAAACTGAAATTACTAATGAACCTAATACACATATCTTTTGGAATCTGGAAGAAAAACTGGAATGAAAAACTAACCCTACCCCTAACCCTAACCTAACCAAAATTAAAAAAAAAACCTAGGGGCACATGGAAAAATGTACACTGTATTTGAAAACAGAACCCCAGATCTGCTCACCACTGTGCCTCCATTCTCCCCAGATGTCATCGTACAGCTCGGTACTCACTCAATTTCAACCCTATATCCTATTTCTTCTTCTTTTTTGAGGGTGTCAGCAACATCAATTTAAGAGTTAACAGTCCATTTTAAGTGGTTCCAAGTTCAGGTATTTTTAAGTGTTTCCAAACTCAGATATTTCCCCCAGAAGAGTCTGATTTTATAACCACTTCTTCTTTAGTGGAAAGGCACATGTTGCTTCTAAAAGTTCAAAATCTAACAAAGGCCGATGGCTCCCAGTGGCATTCTACTCTTAGGGACTTCCCTACATGGGATGATGGGGTAAGACACTCCACAAATATGCCCAAACTATTGTGTTTTTCTCAGCCTTGGTAAGCTCCACATTAAACTTGCAAATGTCATAATGTATACTTAGTGTGTCCTCAATTAATTTAATTCAAATAATAGGTTGCATATTTCAGCAACCCATTTCACATATTGTGTATCTTTTTCTGTGTATTATTTACATTTTTAAATATATATTAACTATTATTATTTATACTATTTATATATATTATTTAAGTGATCATGGATGAATGGAATTCATTATTTATATTTTAAGTGCCTTGAAAATTAATTTTGTCCCAACACTAAGAAAGTTTGTGTCATGTGTCTTTTTAATATAGAACCTTCCCAAAAGAAAGAAAATGATAAAATAATATACATACAAATTAAATGTATTTATTTCTAATTATTCATCACTAATTAATTAATTAATTACAACCTGCATGGTATATGGCAGTTATATCAGCTAATAATGTCTAATGATGTTTGAGAAATGGTGATGGACAGAAATTTTGAGATCTTGTCACTAAATGTTGATGATGTTAAGATCTGTGCTCACATTTATCAAGTGTCACAGAGCAGGAAAGCAGTCCTAGCTGGCTAAAAAATGTCAGAGTGACGCAAATTTGGTCCTACACTATTTATTATCAGTTTTTTAATTTTGGAAACTACACCAAACATCACAAGAATGTAGGAGAGTTCATGAGCTGTCCTGATTCACTAGAAGTTGCCAACACATAGCACTCAGGCAGAGATTGGCATGCATATCCTGGGAACGATGAAATGATTTTGAAACACTGAAAAACAATGTGCTCATAAAAAGATACTGATTTGACAGAGATAAAATAATATTTGTAAAAAATCTTGCACACCGTGTGTTCATTCCATCTACATGAAGAAGCCAGATATAGCCAAATGTAAGTGTTAGCAGCATTACGTTTTTTGACCACGGAAAAACTGCAGCATTACAATAAAAATAATTTGGGTATGTTACAACAAATCACTTCTCAAATCTTGCACCAAACTTTGAATGCCCTTACAACATGCGTTAATACTCCATTCAGCTAATGTTAGGCTAAGCTCCACTCATTCGAATTGCTGGTTTTCTTGGAGTTGCTATTATGATTGAACACACATACATAAAGATCACTGCCGCAAGTGTGAGTGAACATGAATATGTGAACCACAAGTGATATTACAGTATCAACACACAGATGCATTGTAGTAGCCATATATATTTCCCTGAAGGTAGGTGGGGTTTGATGGGTGATTGACAGTAAAATATCACACAAGTATACTGAGCTTTGCATTCCCTGAACCCCTGGGACATTTGTGTTACACTTTACAACCCCAGGAAGATTCAAGAAGGCAGGTGGAAACTCCTGGGGCACTTTATAAAAAGGGCCTTGCGGAAGGAATCATGGAGAGAGGCACAGCACAAAACTCTGGAAGATGATCGGTAACACTGACTGAATGAATGCTACTTAAGAAACAGCGCCAGAATAACTGTGGCTAGTTTTGGTAACTGTTATTTTAGAATGTGTTCCCCAAAGCCACCACAGCGGGAAGGTAAATCTTAAGAAAATACAGTTGTGGATCTTTCATTGTTAAATACATGTGCCCGTTATTGGGCTTTACTCGCATTCGGTGTGTGACTTGGTCATTCCATTTTGGTGCTTGTTGCAGTGACAACAATCATATGAAGCTTAGTGCAGTGTACTACCTTATTATGTTTACCTTCTTCTACTTCTACTTTGAATATTATTATTTTTATTAATATTTGTGGTGAAACCTTTGCGTTAGAATCAAATGCTCCCATGCTGCAGCTGGGAGTCTCATAAAATTGTGACACCATTAATTCTCAAACATAACCATCTCCTCTTACGTAGGATTGGGTTTAGGATGCTTCATAACCACTTCTCATGTTTCATGTCATGTTTACTTTGGGGTAGGACAAATTCTTGTTCTAATTAGACTTTTGGTGCAATTCCTCTGAATAATTCTGAGCTGCTTGATAAATGTAGGTACAGATCTCTGACTTGACCACTAAACGATATCAGTTTTATTTTTCATTTCAAGCCAGTTTGTAGAAATAAACATTTCTTTCCTACTTTCGGTTTTCTAGCAAAAGGCGCATTTGTATTGTGCTTCATTCCTCTTTTTATTTATCCTGATATATTTGTCAGTCACTGCTGCTGAGAAAACATCCCCATAATATGATAGCATTACCACCATCAACATACTACTATCTTTTTTATTAAAGAAACCCACTGCAGTATTAACAACAACAATTACAATAAACAGAATACACAAGGGAGACTCAAGCTAAAGTTAGAAAATGGGATTTATTAGAAAATGGAACAAACCTTAACAAAACTGATAATGTCATTTCTCAATTTAGTCTCCATCCTTATCAATGCACTTGTGCCACCTGCCTGGAAGTGCCTGAATTCCAGCAGAATGAAAGGTTTTGTCTTGTTCTCGCACACACTCATGCACAGCTTTCTTCATGTCCTCATCTGTCTTGAATCGACGAAAACCCATATATTTTTTTAGCGGTCCAAAAAAGTGGAAATCACACAGTGCCAAATCTGGTGAATAAGGAGGATGTAGCAATACCTCAAATTTCAATTTCTCCAGACAAGATTTGGTGTTGTTAGCAGTGTGTGGGTGGGCATTGTCTTGCAGCAAAAGGACTCCTTGAGACAGCAGTCCCTGCCACTTGGATCACATAGCTTGCTTCACATTGGTCTCCAGCAAGTTCCAGTAACTTGCACTACAGTAGTGACTGTAGTACCTTTTGGCATGTAGTGTTCAACAATAGCTCAGGTCAAGTGGTTGCGAGGACAAGACAAAACCTTTTCTGCTGGAATCCAGGCACTTCCAGGCAGCTGGAGCAAGTGTACTGAGAAGGGTGGAGACTACATTAAGAAATGACATTATCAGTTTTGTTAAGGTTTGTTAGAGTTTTTAATAAATCCCATCTTCTAACTTTAGCTTGACTCCCCCTTGTTTTCGAGCAAACTGAAACACATTTGTCAAGTACCAACAAAACAGACAAAACATTTCAGCTATATAGAGTCCAGTATTGAGCTCTCAGGCTTCTTATTGGTCATACCAGTTGAAAATAGTTTTCCATATATATCAAATTAAACATATGAAGCTAGGATTTCACATAGAACTGAATCTGAAAAAAGTGTCCAGTCCTTAAAATCTAATCAAGCCTTCCTTTGTGAACATGTTTCAAATGTAGTGGTATGTTAATGTTTTTATAGCTTTTATAACTGTTTGCATCACTTTATGGTATTTGTTTTTTCATATTGAACCTTATTGGGATCTGATAATGTGATCTGGACAAAGTATTTTAATTTGGGGTAGTGTCAATCAATGTGCGATAGTATGACAATAGTTGGATAAATGGTCTCACATGCCTTATGGTATTTAATTGATCATAAGTGGGTAATGTGATCAGGTTATCTTAATGTATCAGGGAATGGATAGCACATACTGTATGCCACAATTCCATCAGCAGTTTAGGACTGATGATACATTCAGGATATCTGGTGAATTATTTTCTTGATACTGTAAGTACATCAGATAATAATTTACTGTAATTTACATTTGTAGATAAAAAAGGTCAAGTTATGTTATACATATTGTTGTTAAAAGATGTCTGATTGTCTTCCAGACCCTGAAGATGAAAAGCAAATTCCAAAACTCATCAGCTGATTAACACTTGATTGAATGTTAAGGACTGGACACTTTTTTCAGATTTAGTCCCTGTTAAAAATGAGCTTCACATGTTTAATTGAATACATTCAGAAGACCATCATGCACTGTTTGTAGCTGCAAAACACTATGAGAAGCATGGGAGCAAAATATTGGAATCTATACAGCTGAAATGTTTCAGTTTACTTGTTTTAAATATATTGTGTAGTTTTTTGTAATCTATACTAATAAAAGGCAAAGCCCTCACTCACTCACTCACTCACTCACTCACTCATCACTAATTCTCCAACTTCCCATGTAGGTAGAAGGCTGAAATTTGGCAGGCTCATTCCTTACAGCTTACTTACAAAAGTTGGGCAGGTTTCATTTCGAAATTCTACGCATAATGGTCATAACTGGAAGGTATTTTTCTCCATTTACTGTAATGGAGTTGAGCTTGACCGCCGTGAGGGCGGAGTTTCGTGTGACATCATCATGCCGCCCACGTAATCACGTGAACTGACTGTCAACACACTATGTAGAAAACCAGGAAGAGCTCCAAAATACGCTGAAGAAAACATGCATTATATAATTGAGAAGGCAGCAAAACAATAAGAAGCGAGCGAGTGACATATACTACCATATTCATCAGTGCAGCTACTTCGGAAACAAAGCAAGGTATAAACCTAAACTTTAAATTAAGTTAATAGACAGGCTGCCGCTGGCGTTTTTCATGCCCACGGGTAATGCGGGATACAAGTTTAATGAGAGGACGCAGGATATAAACGAGAGTTTTGATCACTTTGTAACTAAGTTAAAATTGCAGGTGAAGGGGTGTGCTTATGCAAATTCCGAGAGACTGTGTTTGTGGGGGATTGACAGTTAAGGCGGGTGGAGGAGTCACGTCATCATATCCCCTCCCATTTACCTCATTTCGCTCTGAGCTGAGCTCCGCGGCTAACGCCGTCTTCCGAAGCAACTTCGTCACAATGCCACCTAAAGTCAAAACTTAAATATATAAAGTCAGCGTCGGAATATACAGGTATAAACTCAGCGCTGGAATATATAAAGTCAGCGTCGGAATATATTGTCACGCTTGGGTCACAGATTTGCACAGAGACACAGGAGGTCGTAGAAACAAGAAGGATTTTTATTCAAACACTGCAAACACATGAGCTTAAACGTGCTCCATGACAAGTCAGAGATGACAGTTCCGCTAGGAGCAGAGAGAGAGAGCGATAAAAGCAAGCAAACAATCAATTTTCAACTGACAGGCTCTGCACAAGGCTTTTAAGTTAGCGGGGCAGCGAAACAATAAGAAGCGAGCGAGTGACATATACTACCAAATTCATCAGTACAGCTACTTCGGAAACAAAGCAAGGTATAAACCTAAACTTTAAATTAACTTAATAGACAGGCTGCCGCTGGCGTTTTTCATGCCCACATGTGCTCCATAACGCATTAAAAAATAATGCATTTAATCACACATTTAATTGCATTACAATCAAAGGGGAACTTTTGTCAATGCATGATTTCCTGGTACGCCGATTACATTGATCAGCACATCCCAATTCATTTTAGCCTCGCACCACCTTGGTTTGAGAAGAAGTATGAAAAAATATGAGATTAACACAGAAAAACAGATCACCAATTCAAGCTTTCTGAATAATCGATTCGCCATCAATAATTGTTTTGGTAAAGCCATACTCAGTGTAATCCTCCTTCCATTTTATAATTTTTCCGCCACTAGCCATGATTAAATGAACGGTAAAAAAGTAAGAGCGAAGCGAGGGTGACTTATTTAGGCAGGCATATATATGACAGCAACACTCATGACAATGTCAATCATGTTACGTTATTATTAAAATGTTTCCTTTTCTTTTTCATTACTTCTTTAACACACTACTTCTCCGCTGTGAGGCGCGGGTATTTTGCTATATATATATATATGAATGACCTCCAAAGAGTGCGGAGACTTTTGATCATGTGAACGTGTCTGCAAAAACTGGCGTCTCCTGCCCGGCGAAAGTCGAGCAGCCGGCGCGCGCGCATAGCTGTGCCGGCCTTTGAGACGCTGACTGCGCTTCTGCCTTAAGTCAAAGTGAGCACTTTTAATTTTTTTCATCCTCCCCCTGAGCTACAGCCCAGACAAGTGCAAACACGGGACCCCTTTTCTACACCGCGGCAAAATAATATTAAGGCGCTTCGCACTTTATTTTGCACGTATACGATTATGAGGTCGTCAGCTTGGATTATGAAGACACGCACAGGAGTGAAGGACTGACAGTGCCATCACAGCCGATTAATAGCTGGGACGTCTCACCAGTCTGCACAAGACCCACCGCGACTGTCCCCAAAAGGCACTCATATCGTCAGCGAAAACATCTCTCTACACTATATAAAAGAAAAAGGCAACTTTCCTTTCTTTACACCTTTTTTCCTTTTATCTCAAACCAAAGCCTTTCTCTCTTAACACTGCAGAGGACACAAAACTAATTTTCTTTAATTGCTGGTAAGGCACATTACCAGAGGCAGAAATTTGGACTTTCACATAGAAAATGTAATTTCTATACCACAGCCGTCGTGTAGCGCCTTTCAAAAGGGATCTACTACCGAGAGATGATCCATATACATTTTAGCTGCTGTTAGTACTACTTACCTGTTCTGTTATACCGTCTTTAAAATGTAGTTTACCCGCAACCACTCCAGTAGTGCTCAATGTACCTTTACTTCTTAAAACGTTAATGTTTTACTGTTTAATAACTTATAGACTACATTTTATTATTTTTCCCTTGCACTCAGTGATCAAAGCTATACACACACATATAGACACATACATATATATATACACATATATATATATATACCTGTGTGTATGTTTGTATGTATGTGTATACACACACACACACATACATACATACATACATACATACATACATACATACACACACACAAATTATATATGTGTGTGTGTCTGTGTATGTATGTATGTACGTATATGTGTGTGTATATATGATGTAGATAGGTATGCATATATATATGTGTGTATATGTATATATGTATATAGATATGAAGATATGTATGTGTATATGTATATATGTATGTATATATATCTGTAGACTCAAACCCATTATGACAGCAGCAATCCAAGCTGTGAGAAAACAGTAAAAAGGAGGCGTGTCAGACGTCGTGGTACATTTTCTGATGCAGCTAGACGAAAACAACTTTGTGACGCTGCCACCAAATACACAAAACAATTACTTTGACAATCATGTTACGTTATTTTTAAAATGTTTCCTTTTCTTTTTCTTTCCTTCTTTAACACACTACTTCTCCACTGCGAAGCACGGGTATTTTGCTATATATATATATATATATACACACAGATATATATATATATATATATATATATATATATATATGTGAGAACAACACTCATATCAATGACAAAACAATTACATTAACAATCATGTTATGTTATTTTTAAAATTTTTCCTTTTCTTTTTCATACCTTCTTTAACACACTACTTCTCCGCTGCGAAGCGCGGGTATTCTGCTAGTTGGTAATATTACCACCATACCTTATACTGAGGTTGTTGCATCCTGACATATGTGTAATGTTTGATTTGCATTGCACATAGTATACCATTTACATCCAGGTGAAAAAGTCCAACTTGTCAGACTTCAAGAGTTTCTCCCACTTTTTTCTGGTATTAAAAACAGTTTCTCAACTGCAGTCCTAGAAGAACTCCGTGGCTGCATCCTTCACTTCAAAAGACCTCCATGATTAAGTGGACTCATGACATAACATGACCTAACATTCTCATACCCAAGAGAGTCTAAAGTGGCCAGAGTCTATCCCTGCCGTAATGGGCAAAACACAGAAACCAGCCGTGAACAAGGCACCAGTCCATCACTGGGCCTTTACCTAACCTTAATTAAGCTTGCTGTTATTTTTTATTTTTCTGCCTTTTTGTACCCATTCAGAAATTTCAAAATTAGCTGTCAAGGTTTTAGAGTAATGTAGCAAGCATTTGTGTGTTACAAAAGATCCCAACAACAAATCACAGTATAGACAGTAACCAGATACATCGTAAAGCTTACCATAAATGTGCATTTGGTGCTACCAGGACTGAAAGGTCCTGTTTTGCCTCTCAGCAAACTTGAAGTGTTATTGTCCCACCCTTCTATAGATTTCACAAAGAAGGCAACATTACTTGTTGAGTTAAGCTTTATGAACAGTGTATACTTTATTCATGCAGTTGGTTGAACACAAAAAATGTATTACAGCAAGACAATGCCACTTAAAGGTAAGCAACTGACTATAGCACCTTCAGAATTTTCTGGTCAATCACTCCTTTGTGATGAAAGAGATGGGCACTGCACAAGTGGGTCTCTAGCAGAAAACTGACAAATACAGTATCCTGTAAGGGTGTGTCTGGCAGCAGGATAAGATCTAAGCACAGCAGGATACAGTTAGGTATCTCCAGAGCAAGTGAGCACGTCAAGAGGTTAGCCTCAACTCTGTCCTATCTTGGTGTGAATTTAACTTTAAGCCACACATGTGCAAACAGCATATAAAGGAAAACAGACTGAAAACCAATGCCAGCAGTAAACAGCAGGGCAATAGGCAATCAGTGATTATCCTCAAGTGAACACCTTCAACCTTTAAAGTAAATGTGCCATTGTTACAGATTCAAATGTACACCAAATGTTCATGCTGATAAACTGAGTGCTTCTCTCCGTGTTAATGAATAAGTAGCATGAACATCAAGTATCTTGAAAGCTGTCCTCTAGTGGAAGGTCTTGGCTACTATAATATGGCTAAAGAGGTAGCAACAGCGTGTCTGGCCACATTGAAGTTGGGTAGTACTGGAAGGATTATGACTAATAACCACACTCTTGCTCAAATGGCAGCAAGTAACAAACTCAGTCACACCAAACCATAATTGCCTTTCAATTTTTTACTCACCGTCTACTCAAGCTCTCCAGTCAACAGACCAAAGCAGATAAATAAATAAACAATAAAAGTTAAGTAAATGTAAAATTAATATATTAGAAAAGATGAAATGTTACACACACCCTGATTTCTCAGATCCCAATTTAAATGCAAATATTTACAATGATAGAAAAGCAAAGCACAAAATGGTTGCTGACCTCTCTTGTCTTATCAATGAAACATAGACAATTATAAAACAAAGAACAAACATCCACATACACACAAAGTCCAATATGACAACACGGTAACTGTAGAGATTGAAAAACGGATGTAAGCCAAAAATCCAAATGATGAAAGGACAGCAGAAACACTGTTCATACTGGCTATTCTGAAATATGAACCAAAACAATCTTGCAGCATTAGTTATGTTAAATCCCAGTCTTTTCTGATGTCTCCTTTTCTCTCCCTCTCTTGAAAAATGGGGGATCCTTTCTATTAATGTAGGCAACCTGGAATCAGACGACAAGGACCACCCCCAAAAAAGGTCAAGCATTGTAGTTGCCGATGTCCTCACAGTTTGCAGAGGAAAATTCTACTTCAGGTATTTTTTTAAATATACGAGAAAAGTGTCCAACGAATGCTACACTTACAGACATTGAACACACATTATTGACATTATGTATAGACATGCTACAAGATCGCTGTATTTAATGTATTTCAAGAAAGTGGAGTGCAACACAAACACAAAATGGGAGTGAGCATAACATCACCAATAGAAACAGTACTTTACTTTTGATGGTCACTCTCAGTTCAATTTCTTAAATTCTATTTATGAAAAGGAGTCTCTGAAGGTTTCACAGAAAGATTCACATTTGACTTGCAATATCTGCATAAGAGACTGAGGTTGTGTTGCAAGCTGATCAGTCAAACAATTAAGCATGTCACCGTATTCTGTAGATGTAGCAATAAATTTAAACTTGAACATGATGTTGAAATAAAAAAAAACAACAATAACACAAAATACAAAGTCATTTGAATCCCCAAAATCATTGTCAATAGGAAGGCTACCAATTCCAGTAAAGATGTTTGCTCTGAGACGCACCATACACAGCAGTGTCTACGCTGCAGACACTGAGCACTGGGAGTGTTCAAAGTTTTGTTAAAAACAAACGGAAGCCCACACAGTTCAGTAAATAGGCCTTACATGTCAAACAAGAGTCAGATGTCCTGAAGAAAAGATATGACCTTCATAAGTTCAGTTGCAAATACATCACATGCTTGTATTATGGACAACTAAAAGATGAGTTGAGGCCAAAGTATATAAATGTATATCTGAACATCACAGTGTGGTACCAATGCACGTAGGTTCCTATCTCAGTGTTGTTCACTGGCTCATATTTTTGTTATTGTTCAGTTCAATTTTTGTCTTGTTATTTAAAACATTTTTTGCAATATGTTTTTGGTTATGTTTTTCTTTGTATGTCACTAATTTTATGTTTTCTATGTTATTTTGTTTTTGTGAAGTGTTGTTTGAGATCTCTCTGCTTCCAGTATGTAGAACCAAAGGAGACAGAGTTTTTAACAGTACTTAAGCCAAAGCTTTAGAGTGCTCTACAGCTTCAGCATAGTAGTAGCAGTCTTTGTAGTTTGTACTGAATTTTGTTAGGAGATGTTCACTTTGAGAACTAATTTCTCATAGAAATAATTGTCCTATACATGGGAATATATTTTTCATTATGTTGGGTATGGGTGGGTCAGGTTTCTTTATGTTGGGTATGTTTCTGTGTTGTTACCTCTGAAGTAAAATGTTTCCTAATCAGAGTGATTATTTATTTCACTGTGCCACAACATTATTTTGTTTTGCATATGGACGATGCCATTTTATCATTCTTATTTTGGTATGCTGCTCCTAGTTGCTAAGTAACGTGATTTCAGACAGCAACACGTCTCACATCATCAGCAGGGCTCCTTAAATAACGGCATGACGATTAATTTGTATCCATGACTTGTATAAAAGAAACTCAAATGAATAAAGTACAAACTTCTTTCTTAGATTTCTGGTTGCTGAATTTTTGGTTTTCCCTCTAACTTTGATTTCTGATTATTGATTAGTCTTAGGTGCAAAAGGTTTCATCATCACGGTCTTTACTTGTTTCTAGTTTTACTGTGTTTCATCTTCTGATCTTCTTCTGACCTTGAGGGATAACATAGCCTTGCGGTTCATTGAATGAGCTTGGTGGTTTTGGTTAATTTTCTTGTTGTTTTTGTTTAGTGTTGAATTTTCGGATTTTCTCTATGCTCTGTTTTTGACTTCACTTTGTGTATTTGTGTTTTTGGGACTTATTTGCCTTTATTGTGTTAAGGCAACTCCTTCTGGAACCTTTTGTGGTTTTTGAAGCTTCCCGTACAGCAGACAATTTATGTAAATAAATCTTTTATTTTATTAAAATAAATCTTTGATTTTATAAAAATTCTTCACATGCCTTTTTATGTTTTACAAGGCAAAGCTTGATGAATCCTTCCTCTTGTGAGACTCTTTGCTACAGTTTTTGAAACTTTGTGCTTAGGGACCCCCTAGTTCAAGGGGCTTTGTTTTTTGTACTTGTTTCGATTTTCTGATTTTGATTCCCCAGCTCCTGTAATCATGTGAAATCCCCTTAAAAAATCTTTAATTTGAATGTGTGTTTAATGTGTGTTTGTTTGGATGGTTCACACTTTTCCCCCTCTCCATTTCTGTGAACATTTTGAGACTATTATTAATTAAGATTCTTTGGCTCATTTTGGGCCCCGTGCAGGCTGTAAAGCCAGCCTTTTGACTTTGAGATCAGGCTGCCAGTGGGCCCAGACTGGATATAAGAGCAAGTCTGGAGTTTGGTGGATGTTTTTAGGTGTCTGCTCCACTTTTTAAACTTTTTGTGAAAAGACTTCACTACATTCTCAAAATGGAAAGGAGCATCACTGAAGATTCTATTTTTTAGTGGACTGCTATGTCCAGATAGTTGCTGTCAAGCTTCTCTATTGAGAGAAGCAGTATTTATTCAGACACACTCTTTTTTTTCTTTATTATATTTGTAGTATGCCATAGGGCTAGCTACTGTACCTACTAACTTAGCAAGAACCACTTAAACTCTCATTAAACTGTAACTACAGTGCAATGCAAACCTGAGCAAAACATGAAAATGCGACTGCCAGATATCTTTCTGTAAATAAGCTGAGTAATTTATTTTAAATGTGCTCACAGTGGTTTAATAGTTAACACTGTTATACAGCTTCAGTCAGCTATGTTCACGCCCTAGTCTGTTCAGTGTCTGTGCAGAGTTGGCACATTCTATCCATGTTATTGTGGGTTTTCTCAGGAAAAGTCTGGAATTTCTGTGTGTTTTTCTTTGTATATTTTTTCTCACTTTCCAAAAATGTGTTGATATGGTTGATTATTGAAAGTAAATTGATCCTGCAATGGACGCGCACTCCAAGCCTAGTTTGTTTTGACCGTTTATGTGTTGAAGAAACAAGCCTCACTTTATGTTGATTATTTAAGTCGCAATGCATTTTTTTAATAGACATGGCCTTGGTAAGAATTGACACAGCGATAATACATAAAACTGAAAACTAATTTTTATGCCATCAGAATAATAAATGTGTTGATTATGTGGTCTTAGTGTGATTGACAGGTCTTACTTGTTAGCGCCGTTGCATTGATTTTCGTGTTTTAATGACAGAGTAATGAAAATATGCACAATGTTCTAAAATATTGATATTATATAAAAATGAACTTCTCAACAGATATAGAAGATGACAACATACTTGTTTTGTCTTTATATGTGTAGTCAATGTAGTTTCTTTGGTACCTCTTATTCCTGAAGTAAACATTTGTGATTGAATCAACTCTGCAAAAACTGACACTATCTCATGACAATAGATGTGAAAACTAATAAGCATACAAAGAAATTCAGGAATAAAGAGTTGTAATTCAAATAATAGCCAGATTTTCTAAGAATATATTTAAGCTTGCCTTTAAGTCAATCTTTAAGAGCCTTTTCATACACAAAATTCACTCAGTTCACTTGGAAATTAATTCTGGAGTATCAAACAGAAAGTAAGTCTGCTTTCTTGGCCTTCACAAGTAAAAGAGCACTTCACATGTCTATCATCCTTGATTTGAATCTTGTGCTTGTTTCTTATCAGTTTGCAATGGACACCCTGTATGAATTTCTCGGCAGGTAGTCTGATTTTCCCTCTGTCATTCTGCATGGGTCCATGTGAATGTGAGAAGGCCCTGAAATGAACTGGTGCCTCACCCAGTGTGGTTCTTGCCTTGAACCCAGTGCTGCTGGAATAGGCTCCAGACCACACAACCCTGAATTGGACTGTGTTTGAGAATATTATGTATTATGCTATTATCCAGTATCATACTCTTCTTGTTTATTCTTTTGTTAAAAGTCAGTTCTTTCTGCTGTAGTATTCCAGAATTTCTCCATTCAGTTTGACGTAAGCAAACTTACAAAGGGTCTAAAAGCATTGGGAATGTTGTTAAAAAATAAAAGCACACACAGTTCAATAAGTAGGCCTTTCATGTCAAACAAGAGTCAAATGTCCTCAATGTGCTTCATAGGTTTAGCTGCAAATACATCACATGTTGTCTTGAAACTAAACAATCAAAGAAGTTGCAAATGTCTTCTACATCTCTGTGAATCTGACAAAATGTTTCAACAGTTGTTAAAGTACTGAATCTCCATTTTGAGTGACTGATCACTCACCAAAGCTGGCTTGTCAAGATAAATGACAAGATATGATCCATAATGATGTACCTACAGAGTGGAGGAAAGACAATAGATTCATAAGCAACTGACCATGTATCAGACCATGGCCACTTGTCTGCACAGTAATAAGTTGAAGAATACTCAGAGAGAAGCTAGCGGGCCATTTACTCTAGGTCAGGAGGATTTTGATTTATATTTTTGTCATGACCTTGAGACCAAGAGTTTCTATATAGAGGATGCTGTATAGACCATAGTTGTGTTTTCCACTCCTCTTCTGCCACATAGACCAAGCTTAATAGATGAATACATTACAATTTACTTATATTATTATTGAATAATAAAAAGTAAGAATAAAGAACAAGAAAAGGCATGGGGCTCCAGGGGACACCCCATTTAATGTATGTTTGAAATAACAATAAAAAAAAAACTTGTGAAAAAGAAATTTCAATTTCCTCCGTCAGTGGAGATAGTTCATCTAAGCTGATATTCATTCTTTTTTACCTCCTTGGCATTAACCACCAAATGTGACTTGGGCTCAAAATTCTATGCAATTACAATTAAAACCGAGTAAGGCTCAGTGTGACATATAATGATATACCTTATAGTGTTAAGCCCGAATAAATCTCAGGACCGTATTCCACTAAAATATTATGCTGCTGCAAAAAAAGAATATTTCTATACTTTCCGCCACTTTATGATAACTCTATGGTAACTTACCAACATCCAAGAGTGGGCAAAGCCACCAACGAAAAACAACATGGCAAACAAAAAGCTGTAAAGGCAGTTTTCTAGCAAAATGAAACTGAACTTTTGCTCGAATTCAGCAATAACAATAATGATGTGACTTGATGTATGATACAGCACTGTACAACCAAACTGCCGTGATATGCCGGATTAATTCAGTCATGTGAAGGTTCACTGTGGTGCAACAGTAGCTGTGTGACAAAAAGGCAAAATAATTAGGATCAACTGCAAGGATAAGATAGATATTAGCTCCCTAAGTACTATTCAAAATGTAGCAACTGTTAGTGTTTGTGTCAGGGGAGATTTGGAAGTCACTAAACCTTGTGCTGTTGTAGCCTTCAATAACACAAGAGGTGCGTCAATTGTGCTGGTTAGGCACTGACATTTTACTCTGTTATCTGTGTGCAACAGAAAAAAATATAAGAAAAGTGTGCAAAGAAACATGTTTCTACTGTCCAGATTGCATCATCGGGCAAAAATAGTGAAGGACCACAGAGTGAAGGCAAAGGGGCCAACAAGTGCTAAACACCTCTGGGAACTCCTTCAAGACTGATGGAAAACCATTTCAGGTGACTACCTGTTGAAGCTCATCAAGAGAATGCCAAGAGTGTGCAAAGCAGTAATCAGACCAAAGGGTGGCTATTTTGAAGAAACTAGAATATAAAACATGTTTTCAGTTATTTCACCTTTTTTTGTTAAGTACATAACTCCACATGTGTTCATTCATAGTTTTGATGCCTTCAGTGAGAATCTACCAATGTAAATGGTCATGAAAATAAAGAAAACACATTGAATGAGGAGGTGTGTCCAAACTTTTGGCCTGTACTGTACTTTGGCCTGTGTTTTAAAGTGCTCCACTGTATTAGCCTGGCGAATTCCTATTGGCAAGCTATTCCAGATTTTAGGTGCATAACAGCAGAAGGCCACCTTATCACGTCTTTTAAGTTTAGCTCTTAGAATTCTAAACAGACATTCATTTGAAGATCTAAGGTTACGATTTGGAGTGTAAGGTGTAAGACATTCCGAAATATAAGATGGAGCAAGATTATTTAAGGCTTTGTAAACCATAAGCAGTATTTTAAAGTCAATTCTAAATGACACAGGTAACCAATGTAGTGACATCAAAACTGGAGAGGTGCTCGGATTTTCTTTTCCTAGTTAAGATTCTAGCAGCTGCATTCTGCACTAGTTGCAACCGATTGATGTCTTTTTTGGGTAGTCATGAGAGGAGTACGTTACAGTAATCTAGTCCACTGAAAACAAAAGTGTGAACTAATTTCTCAGCATCTTGTAATGTTATAAGAGGTCTAACGTTTGCTATATTTCTTAAGTGAAAAAAAGATGTCCTAGTAATCTGATTAATATGTGATTTAAAATTCAGGTCAGAGTCAATAGTTACCCCTAAATTCTTTACCTCCATCTTGTAATGCATCCAGTTTATTTCTAATAACCTCATTATATCCATTATTGCCAATCAGTAAAATTTATGTTTTCTCTCTATTTAGTTTGAGAAAATTACTTTCAATTATCAACTGTATTGATAAATACAGTTGTGTGTCATCAGCATAGCTGTGGTAGCTCACATTATGCCCCGAGATAATCTGACCTAACGGAAACATGTAAATCGAAAAGAGCAGCGGACCCAGGATAGAGCCTTGTGGAACACCATATAGAATATCATGTGTCTTTGAGTTGTAATTACCACAACTAACAAAGAATTTTCTACCTGCCAGGTAGGATTCAAACCAATTTAAGATACTGCCAGAGAGGCCCACCCATTGATTAAGGCGATTTCTGATACTGTGTGGATCTCCATGGACAGCCATAGCACTTTGATCTTCTGCATTGATAGGCTGATTTTGAGCTCTGAGTCTTTGAACTGTCATAAGGACATTTGGCTTGGAAGCCTCGAAGATGACTTATAGTATCACTTTGCTTTTGGTACTCATGGAATACAGTTGTGATAAGCATTATGTCAAGCAACCGAGCTACAAGTAGAGGTGCTGAATTTTAAAGCTGCCTGAGGGCAAAAATCCTGTCACTCATGTACTGTTAGTGCTTGACATGTTACCGTGGTGCCTGTATATCTAATCTATATTTTAAACGTAATGTTATGTCTTCAAAATGTGTGTACATATGTGATCTTTTTAAAATATGATCTTTACAGGTATAGTGCATTTAATTTGAGACCTACAAATTCAGTTTAGTCCTTGGATATATTAATTTTTCATAACATTTTCCCAGTTTTTTGACCAATAACTTTGGCAACAAATATTCATTTAATGTCATTTTTTTAATGTTCAGATATACCAGCGAGTCCAAGACAGTAAAACAATCAGAATTTCCTATGAATGGTACATAGACAATAAATAAATAAAATACATCTCCAAAATCAACAAGTCAAAAAACTGATGTAAGTCAAGTCTAAAATCCTTTCATGCCTTTCCCTAACAGTACATTTCTTTTTTTAAATTCTTAATTTATTAGTTTAGCATCTGGGCATCTTTCTGAGTGTTATACCTTCATGGATGCTGCCAACATAGTAAAGTGATATGCCACAGATCATCAGCACTGGACGTCAATGCTAAATATAACATGGTGACAGCCATAAAAAACAATGCACAAAATGGGGAATGTGGGATGAAGGCAAATTAAATGGTGATGCAATTACATCACCAAAAAGATAAAAAAAATGAAATACAAAAATTACAATCATTTTGTATAAAAATTACACTAAGTGAAACAAATATGGTCCTATTGGAACTGTGTGAAACCCTCTGTCTTTATAGGGCTGAGGGCAGTCACTGGCAGTGATGGGCAGGTGACCCCACCTCTTTTGTAACCACCCACAAAACACAAGGCAAATAACAAAGGCTTAGAGACAAAATCAAAAACAAAGAAAAATGTAACATTAACATAAATAAAATAATCAAAATGAAAAAATAGACATAAAACAAGAATTTGTGCTCCAGCCAGCAGAGAGATAGTGGCTGAAAGTAGTACATATAGACAGCAACTGTCAAAATAGGTGTGAATTTGATTGATGACTTTAAGCCCCGCCCCAAATATGATGGATGTCATTAAGCCCCGCCCCAAATATGATTTATGAAAATATAATTTATATAAATATGAAACTGTAAAAGTATGAAAATGTATTTATAAGCTATAAACTTAGGACACGTGGGTTTATTTTATAAACACTAGGTTCAAAATTAATATTAAGAAATTAAATATACACTTATCTTGCAGTCATAGCTATGCCCATGTGTAACTTTCTGAAAATATTCACTCCTAAAGTTCTAATTTATAAACTCACGACACACACGACCTCATTTTACAAACATTAGATTCAAAATTAATGTACTTTAAACATAACATTTAAGACATATCTTCTTAGAGACAGAAAATGCTATGTTAAAGAAAGGTTGTAAGTAAATAAAGTGTTAAAGCTTAGGCACCAAAATGTGACCATAACATACAGTACAATCCAGCAAAAGGTTGGAGTGATAATAGCTTGAATCTAAATGACAATGCATTTAGGGTTAAATTGTTATTTACTAACAATGAGGCGGGCATTTCCCTAAAGCCTGACCACACCAACAGAGAGACAGTAAGCATGCCATTAACTGTATAGTGCACTGCAGCATGGGGTTGTCAAAAGCCGTGACACGTCACGGTAATGTAGAAAAGGGCGTGGCTTTACAGTTGGGGAGCACACGTTCTGTACATTTTTTGTTTTAACATTTCGCTTTATGCCTCTAGTGATTTTTTGTGACTTCAGCATTATAGGGTCAAGTTGGATATGAATGATATCAATTGGAAAGGGCTTAAATCATGTAAACGTTATGTTTTACCGATAGATCGTTTCTTAGGTAGCCACGTGTATTTTAAAGTTGATGTAAATGGGTATACATGCAAACCATATGAAACTAGATGAATTTTGACATTTACACGATTAACGCGGCTGAAATACAGTATCGGAAAGAGCTGTGTTTGTACTCGGCATATAAATAACTTTTTATCAAGTACCATAGACAGCGAGAAACCGCTGTGCTCAACGCGGAGGTTTTTAATAACTTTTCTATAAGAGATAATCGTTAGTAGGAAGTAGTTCATCTAATAATATTGTTCTTAGACCATAGGTATGTAAAAAGGCTTTGACATTTAGCCGATTAACGAGTTAAGAAAGAGCAGGGTCTTATGAATTTTAAAGGCAACTTACTGTATATTCTTTATTCTCAAACCCCTTTGGATGGTGTGGGGTTGGTTTAATAATCGTATGATTTTCCGATTTCATTAAATAAAAAGCATGAATTGTTACAATAAATATTTTAACACTAAAGTTTGTTTCCCAAGTGTTTAAAATTGGCGGTCAAATGTGGTCTGGCGTGGCAGGGGGCTTCGTGGTTCTCGCTATTGATCAACTGAAGTTTAACACCAGAGGTATCCATGTCCTGTGAAAGAAAGTTTGTTCCACATTTAAAATTGGCGGCCAAATGTGGTCGCATGGCAGGGGGCTTCCTGGGTCTCGAAATGCCTACTGGCGGGAAAGAAAGTTTATTTCCCCGGATTTATAAGAGGATGCACACTTGCGGGTAAGTGAATATTTCACTTTATAGAGTTTTTAAGACAGTTACGGCTACGCAGAACTATGCATGACTAAAAAGCATGAAAAGTGTTGATAAAATGAGGTCGTGTGTCGTGAGTTTATATCTTAGCGCGGGTCTGTGAATATTTTCAGAAAGTTACACATAGCTATAACGGCAAGACGTGTATATACTGTATTTAATTTCTTAATGTTTATAAAATGAGGCTGTGTGTCGTGAGTTTATAACTTAGAACTTTAGGAGTGAATATTTTTTAGAAAGTCACACATATGCGTGGCTTTGCATGCAGGATAAGTGTATATTTAATATTAGTTTTGAATCTAGTACTTATCAAATAAAGACGCTTGTCGTGAACTTATAACTTAGAGGGGGAAGTGAAAATCGTTTTTAGTTATGGCTGTGTCGTGATATTATAACTTAGTTTGGTTTGAGTGGGGCTGGGGGTGAATATCATTTAGTTATGGCTGGGCAGGAAAGATAAGTGCTTATCAAATAAAGACGCGTGTCGTGAACTTATAACTCAGAGGGGGGAGTGAAAATCGTTTTTAGTTATGGCTGTGTCGTGATCTTATAACTTAGAGCAGAGAGTCCATATCGTTTTTAGAAAATTGTATATTTTTTTTTCTTGTATGGGGATTGGGTTTTTAGTGGGGTGTGTTTTTGCTGTTTTTCTTTGTCCTGACTACGTTGTGGTTGTCAGCTTGTTGAAGTAAGAAGGAAAGTGAATAAAAACCATTGATTAGTTCTTTTATTTGATAATTTACTACCACTTGTCCGTCTGGGAAGGGATATTACAGTATATTTATTTTCTTACTATTAGTTTATAACTTAGAGCGGGTGTGTGAATATTTTATAGCGTTTTTATGTAGTCGTACATATGCGTGGCTTTGCATGCAGGATAAGTGTATATTTAATTTTATAATATTAGTTTTGATTCTTGTGTTTATAAAATGAGGTCGTGAGTTTATATCTTAGCGCGGGTGTGTGAATAGTTTCAGAAAGTTTACACATAGCTATAATGGCAAGACAAGTGTATATTTAATTAATTAATATTAATTTTGAATCTAATGTTTGTAAAATGAGGTCGTGTGTGTCGTGAGTTTATAAATTAGAACTTTAGGAGTGAATATTTTCAGAAAGTTACACATGGGCATAACTATGACTGCAAGATAAGTGTATATTTAATTTCTTAATATTAATTTTGAACCTAGTGTTTATAAAATAAACCCACGTGTCCTAAGTTTATAGCTTATAAATACATTTTCATACTTTTATAGTTTCATATTTACATAAATTATATTTTCACATTTTTTATATTTTCATAATTCATATTTTCATATTTCATGTTTCATATTTTCATAAATCATATTTGGGGCAGGGCTTAATGTCATCCATCATATTTGGGGGCAGGGCTTAAAGTCATCAATCAAATTCACACCTATTTTGACAGTTGCTGTCTATATGTACTACTGCTGAAATATAACAACGGAACTATGAAAAGATTAGTGTGTGTTACAAAGCTCCCAAGTTATGATGAGCAAACTCCACTGAATTCACTTTGACACGAATTCGGTGAAAATGAGGAAATGTTCAGGAATTCCACCAAACTCCATGAAGTCAAAGGGAAGGAGAAACTCAATTATTTCTGAGTGGATTATACTGGTACAGTGGTCTTTTAAGTGTCCCTGAGGGTTAGGGACGTGTCTGCCAATTATGCTGTAACCAGTGCTAACCACTACATCACCACTCTTCCCTGAGACAAAAATTATGCTCTGAGGTCACAGTCTCTCTCTGAGTCTCCCATGATCCTATTATTAAGACATACTAACATTCACACAATCTGCAAGTGATCAGCAATATGTCGTCATTGTCACTATTTGATCTAAGTTACACAACATGTGCTACATACAGGAGCATAACATGCTCAAGCAGTGAAGACACAATGTACAATGAATTTATACAAACATATATTTTAATATTTTTCTTATTATGGTCAGCTACTGTACCCCTCAAATGAAAATACTGCAAGTTTTTTGTTTTTTTTAAATGCATGTGGGGTACAAATCCAGCTGAAATACCAATCAGGTAGTAACTATGCATACATGTATATGTTGTAAATTATTCAGTTATGCACAAAGAAGATCAAGCAGCATCATAAAGTGTTTAATTTATTCATGTTTTACTGTGACACAGTTTCTTTTTTGATTTTGTTTTACCATTTAAGACTGCTTTCATCAATCATATCCATGGTAATTTTATCCAAAATTCAGCTGAGTGCGCTTGTATGTGACATCTTGAAATCAATGATATAAAGGTCAATCAGGGCAATTCCAAGGTATCAAATTTTGCAAATAATTCACTTCAGTTTGTGATTCTTAAAGCCTTTCTTTTGAATTTCCTGGTGAGCTAATTCTATCAGTTGTTGCTGACCTTGAATTTTTGATCACATTTTGGCTCTGATGACAGATCAGACTTCGACTTGTTTTTGACTTATTGTCATCCCTTCTACCGTCTCCTGTGAGATAGTATATTCTCATTTTAGGCTTAACTTTCTTGATGCTCTTTAACGGAAAATAGTACAGAACTTATGTGTATACATTGGCTTCATCCTCTGAATTTAATCTCCATTAACTTGTATCAGCTTTAACAGGGCAAAGTGGTGGCTCTGAGGCTAGAGATCTGCGTTGGCAATTGGAAGGTTGATGGTTCGAATCCTGTAAAATCTACTCTACTCTGTTGGGCCTTCAAGCAAGGCCCTTAAACTGCAATTGCTCCGTCCTGGGTATGAAGTTAATCTGCATTCTACCCTGAATGTAGGCCCTCGAACCTGCAGGGAAAAACATGGGGGTTAGTGGCACCTCACACTGTTCCATTCCATCTGAACTAGTGTGGTGCTGTGATGTCATCTGTTGCATGCCTGCACTCGGGCCCTAACCTGTGGTCATGTGGTGGGTGCGGCAATGCACTGAATCAGCACGTGTTCCTAACCTCTCTAACTTGTATACTGTTAGTGGGGCTCAAACTCAGTTCATGGAGAACTGCAGTGGTGGCAGGTTTTCACCCCATTTATTTTCTTAATTAGATCCCAGTACTCACTGTCAATATTATTTTATGTCTTGTTAGTTCTTTAATTCCACCACATGAGAAATTTCTGAAATTATCAATTGTCCTATTTTGAGTAGTTCATCTGAGTGTTTTGTGGACAGATGAGATTTGATTTTCAAATACCAAAATGAGGCTTAGCCTCTCACAATCTAGGCCCAGTTTTCAAAATGTCAGACCCATAACAGGGTAAGTCCAGCAACAAAACAATCCTTGCAATCTTCAGTATCTAAAATTCATAAAGAAAGAGTTAAAATCGTAAAAAAAAAAAAAAAAGCTATAAAAATAATGAATATGTAGTACAAAGGAAACTAGAAATATGCAAAGATATTAAAAAGGAGAAAAAAGGGTGTGCCTAAAAAGTGACCCTTAACAAACAAAAATCCATTCCGCTATCTAGTAATCAAGAATTCTCTGTTATAGTTTGGCCAGCATCTATCTCTGGCTGAAGTTTATTATTTGTTTGTTTAATGGTTTTATTGTTTATGAAATATTATTTGTCATTTTATGTTGTTGATTACACTTATAGTTTTGATTAACTTTTTAAAATTTCTGTTATTTCCTAATTTTTGTTTATGTTGAATTTTTTATTAATTATCCAGTGTTTAAATATTATCTGCATACAGTACCATTCTTTTCATTCGCTGTGTTTTGTGGGTGAGACCCTAAGTGGTGGGACTAATCTGATATCACTGCTAATGGACCTCCCTCAGCCTTTAGATTTGAGCCTGGGGAGTAGGTCAGTCAGCGGTTCATTGATTTTTAAAGATTGCATTGTACTGTAACTATTGTTTTTTCTGCTTTTTGGGTTCTTGGATTACAGATTTGAACTACTTTGCTATTGGTTACCTTTTTAGGCAAACTCAGTTTGTGGTCAGACTGCCAGACTTATCTTTGACTAGGCTATTGAAGTTTCTGGATCTTTTAAAGGTCTCAAACCATTTTAGTTATTTTGTGTGCTGCTTATTACAACATGTACAAAATGAGAGCCAGAAAAGTAAACAGAAAAAGAAAAAAACAAAATATCCATCCATCCATTATCCAACCCGCTATATCCTAACTACAGGGTCACGGGGGTCTGCTGGAGCCAATCCCAGCCAACACAGGGCACAAGGCAGGAAACAAACCCCAAGCAGGGCACCAGCCCACCGCAACAAAACAAAACAGAAACTTCAATAAGTACTTACACAATAAAGAAGGTTCACCAAAAAACAATCAATACCCAAACTGGGGGACCTTGCTTTTTGCCTGGAAAACACACAATGAGAATATATTGCACAATGGCCCTGCCCTCTGAAAAGGGGACAGGGCACATAAATAAACACATTAGCTCAAAACAGAAAATGTTTACATAACAAACATTAATAAATAAAACAATATTCAGAAAGGACAAGAAAACATTATACACAATAAAGATATTTTAAGAACAACAAAAAGAATGCAATAAACAACATTTAAACCAGGGTTGAAAACAAGACTAAACATGATGAGCAGATGAGCATTTTAGTGCTTTTTTCTAATTATATTGAAACAGATATTTATTTATATATTTTTATTTTTATAATGTTATTTGAAAACAGTAACATTCCCTGCAATTAAGTCTAATGTATACAATGAATAAGATAATATTACATACAAACAGTTCAAACTTAAAAAAAAAAACAGAATTCAACCCCCCTCCCCACCCAATAGAAAGAGATGAGAGCTAACAGCAAGAGCAAATCATTAAAAGAAGAGAGAATGTCCTTTTCCATGGTATACAGTAAATGCTTATTCTAAAATGTTACTAATTAGATCTTGCCTTATTTAAAAAGTTCTGAACAGATCCTCTAAGCGAGAATATGATTTTTTTTCCAATTTCAAATAGTACAAGACATCAGTTACCCACTGACTTATAAAAGGTGGGCTGGGATTCTTTCAGTTGAGCAAGATTAGTTTATGCGCTAGCATTGTGGGACAGGCAATTACAATCAATTTGTCCTTTTCATTTTAAGCCCATCTGGGAATACACCAAACCACAGCTGTTAATGGGTTAGGAATGATGGTGACACCAAGGTTGTCTGATAAGAATGCACAGATTCCTGTCTGAGTCTTGAAGGCTAATCATTACATTTTTTAGAACAGAAATGGGTGGGAGGTGTGGGAAACTGGATATCTTCTTTTTAGAAAAGTTTCGGATTTGAAAGTAGTGGAAAAATTGTGTTGATGGGAAGTTAAATTTGAAATGTAATTGTTCATAAGATGCCAAGACATTATCTATATACAGTTCTCTAAGTGTTTTAATCCCAGACATTTTCCAAACATTAAATACTGTGTAGGTTTCAGAGGTTGGAAAACGGTGATTGTCATGTAAAGGTGCAACAGATAAAAGCTTCTCTACCAGAAAGTGCTTCCTGCATTGGTTCCATACTCTGAGTGATTGATGGACAATTGGATTATTGGTATATTGATAATAATTTGCATTTACTGGGGCACAAAGCAGGGCATATAAACAAGAACAGCAGGATATTATTTCTGTTGCAGACCAGGCTTGTGTATATTCATCAATTTGTGTCTTTATAGCTCGTATATTTGCTGCCCCATAATAAAATTGAAAGTTAGGTAGTGCCATGCCCCCCTTTTGCTTTAGGTCTTTGTAGAGTCACACTTAGAATGCATGGATGTCTCAAACTCCAAAAAAATGAGATTATAATTGAGGTTAATTTCTTAAAGAATGATTTGTTAATGTATATGGGGGTGCTTTCAAATAGAAAGAGAAGCTTGGGAAGGATGTTCATCTTCATAGTATGGAAAAAGCACACTTTTCTTCAAATGTTTAAGTCCAGATATCTTTTGAAATTCTGCTAGTGCATTAAGGGCTACGGGTAAGGATGTGTGTGGGTTTGATATATACTGTGCCATTACATCTGTATATAGTAATATTTTCTGTTCAGGTTATTCTCTGATAGCCTCCTTTATCTCTGATGCATTTCAAAAGTAAATGGCTCAATGGCAATTGCAAAAATCAATTATGAAAGAGGGCATGCTTGTCAAGTACCACATTCTATTTTGAAATAATTTGAGATAATCTTAATACTGACAGATGCATCTGGACTGGTATAAAGTAATTTTATCCATGCACATTGTAACAAAGGCGCTATATAGGCGCCGACTCGACAAAGCAACACCAGAGGCACATATAAAACCCAAATAAACTTTTATTTTTCTTCACCTGTGGGCACATCTTCCCCGTGTCCCACAGGCAGTACACAGTCCCAAAAACACCTCAAGCACAACACAAAACACACTAGTCTCCTCTACCACCACTCCTCCCGGCAAACGTTGTCTTCCTCCTCCCGACTCAGGCTTCCGGAGTGGTGGCTGCTGGCCACTTTTATAGTTCACTCGGAAGTTCTCCAGGTGCTTGATTGCCGAGTTCCGGGTGCACTTCCGGGTGTGGTGAAAACACTGCCCATATGGGCTCAGGAGTCCCAGCACCAGCACCTCCTGGCGGCCACCCCAGATCACAACAGGGCTGTGGAGAACTCCATCTCCCAAGGAGCCCTGTGGGTATCTGAGGCACCACAGTCACCCGGGGGGCTGCCACCAAGTGGACCGGGGGAGGTACTTTGCAGCCCATGCTTGCTCCCCGGCCGTCTGTCACAACATATATTTGGACCAAACCCAAATTTGTGCAATGTGATGAATAGGTAACCCCATTCAACCATATCAAATGCTTTTCTGTGTCCAAAGATAATCTCTGATACATCAGATTTTATGGATGAGTATATTACATTAAACAGTCATTTTAGCTAGAACATGGGTATCTTAACATCATTATTCAGAAGTGAAATTGGTCTGTATGATGCACATTGTAATAAGTCCTTATTTTTCTTTGGAAAGATTGTAATTAATGCTTGGTGAAAAGTTTGAGATATAATTTTGTTGTCTGTAGATCTTTAAACATTGCTAACTTATTTGCATTTTACTGGGCAGATATTAGGGTCTGCTACTTTCTCACTTTGGAGTGAGTTTATAGCATCTAGTAATTCTGAGAATATCAGAGGTTTGTTCAGTTCCTCTGCACAAAAAAATCATGAGATTTTGTCTTATCTTCTCTAAACTGAGTAGAATTTAAGGATTTACTCTGTTATCTAAATGTGTGGGTTATATTTTTATGGACAATGAGTTTATTGCCATCTATGTTGGTAATTTATGTAACTGCATTGCAAACTTCCATATGGAAGAAGATGATCCACTGTGGCAACCCCAAACAGAAGCAGCTGAAAGAAAAAGAAGAAGAAGAAGCATTGCAAACTTCCTGCTTGTGGATTTGTTGAGCTAAGATCTTATTACCCTTCTTTTTATGTTCATAGTAGTGATGTTGCAATTTAAAGATGAGCTGTTCCATTTCTTTTGTTGTCAAAAGGTTAAATTCTGATTGCAAAACCTGTCTTTGCCTATAAAATGCCTCATTTGGAGACCTGGCTTATTCTTGATCTATTTTTGTAATTTCACTAATTAACTCTTGATCTTCAATTTAATTTTATGGGAAAGATATGAAATAGTCTGTCCTCTTAAAAACAAAGCTCTGTCTCTAAAAAATAATCAGTTTTCAAGAATGATAATGGGCAATAAATTATTATCAATAAAGAAATAACCAATTTTTGAGTAATTATGATGCACTGATGTACTGATGAGAAGAAGGAATATGCTCTTGAGCTTGGATTTATAAATCCCCATGGGTCTGATAAGTTACGATCCATCAAAAACTGTGTGATTGTTTTTCGCGATATTAGATGCTATCACCACTGTAGTTGAAGACCTATCCAGGTCTGCATTTAAAACACAATTAAGGTATTCAGCTATTATAATTTTATCAGTGCTCATATTGGGAACTAATGCAAATACATGTTGAATTAATATCTCTATCATTCACTTTAGGTGCATAGACATTTATTAAAATTATTTTAGATTTAAATAAATTACCCATCCTTGTGACATATACCCTTTCAGGTTCAGATACTAGGTCTGATACTACAAATGAGATTGTTTTATGTATTAAAATTCTGACACCTCTAGTTTTCTTTGTATATCTGGAGTGAAAAATTTGTCGGATACTACAAATGAGATTGTTTTATGTATTAATATTCTGACACCTCTAGTTTTCTTTGTATATCTGGAGTGAAAAATTTGGCCAAGCCAATCTCTTTGCAATCGAAACTTGCCCTTACTTATTAAGTGAGTCTTCTCTAAAAAAACGATCTTAACATTTAGGTTTGTTAGGTGAGAGAAAACTTTTTTCTCTTTAGATTGTGATTGAGACCTTTGACATTCCAGCTTACAGAGTTCACTGTTTGGTCGGAGAGACACTGCTCCTGAACTTTTTAGGACATTTTGTAATCTTAAGTAGTGCATTGTTTCATAAAATAGCTTTAACCTTGATTTCATATTATTGCCAGGTATTATGGCTTAGGAGCCTATTATTATTTTGGCACTTACTATTGTTGGTGTAAAAAAGATAAATAAAAAGTAACTTGCTCTCTTTCTCCCAAACCCCACTCCCCCATTTTGCCTCCCCAATTTTGCCTACCCAAGTGAGACTAGACCACACTTGACAGTATCCCAGTTCTCTGACATGCCAAGAGACAAGGCACGGCTAAAACAAAACAAAACCCTAGCAGCGGTGTAGTAAGGATTACAATCAAAATATCTTCTTCTATAATATGCTACCGTGGCTGTTCGTTTGTCTGTCCAGGATTTTAAATCTCCTGTAGCTTGCAAACCGTTTCACCTATTCTCCTGACATTTGGTACACATATACTACGTGACGTCTACTATCCGCTTTCGGGGTGATGATTGACCTCCAAGGTTATTCCTCTCTTTATTTTATTGTAGAATCGACTCTCAGCAGGGCGGCCGTGTGGCGCATGCGTACAGGTGCCGTTCTCATCCCTACCAACTTCGCTGTCACTTCTTCATATCTTAAATTATTCTTCAGGCAGATTGAAGACTTCTGTGCTAGCTTAAGTGAAAAATTAAGGCAACCGTACTAAGTAATTGCAACACAAACACTGACTTAATCAGTTTTAACGCGAAAAGATGACAACGAAAGAAGAAAAGAAGCAGACTGCTAGGGCAGAGAAAAGAAGAGCTGCTCAGGAAGCAGCAGGAGCATCAACCTCTGAGTAAACGAATGGGAAACGTACAGAGAAAGAGGATGGAAACTATAAGTCGTGCAGTGCGCCGTTACTGGTCTTATAATAATACAATCTGGATACAATAAAGCTAGGGTATGATGCTAACAGTTTCCTTAGGGAAAAAAGGGATGAAATTTTTAAGTCTAATGACACTTTAAATTACTAATTACTTTATAGTTACCAAAATATACATACATTTCATACAATAAATTTCAATATAGTAACTGAAAAAAGTGGCCAGAAAGAAAATAAAATGTATAGTTACTGCAAATGTAACATTACAAATAGACAAAGTTCTTTGAAACCTGCATTGCATTATCCATTTGATGCCCATTTGGCAGGTGTTAAAGGAGAGAAATTTGGGAAAAAACAAATGCAGTTATTTTTAAATATAATCTCTTGTTTATGTCAGAGAATCAATGTCAAATTTTCTTTAACCCGTAGTTTGTTGAATCTGACAATGGGGCTTCTCAATTTTGAGGTATTCAATCCATATATGCGATAAGTTGCTGAGATCTCAGTGTCTAATTTAAAGTCCTCTCCAATTATTTTAGAACATAGTTCAGCTATGAATTTCACTGTGTTTGGACTTTCACGGTTTTCTGGGAGACAGATTGTGATGTTATTCCTTCTAAATCTAGTGTATCTTCCAATTTAGCTAATTTGTCACCGAGCACTTCTTATTATAGAGCAGTTGCCTTTTTGTTAGTGGCGTATGTCAATTGTTCAACTTCTTTGATACGAGTAGTAAACGTTTGCTTAATTTCTTCCAGGAGAGCACCAATTACTTTTATTTTATTCTCAATTTTCTTGTATTTTCCTGATTTTTTTCATTAATTCTTGCTAAATTATTTTTAAGGTTTACCTCAAAGTTTATATGAAAGCTTAAACATACCTACTAGTCTTTTATATCTTGAAGCAGCTTGTCTATTCTATTGTCTATTCTCCTAATTCTTTTGTTTATATCCCTCTTTATATCTTCCTTTATATCCTTCTTTGCATCATTTATTTTTAGCTTGGGAGTGATAAACAATACCTTCGGCTCATACAGCTTGTTTCCATCTTCTCCTTGTTCCAAAGGTGGTGTCAAGCATTCTATTGGAGATGATGCTCTTGACTCATGGGGGGTGTGGTAATAGATGACAGTGGGGATAAAGAGGCCATCCTTGGTTCTGATATCCCTCTTGAGATTGTCGAATTCTCATTGCACGACTAACTCGCAGTATTGCTCCCACATTAGCATGATCTCCTGGATGATCCATTCCTTCTCCTGTCACTTTCAGCTCAGTCTGTGGCAGGCCGTATCATGAACTTGAGATTGGTTTAGACTTTGATAAAACCTTACCTACCTTTTTCTTCTTTTTCTGACCCCTCAGTCTCCTGCTTTTACTTTTAATACAGTATACTTGTAATTAAATCCTTCCAAGTTAACTTAATGTAGGATACCACTACCAGCGGAGCATCATCTCAAAAGTCTACCTCTTGCAATGGATGAGACCAATCTCTGAAACAGATATTTAATGAAGACTACTGCATAGTCATCTGGCTGCTTGATAGTCTTCCTGTTATTACGTTTCATTGTTAATTGAAGAGAAAACAATTAAAGGCTCTGAATGCTGCTGTTTAACAGGAAAACAATTAATCAAGGATAAAATCTGCTTCAATGAAATGTATAGTGACTAAAGCCCTCCAGGAGCTAAGTTTGACATCCTTGTTATAGCAATTGTGTTCCATGCATGTTTTAGCTAGTCAGGTACTTCATCTATTATTTTTAAAATTTACTGGGAAACACTCTGACCTCTGCTACCTGAAGAAAGGTGGTTCTTGTGCCTCTCATGAAACACAGCACTGTAGGTCATTACACAGAGTGTGCTGTGACCTTTATTGTACTGATGAGTGGCCCTGTTTAATGTCCTTCACTGCCATCCAATGTTGTGGCAGCACTTTTCCTGACAGACATGCCGTGTGCTTGTGCCACAGTTCTTTTCTTGCCTTTCATTCTTTTCTTTCATTTTGTGTGGCAGGGCTACCGCTCACCAAACGAAGGACCCAAAACACAATAACAAGATTGAGAAAGCCTCTAATTCTTTGGCTGTGTATGACTTTCTTTTTGTGATGAAAATGATCAGTTGGCCTGTGCTGTTTCGGGGCACACATATTAATGTTGTAGAGATGCATATAGAATCTCATCATACATTTATTTCTTCTTCATTTATTATTTATTTTACATATTTGCAATCATTGCTGGTTTGAAATCCATTATGTTTTAGTAATTTTAGTAATTTATTGTTCTTTTTTGTTGATTGCTATTATTATCAAACAAAGTACTGTATAGCAGTTGCTGAAACATTTTTGGTTTTAGATAGATAGATAGATAGATAGATAGATAGATAGATAGATAGATAGATAGATAGATAGATAGATAGATAGATAGATAGATAGATAGATAGATAGATCTTTATTTGGGGAAATTTGGCTTTTTACAAAATTTAATTTAAGTAAGTAAGTAAATAAATAAATAAATAGTATGGTCTGAGCATATACCAGTATGGAGAGATAGTTCTTAATCTAGTACACCATAGTCTTATCCACCTGCATATCTCTGATCTTATACCTTAACAGTGATGGCTGGATGGTATTAGAGGCACTAGATAAATCAAAAAACATAATCCCACAGTGCTGCCAACTTTGTCTAAGTGAGAATATTTTTACAGTTTAACGCTAAATATTATCCATATTTTGTATTACTGAAACTTCTAAAACTTGACACATGCATCATACTTTATTATTCAGACTTCAAGTTCTGAGAAGTCAATGGCAAGTTACACCTTCTCTTCATGACTTTTCTCTCACATCTCAAAGCTGGGTGGCTCCAGACTGAATATGTGCATGTATGAGTGTGCCTTGTGAAGGACTGGATTATAGGGAAAGAAATGTCACCACTAAAGTTTGTTTGGGTTCTTATCTCACATTCTATGCCCTCATTTTTTATTATTTACATTTCTATAAATTGAAAATCTCTGATCTTTGCTGTATTTACTGCTTTAAAAGGTCACAAGATACAGAAAAGTTTTTTTTTTCAGTAAAATGTCCTCACCAGTTGTGGAAGCAATCAATTAAAAATGCTGCTACTGTACAATATAAGTGTAGGTGTAATGTCTATATTCAAAAAGTTTTAAAAAATGATTTGGATTTACGTTAAAACAAAACTGTTTCTGGTGCCTCATAACATACAGTTATAGCATTTTCTACAGATGAAAGCTAACAAAATGTTTGTTGATTTTTCCAAAACAAATCCATATATTAGCCATTTGTGTATTACTGTGCTCACTCAAAAAAGTGCTTTTCTTAAACTGCTTCTGTGAACAGTTTAAAAATTGGTATATTTGCAACATATCCAAGGAAAATCTTGACCCTGTAAGTCACTTGGTGTATTGTTCATGTTGAAAAATGTTTAATGTCCTACAAAACTATCCAGGTTGATCTGAAAGTTCATGTATCCAGTATATTGTTTTTGAAAAATCTGTTAAGGCTTAAGGCCACATATAAGAATGCTCTGACACAACACATTTTCTGAGTATGTTTGCTAGTTACAGAGCCAATATTAATAGTATTTTAAATAAAGCATCTGAAAACTTCATGTACTTTATGTTGGGTTAGTTATGGAAATGCGTTGTACTACATCTTTCAGGTACATTTTATCCTTATTGCAGTCTAAAACTATAGTTATAATACAATAAATAATTTGCTTTTTTTTGAAGATCCAAGGTTTACAGACTCAACTATTTTAAGATTTTCAGATTTTTAAACAGTTTTCTGTGTGAATTAAAATGAGAAAAATTTACAGTCTGGCCCTAAAAGGTGCTCTTTAGGTAACATGATGAAATTATCTTTGACTAGTATATGATTAAACAATTTGAAAATGAAACAGATATCTGACTTACTAAGATAGTTTTACACAGGAGCAGCATTATTTTTGTGTGTGGGAATATGTTTGCCCCAATCACCTAAGGACTCGATATGAATGCCCAACCATCAGCCATCACTGTACCTACTTGTCATTTTTAATCTAATTACAGATTGCAGAGGAGTGAAATGAACATACAACAGATCAGTTTTTTGTTCTTCTAAATATACCTTTCTTTTTAATATACATTTTTTATTTTCTTGTAGATTGTGTCATCATACGTCAAATGAGAACATCTTCAAGATGAAACAACTGAAAGAGTCCTGTTGTTTTTCCAGAGACGGGGGTCTTCTTACAGACATAGGTGACCTGTCCCACAGTACTACTGAATGTCATGGTACTGACTTTAGGAACCCAATCTGGTTTGTTCTGTTCTGTGTGCGTTAGGGGATCCTGTCAATGGCAAAATAAAAATCGAGAAATCTGGGTTTCTTTTTTAAGCCTCATACTGAGATACTGTTACTGATTTAACAGTCAAAATGTCATGTGGATGGGGGTACATGGTAAAGTCATTTTTGAGAACAGATCACCTGCCTTTTTTTCTTCAGGAATGTTTTAAGGCAGCTTTAGGTTCAATATTAACTTTTCAGTAAATCTCCTTTTGAAGAGTTTTAGTGTAAAATCATGCATTAAAATATATTTTCACACCTGCATAGAAAACTTACCAGTGTTAAATAAACACAGAGTATATATGCATATGGAAATACTATTTCCATATATTCACTTTTAAAAGTTAACAATATAATATAAGAGTTTATTTAACACTGGTGATTTTGCTGTGTTAATTTTTCAAACAATTGTTTAATGTCACCTTTTGAGTAAAATATGCATATAAAAGGCAGAATAATTTGTATTATAAACAAGAATTTGGACTACTGTGACATTTTGATTACACACAGGGTTTTATTATGTGGCTAACAGTGTCTGCTATTCAATAAATCATTAAAAGTGCCTTTTACAGAGCCCAGTGTATACTGAGCGGCCTTTGAAATATTCTGCCATCATCTCTGTTTGTTTTCTGCCATTCCAAGTACCTCTTGTTTGTCACATTACACTCAGGATAAGTCACTTCTCCTTTATGTCACTAAACAGCTATTAGAAAAGAAAGCATGGATGAAACTTCTTTGATATTTTTGGGCTGCACCTGTATCACTTTTTAGAAATTTGTACACTTTGATAAAGTCATAGTATCCCAAAGAATTGGTAATAGTGATGTACCTTCTGAGTGGTAATAGACAAATAAAGGATATTCACTTTTCATGTAAACACTGTGTGTATGATTGTCACAGAAATTGCTTTTAAATATAAAAATGATATTTAACCTTTAAATGTGTGGGAGTTGTATTTGTTCAATCAAATTACTTTTAATTTTAGTTTCTGATTTTTTTTCTATTTAACTGTTAATTCTGGAATAGAAAAACATATTTGTTTCCTTGTGGTCAGCTTCATGCTAAGCACTAGGAGTGGGTAATATTCCAGTTGAGCCGGCATACATGATTAAACTATGTGATAAGAACGACACTTACACATAGTAAAGGTTTGAGGCGGCCACCCATATAATGTCCTTTGGCTGCAAAAATGTATTTTAAAGGTTAGAGAGTTGTTCACTCGACTGAGTCCAAAACAGAACTGTTGAAGAAAGACAAAATGGCACCTTTAAAGGCCAGTGTAGGAAGTGACGTCGACAGAGGCAGCGGAACTGGAAGTGACATCATCAGAGGCCCTGGAAACAAATGTGATATCGTCAGAGGCCCTGGATCTGTACCCCAAATCAGCATGTCCAGAACAAACCCATAGTTTTATGTTAATACCTGCCATTTGTTTTTTCTACCCTTGATTCCAGGGTCTTTTTTCAGGATTGGCTCGTGTGATGTCTGGCCAGACTCTTTTGCAGTCTCAAAAAAAGAGAATATTTTGGTTCATACAGACACTGTGACTTGAATTAAGGAATTTCCTTTACCCTTTTCATGTTATATTTATTGAGCATGGTTTTCTAGTTGTAGAATTTGTTGCTTTAACCAATAGTTTTTAATTAATCTCTTTCTTCTTTGTTGCTATCTCTGCATGTCTTTTTTCCAATAAAGAATTCTTCAAAGGTTTTTACACAGTCTAAGATTATACACATTTCTGAATAAGTGTATAAATTCAGGGAATAGTTTCATTTGGAGTAAACATCCAGACACAAAATATAGATCCTGTTGTTTAAGACCTTCCCATGGTTCACATCATTTGGCCTTCTGATTTGAATTTTTTTCCATCTGTTCCTTGGCCTCTAAAAATGTTTGGAGTAATATTTCCAAGGATTTGGAGAACATGGCATCTCTCAGTTGTATTTTTTTTCCTACTTCAATGTGTTTTTAACACAGTTGCTAGGCTTGGCGACTGAGAATGTGCAATGCATCTCATCATTAATGTAAGGGTATAAAGGTCAATGTTTTACACTTCCTTGTTTTCCAAGGTTGTATTCACTTTAAAATGTTAGTAGGTATCCTTTTCAGTCAATTCCTTAGATCTCTGGTTATGACATTCTTTCCTGCCTTTTTACTACAATTAACATCTAGTGATTTTGCTTTGGTTATGTGCCTTTTGTTTTTGCTTTTGAACTTTCCTGTATGGCTTTTGGACCACAATTCTGCTTCATGTCCTGAACTTTGTTTACTTGATTATAAATATTCTGGTAATGCCAATGACATGTGTTTTGACGTTTCTGAACCTTCGTGTGATTCTTTTATCTTACAAAACTGCTGCAGTCCTCTACAGTCAATGCATTAGTTTACTGGTCCAGTGCTCAAAGTTCCTTCAGGCTGAAGGTTTTTATTTCAACCAGTTTCACAATATGTGAATCATTCTTACTTTTAATTGATCTCACTGCTTTTATGAGTTGTCTTTTTTATACTCTTATTTCTTATTTCAGAAAGTCTGAAATATTTGTATTTTTGCCAGAACTTTAAACACTTAAGTTTCTTTTCCTTTTTTCTATTTTAATTTGCCTTTTTCTATATAATTTTCTCCATTAATTGCATCCAAATGTTAGCAACACCAGGGAGCAATTAGTTCACTGACATTTTCACTTTTCTTAATGGGCAGACAAGTGAAAATAGCAGTGAAGCCATTGCTCCTCTTCAGCATTCAGTGTTATTTGCACATTTATCTGCACTGCTCAGTGCTAACTATCAGCATTTGGAAACAATTAAAGGAGCAACTTCTACAGAACAGGGTACATTTAAAAAAGAAAACAGTAAAAGAAACAAGCATGTTGAGCTATCATAGATACAAATATTTACAATTTTTTTCAAAATATTTGCAGGCTAGATAATTATAATTACAATCAGATAATAATCTGATTATAATCTTTTACATTTATTTTTAACTTCTCTGAGTTGTTTAATTTAAACATGTCTGAACAGAATGCATACATTTGTTTTTCCCTTGATCTCTTGATACAGATTAGGAGTTTGTGTGTTTCTGTCTCCACATCTTCCTCACCACAATGACTTCAAAACTTGTGCTCCCTGACTCTGCTGGTGATCACTAGCAAATTTATATGGAATTCAAATTACTGAAAGGAAACAAGTAGCAAGCAATTATCAAAAATAATGAGCAATGATTAAAGCTTGAACCAGAATCAAGTTCTCATTCCACCAGCACCCCCTCTCTACCAATTCCAAAACAAATCCTGAATAATAACATGGTGGAAAAGATGCTTAAAGAAACTGAGAACAGGAGCACAGTTCTCACTCTCTCCTGCAAAAGATTTGAGGATGAGATTATAGTGGAATGGCGGAGAGACTATAAAAAGTTGAATACGCTGATGAAATGTGCAAACACACTTTTAATAATAAAGATTTTAGAGTGGTTCTTCAGATAGATGCTGTAGAGCAGGGGTCCTCAATGACAGTCCTGGAGGGCTGCAGTGGCTGCAGTTTTTTGTTCTAACCCAGTTGCTTAATTAGAAAGCAATTCTTGCCAATAATTTAATTTCATGGCTTGTTAGCGCTTTAACTCTGCTATGTCAGGTAATTTTCATACCCTGGATTTTCTTCCCCTTTCTAAGGATATCATCCAAATGATTTGAAGGCAAAAATGGATGAGTAATTCTCAGCCCTTCACCTTTTTCTCTCCACTTTCTTTCCCAGTATTTCATTAAACCCGATAAATACACACAGATGTAAACGGTAAAAAGCTAAATTTTTTGTCATTTGCTTCTTATTGCTAATTAGGAGAAATTAAAAACCAAGAATACAGCTGTTTAAGCATAAATAAGCAATAAGGGTACAAAATCTTAACAAGCGAAAAACCTAAAGTGAAGCAGAAGTGTTACTTGAGCAATACGTGCTTCTTATTAAGCAATTGGGTTGGAGCAAAAACCTGCAGCCACTGTGGCCCTCCAGGACTGTGATTGAGGACCCCTGCCATAGAGGAACCATTTTTGGTTCCAAAAAGACCCATCCAAATGAAGGTTCCAGAAAGAACCTTTATTTATTTAGATTTGTTAAATACAATACTTGTAAATAACCATGAATAGGTGGGAATAGATTTGTGAGATACCAGAGGGTCAAAATGTTAAAAGAACTCTTGCTGTATACGTCCAGTAACACAGGCTAAGTCCAGTTTTTTTAATATGTTAGTGTCCTGCTAGGTAGCCAACCATTCATACCTTCCTCTTATGTTAGCTTTCTGTTACTATCTCTTATGTTAACGGGTCGGTTTTGACCCGTGTCTTTAATCAGCCATATTACCCTCAAAACAATTATTTATCATCAAATTTTTTCTCCTTACCTCTTGGTTACTTTGTTACGCTTCCTTGTCCATTAAAAGTACGTTTTTAATATTTTAGCTGTGACCTCATGAGTTTTACTTTAACAGCATACCTCTCGTTTTCAATTTTAAAAAATGATTAAATGAACCTCAAGAGAATTATTTAAATAAATAAAAGGCTGTTATGTTACCTGACTATTACTGAGGGGTATTAGAACACATCTCTTAAATAAATTTGTTATATATATTTTTTATTATAATACTAATTACTATAGTAACATCTATGGTGTTACAGGTCAAATTTGACCCATATATATTTATTTCAAGGAAAAAGGCAAAAAAGTATTTTCAAAAATAACTTTAATATAAATGGAAAGCTAAACAAGTAAATCTCAAAATGTGGATTTGCAAGGTCAAACAAACAACGAACAATCAAGCAAATCAAACCAATAGAAATGAGGCACTGGTTCCAAAAAACGTCTTTGTGTGCAAGAACATGCATGTGCATTTAGATGCATGTGTGGCAAAAAGTGACACTTTTAGTGTGTTCTTTGCAAATATATTTTTTGCAGTAGAAGCAGAGTACGTTTGTCTTTCTGTCTTTATTGCTAGGGCTGACCTGACACCTCTTTCTTTTAGAATCAGGTGGCCTCAGTGGGGTTGTGGCTGTGGCTGTGTAGGTTGATGTTGAGGCAGTGCTGGCTGAAGAGGATGCTGGCACTGATGCTCTTTGTGTTGCTGATGGTGTGGAAGGAGTGCTACGTGAGCTCTGCAGCTGTCTGACCAAGGCTGCAGCAGCTGGGTCCCGGGGCACCCGTTCCCTTTGCTCAATGTGTGCCTTGACAAGGGAACTTCCTAACTCCTCAAGAAACATTCTCCACTTGTTTTTTCTGGTTGAGTTCCACCCTAGGTGAATGTGGGTCCACAACACAAATGCATTGTATACAGACACATCTAGAATGTTATAAAACACAACCATTGGCCATCTCCTGGTCATTCTCTGGCATGTGTAGGTGGCAGTCAACTTGTCCAGGTTGTCCACTCCACCTTTGTTTTTATTATAGTCCAAGATCATTATGGGCTTTTTGTCACTTGCTAATGACACAGCTGCGTCTTTGTGAAAAGTGGACATAAGTATCACACTCCGGTGTTTTTTGGACAATATGAAACAACCGTGGTGGTGTCTGTAAAAGCAAATTTTGAAGAAAGTGGAGCCCTGTCCTTCACCAGCAAAATTTCGTCAGCCAGCTCAGGTTTATTTTTTTTTTACTGTGCCCACCATGGTAAGTTTCCACCTGAGAAATTCTTGTCCAAGGTCATAGCTGGTAAAGAAATTGTTACATGTGATATTGTGACCCCGCAGTCCAACAACAACAACAACAACATTTATTTATATAGCACATTTTCATACAAAAAAATGTAGCTCAAAGTGCTTTACATAATGAAGAATAGAAAAATAAGAGACACAGTAAGAAAATAAAATAAGTCAACATTAATTAACATAGAATAAGAGTCAGGTCCAATGGCCAGGGGAGACAGAAAAAACAAAAAAAAAACTCCAGACGGCCGGAGAAAAAAAATAAAATCTGCAGGGATTCCAGGCCATGAGACCGCCCAGTCCCCTTTGGGCAATCTACCTAACATGAATGAAACAGTCCTCTTTGTATTTATGGTTTTCACGGAAGGACTTGATGGTGATGATGATGATCACGTGGACTTCTGGCTTTTAGTCCATCAATGCTGGGGCATCATGGTGCTTTGAGTAGGTTGGTGGTGGCGCAGGCCGCCACCACAGAGAAACCGGAAAAAGAAACAGAAGAGAGAGTAGGGGTCAGTACGGATTTTAGAGCCACCATGAATAGTTATTATGATGAACTGAACATACAGAGTATCAGGATTAAGATAAAGTGAAGTTATGAAAAGGCCATGTTAAAGTAATGTGTTTTCAGCAGTGTTTTAAAGTGCTCCACTGTATTAGCCTGGCGAATTCCTATCGGCAGGCTATTCCAGATTTTAGGTGCATAGCAGCAGAAGGCCGCCTCACCACTTCTTTTAAGTTTAGCTTTTGGAATTGTAAGGAGACACTCATTTGATGATCTAAGATTACGATTTGGAATATAGGGTGTCAGACATTCCGATATGTAAGATGGAGCGAGATTATTTAAGGCTTTGTAAACTATAAGCAGAATTTTAAAGTCAATTCTGAAAGACACAGGTAACCAGTGTAGCGACATCAAAACAGGAGAAATGTGTTCGGATTTTCTTTTCCGAGTTAGGATTCTAGCAGCTGCATTCTGCACTCGTTGCAAATGATTTATGTCTTTTTTGGGTAGTCCTGAGAGCAGTGCGTTACAGTAATCTAATCGACTAAAAACAAAAGCGTGAATTAATTTCTCAGCATCTTTCAATGATATAAGAGGTCTAACTTTTGCTATATTTCTTAAGTGAAAAAATGCTGTCCTAGTGGTCTGATGAATATGTGATTTAAAATTCAGGTTACAGTCAACGGTTACCCCTAAGTTTTTTACTTCCGTCTTAACTTCTAATCATAATGCGTCAAGATTATTTCTGATAACCTCACTGAATCCGTTTTTGCCAATCAATACAATTTCAGTTTTCTCTTTATTTAACTTGAGAAAATTACTATTCATCCATTCAGAAATACCAGTAAGACATTGTGTTATTGATTCGAGAGAGTCGGTGTCATCAGGTGCTACTGATAAGTACAGCTGTGTGTCATCAGCGTAGCTGTGGTAGTTCACGTTGTAACTTGAGATAATCTGACCTAATGGAAACATATAGATTGAGAAAAGAAGCGGACCCAGGATAGAGCCTTGTGGAACCCCATATAGAATATCATGCGTCTTTGAGTTGTGATTACCACAATTAAGAAAGAATTTTCTCCCTGCAGTAGTCATATTGAGGACTACATGTTTTCCTTGATTTTTCTCAGGAATGCCACTTGCATGTTTGCCTGTGTAAATCTGCAGATTCCATGCATAGCTGGTTTTTGCATCACAGGCTGCCCAAAGTTTTATGCCGTATTTCCCTGGCTTACTAGGCATGTACTGCCGGAAAGAGCATTTTCCACAGAAAGGGACAAAACGTTCATCTACTGTTACCTCTGGCCCTGGGTTGAACATCAGTGGAAGGAGCTGCACCCACCATTCCCAGACATCCCTGATGGGAGCAAGCTTGTCAGATTTTTCTCTAGTTTGTTTTGTTTGTTCAGGTAAGGAGACACACAGGCAAAGAGAGAAGCCCCTCAAAGTGTGTTTATGATTTTTGTTTTGACCCTAACTATTGTTTTATAACCTTAAATTATAACTGGGTCAAAACTGACCCTACCAACACAAAGGTAATAATTTTCACCAGAGCATTTTATAATTTGGTACAATTTCTTTTTTGTTTTATTTTAATTAAATACAGATTCCTGATAAAGTCAAAAAGCCTTGATGCAATAAACAAAATTAGGTAGTAGTTTTATGCATAAAAAGTAAAACGGGTCGGTGCTAGATTTTTCTATATATTAGGAAGTTTTTCAAAGCAGAAAGTACCAACTTCATATGCAAAGAACACTTTCCATGTGTGGACTCTTTGTCCAGCAAGAGAAACCACACCACCTAGTAAAGAGCCATAAAGTGCCTTTAAATAACCATTATTCTTAAGAGTGTAGGGAGAGGAAAACTCTGGTTCATTGTTACAGCTCTATTTCTGATGCTTACCATGCCGTTCCACAGGCCCCTTTGGGAAACTCTGGCCATACCATGATATTTTTTGTCCCTTCATATATGGGAGATTATTAGTACCAAAATTTAATGCAATCCAACATGTTAACTACATTGAATTGCGATACATATGCAAGTGGGCTATTTACTTTTGGTATGGTTTTATCTTGTCATATTCAAAACACATCAACCAAATGTTTGATTGGTTTTCACTATGGCATGTAATGTTCATGGTTTTAGTTTAAAATGCAATGTAACAGCGTATTACATTTTCATTCATGTTCATAGATTGCATATCATAAATAAAAGCAAAGCAACTCTCTGTCTATTGCATTTGTTTGTGTCCCTGTCTGTTCCAAAGAGTCCACAATCATCCATGTAGTTAAGAATCAAACTATTTACAGTCTAAATGATTACAGGCCTGTGGCACTGACCTCTGTCTCTGGATATCTATACTGATATGGACTAGGTAATGCGTTAGGAACAAAAGGATGCCACATTGTTTGATGGAAATGAAAATTAACCTTACAGAGGGTTGAATTCAAATACACCCCGAAAATCAAAGTGAAAGACTGATGCGGCGCACTAGTCCATTTTGCAGAAATTTCATTGCTGCAACTCAAAATAGTACTCAGTAGTTTGTATGGCCCCACGTGCTTGTATGCATGGCTGACAACGTTGGGGCATGTTCCTAATGAGGTCGACGGATGGTTTCCTGGGGGATCTCCTCCCAGAGAGTCTGAGGTGCAACCTGGCGGCATCGGATGGACCAAAACATAATGTCCCAGAGGCGTTCTATTGGATTTCAGTCAGGCATGCATGGAGGCCAGTCAATGATATCAATTCCTTCATTCTCCAGGAACCGCCTGCATAGTCTTGCCACATGAGGCCTGACATTGTTGTGCACCAGGAGGAACCCAGGACCCACTGCACCAGCATAGGGTCTGACAATGGGTCCAAGCATTTCATCCCAATACCTAATGGCAGTCAAGGTGCTGTTGTCTAGCCTATAGAGGTCTGTGCATTCCTCCATGGATATGCCTCCTCAGACCATCACTGACCCACCACCAAACCGGTCATGCTGTACAATGTTACAGGTAGCATAACATTCTCCACAGCTTCTCCAGACCCTTTCATGTCTGTCACATGTGCTCAGGGTGAACCTGCTCTCATCTGTGAAAAGCACAGGGCACCAGTGGTGGACCTGCCAATTCTGGTATTCTCTGGCAAATGCCAATCGAGCTCCATGGTGCCGGGCAGTGAGCACAGGGCCCACTAGAGGATGTCGGACCCTAAGGCCACCCTCATGAAGTCTGTTTCTTCATTGATTGTTTGGTCAGAGACATTCACACCAGTGGCCTGCTGGAGGTCATTTTGTAGGGCTCTGGCAGTGCTCATCCTGTTCCTCTTTGCCCAAAGGAGCAGATACCAGTCTTGCTGATTGGTTAAGAACCCAGTAGTGACACTGACCATAGCCAAATGCAAAACTAGTGAAAGAAAAAACAGTCACAAAAGATGAGGAGGGAAAAATGTCAGTGGCCTCCACATGTTAAACCATTCCTGTTTTGGAGGTCATCTCATTATTGCCCCTCTAGTGCACGTGTTGTTAATTTCATTAACACCAAAGCAATTGAAACTTATTAACAATGCCCTCTGCTACTTAACTGACCAGATCAATATCCGAGAAGTTTCATTGACTTGATGCTATACTCTGATTAAAAAGTGTTCCTTTAATATTTTTGAGCAGTATAGTTACTATAAATCTGTCATGGTGTTACAGCAACAAGTATAACAATAGTATCAAATCATTTTTTTGAAGGGTTGTTGTGCCATTCAGTTCTTATACGATTATGTGGTTTTGTTTAGGTTGTATTTGTTAATGCCTTTATGAATTTTCAGTTTGACCAAATATTGAAGCTGTCTTTTCTCAGTGGGACTCTTTGTAATGGTTCATGTCATGACTGATTATTTTTAATAATAATAATAATAATAATTAATTACATTTAGAGAGCGCTTTTCAAAGTACTCAAAGCGCTTTGCACAGTGAGTGGGGAGGCACTTCAACCACCATTAATGTGCAGCTTCCATTTGGATGATGTGACAGCAGCCATTTTGCACCAGTACATTCACCACACATTAGCTGTTAGTTGGTGAAGGAGTGAAAAATACTTAGCCAATCAGAGACAGGGAATGATTAGGGGGCAAGAATGACCAGACCGCAGTGGACAATTTAGCCAGGACATCAGGATACACCCTACTCTTTATAAAGGATGCCCAGATATCTTTAATGACCACAGAGAGCCAGAACCTCAGTTTTACATCTCATTTGAAGGATGGCACCATTTTTATAGTATCCCCATTACTGCACTGGGGCTTTGGGATCCATATTCAGACCACAGAGTAGTCACCCCCTGCTGGCCTCACCAACACCTCTTCCAGCAGCAACCCAAGCTTCTTCCTGGATGGTAATAAAATAAAGATCTATTATTTCAGTGATTTATTTATCTGCTCAGTGTGTTTCCATCTTTGATGCACATTGTTTTAAATTTTATTTCAGGGCCAGATTTTTATGTGGCTTAGCAGGGCTTTATTATTATAGAATGATCTGCTGCAGACAAGCCCAGTGTCTGTACACCTGCTGGAGGAAGTTTTGACTTCTAAGTTTTTCTTTTGGGGTTCAATCACTTTTTTACAGTCTGTCTCAAACAAAGAACCTTATGCTTCACTGAGAATTAAGAGGATTGCTTAATTTATCAGTTGACATGGTCCACTAAAGTGTCACTTTCAAAAAGGAACTGTTAGGTTTTTATCCAAAAAACATTCATATACACCTAGCTTTATAGGTAACTTAAAAAATTAGTAAAGGCAATGTACATAGCCTCCTTATAATTATAGATGCTGTTTTGGCTTAAACACACTGTCAATAGACCAGACATGATTCCAACACTGTGATTCAAGCAGTTAACCATAAAGAATCTTTTTCTTCCCCTTAGCCACCTCGCCCTCCTGCATGCATCACCCATCAAGCCATACTCTAATAGATATTTAAATCATAGCACAGATCCTCCAACAGATACTAATAGTGTAAACCAGCATTCATTAGACATACATTTTTTAAATAATAGGATATTTTCCTGCCCATTTTTTAAACATGCACCTCAATGCTGAGAAACGATCCAAACGAGTCAACATGATGCCAGAAACTATCTGAAGGCCATGTCATGCACGTGTCACACATGCTTGGGAGAAGGTTGATAGGCTCAAATAATGTTGTTTCTCAACCAGACCAGGGGTTGGCACTGTCCTCTGACCCTCTCTCCTTTTGTCCCTCTGCAGACCAGCAGAAGAACCAACAAAACAATGACATCACCACTAACTCTCCCTCTGATGATGTCACTTCCATCCTTACCTGATGATATCTTCCTTCTCAGAACCCAGCTACCAAAGACATCACTTCCTCTTCCGGCTACCCTGGACCATTACCTTCCTGTCTCCACCATATAAATGTCCCTGTTTTCCATCTATATTCATTTTAGTTTTGAACTTGGTTGTAGCCACATTTTTATTGCTGCATTTCTGCCATCCCCAAATCCTTTTGAGTCTCCCGCTCTCCTTATTAACACACAATACTGCCTAATATGAAACCTTGTTGAAAAAACATTGTAAAGATCAGGTTGGAGATTCAGAGGGCCATGTGGCTGGACAGCTACTGAGTACTGTGGTTTCAGAAGGCAGAGTGCATGATGCAAATGAAACATCTCAGTGAGAGAAGGTCTCGGGGGTAAATAAGTAATTCCCACATAATAATAATAATAATAATAATAATAATAATAATAATAATAATAATGGGCGGCACGGTGGCACATTGGAAGCACTGCTGCCTTGCAGTAAGGAGACCAGGGTTTACTTCCCAGGTCCTCCTTACGTGGAGTTTGCATGTTCTCCCCGTGTCTATGGGGGTTTCCTCCGGGTGCTCTGGTTTCCTCCTACAGTCCAAAGAAATGCAGGTTAGGTGCATTGGCGATCCTAAATTGTCCCTAGTGTGTGCTTGGTGTGTGGAAGTGTGTGTGCATGCCCTGTAGTGAGCTGGTGCCCTGCCTGGGGATTTGTTCCTGCCTTGTGCCCTGTGTTGGCTGGGATTGGCTCCAGCAGACCCCCGTGACCCTGTGTTAGGATATAGCGGGTTGGTTAATGGATGGATGGATAATAATAATAATAATAATAATCCTCTTCACTGAATTTTGACAATTTCAGCAATAAATAGAAAAAAAACAATCATACAAACAGAACATTAGAATAATGCACACATCACTATAAAATTGTGAGAACATTGAAATATGACTAAATAAATCTGATTTCAGTTTTGGATTAACCTCCCACAAATTCTCTCTTTCAATCCCATCTATTCTGATGCAATCTCCCACACATATATCATCAATGAACTAAACTGAGATTCAATGTACAGTACTTGAATCTCTTGTCTGCAGTTCATTTCTCAGTTCAGTACACAAACTGATTCTTTTGGTGAACTAGTTCAGCATAATGAACTGTGAGTCTCTTGTCTGCAGTTTGTGAATAAACTTGCAATGGTTCTGTAGACCAGTAGCGGTATAATAGTTCATTCTATCAGTCAGTGTACAGAGACGTCATAGTCACTCTGTCAGAGGGAAACAATCAATGGAAGGTGCTTGGTGTCATTTACCAAGTCAGCCATTGGCGAATTGCCATGATGACTGTTTTTCTGAAACAGTTTACTGATAGGCTATTTCCCGAAGACAGCAGCCATTTAAATGAAGTTAAGATGATAGCTCTGGACTGTTGTGCAATATAAAACATAGCAGGCACTATGCATGCCTTGAAAAGATTTGTTTTTTGAATATCAGTACCAGTATGCTTGTTCAATGATCAGGAAAAGCACAAAAGAACTAGTTTGTTCATTTATTGCACATCACTACACTGTGCAGCACTAGCACGTGTGTGGACGAGAAGGAGCAGCACAGTATGTAAGAACAGCGCAGACCGAACAAGCAAGTAGAGGGGAAAGAGAGCTAAAGAGCAGCATGCTTCCGGGCCATAATACTGAAGCGGAGTACGAACAGTGTAAAGGAGTTAAACAAGTCCTATTTCGAATAAAAAGTTGAGGCACCTCCCCTGGCTAGAACAGCGGGAGTTTAGTTGGAAGGCACTTAATAAAAGCTCATCAGTGATTCCAAACTCCTGAAACATGTGTTGGTGTTGTTCCTCCCTGACTGATTGTGGGTGTTACAGTGGTATCAGAAAGAAAATAACCACAACTGAATAAGGACAATTGCAAAATAAGAGAAAATGGCATACAATGATTACCAACCACCACTACTATCAAGACTATAATGGAAGTAGGAACCAATGGATGACCTCTGCGTATCAGGGCAGTTGGGAAGCCTACTGGAATTGGCTTGAGGTATTTGCTGAGGCCAGTTGTTGGAGAACCAAGGACAAGGTGGCACAACTTGTGGCAGTGTTGGATGGGGAGGCATTGAAAATACTGGAAGATGTCCCAAGGACAGATTTAAAGCACCTGAGTAGATATTAGAGGCCACTGAACACTGGTTTGGGTGGAAGAAAACTAAGCTGGGGTTACAAATCTGGTAAACAGCTGAGCGCTTGGTAACCTTTTCTGATGAAGTGCAGGGCCTGGTGAATTGAGCATATAGCGTACTTCCCCTGCAGTCAGGGATGAGTTGGCATGAGATGTATTTCTCCAGGGATTGGCACCTACTGCTCTTTGCCACCATGTGAAGCTTGCTCAGCCACTGACTTTGGAAGAGGTGCTCAATCAAGCCATCAGATTTAAGTTGGTGTGTGCAGAGAAACTGTCCTCTCCATTGGTCCGGGGTCAAATTGCCTCCATAACAAGTTATTCATCATCGGAGAGCAGGTTCTTTACCCTAAGAAATGAAGCCCACAACCAGTACTCCCCAGTGGAGTTAGGGCTAACACAAGCTTTCTCTTCTGCTGCCCTACCCCCAGTCTGTTGGCATTGTGGATAGCCAGGACATCTCTGGTGGTTTTGCCCTCACTGATCTAGTCCATAGTCCACATCTGAGCCTGGAGAGATGCTGGGAAAAGGGCAGGGTCAAGAGTAGCAAGAACATTTCCGGACTCCATGGCATTCCCAAAGCAGCAGGACATTACCAATGATTTGATGTGCCAGTGATTCCCTTGGGACAGTTAGGGCAAAGAGATTACTCTCATTTGCCCATCTAGGTCTGGAGCATGCCATGCTACGGCCATGGTGGTATAGACTGACTTGTTCCCAGAGGGCTTCTTTTGTGAGACGCCTGTGCTCAGTTTGTTTACACCACAAGTGCAACCACTCTAATGGAAACTCACACTATGGCCCAGATTAAAATAATGGATAGGATTTGGGCCAATCCTGTATGGGTAGAAAACATAAGGGACCCATGTATCTTGGGCATGGACTTTTTGGTTAAACTACAAGCCCAGCTGGACTTTTGTAATGAAACCCTAACAATTCTGGTCAATGCCCCTTTCCCATTGCTCAATGAATGCCTGCCATCAGAACAGTCAGTGATGATACAGCTGGGGGCCACCCATCCTCCCACACATGATAGTGGTCAGTGGAAAGACATTTTAAAAAACCTCTTGAAGGAGAGTTGTCCAAGGCTAGAGCCTTTCCAACAGCAATGGCTAAAGGAATTGCTGTAGAAGTATGGGGGACTGCTTTGTCATTTCCCAAGAAGACATTGGCCACACCTATCTGGTATGCCATACCATTGACACTGGGGGCTGGTAATCCAATCAAATAGTACCCGAGATGTATCCCCTTGGGACAGCAAGCTAAAGCAGAGCAGCTAGTACATGACATGCTGACTGCTAAGATTATAGGATCGTCTGATTCCCCTGGTGTTCCCATGTGGTACTAGTTTGGAAGAACAGAGGTGGATGGCGCTTCTGTGTTGACTATCACCAACTCAATGCAGGAACATGGAAGGATTCCTTCCCACTTCCATAAATTGATGAGGCCCTTGATCTTGTGTCCGGATCCAGCTGGTTCTTGATGTTAAATCTGAGGAGTGGGTATTTGCAGGTGGAGTTGGCCACAGAAGCCAAGGAAAAAACAGCGTTTTCAGTTGGGGGAGGACTGTGGCATTTTCGAGTGCTTCCTTTTGGCCTTTGCAACACAACAGCCACCTTTGAGTGGTTAATGGACTGGGTTCTGGCAGAAGTTCCACCCTCCAGTTGCCTGGTGTATTTAAATGATGAGCTAGTTCGTGGCCCCATATGTGATGCTACCTTGCACGTTCTCCAGGCTGTGCTTTCCAGGTTATGGGAGGCTGGACTCTAGTTGCATCCTGGAAGTAAGGCGCAGTGGTAGCACTGCTGCTTCAGAGTAAACAGATCATGGGTTCATATTCTGGGTCCTCCCTGCATGGAGAGTGCTTTGAATAGTGAGAAAAGTGCTATAAAAATGTAAATAATAATAATCTATATATATAATTCACTAAGGGCACGCAAGACAGTGAGCACAAGCAAGACAGAGAGCCACGCCCGCCAACTCACAGAGCCCTGCCCGCCAACTCTAAGACCATGGGATACGCTTGACAGAGACCCACCCACCAACTCTAACCTTCCTACTGCGTCATGGGATACACACGACAGAGCCACGCACGCCAACTGTAACCGTCCTCCCGCGTCCAGCGTCGCTCTCGAGGCATGTGCACTGCCTGCTCATGTGCCCGCATGCAACAACTCACCAAACACAGCCTCAGTCGCTTTCGTCTGTGCAAAAGTCCACATGCATCTCTGAGCCACACTGACTTTTCACCGCACGCAAGACAGAAAGTCACGAACGCCAATTCACAGAGCCCCGCCAGCCAACTCTAACAGAGCCCCCCACACATGGGTTACGCACGAAACAGCCACGAACGCCCACTCTAACCTTCGTCCCACGTCATGGGGAACGCCCGACAAGGCCCCACCTGCCAACTCTTACCCTCCGCAAGCTTCCAACATCACTCTCGAGGCAATTATATGGTGACATCGACTTCTAAACTGTCACTCTGGAACAACTCAGTACGCGAGCTATATTAAGCATCACCAACGAAGACTCACTACACCTTAATGAACAGGTGCTGAAACTTATTCTTAACGATGAAGTAACTTTCACTAGCGTTGACTCCATTGTCACAGACAATCCTGCAGATCAACTTGCATTCCCCGAAGAATTTCTTAATAGTCTTACTCCCACTGGCATGCTTCCACATAAACTCAAAATTAAAATTGGTTCAGTCATCATGCTTCTCAGGAACCTCATGCCAGCAAAAGGTCTCTGTAATGGCACTAGACTTTCTGTTACCAGCATTCACCGTAATGTACTGGAGTGTAAGACTATCATATCTGCTACCTCACAAACTGTCCTTATTCCCCAGATTTCCCTGACCCCATCACATTCTAATTTGCCTTTTACTTTTACACGCAGACAATTTCCTGTTAGATTGATGTTTGCAATGACTATTAATAAGGCACAAGGACAAACTTTCAAAAAAATATTCCTGTATCTGCCAAAACCTGTTTTCACTCACGGACAATTGTATGTTGCTCTCTCCAGAGTTCCATCTTTTCATTCCCTGACAGTTGTATCCTCAAACCCTCCCCATTTGGACAACTCCGCAGGTTGGCTAGTAATAATAAAAAGTGTAAGCTGTTGCACCAGGAGGTCACTTACCTGGGCCACTGGGTTAGTGAAAATGGGGTGACCACTGATGATGAGAAAACAAAGGTGATACAGACCTGGCCTGTTCTCACCAACATAAGGCAATCGAGGAGCTTTCTTGGGCTTGGTTCATATTACAGACGATTTGTATCTGAGTTTGCAACAGTTTCTATGCCAGAGTATTGGCTCACAAAAAGGGCTGAACATTTGGGTTAGGGGAGGAAGAACAACTTGCCTTTCAGGCTTTAAAGGATGCTTTGTGTCAGGCTCCTGTTTTGGCTGCACCAGACTCCACTCTGCCATTCATTCTTGATATAGACACCAGTAAGGTAGGGTCAGGAGCTGGTTGCATACTTCAGTCGGACTTTAAGTAGGCAGGAACATAATTACTACATCACCCAGAAGAAGCTTTTAGCAGCAGTAAAAGCCATGTGGCATTTTCAACACTACTTGCAGTGACCATGCGGCTTTGCGGTGGCTCATGTCATTCAGAAAGCCAGAGGGACAGGTAGCTAGGTGGCTAGAGTGACTGCAGTACTTCCATTTCAAAGTCGAACATTGACGTGGTAGTCAACACCACAATGTGGATGCCCTGTCTTAGAGGCTATGAGTCCAAACAGACTGTCAGTACTGTCAGTGACAGGAGAAGTGCAAGCTGGCAGGAGAGGCTGAAGTCTGCTGTGCTGCATTGGTGCTTTCTGGTAGTCAAACAGACTGGGAGGGGTGGCAGGACCAGGACTGAGAAGTAAGGAAGATTAAGGCATGTGTGGTGGCTGAGCACAGACACAGTTGGGAAGAAGTGGCCCACGAGGGCTTGGCTGTTAAGGGCCGCTGGTCCCAGTGGGACAATTTACCTTTTCAAAATAGGCTACTTATAAGATGACAGTGAGCCCCTGCTATTCGAGAAGCAATCTGGCATGTGTTGGTACCTTAGTGTGCCCAGTGCACAGTCCTTGAAACAATACATGGAAGAATAAGATCTGAACAGAACATTTTGGAATTAGTAAGACTCTTAAATGTATCTGGCAGGGCTTCTACTGGTGGTGGTGCAGACATGATGTTGAGAGCTATTGTCGCCACTGCGACATCTGTACAAGCGATAAGGTATCCTCAGGGGGTCCCTTCTTCAGCAGTAGCACATTGGCCTGCCGATGGAGTGGGTTATAATCAATATCTTGGGTCCATTCTCCCTTTCTAACCAAGGTAACTAGTACATCTCAGTGACAATGGACTACTTTATGAAATGGAAATGGTTGGAGGCATAACCCCTGCTTGATCAACAGGCCAAGACTATAGCCAATGCCCTTAGCGAGGGTATGTTCAGATCAAGGGCAGAACTTTGAGAGCAGGGCCTTTCAACAAGTGTGTTACCAGCTTCAAATACAAAAGACGAACACTACCCCATTGCATCGCAAAGTGATGGGTTGGCCGAAAGGTTTATCCATGTGTTAACCATGCAACTGGCTATAGTGGTGAATGAAAGTCAAAGTGACTGGGACCAACAACTACCTCAATCCTCCTGGCATGCTGGATGGCTGTACTGGAATCCACACAGTGTACCCTGGTCCTACTGAATGTGGGGCAGGAACTGAAAACTCCTTCCTCCTTGGAATTTGCATTACCTCCAGAAATGGATGAGTATTTGTCAGGATCTGAATGCATCCACATTCTTCAGAATCGAGGTCGATGCCGCCCACGCTTTTGCTCGGGAATGGCTGGAATATGTTAAAAGTGCCATTATGACATCCAAGCTGGGAAACACGAATTCAACCTGGGGACTAGTTCTGGGTATATGGTGTCTGATGAAAAAAAGGACACTCTCCAAAACTCGATAGTGCTTGGGTTGGACCATGCCAGGTGACTGAACGAGTAGGGGAGGTGGTGTATTGGGTTCAAATGCTGCCAAGAGGCCACAGAATGCTGCTGCACCAAGATTGATTAACACCCTACAGAGGAGGATTATGAGAGGAGGGTGGAGTGACAGTGATGAGTAGTCAGGACCCTCCAGAGGACACCCACCCTGGCACTTTCGGCAGCATTCCTGGAGAAACTGTTCCTCCTAGGAATGGCTCATTCGCACACTGGTCAGGTGGACTACAAGGCTGCCCCAAAACTATTGGGACTTTGACATGTCCTCATGGACAAGGAGCTGGAGGGTGGGGCAGTATAATGATTAGGCTGGCGATTCGAAGGACAGTGTGGCTGGACAGCTACTGAGCTCTTTGCTTTCAGAAGGTGCAGTGTGTTATGCAAATAAAACATCTCAGCGAGAGGAGGAAGTCCCAGGAAAAAGGGTGGCAGTCGCTGGAACCGCTCTTGCTCGGTGTTGGTGAAGGAGAACAGGAGTTCACACTGAGCAGCAGTGGCACGTGTGAGTACGAGAAGGAGCAGCACAGTTTGCGGGAGAACGGTGGGAGTTTAATTGGAAGGCATCTAATAAAGGCTTATCAGTGATTCCAAACTCCTGAAACGCGTACTGGTGTTGTTCCTCCCTGATTGGTTGTGGGTGTTGCAATATGATTATATAAAATGCTTTGATTTTTTAAGTCTAATTTTAGATAATATATCATCAGTATTTGTATGCGCTGTGATGGACCAACATCGCATACAGGGCTCATTTTTACCTTGCGTCTCTATTAGCTGTAGCCCATCTATCTCTACATGTTGTTTAGCAATAACATATTCAGATTATTGGAGAACATTTTATCATTACCTATGACCATTTAAATTAAACTATATGTACCAATGAGAGTATGTTTTATTTGTATTATTCTGATTCACACCGAAACTGTCTGTAGTAGCTCAATTGGAAAATTTTAATTCCGTAAATCGAGTATTTGAGAACTGCAACAACCCCATTCACATCAAACGTCGATTCTCCAATCTACCGCTACTGTTAAATCTTTTCATTTGCAAATGTATTGCTTTTTCTTTCTTAGTGTTTAGTTGCAAGTCTGTAAGTAATCCAAATAGTGGTTTTCGTCTTAATATACAGGGTGGTCCAGATCTAATTATGCAGATCCAGACTCTCTGGATGGCTTTGATTTATGCGGGGACGATTCCAGTTCGGTGCAAAGACGAATCTTAATGTCTTTAGTTCGCACACTTCTCGATGATCCGGGATTTTTCGGGTAATTTATATGTAATAAACTTAATAAATTATAGCGTAATGAAAATTGTATAATTAGATCTGGACCACCCTATACACAATACATGAAGGCAAAAAAACACTTAAACACCTTACACGATTTAGCAGCTCATTTCGTCTCCATGGAAATCGCAAACACACGGAAACGCCAAACATCAGCACACTTCCGGTGAACGTCGTACGTTTTACGTCATCACGCAAGCTACTGCGCTTTGCTTCCTTGCTCAATTTTCTTCTGTGGCTGCTTTGGCGTAGAGGCTTCTCAGTTTTTGTCTTATACTTCCTGCATAATTCGCCTGTTATGAACCGTGTTCCTTCGATAATCTACTCGAATTAAAATGCAATAGTTGTCTTTTCGCTTGTTAACCGTAGTTACCACAAGTGCTTGTCAAGTCGGTTTGACTCATAAATCGTTTGCTGTATACTGAAGATCGGCAAACATGATGGCGTCCAGTTACAGTGCAAAAGAGGAAGATGGACATCACTCTGGGGCAGCGGGGACCAGCAATTCTTCAGCAACGAAAAGCAAAAAACCAGATAACACTGCCTTCAAACAACAACGTCTCCCTGCCTGGCAGCCCATACTCACTGCCGGCACCGTGCTGCCCGCCTTCTTCGTAATCGGGCTCATATTTATCCCGATCGGAATTGGATTGTTTGTTACTTCAAACAACATCAAGGAAATTGAGGTAAGTATGTGATACTTAACAAGGTTCGATGAAGAAATTAAATATCAATAGTTTATATTTTCGGACGATTTATGAATTAAAGTTAGCAGAATTGTGTTTTCTTAAATGTTATTTTCACGCGATTAGCTGAGTCGCTAAATGTTGGCTTTACGTTTAAATATTTAACTGATCGCACAGTTTTTGTGTGTCCCTGATGACGACCAAATATTTGTAGTGCTTGTTTTAAACTTTAACTGACGCAGTTTAATTTTAACAGAATTAAGACAACAACTCAAACTTTACATGAGCTTTAACAAAGTTGACAGTTCGGTTCATCTATTGTTACAGTATGCCTTTTTAAATGCGACGACTCACATTTTATATTTGTACTGGATCTGGGTAAGGACCTTTATTATAATTTATTTAGTGTCCACATACAGAACTAATATAGAATTAAGCAATAGATAAACGAAAATAAGACTGCGCTCAAATTGCACACAAGTTAAAATAGATCGAATTTAAGTGGAGTCAAAAGATAATCCTAAACTGTTATGTTTAAAAAGACAATTAAAACACTGGCACACATCTGTCATCTCTAACGTATGTAAATAATGTGTTTCGTTCATCCAGCGATTGTACACAGTAAAGGAAATGTGCAAGTAATAATATAATTTGGGACGAGAGATGATAAAAAATAAATATCAAAACATCAGAGTCACAATGCTATTCAGCAACACCGCTTTTAATTTGCAGCATGCAAATATAATTTGTTTCTTTCATTTGATTTTTATTTTTATTTCCAAAAAGTGAAGCACACTTCCCATCTTTCTTGGTTATTTGACAGCCCAAAGACTTCCAGGCTTGGTTTCTTCCCTTAAACATATCCTGCTGTGGTCATCTTAAGGACACTATTGCCGAAATACTAGAAAAATATTTTTCTGAAATGAATTAAATGACTTTGAAAACGTTTTTCAAATAGTGCTTCTAAAATAAAAACTGCTAATGCCTGATTATTATTAATAATTTGCAGATGCTCTTATCCATGGTGTGTTAAAAACAATCATTATATAAGCAATACAGTTGAGTAATCAAAGTGGTCTGTGAGAAGTACTGTAGTTAGTCCTAAGGGTAAGATAGAAAATAACAATCAAATAAAACCATACTTGCTTATCAGTTAATTTGGTGAGTACAGTTGAAGAAATCAGTAATGACAACTAAGGTTTAGAAAACCTAAACTTCCAAGGCTTTGTGAAAAGGTGTCTGAACATTAGTAGACCAGTAGCAGTTTTATCTAGTTCAGTGTTATTGAGACTGATGCTGCTCTAAGCTATCCTGGCAGCATCGGACACATGGTGGTGCAGCCGGCTGCAGTGGTGTCTTGCATCTCCTGAGTGTTTTGGCTCAAATGCTGGTCTGGGTACTGCCTGCATGGAATTTGCGTATTGGTTCAGTGTTTGCATAGGTTTTCCTGTAGGTACTCAGATTTTTCCACCCTTATCCCACATGTTAATTGGAAACTAAATCGTACTAATATGGAGGTTTGTGAGTGTGTCCTATGATACAGTGTTGCACTGTACTGACATTTTATTTTGGCTAACAACCAGTACTGTTTAATTATTTTCCTCCTTTTATTACCCCTTAAATTGCACAGAATATTTATTCATTGTTTGCTTCCTAATGCTGGTTTATTTGTATAAATATAGGAAAGGTTGTTGTTTTTTTTTTTTTTTTTTTAAGAGTCTAGTGCAACCTGGCATGAAATGAAAAACGTAACAAAATGCTAAAAAAATAGACAAAAATTGAATTGGCATACTGAAGATTTACTGTATGTATCAATGCTGAAAATGAATGAGTTTGGAAGGTGGAGCAGAAAAGATAATTGATTACAGTTTTACTTATCTAAACCTGTGCACAAATGTTTTCAGCTTTTCACTATTGTTTAAAATAAACATAAGAACTTATTTATTAATTCATGAGATGCTTGGAGAGTTAAGTGGAAAAATAATTGAGTGTGTGCATCTTCATCTTTTGATGTGGGAGTTAATTCAAAATTAAATGCACGACAAAAGAATTACTATTCACTCTTAATCAGGTTAACATCGTCTGTGTGATAGATTTAATTACTGTGTGTAAAGAAGTTCATTTACTGGGGTTTAGGTTAAACAGTTCAGAAGTTTGGGAATGCTAGTATACAGGTACGTACTTTTATGTTTAGATTGTGTAATCATGCCTGACTAGGTTTTTGTTTCAGATGATCTCTTTAATCTGTGTCAGATTCATGCCTGTAAACAATCTAATTCCAGGTGGAAAAAAATAAAATTACTGTCTTTTGAATTATAAGCAGAAAAACATTTTTTAAATTGACAATTTTTTAATAATCATGATTGCAATTCAGCTGCATTTTATTAGTAATCAGTGTCGTCTGTTTTATGTTTCATTGAACTTTTTGTTTTTTTCTTCTTGTGCAATGAAATGTTCAAATAGTCATTTATAAAAAAAAATCTGTTTTTGGTTTTATTTCATTTTTATTTTCTTGCTTTTATAAAATCTTTTTCCTCATATCCCACAATATGAAAATGGACAACTAAGCAATCCTGAGTTAAACTATATGGTTGAAGTCAATTGTTTTAATCATATGGGATCCTTTATCCTTTCTTGACTTTATTGTAATGAAGTATTTTATTTTAAAGTTATTGTATATTTGAATGAGAACTTTTATACATTAGAATTGTATATTTTAGTTTTTAAGTTACTAAGTAATCTGTTGTTGGTTATGATTGTATAACCATGGAAAATGCAGAAAGTGATCACTAAACCTGAAGTGTCTGCCTGTAGAGCTTTTATTGTTAATTATTAATTATAGTTAAGTGATGTTAAGATTAAAAGAGGCACATTTACAAATGTTTACTCATTCTTGGCAATTGTGTACATTGTTGAGGTTGGGAACAAACCTGATTAATGTTCCCATCCCCTGGGGGAAAACTGTTTAATCTGATTTATGGGGTTACAATATACTCTGGTTTCTGAATACTTCTAAATAATAAGTATTAACAAGTGTTGAGAAGTCTGTGGAATATCATAAGGATTTATTACATTTATTTTAGTATTGATCAGTTTTATCTGCATGGTGTTTATGAGTAACATTGATCCTACCCTTCCTTCTTTTTCTCTCTCCCCCTGTCTGTGTCATTTTGTTTGATTTCTTTTCAAATGTAATGGTCTTTTGACCATACTTTACTGAAAGGAATCCAAAAGCAGGAGTTATAACTTGTTACAAAACTGTCTGTATCCCATAATTCCCCTGTGCTCATAGTAAAAAAAAAAAAAAAATGTAAACCTTAAATATGCTTGCGTAGAAAATGTAGGTTTTCAATTGGTAATGTGCTTTCTGATTAATTTTGATATTCCAGCATCTGTGTTTGTTTAACAGTGAAAACAGTTACTTAAGACTGTGACTATTATCAGAGAAAAATCACCACCCCATCCCACCTGATTTTAAAATTCATGTATATACTCCTACGTATGGAGATTTTAAATACGCCATTTTTTAAAATACTCATCGCTAATATTCACATTTTCCACTACAGTTTCAAGGAATACACCACACAAAAAGGATATTTTCTTTTATATGTTACTTACCCCACGTAGTTTGAAGTGGTGGCTAAGACCAATTTTTACCTCGTGTTTTCGTGGACAAAGTGCATAACAAACATTCTAATAGAATAGGACCCAATAGTGACCAATGCTGGATAACGGCAAACAATATGAAAAATGTCTAAGAGAAAAATAATTCTCACATAACTCATGTTGCATAATCCACCCTTATACATTTTAATACATTTTTTATTTATATAGCGCCTTTCCCATGGCACTTATAGAATATAAGAAAGAACGACAGGGTATACAGTATATAGCATTGTACAAACCAAATAAAGAAGATTACGACCGTGAATTCAGAGAGAAAAAAAAAAGCCAACAGACAACATAATTGATGGTCTAGCACACACACATTACAGGTTACATGAGCATCTTGACAGAGAGGTAAACTGAGAGAAGGGTAATAAAGTCAAGTAGAGCTAAAAGCCTTTCTGAATAGATGAGTTTTGAGTTGTTTTTTAAAATAATTCATGGAGTCAGCTGATTTAATTAATTTCGGTAGGTCATTCCAGAGTCTGGGCGCTATACAGCCAAAGGCCCTGTCACCCATGGAGTGTAGATTAGTGTGGGGCACAACAAGATTGCCAGAATCAGAGGACCTTAGTGGGCGGACAGGTACATAATGATGGAGAAGGTCACTGATGTAGTTTGGCGCGAGGTTATTTAAGGCTTTGTAGGTTATTAGTAGGATTTTATATTCGATTCTGTAAGGCACAGGGAACCAGTGAAGACGGAGCAGGATGGGTGTGATGTGCTTGCTGCTGCTGGTTTGAGTAAGGACTCTTGCAGCTGAGTTTTGAATAAGCTGGAGCTGTGATATAAGATTAGAAGATGCACCTGCCAGCAGCAAGTTACAATAATCGATGCGGGATGTGATGAAAGCATGGACAAGTTTCTCAGCATTAGAGAAGGAGAGGAAGGAGCGAACATGGGATATGTTAAGTAGGTGAAAGTAAGAAAGTTTCTTAATGTGATTTATGTGGGCGGAATAAGAGAGGGAGGAAACGAACATGACACCAAGATTCTTTACGGTAGAGGCAGGTCTGATGAGATCACCACCAAGATGGACTGGGAAAGAGCTCATTTTATTAAGTTGCATTTTAGTTCCAATTTGCAGGAGTTCAGTTTTGTTGCAATTTAATTTTAAATAGTTCTGCTCCATCCAGGTTTTAATTTCACTAAGGCAGGTTGTGAGCTGAGAAAGCTCTGATGAAGTTCCACTTTTAACATTAAAGTAGAGTTGAGTATCATCTGCATAAAAATGATGACCAAGTCCATAGCTACGAATAATATGGCCAAGGGGAAGCATATAAATACAGAAGAGAAGAGGGCAGAGGACAGAGCCCTGAGGAACTCCTTGTGTGACTGGCGCTGAGCTGGGTCTGCTGTTGCCAAGACTAGCAGACTCTTGCCAATCAGTCAGATAGGACTTGAACCAGTGGAGGGCAGTGCCAGAGATACCCAGCATGTTCTCCATTCTGGACAGTAGAATGTCATGTCTGACAGTGTCAAATGCTGCACTGAGGTCTAATAGAATTAATATGCTGGTTTGTCCAGAGTCTGCTGCCATAAGCAAATCATTGGTTACCCTTAGCATAGCAGTTTCACATATGTGCCGCACCCTGAAACCAGATTGAAAGGGTTCTATCAAGTTATTAGTGGTTAAGTAATTGGTGAGCTGGGAGGCTACAACACGCTCAAGAACTTTGACAGGAAAGGTAAGTGGGAAATAGGCTGGAAATTATTAAGATTGTCAGCATCAAGACCAGACTTTTTTAACATTGGGGTTACAGAAGCAATTTTAAAAGTGAGTGGCACAGATCTAGTGTCAAGGGATGAGTTTATTATTGTTGTAATAGTCGGGATTGTGGCATGAAGGCAGGATTTAAGTAGTGTGCTGGGGATGGGGTCCAGTACACAAGTAGTCAGCCTCATTTAACAAAGTAACGTGCAGAATACATGCACATTTTGCCAAAGTATTCTACTTGTATAAAACTCGTGTATAATATAAAGAGGAAAGGAGCATTTCCATAATACAGTGCATTTGAAATGAAGATCTGTGTCTCCTCAATTCAAAAGCAATGCATTATGGGTATGCTCCTTTCCTTTCCTGTTTGTAATAGAATCTAATCTAATAGAAACAATACAATCTTTGCTATGGACTTGCTCCACAAAGTACATGGGAGAAGAAACATACAAAAATATTATTTTTGTGTGGAGTTTTTCAGGAAAACCTGTACTTGAATAAAATTAGTACTTATGTTAACCTTTTTTTATTTAGCTAGTCTCTTGAAAGAGCATCAATACTTTCCCATTATATTATTATTGACTGTTTGAAATCCTATAAATAACATGTGATTGAAGTAATCCTATACTGAAATTCATGCCTTAACAAGGTAAAATAAGCAGTAAATTAATTAATTTTTTCAGTAAATTAAAATTTGCCTAGTGAAGCTAAGTTTGGCAGCCCTGTCAGGTGTCTTTGAGTTGTTGTTTGGAGCTTGATTTTTTTTACTGTAGCTATTTGTGTTTCTGTTCTTATCCTATTAGGTTTTTGCATCTCATTTGTTCTATAAAGCACTTAGACATAGCATGTCTCTTGGTGATATTTGGTTCTGATATTTTTTTTCTCCTCAGACTGAATTGTATTTTAAAACTGGGGTGATGAATTAAATTATTGAAGTTTGTTTGCATTCTTCTGTCATTTGGTGTAATGTTTCTTCTGGATGCTTAAGTTTTGTGTGGTTTATCACCCTAAATACAGTATGCCCCCAAAGCACTTTAATTTAGTTGCAAACTCAGCTCAATACATTAATACATTACCTAAAAAATTACCTTAATACATTACCTAAAAACAGAATGTAAAGGTAAATCCGTCTACTGTACAGTACTGTACTGCTATGTCTCCCGCAGTGCTAGAATGTAAAATACTGATGTTACCGCTATACGTACTGTAATTCATGCAAGTGCATTTTCTTTGGTATGCGCGGCCGTTTGTTATAAGTAGAGTAAATACATAATTTCATTTAATTAAAATACAGTAAAATGTACGGGTACTCACCAATGATGAATGATATCGATGATGATAATGATGAAGTAGCTGTGCCGTATGATGCAGAGGATTTAAAACTCCTCTGGTGGCGCCTCTTCTTTGGGTGCTTCAGGAGGAGTTGTATCTTTGGACGGGTCTTCTTCTGGTGGGGTTTCGTGCTGGCTTTTCTTTATAGGTTTCAGGAACTTTGTGATGGGAAGTTGCTACATTGTCTCCTGTAGCGAACTGCTGGTACAATTTCCATGCTTTCTCACGGATGATGTTACCGTCCAAGGGGATGTTCTTCTTCCTGCAGTCGGTGATCCACAATACCAAGGCAGATTCCATTCTGACAATATTTTTTTTCCTTACGGTCGTTACCTTTTTGGCACTATCAAAGAAACTTACAGATATGGTACTCCAGATCGCTGCTTCATTCTTCTTTATGTAGTGTGTGGTGCTTTCATTAATGCCATAGTGGCGCGCTACTGCAGCGTAACGTTTTAGTTCCCGGAGCAAATCCAGTAGTTCAACCTTCTCCTGGAGTGTTTTAAAATTCTTCTGGCGCTTTGGCACAGTGCCAGAAGCCATAGAAGGTGCAGGGCGATTTCAGCGACATCTTGTATTCATTTTGTTATTCTTAAACGCACAATAACAAAATCGAAAACGCAAGGACACTTGGCTGGAGTCGTGTCACCGGGCAGCAATCAATCAGCAGCAAGGAGAAATGAATAACACTCTTGGATTGGCTACTTTCACCATCCCAAACCGCGTTTCCTTCAGAGGTGGTAAACCCACTCACCTGGAGATGAGTCACAGGGCAGCAATCAATCGGCAGCAAGGAGTAATGAATAACACTCTCTGATTGGCTACTTTCACCATCCCAAACCGCATTTCCCTCAGCGGTTGCTTCCTGTTCTCTCTACAGCACAGTATTGCCACGAAAAAAGCGATAAATTGCGGAGGATATTTGCGCTTTCTGCTAACAATTAATAGTTCTAAGGAAAAATCCGCGAACGACTGAGTCCACGAACCCTGAACCGCGACTTTGTGGGGGTCTACTATATAGACTTTGAAATACAGTAATCCCTCGCTATATCGCGCTTCGACTTTTGCGGCTTCACTCTATCGCGGATTTTATATGAAAGCATAACTAAATATATAACGCAGATTTTTCGCTGCTTTGCGGGTTCTGCGGACAATGTGTCTTTTTACTTCCTGTACATGCTTCCTCAGTTGGTTTGCCCAGTTGATTTCATACAAGGGACGCTATTGGCAGATGACTGAGAAGCTAACCAATCAGAGCACGCAGTTAAGTTCTCCTGACTGAGAAGCTAACCAATCAGAGCACGCAGTTATGTTCCTGCGTGCTGAATGCAGTGTTAACCAGGAAGTCTTGTCTCGCTCATTCAGCATCAACGTGTTTCGCTGTGTAAAGAGTTGTGCTCTTTTGTGTTTATCTTTGTGCATAGTCAAGCCCTTCATTATGGCTACAAAATGATCTGCTACTGCTTCAGGGGCCGTGCCCAAGCGCCAACGAAGATGTTAACGATTGCCGAAAAGGTAAACGTTTTGGATTTGTTGAAGGCTACAATTCTTTTTATTTAAAAAGTAGGAAAGGAATATAAGATCTACGGCTGCAGTGTCCTTTTAACCAGGGTGCAAAACGAGTTGTAAGTGGATGTAATAAGGCAGTAGTCTGGATGGAATCTGCTTTAGGGATTTGGATTGAAGACTTCCAGAAGAAGAACAACGGCAGTGCTACACAATCGCCTGAAGTGGCTCTTTTAGAAGAGCTGTAACGCTCTCCTTAGTTGTGCAGTAAAATTTAAACTCATTGTTATCGGACAAGTCATCGTGTCATTGTTGGTGAGTAACCATAATTAATTTTCTACTTACAGTACTTAGTACATGTACGTACGTTTAGTGTCACTGTACACACATTTACTGTATACTATTTTTCTTGCATTGTACGTATTTATTGCTGGTGGCCTGTCTATCGTAATGGCTGTAACATATGTGATATTGGAGACACTCAATATCTTTAAAATAATATTTAGGTTTTACTGTATATAAACAGTGTGTTTATATACATAATTTCAATGAATCTTACCTAATATCTAAGAGAATACAAAGGGATTATGCTGTATAACTCTGCAGGGAATATTTATAAACAGTGTGGGAGAGTTTATAAGGGCTTAAAATATATAAAAATAACCATACAGACATATGGTTTCTACTACGCGGATTTTCACCTATCGCGGGGGGTCTGGAACGCAACTCCCGCGATCGAGGAGGGATTACTGTATAAACACTGAAACTGTAGCTGTAGATATAGAATTTTTCCTTATTTTTATATTGCATTTTCCAGATCATAAAATGTTAGGCCCTAGTGTGAAAGGAATGGGCACTGTTTTAATATATGAGTGTTTTTATTTTGCATTTAACATAGGTACACACTGATTTACATCTCCATTGACTTTTTTCCCCACACTTCACCTCCAAAAATGTTTTCATATTTTTGAGTGGGTAGCTTATATTACCATTAATAATACATAATGATAAGGAGGGAAATCTTGCAGTACAATTAGAATGCAACATTTGTTACATTGTTATTTCATTTGTAAAACATGCAAAGACTTGCAATGTGTCAGTTTAAATATAAGAACCAGCTTAGTGATGTGACACACTCTCAATACCCCTTTTGTCAGAGTAAATCTAACCATTTCCTGCAGTAGTATAAATGTCAGAACACTTCTTCTTTGATTATGTTGGGTTTTTTTTTTTTAAATGCAAAGATTTCAATATTTGTGAAGGGCTGTTTTTTTCAAGTGACACATTCGTTAAGGCTTTGTTTCACATGCTTCTTGTTAACTAGTAGTAGCAGTGAGTCATAAGAATGTCATGGAAAAAAGGTAAAAATATTGATAACTCAAAAAACAGTACATACAGTACCTGTGTGTCTTTTGTTGGTATTATATTACTGTCACTATTCTGAGGAGATATGTAAGAATTTCATTCTATTGTGTACACATAACAATAAATTTTGAACTTTAAGTGCAGACATACTTATCTGAGTCTAATATCCTGAGATCAGGCAGTTTTCTCTACTAGGTAAGAAGTGTAGTCTGATTCCCTTTGTTTAAAGAAGTACTCCACCCAAATATTTTAAAAATATCCTATGTAGTGTGGAGTGGTAACTGAGAAAAATGTTTAATCTTATGTTTTCATGGAGAAATTACATATGAAAAGTTTAAATTATAAAGACCCAGGAATGACCAACTTTGGAGAACTGCAGACGATGTGGAAAACATCCAAGGAAGAAAAAATTGCACATGACTTGTTGCATAATCCACGTCTGTTATCCATTTCAATGCTCAAATCCTGCAAAATAGAATTTTTTGATAAAATACTATGAATAGTTCAGGAAAACTATACACAAATGCCAAACAGGAAACCTGTCTTTCCCACCATGCTGAGCATTTGAATTGTTGACAGCATTCTTGACCAGCGAGTGAGGGGGAGATGCAGAACTTCAAATAACTTCAAGTAATTTCTCAGTGAAATTAGATGAGAGATGCATGACATTTGTAACACATTTGGAAGGAGCTTAATGGGTTGAGTCTGTTCAGTTTGCTGCTTCATAAGAAACAGTAGGTGATGTGATCATGGTGCAAAGACAGGGGGCTTTGCATCTTTAGCATAATGGCAGTGCATTAACTGGAGGTGGAAGGAAGAGTTGGCAAGAGCCCAGAGAGAGACTGATACTTACACTCAAGATAAGGTGGAAAAGAAACTAAATATGACCATTTGACATCTTCACAGATATGTACACTGTGCATAAATCAGTCCTTTATTACACCTAAGAGTGCCTATTTTAGGGTAAAGCAGTTCAGAGAGCACAACTTAGTCATTGAGTGGTAATGGGAGGGAAAAGGTGTTAAATTTACTTAGATCGCATGGCACAAATAGGCTACAGAGCCACCAGTCCAGTCCAATAATGGTTTGTTGTAAAAGGGAAATTCTTTGCTTCTCTACCCTTACCTTGACTGAGGCTTTGTTTCATTCATGTTCTGCCAAGAGTTTATGCAGAGTCTATGCAATAAATCATTAAAAATGTTCCTTTTTCGGTACATATAAATATATACATTCGTATACACATCTTGTGTAGTAAAATAAGGCAAGTGTAGAAAATGTTATGGCCAAAGTTGGGAAACCATGTTTATTAGATTTACAGTGATGCTGGATTGTCAATACCCTAACATACATTCAAAGATGCCTGTTGCAGTTAGTAATGAGGAGAGCAATTAATTTTTCCATATGATCAGAATTCACAAACTGTTAGAATGAAGGTCCCTTTATAGTAGGAAGAAAATAGGTGGGCTAGAGGGCAAAGCTAGATTGGGGTTACCATTATCTTTTGGGTTGTTGAGTTCTGTATTGTTGAAGGAACAGGCAGGTCTATTATTCCTGTCTCCCTTAGTTTGGTCCCTTCAAGCTTAGTTACAACTGACAAATACAAGTGTGTGTTTGTCTGGTGTGCAGATCCATACTGCTAAATCTTTCTCCACCATATTTTGTGCAGAGTCCCCATCGTGATTGTGACTGAGAGAATAAAAGTGAAAAAAAAGGTAACTTTTACAAGTACTATACATCTAATACTGTGGCATAAATGTATGTATTTATTGTATAATATTAACAATAAGAGCAACTCACTACAGTAAATATACGAGGCAGTCAGGATCGAACCTGGGGACTCTTGATTATAAGTTAGCAATTCCTACCACTGCACCACAGAAGCTATTGTATCATCCTTGAATCTTTTGTGAAAGTGTTTATTTGATCTTTGCACTTCAGGCTTTACACATTATATAGTTTATGTATACATTTTGTCATTTATTACTAAAATATGAAAAAGTTTCGGTTTTAGCAATGCATTTTTTGGTTAAGTTAAATGCACTTTTGTCTAAAGACTATGCGCACTTTAGTTTGTATTGTTTAATGTATTTCTTTTTTTATTGTGATGGTCACACTAATATAAAAACATCTGATTATTTTCAAATTCTTATGTTTCACTGGTTATTTTAATTTGATTATTATTAATTTTAATCGTGTTACTGCAGAGACATCAGGGTGACATTCACAGGTTGACAGACGTGAGCAGATGAGGTAAGACATGCACTGGAGTACAGAACAGGATGTGCAACCACAGGTCGCAGGCATCAAAGTAGTCGGGCATGAAATAATCGTAACTAATGAAGAAATAAACTGAACGATTAGTCGACAACCAAAATAATCATTAGTTGCAGCCCTACTGAGCATGCTAATCAGCTTCACACATATTGTATGTATTAATGATGCTGCAGAACTTCATAGACTGGTAGAGCAGCTCCCTCCTGACATGTGAAGACCCTGCACCTGCATTCAGGAGTATCTGGTTGTGCTCTGCAACCAAGAGTTCAAGACCATGAGCAGCATCAGAGGGCCCCACCTCTGGTCTCTGGGGATCCAGGAAGAGTGTAAGGCACCATCATTTGTACGGGTAGTCGCTATCACCTGGTATATGTAATGATGTGATTGCTGTTATAGTGAATAGCGCAGGCCATATGAAACACTGGGGGTCAGCCAGTTACCTTACCAATGCGCCAGCCACCATCACATCTGTCAAAGCTACTTTGCCTGAAAATAAATGAATCATGGATTTTCTCAGGCCACTGAGACATGATCTTTGCCATCTTAGATGACTTGTGCATTAAATGTAACTACTGCTTGTGGTTAACTAGAGCAACTTTGTTCTCACTTACCTTACCCTTACTACAATATGAAAAACATAAAGCATAGGCCCTCTTAAAAGGGAACTAAAATACAATCTTTGCATTATGTTCAGCATTTTTGAAGTGTAATATGTTTGTCATATAAACTCACATTATAGTAATGGCTTAGTTATTATTATTATTATAGTGATTAGTGAATTATTAAGCATGGTTAGTCATTTAGCTGGTTTGGCTGCATTTCCCTGCTTGATCAAGGGTGTCGTTATTTCCTAGTTTCTCCAAAATGTTACATATGCATGTTCTTACATCAAGTTTTCTTTTATACGTCCTGAAATTTGTGGAAAATTGCATGTGCACACACATATTTCGAGCCTCTTTTTGCATGTATGCAAGTTTTATATATAAGGCCCCACAATTTCTGGAACAAGGTACAATTGATAGACAATGCAAAGATAGTTATTTGGCCATAATACCAGAAGACATGTTTTGGTAAAAACCAAAGAAAGCATTTGACCAGAAGAACCTGATACCAACTATAAAGCATAGTGATGGAAATTTTATCAATGTTATCAGGGCCTTGGGAGCTTTCAGAGAGTTCTCTAAGAATTCTCCATTGTACCACTGGGTGCTTGAGAATAATGTCAGAATATCAAACTGGAGGGTTTTGGAATGCCTAAGTCTAAGCCTCGATCTGAATACCATGAGATGCCGTGAGTTGATTTAAAACGGGCTCTGCATGTAAGACACCCACAGACATTACACAGTTGAACAAATTCTGCATAGAGGAGTGGGACACACTTTCTCCACGTTAATATCAGAGAATGGACAGTTCAAGGAGAAGCCTACATCTTGTTGTTTCTGCCAAAGGGGCAGATTTGTTAGAACCAAGGGTGTACTTAACATTTTCCACATGGAAATGACATCTGTTCTTTTTTCAAATATTCATTGTTTTCAATTATGTCACCTTTTATTTAAGGATACTGTTCTAAATGAACATCAAATCTTGATATGTTCACATATGTTAAAAAAGAAAAAAAAACACTTAAAATAATATGAGTGATTGAATGTTAATTTTAAGCTAGGGGGAAATTGTCTATGTTTAAAACAGAAACATTTAAAATTTTTGGAGATATGAGTTTGATGAATCTACAGTACTATGTGAAATACTTCAGCATAATATTTCACATAGCTAGTAATTTTAATAAGGCAGTTTATTTTTCTGCTTATGTGAATTTCAACAAATTTTCTAACTAGAATTTTAATTTCTTCTGCAGATTGATTATACTGGCACTGATGCATCTGAACCTTGTTACAACTGCTCTATCAGAGAGAATTGGAACAGCACAATTCCGTGCACTTGTGAGGTCTCTTTCAATCTGGAGGAGCCTTTTGAGGTGATCTTTGTCATGCATTTTGCAATGTATATGTACTCTAGGAGAATTTTAAATTTGATTAAAAATACTGCATGGTGCCATCTATCCCTTCCCTTTGCAGTTTATATGAACAAATCACTGGCTGAAACTTTTTTTTCTCTATCTGACGTGCTTACATCAAAGTAATGTGAGCGGTGTGATACAGTGACAGTTGATCAGGTGTTTGGGGTGTCTGTGTGTGAAAGTTCAAGAAGCACATGTACAGCATAACAAATGCTCATGGGTATTCTAAGAAATATTGCCAGCATACTCTAAGTTGAATTTGAAAGTGGACTGCTTAGAAAACTAACATAGGGAGAATGTACGGCACACAGCCTCCAGGTATGGTAATTAAACCCATGATGCTTGAACTGTAAAAAAACCCACTGTGCATGACAGTGTAGATTTAAGATTTCTTCTATTTTTGTTTTATTGAAATGTGAAAATAAAAGCCAAAAGGATGCTGTTTCTGGCTTGTGAAGCTAACAGGCTTCTTTTCTGAAGTAATAATAAAAGACAGAAACCCTTTTTTCAGTAAATGTTGATTTATACTATTAAATGTAAAGTTCTATTATAATTTCATAACAGCAAATATCAGGTATTTGATAAATATAATTTAAAATGTCTTGCTGCAAGTGCAGTTTTACAATAATGTTATAAAATATCCTAAATAATCTCAGTATTTATTAGTTAATGTGAAATTGAATAAATGTAGCATTTGCATATGTTAAGATAATATATATCACAAGTATGAAGACAGACGGTTATTTTTTAACAATACACGTTACATTTTAACATTTAATAAGGGAGTGCAGCTTGTCAGTGTTTTGGTAATACATCTTCTGGTCCTAAAATTCTAAATTTATTATAAATGATGTGTCTTTTCTCTAGATCTAGGCCTGGCTGGATACCCAAATTATCTGTCTCTCCTTCCCAGGCCATGGAGTGAGAGATACAGATTCAGAGATGGTGACCTTATGGCTCTTAAGGTTCACCAAGCACTTGCAGGTGTTGGGACCTAGCACCTGGTTGTTGTCCGGTGTGGTGTAACTTGGGGTCATTCCATGCCAAATCAACCGATGGCCCACGCACTTCGGACTCAAATTTCTGGAAAAATTACCAGGTGTACCAATGTTACAAAGGAAACACCCTGAAATTTTTTTTTTTTTTTTTTTTTTTTGATATAAGATCAATAATTTCCAAGATACAGCCAGTTTACCCTGTCGATTTTAACCAGCCTCCTTTTTTCATCACATTTTACAAGTCCATAGCTCAAGAACTAAATCACAGAGCAAGCTCAGACTTTACATGCTAGTACATTAATTGGTACAGTATGTGACAAAATTAAAACACTTGGTCCAGATGACCCTGCGTGGTCAAAGCAGCTCCTTGAAATTGACCAAAATTTAATTAGAGTTTTTTGCTGAGCTATCTTTAGGCCTCAGAAACATATATTTGTTGCTTTTTCAGATAACTATATATGATTTCTGAAAAACCAATAAACAGAAAAGTAACTCTCAGGGTTTGAACAGCGGTTGAAAATCATTTTGGATTACATTTTCAGCGCACCTTAACAGCAGGTGAAAATGTGCAGATAATTTTAAAAAATATTTTTCTTGTATTCTATATTGTCCCTTCTTTCTCAAAACAAACCTTACTTTTCTTATGCAAATCTTTCATGTTTATTTTCCATCCTAAACATAGGCTGAATGTGCCATGTGTGAATAATGGTAATCATTGCGTTTTCAATTAATAAGTTATCAAAAATGTCAAACTTTTCTTATATAGAAAATGATGATGTCATATCTAATTTTGCTGAACAGAGATTACAGTTCTCCATGGCCAAAAGAGTACCTGGTACTCGAGAATACCACTTTTATATCCCTACAGAAGATGGCAAACTCAGAGTCAGCCGGGTGTCTGGTGAAGACAGTCAATTGACTGTCCGAATATTCACCACTGAAGCAGCAGCTGAGATCCTGCCCTCTCATGATCACACTTGTGATGGATCAGATGCGCCCCTCACATTAGACTAGTGTCCTATTGGAGGCTATATTGGGTGCATATATGATGGAAAATGTTGGATTGGTAAATGGAGTCAGACATCCTGATATGTTTCATTTATCCAAACTATCCTGCACAGTCTTTCCATTGGCTACCTAGAGATGATATTTTTTGAGTGCCATTACAGTATGTCATTACACTGCTTAGTGCACCTGCAATGGTCAGCGGGAGGCAGTACCAGTTTGATTTCAAATACAGAAGTGCCCTACACTCTGCACTTCAGTTGAAACAGAAATGAAATTGGTCACATTCCTGCTCCTGCAATACCAAGATGTTAACATTTCATTATAACTAGTGTTGTGTTTAATGATAAATTAAGCAGCTGTTGTACATGTATTGTGCCTAATGTGCCATTCAAGATTTTTTTCTTTTTCCATTAATCCTACACCCAAGTCATGGGTGAATTTAACCCATGTTTAGAATGGAAAATTAAAATGAAAGATTCACGTAAGAAAAGTAAGACTTGTGTTTTTGAGAAAGAAGGCACCATGTAGGATACAGGAAATATAATTTAAAAAAAATGTTTGGACATACCAATAGTGCATTAAGTTGGTCTAAAAATTAGACCCAGTATGATTTTTTTCCACATTTGAGAGGTCTGCTGGTCAAACCCTGATGCAGTTTCTTGTTTGTTTTATACCATTTTGAAAAGCCCTGTGTAGGTATCTAAACATGGAAAAAATTTCAGCAGGCTGTATCAGTTAGAAATATGCTTTCTGAAAGCCTAAACATGACAAAGCCATGAGGCAGCTTTTTCTTCCATTTTTGAAGGTCAGCTGTTACTCAATGGTTTCATCTGGACCAAACATTTTATTTTTTTTTACGTACTATACCAATAAAGGTACCAGTATGCAAACTTTGAGCCTGCTAGGAGGTTTAGTTCCTGAGATATGGTCTTGTGAAAATGATGAAAAAATAAAGCCATGTTAAATTTGACACCCCTTTCCTCTTACAAAATTGGCTGTATTGATCTTACAACAAAAAAATAGTCTCCTGGATAGCCTGGTGTTTTTTTTTTTTTTTTCTCAAGAACTTGAGACCCAAGTGCACGGGATTTCTGGAAAATCAGAAAATCAGTTGATTTGACATGCAATGACTCCTTAACTATACTTAACCCTTCAATAAAATTCCTAGTTTGACACCCATTGTCCAGCCCCCCATCAACCCCCGTCACTGAACCCCCGAGACCGGAAAGATGTAAGAATCTAGACTGAATTAATAGTAATATCTTATTTATTAAAGATCAAAAACAAAATAAAAAAGGCACAGATTCAACCGTTTGTAAAATATCTTCAAGGACCTCTTTGTTTCATATCTTAATGGGTTTTTACCTTAAATTTTTGTTGAAAGGTGTCTGGCAACACCTACCTACTTAGCTTTTGCCCCACCCAGGACTTTACCTGCTGATATGTTGATAAAATTCTTATGACAGACCATTTCGTTTTATGTCTAATAATCCTTAACACATACAGTATAGATCATATATACAAATTTACACAAGTAATAATTCCTTATTTCTAATTCTGTTTTCACTTATTTGTCAAAAGCTTCATACCTAATATTATCTAAAACGGTGGTTCTTAAACTTTTCTCTTTTTTTTCCTGGAGATTGTCGACAGGTTGATGGTTGTTTCCATTTTGCAAACCATTTGTGACCCTTTCTTCTTCAGTACTATAGTGATTCACAAATCAGCGTGACTCAAGTTCAGACATCCCACAACACAAAATCAGTTGTGACCCATAGTTTAAGAAGCACTGATGTAAAACATCATTATTATGATTAAATAATGTGTTGTTTCAAAGGATGATACTTGAGTAGTAAAACGCTTAAAAAGCAGAATTTTCTGTGCAGCACTTGACAGAGGACTTGTACTGTAACTGCATAGTTCAAAGATAAATTTTTTTTATGCTGCACCTGACAGAGGAGCTGGTTTTAGTTGTTTAACTGACATTCTAACCCTCTGTGCCTTGCTTATTAGTATTTTGATTATTTTTTTCCTTAAAATTATATCTGAAATGTTGCAAAAGGCTGAAGCCTGTCCCAGCTGTTTTGGGCACAAAGCAGAAATCAACCCGCTTCCTCAAGTATGTCTTACCTCTGTGGAGGTTGTTCATTCTTCTTGTGTCGATTGTTCTAACACTTGTCAAAGACATGTGCATTAGATTACTTTTCTGTTCTTATCTTGTCCTGGATAATGGCACCAGATAATGGGTGGTTCCTGCCTTGTGACTGATGCTGCTGGAGGAGGCACCTGTTCTCCACAACTTTGGTTTAGGCTGTCCTGTCATTTTACGTAGTGTAGTACTGCCATGTAAAAATCAACATGTAAAGCCAATAAACTGAGAAACGTATTCAAGGGTGGACAAATTGGTAGCCTAAACGTCCAAAACTACCCGTTTTAAATTCTGGATTAACCAAACTACAAACTCGGAAAGCCCGGTGGACTATCTGTTGTTTTGGATCTTTGGTCCATGCAATATGTTCTTAATCAAATGTAATTTGATAAAAACAAAAGACACAATTTTTTATATACAATCTTAACTTTGGTGTTGGTTTTAAAGACAGCTGCTTATAGCGTGCCAGACTACCATAACCACCATCGTCTGCTTTATACTTGGCATGTTTGCACTGATTGTGAGTGCAGCACAGCAAAAATAATGTCAGATGTGGAGACATATGCTGGGTTTTCCCCACATGCTGCTCGTAGAATTTTGTTACAATGTAGACACTGTGCACACTAAATGTTGAATTTCAAGGAGAAACTGGTTACATGGGTTTCAGAATGATAAATGAAGGGCTAAATATGATGCAAGAAGACATCACAGCACAAGGAAGACATGCAAAAATATTTGAAGTGAATCTCTTCATGTACGTCACCCACTCACAAAAATATGCTTTCCCTCCCTTCGGTGCTTTTGGTAATAGGTATGCAAACATGTACCCACAAACGCACACTAGCAAGCAACATTGCAAAATTGTGCAACATGTCTATAATGCAAGCAAAAGAAACAATAGCGTTAGCTGTAAAGCAACTGGGGCAGTAAAGGCAAGAATGGCAAGAGTTAATTGTATCCTCCTGTCATTTATCGTGATATAAAAAAATAAGCACTAATTATAAAAAGAAATAAGAAAAGGTGGACTGTTCCACTGTTGCTTCAATACCAGTTACCAATGAAAGGAATCATAAATGGAAACAGCATTATAACAAAAATAAATAGAAAATAACTTAAAATACTAAAAGAACTTTCTTCAGCAGATTAAATACTGAGAATATTTTGCAACTAGTAAGTAGTGATGACTGCAGGGAGAGGAAAGCATCACAACTTAGTCAGGTAATGTACTGTGCTGTGTGCAGAAAACATTCAGAAATCACATATAAAAAAGATCCTTTGTTTGCAGGCAAAGTTAATTTTTAATGTTAAAATGGTGAAAAAACACAATAATATTTGACTGTTTACTATACTAATCGCCCTGCAGTTCCAAGCCAATGCTGGTCATTTTAATTAAATTTACAACTTAAAACATACGCTGATGCAGCAGGTAACTTCAGCTGACAGGGTTTGCTACTACTGAGAAAATTACCTAAAATATACAGCACCTTGTTGGTCACATGTGATTTCAATGCTCCTGTCACAGATCATAAAGCGGTAAGCAAAGGAAAATGGAAATTTACCTTTTGAAATCAGAGGGCTATACTCCATTGCCCTATGCAGCCACAGAGAGGAATCTCATAAAATAATACATGCCTACCACAAACCAATAATGTACTTTGGTCTTCTAACAGATATACTCGAGGTTGTGAAAATGCTCCTTACTATAAGCCTGAAAGCTGATGGGTATTAATATTCTTTTTCAAGGCTAAATTTCATTGTTACTAACATGAGGACCCTCTTAATGTCCAAGTGTGACACATTTTAATGCAGCTGTATGCAAAGACCACTGGCTGTGGTCAACTGAAGCTGTATAACACTTGCATGACACTATAATGAACATATTGCACCTTAGAATTACCCTGAAGGTCAAACTGATGTTTTAGACAAAAACTAATTGGTGGGCTCTAAATTACTGTATGTATGAAAACAAAATTTGAGAACAAAACATGTATGTGTACAACTAAACTGTACAAATAAGCATTGCTTTAAAAAGATGCAGGTAAAAATCCACCCTGCATATAAAGCTGGGCTACCAGGAAGTAAGTGTACCAGGACTATCAGGTTTGCAAAGCTGGTAGCCCAGCAGACTACTATATACATTTAAAAATTTATTCAACCCTGTTTTTAGCCTAGAATTTAGTGATATATCTGATTTTCTCTTACTCTCTCATTTCTAAATACACTATGTCATTGCTAATAGCTTTTTTGGAATTGGCATGTTAAAGGAGATTTTTTTATATTTTAAATGATTTGAGCAAAGGTAGAAATTTTATTTGTGATATAAAAATGTTTCTTTAAAAAGATACTCACTAATGATTTATAAAATTGCAATTGTATTTCAGAGTAATGTTTTTATGTACTACGGACTTTCTAACTTCTATCAGAACCACCGACGTTATGTGAAATCCAGGGATGATAGTCAGCTAAATGGTGACATTTCTTCTCTTACTGTAAGTTGTTTTTTAATCTTTTTCTTTTCTTACTACCTATCATCAGTACCTTTTGTATTTATTGTTTGCTTATTATATAAACTCAACATCAAAGTATACTACTTGTGGTCTTTTTGAATAATTAAATTTTAAAATTATTTGCAGAAAATATCTAACAAACCTTTTGAGATTTTAGACAGAAATCTGTAGAAGTGGCAAAGAAATACTGAAGGGTGAAATCTAAACTTAAGTTGATGTCAGTTTCCATGACTAGACCAAATGTAAAAATTGTTAGAGGTCTAATTTGCATAGCGGTAATGTTTTAAGGCCTTTAAAGAAAGTTTAATATATGTGTTTTAATTTATGAGTAAGGTATTATAACAGTTTGTTTAGTTATATACTATACAGTACATTCATGCAAATAAGGTGCCATTACGTATTAAAAACCATAAATCCCTGTGAACCTCTGGGATGTCATGTTGGCCGTATATGTGGTATGTTGCTGTGCTTGTTATTTCATTTGAAAATACAACAATACAGTACAACAATATTGAATTATATTGAATTGAAACATAATATAGTCCAAGTAGTTTCATCCAATTCAGGATCATCGGTGGCTACTGAGTACTGACTTTGTAGCGTTCTTATACAGTGCTTTGCAAAAATATTAAACCTTTGTCCAATTTTCTTGTTTTACTGAAAAATAAATCCCACGCTTAAAATTTGTTTTTTGATATTTTTATTTCAGTACACTGTAAGCCACTACATGGTGCACCGCCACCCTAACCCAGACACAGACAGGAGACAAGTTTGCCACACACCACACGTTTATTTACAGTTTTCTCACTAGTCGACATTAGCCATAAGCACAATGCAGCACCACCAACACCTTTCAGTCCCATCTGGGATGCCAGTGTAAGCCACTAGGAGGCGCACCGCCACCCTAACCCCAACACAGACAGGCAAGAGACAAGTTTGCCACACACCACACGTTTATTTACAGTTTTCTTACCAGTCGACAATAGCCATAAGCACAAGGCAGCACCACTAACACCTTTCAGTCCTTTGTGCCGCCAGTCCTTCTCCCTCCACTCCTCTTCAGGCTTTGTCCTCTCCTCCCGACTCTGGCCTCTTATGGAGTGAGCCAGCTCCTTTTTATAAGGCATCTGGATCGACACCAGATGCCTAACGAGCTTCTTCCGACCACACTTCCGGGTGTGGTGGAAGCGTGACCAAATAAGGCCCTGGAAAGGTTCATGCGCCCCCAGGCAGTGGCCACGGATTCCAACAGAGTTGAGCTTTCATGCTCATAACCTGTGGCCCCACTGAAAACCCAGGGGGCTTGCCCTCTATCAGCCTGGGCAAGAAACTGTCACGGCAATCCTCTTTCCCCAGGTCCTTCCACAGTTTGGCCATTCTGGCCAGGCAAGGGCCTTGGCCATCCACCACAACACTGAAAATCAAAATGTTTTTTTAGATAAATATGAGATTGTTTTATGTTAGAAGACCATCTTAAAAAGAAAAGGAAATATGCATTTATTTTCAGTCCCCACACTTAAATACTTTGCAGCAATAACAGCTGTATGTTTTTTGAATTAAGTATTTACCAAATGGTAGATTTTCTTCATGTGAGGGTTAGTTGGGAGAACACAATTATAGTGATAAACTTTGATTTTCAGTAATATATACTGTGTATATGTATATGTACAGTATATATGTGTGTGTGTGTGTGTATATATATATATATATCCATATATATATATATCTATATATATATATCTATATATCTATATATATATATCATTTTTTATATATTAAATATACAAGTTTAAATTGATGTTGCTAATTTTTTTGTAAATTAAATGTCTTGTATATTTCATTTGATTCTTGCAAGAACACGTGTTTGCTTGTTTCTTGAAATGTCAAGCATAAAAATTTTGCTTTAAATCTTTTCCGCCATACAATATATGACTCTCTTTTTATTATCCTGTCTTTATTGCACATCTTTATGTAGATTTTTTCAAAGATGTTTTAAAGAAATATGTTTTCATTAATAAAAGTGTTACTTCAGAAATCTCGAAGTATTTTTTTTCCATATTTTTGATTGTCTTACTGAATTTAACATTTCTGGATTAACATCTAGTAAATTTAGATTTTAATATCTGACCTCTGTGTAAATGTATCAGTGAAGTAACATTTGTGTTTTCGTTTTACAGAACCCTAGCAAAGAGTGTGAGCCATACCGTGAAAGTGAGAAAAAACCGATAGCTCCTTGTGGGGCCATAGCCAACAGCCTATTTAATGGTAACAGACCCCATAACAAATTTATTATTCCAAAAGCTGTGATTCTTTTTAGTGTTTCCAACCTCAGAAGTGATGTCTGTAAGGGGGAATATGTGTTTTAATGAGTTTTAAGTGAACTAAAGCTTTTAGTGCAATTTCTGGTTAGAAATGTTGAAAGTATTGTGAATTTTCATGTGAAGTATTTGAAAAATGATAAGAAAAAACAAAACATTTTTGAGGATGTTTAGCTAATGAAATAATATGAAATAAATAAGAACAGTGGTTGATAAAAAACATTAATTTAATTGAATGCTAATTCATAATTTATTGTTCAATATACACTTATACATATATTCAACTGTACATTATATATTTTCAGCAGACCTTGCATAGATTATTTGTATGAATAATTAAAGTAACTTTGTAAGTGAGTTTATAAATAAAGTAATAAAATCTACTATATTTACACCATACTATTCTTTAAAGGATAGCTAAAATAATTATGTTGATTGCTGTCACAGTGTTATTTCTGCCTATTTTTCTGCCCTTGATTAAAATATGGTTATTTTCATTTCAAATGTAAATTCTTTTAAAAGCCTAACAAAGAATGTGACAATAAAGGTGGACTGTTTTTGATATATATTTTGTAGTACATTTTGCAGTGCTTCTTGAAAATCTAAATATGTAATTTATAATGTACTTAGAAAGCATAGGTTGATCTGTGAAATTCACCAAAGTGTTTTTCACAACAAATATGCTCTATTTGCTTGTGACATTGTTCGCTGAATATTTTCCAGGAAATCCATGGCCGGCTTATGTGAATATGTTTTACTCAGCACTCCATGATGCTTTGCAAGGCCAGCATGACATCACAGAGCTGCACCAGCCATGCGTGGTACTTTAACTCAAGCCTATTGTAAGCTCGTTGTCGTCATGACCCAAACAGTACTTCCTGCTTGTGTTAATAATAATAATAAAAAAGCATTATTTTCATTTGCTCAGTGTTTCTCAACCAATCAGTCATGACCCACCTTTGTGTTGTGGTTCGCTGCTGTTGGTTTGCAAGTGGGTTGCCTAAGCAATGACAATGCGCAATGCTTTCGATGATTCTAATTGAGCTTATTTCACAAAGGGGAACCCCTACTTCTCCCATTGTGCTGTGAGTAGGTCGTCAATGAATTTAAAAAGGCAAAATTGGGTCATGGGATCATAAAGGCTGAGAAATGCTGCACTAGCTGACCATCAACACCAGATATATAACTCTGATCCCTGTGTGCTAGGAGTGGAGCAGAGCATGGTTAGTTTACATTAGTTATTCAACATGAGCCTAGGTATAGTCTCAAAACAAGCCTTAAAGGATCCCTCTCTTTCTCTGTTTTAAAATGAAACCCCATTAAAATAGTAATAATGAAAAAATTATTATGATATGAAAGTAATTTCTTCTTAATGGAAGAAAAATGTGTGAAGCATCTGTACAAATACCTGGGAAGCTGCACCCAGAGCTGTGGCTTTAAACAATAGAACAGGCTAGTCCCACACTGCTGCTGCTTTATGGCACAGCTAATGTGTGCAAGAGGATTGTAACTCTGTTAGCGCAATGATCTATATTTTACTTATTTGTTGCTAGTTTGTGGTTGTATTTTGTTTGTGGTATTCATTCCATTTTTGTCTTTTTTTTTGTATGAGGCAAGGTGTCGCAGTGGTTAGCATTGCTGCCTCACAGCTCAGATCACACTCTTGGCCACAATAATTGGTCCAGCCAAGCTGGCAAATGCTTCTCTAACCCTCAGGGACACTTAAAAGAACACTTCACCATTATACCCCTCTCAAAAGTTGTTCAGTTTTTCCTTCCACATTGACTTCAACATATTTTGCAGAGTTAGACCAAGTTCCCAAGCTCAGGGTTCACTCATCATTAACAGAGAGGCTTAAAATCTTGAGTAGTATCATGTGTACTTTGGCTGTTTGTATTGTTGATGTAAAACTTGAATGCAGACTGTCTTATCATGATAACAAATGGCTGCACTGGTACATTTCAGTTTAGATCATGTTAAGTTTAACATCTGTAAGGCTTAGTAATAGTTTTAGGATGGAAGGGAAAATTAAATTAGCTGTGCTTATTCAGGACACAATATATACAATGTTTTTGGTCATGTTATGATAATTTAGAACATAACCAATATGAAAGGAGATTCCTTTTAACGCTAGATTCTGAACGCTATTACAGCATCCACTTTTTTCAATCGGAAACTTTTTTATAATGGGGAAACAGCTAGTGAAATGGTTAAATATGCCGAGACTACACAGTATATTCTTTATTACAGGTTTAGTTTTGAATTATCTTATGCTTAGTATCTGAGTGTATGGCAGCAAAGTTTGCTACATACTCAAGTAACAAGTAGGCTTATTTAAGATATAATTGTGCTAATAGCATGAGAAAATATTTCTTTAAAAAAGTTTTTAATGATAAAAATTAAATTGTCAAATTTAATGAAATGAAAAAGAACAGGCAGCTAAAATATTTGGAAAGGCTAAAATTTGGTGACCTACTTAGAAAAAAATACAAAAAATAGCAATGGAACTCTTTTAATATGTACTTACTATGGGGCTCCACCCCCTGCTCACTTCGCTCGCCAACCCCTGGGTTTGGTTAACCGGATATACAATTTAAAGAGATTGTTATTTTCATGGGAATTGTTACATAAACTTTACTTTAAAACTTCAGTAAAAACAATATTTGGAGTTAATTTTTCTTCAAGATCATATTGAATTTTGATTCCATGTTTGGACTTGCATCATGACAACGCAACGTATAACTGCCTGTGAGTGAATATTGTTTCTTTCTCTCTATTAAATAAACCGACTTTTTCGAATGTTTGTCCCTGTGATTTGTTAATTGTCATAGCAAAAGCTATTCTCACGGGAAACTGTAAACGTTTTAATACGAAGAGCATATCAAGATCTCCTTTTGAATCATGCTTTGCTTTTGGATAAACATGAATGTCTTTGATATCGCCATCTTTCGAAACTATTATCGTGTTTTGCAGATAAATTTCGTGTAAAGTGCGATACGTTTGGACATAACTCTTTCGATTCTGTGTTGCATCGCTTCTCCGTGATTATAAATATACACCTGACTGAATTGTGGTTTCTTCGAAATTAAAGTTGCCGTAGGTTTAATTGTTGTAGGACCACAGATTCTCATAGTGTATGGTCCATTATTTTGTAAATGTACATTTTGAGCATTAAATGATTATTGTAGGTTTGGATATTTTGCCTGTAGTGTTTGTGGATTTCACTTTCACCAAACAACAAATCTTTTAATTCTCATGGACACGCCTCTTCATTGGGAAGAAACACTACTTTTCCCTGTTGGCAACACGAATTAGACGATCTACAAGTCTCCGACTTAAACTTTAAAGCCTTACAGTATCTACATACTTCTAACCGATGTCCATATATTCGATTTCTTTTTGCTGTTCCATTATTTCACTGAGGAGTAATTTCCATTTGTTAGCGCTAATGCGATCTTTATCTTTTTTTGAGCTTTTCGAATTCCACTGCTTTCATAATCTATAACCTGCTCTGCATGTGTAGCGCGCCAACGTTTTTGAAAATCTTTATGAAGTTCTACTTTGTCTTTTACTCATTGTCTTTTATTTCTGACCCCGATTGGACCTGCAAGGTTTTCAATTCTACTTGGTCCGGGCTGATTATTACTTTCCTTATTTTCAGAATTCGCACATAGATTATTATTATTCTTTTTTGCATTCTTTTCTGTCCAACGCTTTTGAGTCTCTTTTCAACGTGCTGCTCTTTCTTCTTCGCTTAGTTGTTGATGTGTCATCTAGAACATATATAATTATTATCCTGATAAAATTTATAAGAGCTGAGAGCACAGGAAGTGTGTCTGCCAAAAGCATTCACACGACTGAGAGGTTAGATGACCATGGTCTTGTTTGAAAATGGTTGTAAGTAGGGCGTGCTTGAAAGAATCTAACGGCAAAAGTCACCATCTTGCGGGACGTGCTTCCAAAGGTTGTAAGTATGGCGTGACCTGAAAGAATCTCATGTTAAAAGTCTTCGTCTCGCGGGACTTCATTCCAAAAATGAAGTGAACTTCAAAAAGTCACTATTCGTCCCAAGAGTTTTTTATTATAATAGAGAGAAATGTTATACTTTTAGAATGCTTATGATTAAATGTTTTTTTCTTAATAAAGCAGCATTATTGCCTCTTAATCTTTTGCCCAGAATACCCGCTACCCGCTATTTTGTTTTGGATACGTATTCATGAATTTGTGTTTCATGAAAATGCTTTACATGGCCAGTTTTCAAGAACTATTAAAGTGTTTCATATTCCTGATGATGTATTGCCTTTGAAAATTTGAAGGAGTAGTTTTTAATTTGGGGAATGTGATTATTTCAGCAAGCACATTACAATTCCCTCTAGCAGATGTTACAGATATGTGAGGTGTTTTTAATCTGGCTTATTTTCCATATTTAACTTGTTTATAATTCATTTATTTTTTTATAGATACATTGAAGTTGTTTTTTGTTTTTCCCAATGGATCAAAGTCTGAAATACCTTTGATCAAGAAGGGAATTGCTTGGTGGACAGACAAAAATGTTAAATTTAGAAATCCAGGTGGAAACAGCAATTTAACCGCTGTTTTTTCAGGTAATACTTTATCAATTTTTTTTTTTTTTTTTTTGTGTCTCATACAGTATAATCTACTATATCTTGCACTTCTTTCTTTAGGCACTATCAAACCTGTCAACTGGAAAATACCTGTGTATGAGCTGGATACAGACCCAGAAAACAATGGGTTTATAAATGAGGATTTTATAGTGTGGATGCGTACTGCAGCCCTCCCAACATTCCGTAAACTTTACAGATTGATTGAGAGGAAGAATTTAATTGCTCCTGCTCTTGCACGGGGAAATTACACACTGGAAATTATTTACAGTATCCTTTTCAAAGCAATCATAGCTTCACAATTCTGAAGTAAAGAAAAACAAAAATATTGCTTTTATAATGCTGGTTAATACAGTACATAGATAAATATACGTGGTATGTATAGATATTTGAAAGTTTAGGTATTAATGAAACACTGCACTTGATATTTTTGTTTATCTTGAAATAATCATAGTCCCTTTGCATTATTTCATTAGATTTTAAGTTATCTAAAGGCCCAGGTTTTTTAGTGTTTAAATATGCCACTAAAACTAACTTATTTCCATAACTTTAACATTCCTTTACAACAAGAAGGCAAAAAAGTAACCTGTACCCCACAGGTCTAACAATTGAATAAAACATTTGACCAAATTAGTTGTTTCATCAGAAACATACAAGAAAAACAAATTTCCCCAGGGGTTTCACTGCCACCTAAACATTTAGTTCCATTTATAAGTGCATAACAGTTGTGGCAGAATGCACATTGCATGATTACATCTAGTGATAACTAGATTTAATTATTTTCCCCTTTGGCTTACATGAAGAGTAACTCCTTTATTTCAGTATCACACAGTTGTGTAAAGGTTTTTCAAGTACCTAAACTTAAAAATAAACTTCTTTCACTGATCAAACTAGTGCATTACTTTAGTTTTGTTGCCATAGTCTTTCATTTATTTTACTAGTATGCTTGCTTGACAGGACAGTGTTCTACAATTGTCCACACCTACAATCTATAAAGGTCTCCACTTGAGCAACAGAATCCAGCATTATTTGGATACTAGTGGGAAAGGTCCCCAGTGCTGCCTGAAGTGGAGATAACAGGAAATTTTAGAATGAACTATAGCTTATTTTGTACCCCTATACAAGTGGTGAATCTATGCAAAACTCAGTGGAGATAGATTCAGTTTGCATACTGAGCAAACACAATCAAGGGTAACTGGCATCACCCTTGGCTGGGGGCACCACCCAAATTTTAGAACAAGACATATCATTTGATCTTCCCCTATACAAATTAGAAATCTGTAGAAAATTAGGAGAGCATAGGTTCAGTGGTGTGGACTTGCATAACGGACAAACACACACACAAATGCACATTCCACCCCTTTTTCTTGAAATGTCCAAAACCAGTGCTTTTATTCTATAACATTTTTATTGTCTACACTTTTTATTTTGAAGAGTAGACATTTCACTGCAGCATACCATTTCAAAGATGAAATAAGACTTGTTAGAAAGGAAGGTGATTTTTTTTATTACTTCATAACTAATGCATTATATTAAATTGTAGTAAATATATTAAGTAAAATCTGTTATTTAACAAATGTGACTTTTGTAAATTGTTTATAAAATGTTATTTTTTGTAATGTATGAAATTGTTCTTCTTTATTATCATAAGAACAACATAATGTTGCTGTGTAGAGCTTAATGATTTTAAGAAAAATTCCACCATATTCAGGTAAATATTTGTGGAAATGAATGAAGAAAATTACAAGTGAAGTAAATATTGAAATTTTGTTTGTGTCTGTGTCAAGCTCAATACCAGCCAAGAAATACTGACACATATCTGAAAAGAAGATAGATAAATCAGAAATTTGGATAAGAAAAATTGACAGATATTGGTGCCACTTTATTTTGTAATGGTATTTTGGAAGGACAGAACTTTATTTTTAGATATATTTACTTCACGGGATAGGTGAAGAATGTACTGTAAAGTTACATGAATGGAGAAAATATGTTAAGGAAAATTTGGCTTTATTTTCTGCAGTTGAAAGTTATGATTAGAACTAGATATGCCACATCCCTATTAAAGTTTGCTGTATGTTCATGGTCATTGACAAATAGACTGTGCCCAGTTGCACACCCTCCCACCCCATATAGCTGCAAATGTCATTATAAGGCACCATCTCCAGGGAGAGAAAAGCTGTGGCACCACAAGTTTCAAAACAAAACTTATTTTCTGGCTCTATAGCCTGGAAGTAGACCAGTGTTCTGATTGGCATCTGTCATGAAGTTTGCAGATATTGCACACAAGCAGGTTATTATAATATTAGAACAATTAGAAGAACAGGCTATTCAACACATAAAACCTCATCAATACTATTCATCTATTTTGTTCTAAATAACATAAAATAACTACTTCATAACATAAGACAATGGCAGTGGTTCTCTGTGTGAAATAAAACAAATATGCACATTTCTTTTGTAATATAGAGAACAAAATCACACACAGTATTCTAGATGAAGTTTCACAAGTATGTTATATAGCTTAAGCATAAACTCCCTTGAATACACACAATGGGCTATATAGCCTAACACACTATTACCCTTCTTAATCGCTTCTCCAACTGTTCTAGATGCAGATAGTCCAGAGCCCACTGGAATTCCTAGATCTGTTTCATTAGTACTACTTTCAAATTTCTTGAGTTGTTTATTAAAATCAAGCATGTTTGCTTCAGACATGTAATACATTATTACAATCATTGTGTATATATACAGTTATACAAGACAAAGGTTTTCCTACAGTAGATCTGTTACAATCTGCTACGAATGTCGGAGTTTGCAGCACCACAATCGAAGAACAGGGGAGGGAGGTTCTCCCTTTGATGTTTTAAGCACCGTGATTGAAGAGTTGTGTCGGGGGGTGTTGGTTCCCTCTTGATGCTTTCAGCACCACAACCAAGTGTGGGAGGTTGACAGTGCAGAACAGATAATGAAGATGACCGTTAGTACATATCTTAGAGTGCCTGTGGTCAACAGTTAAAAAAAAAAAAAAATGGTGCTTGTTAAACAATTTAGCTTTGCACCTACCTTGAGCTTCGCCAGACTTTCCTTTTCTGTTTCACAACATGACCGTCCATCCTGTTGGTTAGTGGTGCTATTCACGTGGCCCATTATTCACTTCTGGTCCATCCATCATTTGTATAAACCACGCTCTCAGTGTGGCACAGAACATGCAAGTCCATATAATATTAATAAACATTGACAAAGAAAACCTCATTACTCTTCACTAATAGTGATGCTCAGCCTTTTCTTCAATAATGGCTTTCATTAAAGTATACATGGTGTATGTTTAGCTTACTGGCTATAGTTACTTAGATCAGCCCAATCAGCTTTTATGTAATGAGACACTTCCCTGATGTACAGTGTTTTTTTGTTTTTTTGTTTTTTCTTTAATAGATATATACAGTTTTTATATGTAAATGTTTATCACAATAACAATGTAAAAAAGAAATACTATTGAGCAGTAGAGCTTTTTGAGTGCATACAGTATATGTTTTTTCCATTTTCTTTCCCTCTGTAATGTCTGTGATTTGCTTTTTAAAAAAACAGCCTGAAGACTGCCTTTTTTTCCTATACAGCATACAGATTACCCCGTAGACAAATTTGAAGGACGTAAAAGAATGATCCTAAGCACAATTTCTTGGATGGGTGGCAAGAATCCATTTTTGGGCATTGCCTATATCACCGTTGGCTCTGTGTGTTTCTTCCTGGGTGTTGTCTTGCTCATCATCCATCACAAGTATGGAAATCGCAACAACAGTGCAGACATCCCTAACTAAATACAAAGTGGTCCTGCCTAAGAAATCCACTCTGCATGCGCAATACCAGAGATGCCAGATTTGACCACTAGATTGTAAACCATAGAGGGTCAAGTTCTTCAAAATATTTGTTTTTGGTTATTCTTCAATATTTTAGCTTGTATTTGAGATGGACCAGTTCATAGCATGCTAAGTTTGAACTGTTAGGTTCAAATCACTCTCATCTATCAGTATGTTTCATTTTGAACTCAATATTATCGTCTGTTCAGTTGGGCATACCCTGTACGTCAATGCAGCTTAGAGCCTCTACTTTAAATGTCAAAATGATCTTCGCTTTGGTCTATCTCAGATGAAGCTTTTAAACAACATTTACAAAGTACTGGGAAGGGCTTCTATACTGGGCTTGCAGAGAACAGCTTGTGTCATGAATTATGTGAATATAAATATTTTAATGCCATTCCAAGAAAATGGTATGCTTTCCCAAAGCTTTAAGGTTAATTTATTAGGTTCCTATTAAGTGAATGTATGGGCTTCTCTCATTAGGTGTAATTTTTGTTTCTTTGGGTGAAAAAAAAATCTTTACCTCAAGTTTTTGTTCTTGCATTGAGTCTTGATGTGATGTGTAATGTATAGTAAAACCAGGAGCAAAAGTGCAACACCAGACAGGTAAGAATCCTTCCTTCTGAATTTTTACATATAGATTTTATTTTGTGTTTTTAAGAGGTCATAGTAATTGGAGAGAAGGATGTACTGATATTGAATTTACAGATGTGCAGGCTACAGTTGAGTTTATGTTGTGATTTTTTTTTTTTTTTTTTTTTACCTTTTTATCTTCTTTTAGGAAGTTTTACTATGTTATATATTTTCACCTGTTATAAAGTTATCTGAAACTGTAGGGTTTTTTTTTGTTTGTGAGCAAAGAAAAAACAATTTAGGGACCAATATTACCATTGTTTTTGTCTGACAGTAGTTTTTTTGTATGCTCTCCAAATTATATTTACCTGAAGCATGAAAAGAAGGTAAACTGCCAAGTGCATTCACAACATTTATTCCTCGGCCAAGTTTTGCACTTTAAGTATGCAATTTATTTATTTAATATTACAAAATGTTCTACTCTAAATCTAAAAGTCAATGGTTATTCCTGTATAGCTAGCTATTAAATAATTTATGAATCATGTATTTGAAATTTATCTTGGAGATTTCTTGGTTGCCATAATAATAAAATTTGAAAAAATACATAATTTGTCTGTCATTAGTTTCAGAACGGTTTGTCAAGGTGATGATCTTTATTATTGAAGCATAAGTGAGGTATAACTCATTTTCTTTATATAAAGTTTCTGGTGCATCTTCTTTAAATGTAGCTCCTTTTTTGACTGAAAAGACCTTCACTTTTGATCCTGTTTTTTTTTTTCTTTTCTTTTTGTTATCCATACTTCTCTAAAGATTGGATCAGTGTCGCATATGAGTGAAAATTTGGCATTGTGGTACAATGTAAACATAACCCTAATTTAATTGCCTACCCATGTCTTAGGATAAATGATGAGTTTCAAAGTTTCAACTCAAGAAAAACAAATATGATTTAGTTAAGAAAGGCAGTGGGAGAAAAGAAAGTGTGATGCCATGCCCTATGTGCTTTCAGTGTACATGTAGTACATCTACTGTATACTAGTAAGAAAGCACATCAAAAAGACAAAAGATGGAAATAATATCATGCAGAATAACTGAAGTAAAAACAGTTCATAAAACACACATTTATAAAAGGTCTTGCCTATTAAAAAAAAAAAAAAACAACTTGTGCTATGTTATTCCAGTAGACAAAAAATAAGTTTACTTGATTCAGTTAATTCCAGCTCAGGATGTTGGAGAAACACGAGGTTGCTTGTTGATTTTCTTCTTAACTAAAGATTGGCTTGAATTATTTTTCATGAAACTATAAAAGTGTAGGTAATTTGTATTCTGCAGGGGACACATGGACTTTGAATATTAGATTATTTTATATCAAGCTTAACATGAACCCAGAATCACTGACTCACACTTTAAAACAGGTGGTGAAGAGCAAAACACACAAACTTTAGAGGAACAAAGGTAATTTTTTTCTTTATGCTGGTTTATCTTGGAATAAATGAATACATCAGCACCATATCAACTTCACAATAGTCTTTGCTACAGCAGGGATAAGGGCACGTTTCCTGTCTGATGCTTAGGATCCATCTGTCCAGGTGGACTAGCCCAGCAAAATGGTCAGTAGGCTGGATGGTGTAATAACTTCCAATAAGACTGCATTTTTCTATCATCTTGTTCCAAAATTGTTTATAACATTTCTCCATCATGCACCTTTACATATGCATCTCAAATTGTGACCATTTCTAGGCCTACAGCATTTCTGCTTTCTCTCTGGTTGTGCACATTTTACATAATGTGTCTGATATGCCCAGCACGAGTTATACATTTTTTATACAAGCTAACTCTGTGTTGAATTATTAAAATCTAGCAACAATTATTATCTTGCCTGAAGAAGAGGCTGGAGTTGCCTCGAAAGCTTGCATATTGTAATCTTTTTAGTTAGCCAATAAAAGGTGTGATTTTGCTTGACTTTTTGCTTTGTATAACCAATAAATGTATACATTACAGTGAAATACTAATTATTGATTATGTTTACTACACACTGCATTATGATTTAATCAGGTATCACATCACTCTAAATATAGTGCAACTGCCAAAGGCGATTTCAAGCTGAGCCAAGTGTTTTTTTATTTATAAAAATACATAACCTATAACCAATTCAAATATATGGGAAATCAGTGTTATGTCAGAACTTGCTGAATTTAGGTAGCAAATATTTCTGTCATTGTGTGACGGGACAGTGCTTTGGAACACCTCAGTTTTTCTTCACATTTAATCAGTTCAAATGCAATGAATGTTCTGAAATGGTTAAAAGGTAAGCAGGTAAATTACCAGAGATTTAATTTTAAAGTTTAGGTTAGCAAAAACTGGAACAAAAGGAAATTTCAGAATATTACAAATGGGCCTTCTCCAGGGAGGAATAGATGGGTTACAACCTACAGATATTCTACAGCAAATAAAGTAAATTAAGCCTAGCAAGTTGAAGCAAACAATTTCCACAGGTGTCCCAGCTTCTGTTGATTACTTAAAAACACATTGTCTTAAAGCAGAGTTGGAACAGACTGAGTTACTTCACTCTCTGAAGTACTACACTGTGTGTATGTGTGTGCATCTTGTGGCAGTTTATAACAAGTTAGGACAGTTCATGAGTTCTCCTAATTCCTGGTGAAGTTAGTTGTCGTGTCCTAAATGAGAAAAAATGATTACTCCCAAGTATAAGACTAAATTTGCATTGCAAGATTTTTGAGCTATGTAGGACAGTGTGCAATATGGTGCTTGAGAAGTACAAGCACAGGTCACAAAACTTTACAGGTGAGTAGCCCTACAGTACCATACTAACCATTCTGAATACTTCAGTGTTAACTGTATAGAGTTTTCCTTATTAAAGGATGGCTCAGAGAATTTTACTATTATAAAAATGCAAAATAACAAGAAGCTAAGAGAATTGATTATTCTTCAAGCTTATAGATTATAAAGGTTACATGACAGTATAACCTGATCAGCCACAACATTAAAACGACTGAGAGGTGAAGTGAATAACATTGATTATCTTGTTACAATGGCACCAGTCAAAGGGTTGGATAGATTAGGCAGCAAGTGAACAGTCAGCTCTTGAAGGTGATGTTTTGGAAGTAAGAAAAATAGACAACCATAAGGACCGGAGTGACTTTGACAAGGGCCAAATTGTGATGGCTGCATGACTGTGTTGAAGTATCTCCAAAACAGCAGGACTTGCAGTGGTTAGTACCCCCAAAATAGGTCTAAAGAAAAACAACCGATGAGCCACCTATAGGGTCATTAGCACCCAAGACTCATTGATATGCGTGGAGAGTGAAGGCAAGCTCATCTGGTTTAATCCCACAATTTAGTGCTGGCCATGAATAAAAGGTGTCAGAACTGACAGTGTGTTGTGATGTGAGATTTTGCATATAACTTGATAAATGTTTTGTATGCCTTTTATTTATAATTTAGGCAAACCAATGTAATTTAGAGGTATTCGTGTTTGCCCCCACCACCCCACATCCCCCCCCCCTCCCCGCCCTTTATGACTGTCTCTTTGTAATTTTATGACAGGATTTGGGGGGATGTGTCTTAAACCAGTTTGATGAGTATTTCTCCGCTAAAGTCTTTGAACCCCCGGCACGGAAGCCAGGATGTTTAACATATGGTTTTGGGGCAGGTGTTAAGATGTTCTATTTCACCCATTGGTCTGAGGTATGGCTGTTTGGAATTGGCTTGTCTTAGAGGCATCTAAGTACCATGATGTCCTATTGGTTCGAGGGGTTGGAGAGAACATCTATAAATGTACGTGCTTAACCTCACATTCTCTCTCTTACTAACGTCTGAAAGAAGCATCTCTCTAACCAACATATGATGAAGAAGCATCTCTCTTGCTAACCTGTGATGATGAAGACAACACAATGAAGAGCACAGCTCAGCAGCCATATTGAACAGACATGTGGCTGAAAGCTGAGCACCAACAATGCCTTAACTAGAGACATTTTAAGTAACTGCAAGTCTGTGTGCCACCTGAATTGCACATCACCATTTAATCAGGTTGTATGGTTGCCAATATTCAAATGTACTTTGCATTTTGTTATTATTTATGAAT
>JANRMT010062791.1:38466290-38491954 GCA_026402145.1 Polypterus bichir lapradei
TAGATAGATAGATAGATAGATAGATAGATAGATAGATAGATAGATAGATAGATAGATAGGCCAAGTCATCCCACCCCTCCTCCTGATTTTGTCCCCTTGTCACATGAAAAATGTAGGTACTGCTTCATTGTAAACCGATTTTGGGTTTTCTGTGTCATAGATTACAATTCTGAAATTAGGTTTTTTCGAAATACAAAATGGCAGATCAAAATTTTTTCACATACTACTGCATGATATTGACTCATCAAAATTTTGCAATGCAACAAAGGTATGTGCAAGTGCAAAAGGGGCAACACTTTTAATTGGCAATGCTGAAAAGATGCATGCATTCCATAAATTCCTGTGATACCCACTGACAAGCGTTTCGATTTTAATCGAATGCAGTACTCTGTGTGACTTATATTTGCTGTGACTGTAAATCAGGCTCAAGGACAGTCACCCTGGGGAGCTGGTATTAACTAAGAAGCTCCAAGGTCAGCTCCACAGTGGGTACGAAAAAACATTTATACATTTACACACCAGAGGTAAAACCAAAAATTGGCTTGTATCACAAAGCATTACATTAATAAAATAGCCATACTGCACTAAAACATGTATGTACTTAGCACAGAAAACCAAAATGATGCACTATATAAACTTATAAATTAAAAATAACAATTAATTGAAATATGTTATTGATTTATTTTAACAGTCCTGCAAATACTGAAAATGGGAAAAATTACTAACTTTATAGAAATCTTCAAGCTTAACTACAATATTATGCTGGTCTATAAAGTATTGCTAAGAGTATAAAATATTTCTTGTTAAAAAAGTCTTATTTCTTTACACACCATTCTTGTATGAAAATAAATGTGTTCCCAGATAGAATGGATTGTTCCAAATGAGAGCTACATGAGGTGAGAAGCTGTGCTTATAAGCAGCTTGTCTGAGAACATTTTCATAGATTATAAGAAGCCTATTGGCCACCACAATTTTTTTTTTATTTTGTAATCCAAAATCATAGAGAACGTTTATTAGAGATGCACTTCTTAATCAAATTAATTTTATAATAAAATAATGGAATTTATAGTGTGGAAATTACGAACACTCCCAGCCACAGACATAGAATTATTAGACGCTGCATGTACAGCAGGATCGTACGTCAACGTCGCCGCCATATTGCGAGTGGCACTGCTGTGGCGTGAAGTGGAGTGAATAATGTGCTGCTTGGGATTGTACAAACCGAGGTACGCTCCAAACCAGATCCTGGGGGATTACATTTCATAGGTAAGGCTGAACAATTGTTTTGGTTATATTTGGCCATTAGAAAATCCCATTTTATAATCTTTGCACTCAAGGTCACTTTACAATAAAATTAAACAACATTAGTAAAATTAAAACAAGAGAATGATAAATCAAAAAGCAATAATTAGCAAACAAACAAAGATAACTGGCAGTAACAGTGCAAAATTCACAATTGGTATGCCACTTTGAAAAGATAAGTTTTGAGGGCAGTTTAAAATGTGTTATTGAATCGAGCTGATGTATATGAGAGAGAAGAGAATTCCCAAGTTGGGGAGCACTAGGAGAGACGCTCAAGCTCCCATAGCACTGAGGCTGATGTGTGGCACAGAAAGTGGAGCTGCAGATGAGGATCTGAGTGAGCGAGAGGAGTGCAAGTCTGTAGGAGATCAGTGAGGTTGTGGAGAGCTTTAAATGTTAAGGGCGGTGTTTTGTATTGTATTCTGTAGTTAACAAGGAGCCAGTGAAGTTGAGAGAGAATATGTGTAATATGTTCAGTGGATTTAGAACTGTAGGTTATTATCCTGGCAGCAGAATTTTGAAGAAGTTGTAAGCGATGGATACGTTTTTGTGGGAAGTCAGACAGAATAGCATTACTGTACAGTAATCTATACGTGAGGTGACTCGGGCATTAACAATACTTCAGTACTGTGTTGCGTAAGAACAGGAAGAAGTCTAGAAATGTTTCGGAGATGGAAGAAGGCAGTCCAAGGAATGTTACTTATATGGGAGGAATTATTTAATAATAATAATAATTATTATTATTTAATAATTGCCATTATTAGTGTATAGATATAAATAATTGCATTTAAACGATTCGCCAAAATATGTTGTATGTAAACGATACTGTTTTAAACGTTTTTGTTTTTTCATCAGAAAACCCGGTTTCCACGTCTACCTGTATTAATTTAAATAGCACTTTTGCCACTCGTAATAGGGCGGACGCGCTGACGTATCGTGTCGACAGGGCAACACAGTGAATGCGGCGTCTACCTATATGCTATGCCTATGGTCACATCCGCCCAATGAAGACAAAAATAGATTGATTGGTTAGAAAATGTGCGACACGGGGCTTGATGGGATTTTGGAGGAGCGGAAGCCGGTGTGGTGACTTGTGGGAGTCCGGTTCAGTCCTTAATGTCCTTGGTGTTAGAAGTGAAAGGTGGCTGCTGAATAGAAACGATGTTCAGGAACTTACTGGTAAAGCGTTTATGTTCGTTTTAACTGGACTTGGAGATGACTTTAAGTGATTGTATTTAAAGATATTATGAATTCAGAAAATTACACATATAGTATTTTCTTGATTGCTTCCTTGTGTTGGTCCGTTTAGGCCCGTGCTTGTATTACAAGCAAGTGTATTAAACATAAAACAGGGAAATGTATATTTTAGAAATTTCGTACGACGTTTCATCCGATTTTTTTGAGGCATTACATTGTTTTAGATGCCAGAAAAGATAAAACAAAAACCATGAAATTTGTCTTTTCATTTGCACCCAATAACAAATCATATAAAATAAAGGCAAGATTAAAATTAATGTTATTAATTCGTGGTAACAGTTACCCGTTTATAATTGATGCATACTTTAGTCGTATTAAATTCAACTTTGTCTTTGTATCAAATGTTTATGATCCAGATACGTTGGTGATATCAATGAGTTGTCAAGTTTATTTTAAATTTAACCACTGATATGTCAGGGAGAGGTCAAGTAGATACAATATATTTTATTATTGGAACGGTTAATACTGAACATAGTAAACTGAAAAGAAATCTGTTTTATTAGCCAGTTAGAAGAAGGATGGATGAATGGAAGGTTATAGTCTTCTTTTGCTTTCATAACGAAATTGAAACGAAGTGCAGCCGTAGTTTAAAAATGCACGTATTGTTGGCGTGATGTTTCACAGTTACTGAAAAACAAGTACTTTTTTCAATCCTAAATTATTAAATTAACAAAAGATATTTCTACTGTAGCATTTTAAGTGTTTGTATTCTTTAATGCCCTTTACCATTTTGTAGTACTTGCAGGAAAAAAAATGTTTTACTTTGGTTTGACAGTTGCTTAAAGAAACATGCTTATTGTAGCCGATTTTGTTTTTCTCTTTACGGAAGAGGCATAGATCGTTGTGTTAATAGTTATAAACGGAAAACGTTATTGCTTGATTTTATTATGCAAGATCATAACATACAAGTGCGTGTGCAGGAATATAAAGTTTTATGATGCGGACTACCGTTGGCTTTAAAGGAATACTCCAACCAAAATTAATACTTTATTTGAATGACTCTTACCTTAAGTAGTTGGTGGTAGAGGACAGGAAAAAAAAATGTTAATCTTACGTTCTGTCTCAAGAACGGGATAGAACTGAACCCAGTGATGACCAACAATGGGCAACAGCCAACAATATAAAAAAATGTACTGTATATGGAAAAAAAAGTGTTGCTCATGTTGCATAATCTGTATGTCAAGTCGTCCAATTGTATGCTCGCAATGTGCAAAACTCGTGCATTTCTTGCAAAACTTGTTTAATAAATAAATCTGAAAAATGAAAGTGCTCCACAAACAGTAAACCCTCTTATACCAGGTTATGGTTTTGAATTGAAAACGGTTTCTTGCCCAATGAGTGAAGGAAGTGGGAGGGCTTGAGGTTTCCTTTTTTAGGATTTGTTCCTTCTAATCTGGTTGTAACAATTTAATCCTTTAAAACATTTTTGCATGTTTTGAGCATAGGACTAGATAACTGGCATGTGGATTATGCAATATGAGTGAGATTTTTTTTTCTTTTTTTTTTTTTTTCATTCAATGTGTCCATAAAGAAAGCTTTTATTTATTGATTTTATTTGAAACCTCCAGACCTTTCTACAACAATGCCAAGATACTAACTTGTCATAAAAGGAAAGCATGTTCAAAGAGCTGCATGTCTTTAAAGGATCAAAATGTAACATTTATAATATTTGGTATGTTGTAATCCATAATTGATTCAGTTCATGTAAGTGTGTTTTGTAAATGCATCCTAATAAAGGTTTTTTGCATATACTTAAATTTTTTGTTTTCAAAAGGAATATTTATTCTTAACAGGAATATAACAGTGAAGGTTTAAAATGCAATAATCTGTTGTTTTTTGTCAAGTTTAACAACTGCCATGGTGCAACCAGGGTTTTGCATTAATTTCAAGGCACATTCTGTTATAATTGCTGTGTTGAGCCGTTTCAGTGGACAATATTACTTACTCAGTCTTCTGTCATACTCTGGATATCATTTTTGCAGAAGTAATATTTCCAGGATGACACACTTGCTCCTTTAGGTCCATCAGGCTGATGAAATACATCAGTGCATCATTCAAGAGTGACAGAAAACTGATTTAGGGAGCATCTGCAAAGTCCTTGTGAATCCAGGAATCAGCAGTGAGTCAACCGTAACTGTGCCATCCTTCTTGGAAGCAATCCAAAAAAAGTTTAGAGAGGAAAAAAACTTAATTGTTTCAAAGAAGTTTCAGAAAATATAATTTTTACCCTGTGCTTTAACTCTGAAAGTAACCTATATCCCATAGTTGGTTAGTATCCCTAACATTTGTCTCATACTAATTGTTTGGAAACCCGAATGATCCGTTACGCAAAATATTTTTATGGTATGTGCTATTGAACCTAAGAAGATTCTGTTATTTAATTGAATAAACAAAAGTTTTTAAATATATTTTGTTGTTTTTAAAGTAATAGTGGTTTTGTCTGTTTCTTTCTTTAAGAAAGTTCTGCAAATTTACAATAATTGTCCATTTTTATTTATTTTTTTTTTTAGACACTTCGTCAGATATCTCAGCGAGCAGTTGGTACTACTGCTCGCAGGCAGCTTCAGAATAAGGTGCCAGACAAGCAAAGGCTTTTTCAGGTCAGCAGCTATTGTTGATGGTGGTAATGTAAATAATCATGCTTTCACAAATTTACTAGCATAACCAAGTTCAGTAATTTTTCAGTAAATTTTGGTTAAGTATGGGATTAGTATTAAGTAAAAATTCTTTAACATGCTGTAAAAAGTTATGTAATTGTTTCATCAATATTGTAGCCTGACATTGGCAGTAATGACTGTATAACACAGACACTCAACCTTCCCAATTGACTGTGTTAATTTCCTCTTTTTTTCCACTTGAAGTCATATGTAACTTGACTCATTTTTCTACTACTTTTGCTCTGGATTCATATGTAACTGTGTAATTTACATAATTTAAAAATATGGAAATATGCATTATAATTTTTATTCCTAATCAAATATTGTACCAAATCAATATATAATCTATATAATAAAGACAAAGACATGCACAATAACACCAACTCTTGGTAATCACTTGTTAAAATCCGCAAGTGCAATATTACGGGAAGGGGTGGGAGTTAAGAAATACAACTTTTAGGTATGCCTAGTAAGAATTTAATACTTAACAATTAAGGACTAAATGAAAATGGGGATATTTCAAAGTATTTCAGTGCCTGGAGGGGTTATGTATAGAAAAAGTTGAAAACCCTTGACGCAGAGATGATACAAATTTTAATCACATATTTGTTGATTGTCCACTGTATTTAAGCATTTTCTTTGATTATAGTTTACTTACATGTAGTGTGACTACTGTTAGTAATAACCAAGATAATACTCTTCTTTGCAACATTAGCGTTATATTAGTGGGGACCCTGACCAGATCCTACAACATTTTTGGAACATTGAGTTGAATTCCATTAACGATGGCTGAGAAAGAATACATTGATGATAGTTACTTTTGATTTAAAACTCTCCCAGAAAGTTCAAAGGATGTGATACCCCTTTAAGAAAACAGTAAAATCTGCAGCAGACTGTATTTGATGAGTCTATAAATCAACATATGTCCATGAATAAAACAAAATCTTATGCATTAGCTACCGTTATTTAGTGCAAATTGGATCACTTCAGATTGCTGACCTCTAAAAATATTTGAAGATACAGGGCTTAGAGACATTATTCATCAAGGTCTAAAAATTCTTGTTAGCTACCTTCACCTAGGAAAATTTTGCAGCACATCAAGGACTTCTATGAAAGGCCCAGGTCTTCACAGTTTAAGCAGAATAGGAAGTTTAAGAGCAGTGTCATTCACAGGCCACTACTGGACATTGCTGAACTACCTTGGTCAAATGCAATTAATTGAGTGAAATTTTCCAATTGATCGAGATTAAAAAATTTAACCTATTTACTGTGTATGTATGTATATAAAAATTGTGAGGTATATACTTTGTGTGTGTGTGTGTGTGTGTGTGTGTGTGTGTGTATGCATTTGGATGTAGACATTTAAAAAAAAAAAAAAAAAATTACTCCTGGATTTTTTTTCCTGTGTTAATATACAAGGTGATCTTTCAAACTTTTAGATTTTAAATATTTCGCAATTGGACTTCGTTTATTTCACTGTTTGTTGGTACAGTACATATTATAAAATAAAACCTTGTTCAGAATTGCACTGAACTAATTGCACAATAAAGAAGCTGAGGGCATGAAATTAGGTGAGGAACCATGCAGTTATGTATAACAAAGTATTGATGTATGTTTAAAAAAAAAAAAATTATTGGGGTAAAAATATGTTTAGATATGTACCAGAAAAATGATATTTTGAAAATAAAAACTATTAATGATGTGTTTGACAAATTTCTGAAAATGATTGTTGTCAATAATAAAGAGCTTTAATAATTAAAAAAAAAAAAAAATCACCTGCAACATGTGAGAACAATATAATGGTCATGACATCAAATCTTTGAAGTTGGCTAAAATATAAGTTGTTAGATGTTATACACTACATTTACTTTTTACTTGTCCTAAAAGTAAATTCCAAGGTTTTTGTTGATGTATAATATCTGTCTAGTGTCAAGCGTCTCCTTGAAGTATAGCGTAAACTTCCATGTCATGCTATCCATCTTTATACCATCCTTGTTGTCTTAGATCAGTTTGTGGTCTATTTCATTGGTTAGGTGCTTATTCCTGCAGCACCTTTATGTGGCTTTCTCTGGGGTCTGTTCTTGTAATGCAGCTAAACTACAGTTGACATTTGCACACAAGGGTTAAAACTGCAAAAGTGACCATCTTTCTCTGACCTTTTCTATTGCTGACTAGTAGATTGTATGGCATACAAACTGTTCTTCAGTGGCACCACGTATAACAACTATTAATTCTCTTAAGACCTCTGTCACTGCATCACTATATCTTGCAGTCATAAAGCAGTACAAGCAATACATGCAGCTTTTTAGATGCAAAATTGTGCCAATTGTGGTTTTTATAAGGCTTGGGTATTTGTGTTCTGGGAGATCAAAATATGCCCATGTTGTCAGCTAATTACAACTTACATTACACTCACAAACTTGCTTAATTTAACTTATTATCACATAGATTAGAGCCTATCCTTATCACACTGTAAACAAGGCAGAAATAGAGTGAGTTTCTAACACCTAATGCACACAATAGCTCATACCTGCCCACGTGACACTTTTTAGATGCTTTACTGCCTAAAGGAAAAAAAAAATCCATAATTTGGCATTGTGTTTAATAGTGATGATGTTAAGTAAAAATGCATAGAGTTGTGCAAAAACTTGCGCAAAACTTCATTATGTAATCAGATATGTGAAGAAAAGCAAAGAAAGCAGCACAAAGTTCCAGTAACATCTGGTCCACAACATAGATAACTATTACATGATTACAGTATAACCCAAGTTTGTATCCAGTAGGCTATCAAAAGCAAAATTTAGATAACAGAAGTTGATTCCATTTTATTAATAAAAAAAAAAAAAAAAAACATGGCACGGATTATAATTGTGCCCAACATCAAGGATAGGCGACGCATCATCCCCTCCTGAAATTATTTTTTCAAAGTTGCGTCACCACTAATATATTCCAAATGTAGGACAGAAATGAGTTGTACTATATGCCACTATGTAGAAGTACAACTATGGAAACATACCTAATATAACGGTTTATTATATTGATGAGGAATTTGTGATGAAAATTAGATGCTTACAAATGGTGCAGTTTCCTTAAAAATGGAGGCAACACTAACTGCTTGCAATGGCTGCCTGGGGCATCCTCTAGAACCACCAGCTATGTATGATTACATATAATGGAGCTTACATGCAAACACTGTTGCTGTCAATGTCTGCACCAGACTCCAGTGTTTTGGCCACAGGATGCACTTGACAATTTGTGAGTATCCTGTGGTATTTATGTAACTGTAAGCATAGTGCATATCATGGTTATGTATGATATAATATTGCCATATTTCGTATATGTAACAGATAATTGCCTGATAATGTGCAAATACTGTGCAAGCATATAGTGAACTTGAAAGATATTTAGAAAGTGATGTTCTTTTTTTTTTATTTTTTTTTATTTTTTTTTAATTTGTTGGTGCTGTGTTTTAGGTCTGTGTGATGCCTTAAAAGTTCACCTCGTCATTTCAACACATGATGATGTATGATACCATCTCCGGGTGGGATATAGGTGGAGGCATGTTATTAGATTATGAACAGTTAGTTGCTCCATCCATGTACCGTGGACAGCATCTACACATGGGTTGCGGGGTTGAGGTGTGGAATGGATGCATGGTTGTTTTAGCTAAGGATGCAGTAGTTTTGTGGTCTTGCAGATTGATGCAACTTGGCACATGTAGTGGTATTCAGTAATGTTATTACCGTGATTCATTCAAGTTCGTTTAAAATTCCTCCTAAGTCATGATGCCATATTGGCACAAAATTCTAAAATTAGATCTGCCTCATCTTAAAAGGGATTTGAATAAATTCCTACCAACAGAAAACGAAGCTACTAATTACTTTTACTCAAACTCGTTTCTGCGTTACAGAAAAAAAAATCATACTTTACAGTATTTGGGTTTCATTGTGGCTTGGCAATAGTACATATTTTGCCTTTTCTTATCATGGAGCAGGAGGACACTGGCAATGGCTCTTAATGTAAGGCACTGCTTTGATATATAGTGTAATCAGTTTTTTTCAGATTTATTATCTTGTGTACACAGTATATTTACATTCGTATTTGCCCACAAGCAATTATTGAAGTCGAACCAAATTACTGTCAATACTCTGTTTAGCCAGCATCTCATTCCTCCTCCTCTCAATTTGTTATTACTGCCTGCAAGGCAAAGCAGGCACCAACACGCTGCCACTTTTCCTGTCTGTTTTTATAGGTTATGTAGATTATAACACCATAAGGATAGGCTGCAGCTACCCCAAAACCCACTTAGGAATAGCAGATCAGGAAAATGAATGATACATGCAAGTGTGCTGATAAGGGATCAGTCACCCACATTATGGGCTAAGATTACATCATGTAAATGAGCAAAAAAGAGGCGAACATGCCAGAGTCGCAAAGGAATTACAGTAATCCCTCGCTATATCGCGATTTGACTTTCGCGGCTTCACTCTATCGCGGATTTTAACTGTAAGCATATCTATTCGCTGGTTCGCGGATTTCTGCGGACAATGGGTCTTTTAATTTATGGTACATGCATCCATGGCGGATGGCTTAGAAGCTACCCATTAATATTAATATTACATATTAACTAAAACTCCTCAATGATATACAGTACGATGTGCTTCCCACGCGGTGCTTGATTGTTTGCTCTCTCTGACATGCTCTGCGCCTGGCGGAGGGGGTGTGAGCAGAGGGGCTGTTTGCACAGAGGCTGTTTGCCTAGAGGATACGGACGCTCCTCTACAAAATGTTGCTTTATCGCGGTGCTTCGGCATACTTAAAAGCACGTATTGATTTTTTGATTGTTTGCTTTTATCTCGCTCGCTCTCTCTCTGACATTCTGTGTTCCTGACGGCGCTCCTTTGAAGAGAAGATCTGTTTGCATTCTTTTAATTGTGAGAAAGATCTGTCATCTCTGTCTTGTCATGGAGCACAGTTTAAACTTTTGACTAAAGGGTGTTATTTCATGTCTAGAGGGCTCTAATAATGTTAACAGTGTGGGAGAGTTTATAAGGGCTTAAAATATATAAAAATAACCATACAAACATATGGTTTCTACTTCGCGGATTTTCATCTATCGCGGGTGGTTCTGGAACACAACCCCCGCGATCGAGGAGGGATTACTGTATAACTTGTATGGCAGCAGTAAGCAATCATTTGAAGCTAACCTATAAGAGCGATGTAAAGAGCAAGAAACCATGGGAACTCTGAATCTGTAAACTGTGAAGCGATGTGGTGCTACATGCGCACTTTCCACTCAAACTTTGTGCATGACTCACCGATCAGTCTGCCTCAGCTACAGCACACTCCTGCTAAACTAGCTTAGCAGAAACATCTCCCATGCCACTTGCTGTGAATATAAGTGCCTAACACCTTTCTTGTGAGGCATGTGAGATTTAAAATAAAAAAACAAAAAAGTGAAGGCTGCAGTTTGACACTTAAGGAAATTTCTTCGAATGTTTGGAGCCAGTTGGCAATTTTTATGTTGAATGATGATGTCTCCAGCCAATCGGCAATTGACATCATCGACCACTGGCTCAAATAATACAAGGGCAGCTGCATTTAACATCATGTCACCATCTGCTATTCATTTGCTATTCAGTTATTTTTAATGCTTTTATATACCTGTCCTCCTTAATTATCAGATTTTGTTTGTTTTGGGGAAAAAAGAGAATATTTGTGTTATACTTCAGTTTTCTTTAACAAATTTTTGAACATCAGTAATTTACTATATTACAATAACCATGACAAGGATTTTTTAACAAGTGTGCTGTTTTTTTTATTGTAAAAAATAAAAAGGAAACATCATTTCAAATACCAATCTTTCATTTTTCTACTAATGTCCCATTTCACAAATTCATGTTAACAATTTTTAGATTGCCCTCTGCTACTACTGTATCATATCAATACAGAATGGTGTTGTTGTTGCTAAATATAGTCCAGTAGTGCATATTTTATAACATATATACTTGCTTCATTTTGCTGTATGTGTGTTCATACAGCGGTTTAGGTTTGAATCTTCATCTTTTGTTTTTTTAAAAGGAAAATAAGCAATCTTATCAAAATGCTTTAAAGATAACAGGCATGGGAGTATACTAGGGGAGAGAAACACAGGTTAACAAATAAGTAATTTCATCCACTTCCTTTATAAACCTGCAGAAGGTCATAGCCCAACTCCAACAGGAGGTAACATTGGATGTGATGCCAAGCTATATGAAAATTGAATCCAACAGCATTCTTGGAGAACTGAGATGCAGGTTCTCTTGTAAAGATGGTTTCTAAGTGCTGGCCAGGTTGGTTGGTAACTCTAGACTAGAATGGATGTTTGTGATTGTGAAGCTATTTTGTACAGGACTGGTGTGTGTTTTTCATTTTTTTTTTTTTTTTCATTTTATTTATTTGTTTATTTTTTTGGGAAGGTTTCTGCCTAAATGATGCTGATGTAGGCTTTCTTCTCACTGTGGCTGTAAATTAGATTAACTGCACTCCAAAAATGCATTAATGCTGTTGCGTGGACTGCTTTGTCTTTCCTTCCTTTGAACATTGCAAGCTATATTGTATATATTGCATTCATTATAAAAGTGCTTGGTATCAGCAGCAGGAGGGAAAAAATAATCTTGTTTTTCCACTAGTACTAACTCAAGCTGTGAAATTTTTTTTTTTTTTTACCCATTTAGTTCATTGCGTGGGAGTTTTACTGGGATGGTTTAAAGCATTTTGCAAAATCAATTTCTTTTCTCAGACCAAGTGTCATGTGTTCATAAATTAGTAGTAAATAGATTTTAAAGAAGACAATGCTTTTTTAAGCCTGTTTTACAATATCTTGAACAGCCAATGATGTTAACCATTTTCCCAACACTGCTGGAACATAAGGTATAATTAAGCATTAGTTAAAAGTATTTGTAAAGTGGAAAATACTGGACATGAAGACTTAATGCAATAGTAGTATGTGTTGAAAATTGTTGTATACAAGCTGCTTGGTTTTTATAGGTAAATATAAACTCGTTTTTCTTAGTGTCTTCTTAAACTAGAACTTGAGGATATTTAATAGCCTTCTGTACTTCATTACATATACGCCACATTGTCCATTTAATATTTCCTAATTTGAAAATTGTATTTGGATTGTGGCATGATGGTATTAAAGCTGGTCAAGTACCTCATACATTTCCAGCTTAAAAATAAGAAATGTTTGCATAGTCTTGTCTGTCTGTGTAAATGGTTCACAGATCATAAGCAGTACTATAGTTTGGAATTTAAAATGTTCAAGTCAGGTAAAAGAGAGGGCAGTATGGGTGCATTTTCCGGAATGGTTAATTCATTGGAAATAAGCAACAAATAAAATAGCTTTTGAAACTAAGATTTAATGCTTGTTTAGCTGACAAAAAGTCTGTGTGTGTTATATAAAATAAGCTACAAATGCACAGAACTGCAGTACTTTTGTGCAGTTTTGATAAACAAGTTTTGAAAACATCACAGCAGTAAAATGCATTTTTTCTTATTAATATTACCTAAATGTGTGAAGTTTAAATGCATTTTTAATATTAAAATAGTTTTAAATGGCAATATTCATTTCTAGGTCTGGGACGAAGCTGTGTAATGTTTTGCCTAAGTTGAAAGTAATATAAAGTAAGGCAAATCCTGAAATAGCTGCTCTCCTCTAACTTTAGGCTGGCTAACAGCTGCGCATGTGGTTTGGGAAGCAGAGCAAGTAAATCAACAGCTCAGTGTTGTGTTTGTTAACCACTCATGGCTGGATTTATGTGCATGTTAAAGCTTTAAAGCATTTGGGTGGTATGCTTGGCTTAATGGTTGTTTAAAGTTCACTGTAAGTAGTACTTTTGGGTAACCTTTATGGTGTTTGGTTTTATTAGGAGGACAATGGAGTTCCAGTTCACTTGAAAGGGGGTACTGGTGATGCCCTCCTTTATAGGTTTACAATGGCACTTACAGTTTTAGGTAAGTAAAACTTAATTTTCCTGAATGTATCCTTTTAATTTAGCTTGGGCCTACAATCATAAATCGGTGAAACTGCAGTTGCAGGATATTTTATAAATAGGAAGGAATTCCTAATGTGTTGTGGTTCATTGAAATGCAAACAGAGGATTTAAATTATATATTTAATATGACTGTGTTGATTTAATTTGGACCTGGATATTGGACTTTGAAGCTCTTTTTGAGGCTAGAAGTTGCTGAGATGTTTTGTCAGTTTATTTTTTCATTTTTGTTTTAAATGCAAAGGTAAACCAAAATTACAATCACTTTACACACAGCAGCTTCACCATCATATGTAACAGCTCACTTTCAATTAAGATTCTCCTTTTAAAATGAAGAATAAAAAAGAATAAAACCTTTCACTGACAAAATATTGAAGCAATGTGCTTTTAGAGATACATCCATACTAAAAGCTATGTAGCAAATTAATGTTGCTGAATTTTGGAAGCACAATGACATAGTTGTCCAGCTGCCTCTTGGTTTAAGAAAGCATGTTTTAAAGTCTTGTTCAGACCCTGACTCTGTGGCCTACATGCTTCTTTAAATCTTTGCCTATGTTTGCTTTGCTTTTCTCTGGGTACTCCAGTTTATAGCTAAGCTCTCTATATTTGGCTATTGCCTGACTTAGAGCCCACTACGTCTTATCAACTATGACCGATTTGTGCCAGACTCCTGCCTTCCTGCTTTATCAGAATAAATCTGGTAACTCCAGTTTGTCTGCTTTCGCACCATTTTAAAATTTGGTATTTAGATTGCTCTGTGGTAATCTGAAAAAGGGTGCCTTTCAGCTCAGTATGAATTTCTGTCTTTTTTTTTTTTCTTCTGTCAAATTCAATATTCCATAATTCCAGTTGAAGCCTGGTGTTAGTGGATTATTCAGATATTGACTGCATTTTTATTGTTTAAAAGGTTTAAACAGTGTCTGAAACCTACTTGTATGTAAGGTAGTGTACTGTTCCACTTATGTTGTTATTGTTTGGACTTGGCCTTCAAGGAGAATTTCTGCTGGTATTTTTTAAAGTAAAATATATAATTAACATGGAACATTAGTTGCATTTTTAATCCTGTTTTGCATATTGTGTGTTAGTTACTAACTGCTGAAGCCAACATAACAGTTCACCTTATATGTGCTTATAATAGATACTTTGTTTTATCTTACATTTTTTGTTTGCCTTTTTTGAAGAAACAAACTGAAAGCAAAAATGTATTTTCATTAATATACACCAGCCATTACAGTTTGATTAGTTGTTACTGCCTTTTTGGGAATATAGTAAAATACATGAAGTGGCAAAAGTTGCATACTGCACATTCATGTAAATTGAGACTTGGCGTTTATTTGAAAAACAGTCCAACTTAAATAATGTAGTAACCATGTTTACAAGCGCAGCAGTGAACTGATTCCATTCATTTGCTACATGAAGAATGGGCAAAAGTGAAATCTTGGCTGTATATATACTGCATTTATTACTGACGTCTTCCCAGAATGGTAGACCTTAAAACATAAGCAAAAAACAGTTAATTAAGCACGACGTAATACTTGCATGTTCCCAACCTAATATACACAGTCTGTATAAAATTGTTCTTAAAACTTTATGTGCCATCAGTACAAGTAAATAGCTGCTGTTCATTATTTTGATGAAATATAATGAAAGTCATAGCTGCACAGAGATCCCAAGATCAAAGGTTCGAACGGATGTCTTCATGAAAATTTCACATTTTCAGTTATTAAAGATTAGATAGTGGCTGGTTGTGATTAACATCTTATCATTGTTTAACCAGGTTTTTACATGGCTGGCTTTTTCTTGCAGTCCCAACTCAAAATCCTTTTGAATGCTTTTTAGTGAATATGTGACTAAGGAGTTGAATTCGATGTCTTTTCAGCTTGTAATGTTTTGTCCAAAATATTTCTTTATTTGTTAAATATTTAAAATCTAGTCACTTTAATCTCAACTGTTTCTGCATTATTAATTTTGTTCAGTTGTTTCATATAACAGTTTTCCTTTTGAATTTGAGCACAGATGTCCTTGTTTTTGCTACAGTACTTTAACATCATAAGAAAAAGGCAATTTGTGAATTCTCTGCTTGTGATGCACCACATCACAGTAGTAGTTCCTCAGTTTGTCTTGAGGTAATTGAAGCCACCTCACCTCCTATGGTATCCCCATTAAATGTCACTTTTATATTGATACACAGCTTCTTATTAGTAACACTGTGTGACTGGTTTAAGTGTGGATGTTTTAGCTTGGCTGAAGCAAGTGACTTGTGTATTAGATGCACTTAACAGGTTTGCCCTCAAAAGAATTGGGTAGACCCCACAATCAATCAAAAGTGCAGCACATGAACAAACATTGTCATATTTCAGTAGTGCAGGTTTCAAGTTCCTTGCTCCTATACCGGCGATAATCATGTGCTAACACATCAGCTTGGGAATTTCCAAGAGAGTACTGATTTATATGAAAAACAAAACACAGTAAATCTTAGTAAATTCTTGGGATGGCTAACCTCGGGAGAGGCTTTCACAATAGACTGGTTTATAATGATACAGCCACAGGTAGAAACCACTTTATTTTTTTATGCTGACATTGGTATTTACTGTGTATTTTTTAAAATACTGCTGGTTTCCTTTTTTCATGCTGGTATTAAAATCTAGTACCCTTTTTTAAAATTTGTACTCTTCATTTTCCTGTTACTTTAACCAGCAGGTTACTTAAAGTGATCATACACTGCAGATACACTGTGTGTTTAGCAATATAATTAAGGCATTTTCCAAGTAAAAGTTACAAAAAAAAGCTTGAATTTGCTTGTGGCTATCTGTGTAAAAGAACAAGTTTTAGATATTGTGTTATCCTTTAATCTTGTATTTGATTTTGCATAGCATATATTAACATCTAAAAGCTCACTATTTTAAATACTATCTTTTTGTTTTATTTTCAGGAACTGGTCTTGTGCTATATGAACTGGCTGTAGCATCATTTCCGAAAAGCAAGAAATGATTCCAGTCTGAATGCCTCACTTACGTTCCGGTTCAAATTATGTATTCATTGTATTAAAATGTATGTGAACTTTCAGGGAGTTTAAATGTCCTTGTCATAACAAATTGTATTCACATTTAATGGGAACAATATTTATTAAATGTGCTATTAAAAAAATGGGTACAATAAAATCAGTTTTAAATTCCTCAGTGTTATACCATTGTTTTCTATAAAATTAAATGCTTTGTTTGACATTACTTTGTTTTTATTATGCTTTTAGGGTTAACATGAGTGAAATTTGGTTCACTTTATATACAGCAGATATTTTTGCTACAGGGTAATGAGTTGGTATTTAAGCCATTCTTTCCAATTTATAGCATCACTGTCTTTCACCATTCCCAACCTGTAAATTGCTATTACATTTGAACAAATTATTTGTCTGAGATGTGAAAATACTACCCGTTATTTACAGGTTTACTAGCACACTTCTTTGTGGCTAACCTTCCATGCACATGGTTTATTCTTCATGAAGTTGCTAAATGGAAATTTAGATATTATTTATTTTGCATTAGATACAAGACACAGTCCCTAACAGTCTTAGAAAACTTCAATTTTTAAAGGGACATTCTCTCTCTTATTTGGTTATGTTGTCCTTCCCATGGAGGACTTTTTAATGGAAGGAAAAATATTGCCACTTGTCTTTAAGAGCAGAGTCAGAAAAAAACTTCAGCACAAATCGTCAGATGCAGTACATGACACATCATTTGCAAATACAACTTTGCACAATGTCTAAACAGCAGGCTTTTACTGTGTAACTGTTTCCATTGAAAAATGTTCGGGCATTATTGTACTGTATGTTGAAACATAAAATTGCATTTCCTAGAATATTGAAGTAGTAATAATACATTTTATTTTTATAGCACATTTCCCATGCTCAAGGTACTTCACAGAGTTTAAGAAAGTATTCTTACTGTAATTTAAGGATGCAACGATAACGATCCTGGTGTCGGGTTTGGTGCAATACAATGTGTAATATATGTGCCTTTAACCAGTACTATTAACACACGTGTGATTGTATGTTGTATGAACTTCAAGGGGCAAAAAAAAAAAAAAAAAGGAGAACATTGTGTCTTAGATGTCAAAGTTCTTTAAAATTTACGATGAAAACCAGCACCTAGCAGGCTGTAAATGGTGCTCGGCTAAAATATGGAGGAAGCTCGAAAATAAGTTATTACACACACATAACCAAATTGAACATCTCAGAAGTAAATGTAAGAACAAGCACAGTGAAATTGCTCTGGCAGTGCACAGCATTAACTAGCATTCCAGCAGACTCCAGCAAGGAGAGAAGTACTGAACAGTAACCCATGGGCAGTGAATATAGCAGAACCTCTAGCCTAGGATATTGTTCTTGATGATCGACCACTATCGGTTGTTGACAACATGAGATTTCGGCACCTCCTGATTGTACTGGAATCCAAGTACAACATTCCAAGTTGTACTAAAGATAGGATGCGCGAGAATCATGTTGGCAGCTTCACTACTGGAACAGCATTATTTGTCTAATGTCTATCATCAGCTTACATGCACAGTGGATAGATAAGAATTTTGCTCTCCCGTACAGGCCAAGTAATAGCTGGTGCATTTCAGGAAATGCTTGGCACTTGGGCCATTCCAAAAAGTTATGAGCATGTTGTGGTCCGCCACAATGCCAAAAACAAGATAAAAGGCATTGTTGATGCTTAAGTCCCAAGCTTTCCTGTGTTTCTCATACACTGGGTGGAGTGGTGGCTTGGATGCTAGGGATCTGCATTTAAAATCCCGTAAATGCCAGAAGTGACTCTGCTCCATTGGGCCCTTGAACAAGGCCCTAAACCTGTAATTGCTTCGTCCTGGGTGTGACATTAAATTGGAGGGCTGGATACAGATTATAGGGAAAACTCGGGTTGGTGGCAGGATTGGCATTCAAGCCACTGTTAAAAACCTCACACGGTGTGGTGCTGAGCTGTCTGCACTCGGCCCCAATCCAGGCGGTTCATCATGTGGTGAGTTCAGCAACATGCTATCAGCTCATGCTCCCAACTTTTCTTGCTCGCTCTTTCACTCCTGTGGGTTGTTTTTGCACAGTGTTGCAGATTCTGCAACAATCATCGTTAATTGATGGCCATTTTAATCATTCTGCCTTGGCCTACTCCGAAATTGGAGGACAATCGGCATCGCTGCTCTGTTTGATCCAAGGAATTCCCTTTCAATAGTCTATGTGATGCACTGCAATTAAAAGCCATGCCACTGTTGGCTTTTCCTAGCTCACGTACCCTATTTTTAATGGGGAAACTAAACGTTATGTGCTAAGGTGACTTACTTAAATAAGGCATCTTCATCTTTTAAACTATGCTACTTATTTTTCACGTATTTTATTAATTTGAAAATATTACCTTCTATGCTTTTTGTAATTAAAGAGTTTGTTTCAGACACAGTCAACACCCGGTTAATCAATAACATGAAACCCTTAAGGGTCACATAATATAGTAATTCTGGCTGATTACATTACAAATAAATGTTTTTATAGACATTAAGAGAGTGTTTCTTTGCAAAACATGGTATCCAATGCATGTGTTATCTGACAAAACGAGACAGAATAGAATTTGTGCTATGCTTCATCCTTGTTTCATAATGTGAGTTATAGGTGGGGAGTTTTATTATTTCCTGTAACACTGTGCGTCTACATGAATATTGCTGACTCTGCATTCAAATTATTTTTTCTGGAGCAATGCTATTTTTGCTTTTCTCTAAGAAAGTTCACATATTTCTGTCCCAATTCATTGTTACTTTTTCATATACTCACTATTAAAAATTTGTTCAGTGTAATACGTATATGTCATTCATCTTATTCTCACCTATATATGTATATAAAGGAACAGTTTAAAAGCACATCAGATCTCAATGGAAAAAAAAAAACCTGCTGGATATCTATACTGATATGGACTGGGTAATGTGTTAGGGACGAAAGGATGCCACATTATTTGATGGAAATGAAAATTAATAACCTACAGAGGGCTGAATTCAAAGACACCCCAAACATCAAAGTGAAAAAATGATGTTGCAGGCTAGTCCATTTTGCTGAAATTGCAGCAACTCAAAATCTTACTCGGTAGTTTATATGGTCTCCAGGTGCTTGAATGCATGCCTGACAACGTTGGGGAATGCTCCTAATGAAACGACGGATGGTGTCCTCGGGGATCTCCTCCCAGATCTGGACCAGGGCATCACTGAGCTCCTGTACAGTCTGAGGTGGAACCTGGCGACATCAGATGGACCAAAACATAATGTTCCAGAGGTGTTTTATTGGATTTAGGTCAGGTGAGCGTTGGGGGCAGTCATTGGTATCAATTCCTTCATCCTCCAGGATCTGCCTGCATACTCTTGCCTTATGAGGCCTAGAATTGTCTTGCACCAGGAGGAACCCAGGACCCATTGCACCAGCATAGGGTCTGGCAATGGGTCCAAGGATTCCATCCAGATACCTAATGGCAGTCAAGGTGCTTTTGTCTAGCCTGTAGAGGTCTGTGTGTTCCTCCAAGGATATGCCTCCCTAGACCATCACTGACCCACCACCAAACCAGTCATACTGAACAATGTTACAGGAAGCATAAAGTTCTCCGTGGCTTCTCCAGACCCTTTCATGTCTGTCACATGTGCTCAGGGTGAACCTGCTCTCATCTGTAAGAAGCACAGGGTACCACTGGTGGACCTGCCAATTTTGGTATTCTATGGCAAATGCCAATCGAGCTCCACAGTGCCAGGCAGTGAGCACAGGGCTCACTAGAGGACGTCAGGTCCTCAGGCCACCCTTATGAAGTCTGTTTCTGATTGTTTGGTCAGAGACATTCACACAAGTGGCCTGCTGGAGGTCATTTTGTAGGGCTCTGGCAGTGCTCATCCTATTCCTCCTTGCCCAAAGGAGCAGATACTGGTCCTGCTGATGGGTTAAGGAGCTTCTATGGCCCTGTCCAGCTCTCCCAGAGTAACTGCCTGTCTTCTGGAATCTCCTCCATGCACTTGAGACTGTGCTGGGAGACACAGCAAACCTTCTGGCAATGGCACGTATTGATGTGCCATCCTGGAGAAGTTGGACTACCTGTGCAACCTCTGTAGGGTCCAGGTATCGCCTCATGCTACCAGTAGTGACACTGACCATAGCCAAATGCAAAACAGTCAGAAAAGATGAGGAGGGAAAAATATCAGTGGCCTCCACCTGTTAAACCATTCCTGTTTTGGGGGTCGTCTCATTGTTGCCCCTCTAGTGCACCTGTTGTTAATTTCATTAACATCAAAGCAGCTGAAACTGATTAACAATCCCCTGTACTACTTAACTAACCAGATCAATATCCTAGAAGTTGAATTGAGTTGATGCTATACTCAGATTAAAAAGTGTTCCTTTAATTTTTTCAGCATATATATATATATATATATATCTATATATATATATATATATAGAGAGAGAGAGAGAGAGATATTGTAGATACTCTTTTCAAACTGCATATGCTAGCAATAAGAATGGCTTTTTAGCTACAACAAGCCATTTGTGACCATTTCTATTAAGCTTCTCTGAAAGATTAAGTGTGTAATGGTACTAGTTATTGAATAAGCAGTCTACCAAATTTCCCTCTATCCTTTAAACTTGGGACATTTAAGTACTGTTCATTTTACATGCAGAGTTCTTTCTGGGTCTTCAGTTTGAACACTACATCTTGAAAATTCACTTTTGTATGCTATTCACTGTCTATACCCAGGGACCAGCATCCTTTTCCATATTAAATGTAAAGCATTAGGCAATTGGGTGTGTCAGGGGCAATATTTCTTCAATGTGTCTATGGTTATTTGTGTAAAGAAAAATTTTATACAATTTTTGCTAAAATTTGCCTTTAAGAAGTTTTCAACCATGTCCAGATGTAGTGTGTACAAAAATTAATTTTAAAGTAATATAATAATAAAGTAATCTCCCACTGTACTAATTCACTTCATATTTTTAAACACGTCAATAATGTCACCTCTTAATTTCCATTTGTTTAAATTGAAAATTTTCGTCTCTTTCTGTCTTGCTTACTAAATGTCTTGTGGGTGCAGGGTACTACTGTACACAATACTTCAGTTGCCAGCTGTGCCTGTTTAAAAATGCAAATAAATTCTTGTGAAATTACTGGTGGTGTCCTTTTCAGGTTGGCGTGTGGCTGGCTTACCTCGACTTCACTTTGAAAGCTAAACTGGTAAAAGCAAAACATCTCCTCCTGTCATTTGAAGGAAACCGGCACAAAACGAACAACGGTGTGTGGGACTACACTGGTCAGTGTAACTGCCTTTGTGAATTGTTCATCGGCCAGCCTGAAGTTCTTTATGAGACACCAGGAACGAACCATTCTACTTCCCATAAAATAACATCAGCAAAACAGACTGCCAAGGACATAAGGCAAAATGATATGTATAGTTAGTCTCATTAAAGTATAACAGTACTTAAATTACAGAATCCAAGATTAAAATGCTGAACAGTCTCCCAAAAGAAAAAAGGGCAAACAACCTGTTTTTGTTCAGATGGAAAAGATATTCCAAAAAAGATATGCTTAATGTACAGTTTATTGCAAGACTAAACATTATCTCAATGTACTTTACAGGCAAGCTGTCTACATGTGGGGTTTGCAGTGGGAAAACAGACAGGGTTAAAAGACTTGCCTAGCAACTTTTAGTAAATACAGATCTACATTTTGGCTTGTCCTCTGGAATTCTGCTCTTAGTTGTCTGTTTCTTGATTGGAACTTGAAAATCATAATTAAAGACCTTTCATTTCTTACACTGAAGGTGCTATTTGTACAACACTTTGCTTTATAAATTAAAGTGTTACAGAAAGAATAATGCACTGCAATATGAAGTGGAGCAAATACACCTTAATATATGTAATAACATATTCCAGAAAGAAAGATCAACAGAAGACAAAAACTGATTAAAGAAAAAATAAAGCAGAACCAAACAATAAATACCAAAGTGTACTTTGTTTGTAAGGTTGAAAGCTGATAAGATTAAGGGGATGGTGCAGGATAAGGCCCACAAACAGTGCCAGCCTGATGTTATATATGGAATGGTATTCATTCTGTCAAGGTCTAAGAAAACAAACGTAGCAGGCAGTCTGACAAATGCAAATGTAAACTAAAATTGTTTAAATTTTCTCTTTGGCTATTTGAAGCAAACTTTTAAGGGCAGTCCAAGCTCTTTGTTTACTCGTGATTTTTGGATCATCAGCCAGTTCTTTTTCTATGCGCAGCCTCTTCAAAGCAATACAGCTGAGCAAATTTGAGATTTTGTGCCATTTATTCCTGGGTATGTTTCTAAGATGTCAAGGATTACTGAAGACACTTCAACTCTCCGGCATGCTTAAGTAGCTTTTAATATTGTCGAGTCTGTTTAAAACACACAGTCACTGACCTTTGTTAAGAATTTTTCACAATAACAGCAAAGCCACTCTGGCAGGTAGTCTTCATCTGAAGGCATAAATAAACCTGAAGGATTGCAGCCCTATCAAGATGAAACTGTCCTTTTCTGTATAAATAATCAGCAAGGTGCCAAACATTATACAAGGCATCTTTTCAAATTGTGTTGAACTTGTAAATTCTGAATAGTTGCAGTTTTTAAATGATGGTTTTTATTATTTAGGGAGAAAAAAAAATCCAAACCTACATGGCCCTGTGTGAAAAAGTAATTGCCCCCTGAACCTAATAACTGGTTGGGCCACCCTTAGCAGCAATAACTGCAATCAAGCGTTTGCGATAACTTGCAATGAGTCTTTTACAGCACTCTGGAGGAATTTTGGCCCACTCATCTTTGCAGAATTGTTGTAATTCAGCTTTATTTAAGGGTTTTCTAGCATGAACTGCCTTTTTAAGGTCATGCCATAGCATCTCAATTGGATTCAGGTCAGGACTTTGACTAGGCCACTCCAAAGTCTTCATTTTGTTTTTCTTCAGCCATTCAGAGGTGGATTTGCTGGTGTGTTTTGGGTCATTGTCCTGTTGCAGCACCCAAGATCGCTTCAGCTTGAGTTGACGAACAGATGGCCGGACATTCTCCTTCAGGATTTTTTGGTAAACAGTAGAATTCATGGTTCCATCTATCACAGCAAGCCTTCCAGGTCCTGAAGCAGCAAAACAACCCCAGACCATCACACTACCACCACCATATTTTACTGTTGGTATGATGTTCTTTTTCTGAAATGCTGTGTTCCTTTTACGCCAGATGTAACGAGACATTTGCCTTCCAAAAAGTTCAACTTTTGTCTCATCAGTCCACAAGGTATTTTCCCAAAAGTCTTGGCAATCATTTAGATGTTTCTTAGCAAAATTGAGACGAGCCCTAATGTTCTTTTTGCTTAACAGTGGTTTGCGACTTGGAAATCTGCCATGCAGGCCGTTTTTGCCCAGTCTCTTTCTTATGGTGGAGTTGTGAACACTGACCTTAATTGAGGCAAGTGAGGCCTGCAGTTCTTTAGACGTTGTCCTGGGGTTTTTTGTGACCTCTTGGATGAGTCGTCTCTGCGCTCTTGGGGTAATTTTGGTCGGCCGGCCACTCCTGGGAAGGTTCACCACTGTTCCATGTTTTTGCCATTTTTGGATAATGGCTCTCACTGTGGTTCGCTGGAGTCCCAAAGCTTTAGAAATGGCTTTATAACCTTTACCAGACTGATAGATCTCAATTACTTCTGTTCTCATTTGTTCCTGAATTTCTTTGGATCTTGGCATGATGTCTAGCTTTTGAGGTGCTTTTGGTCTACTTCTCTGTGTCAGGCAGCTCCTATTTAAGTGATTTCTTGATTGAAACAGGTGTGGCAGTAATCAGGCCTGGGGGTGGCTACGGAAATTGAACTCAGGTGTGATACGCCACAGTTAGGTTATTTTTTAACAAGGGGGCAATTACTTTTTCATACAGGGCCATGTAGGTTTGGATTTTTTTTCTCCCTAAATAATAAAAACCATCATTTAAAAACTGAATTTTGTGTTTACTTGTGTTATATTTGACTAATGGTTACATGTGTTTGATGATCAGAAACATTTTGTGTGACAAACATGCAAACACGCCTGATGAGCCCAGAATTAGGGCGAAACACGTGTCGCGTACTCTTTGCATTATTTGACAGTAAAAACTATTTCAACCATTCTGTGATCTGCTTCTCGCAACTGAAAGAGGGCACCGTGGCGGACGTTAGCCGACTTGCTGACCAACCACAAGCGTTACCTGGTAGGTAACCACCCACAAGATCAGATTGTGATTCAGACTACGAATGCATTGAATGCATATATATATATATATATATATATATATATATATTGTGACGTGTCTTGCCATTGCATGGGCTGTAGGGAATGAAAGCAGTGTTGGGGTGGAGTCTTGGGGCAACACTGTTTGTAAGAGCTTGGGGCACCTCCCTAGAAAGAGAAAGAGAGAGAGAGAGAGTTGAGTAACAGGGATCCGGGTTAATTAACGGTGTGTGATGAAAAGGGGAGGTGGTGGCCGGAAGTGGTAGCTGGGGGGGGGGCTAGAGCAAAAAGGAGGACAGCATCAGGTGGAAAAAGGAAGTGAACGGTTTAAGAGAGGTAGATAGGATGAAGGTGATTTGTCTTTGTTATTTTGGAGGTGTACCCGTGACCCAGACAACGGGCGGCAGTAGGACACCGTTTATATCGCTGCATATTCAGTAAAAAGCCAGTCGGCATTTGGAAGACTTCCCCAGACAAGCGGCTCCTGAGTGTGTTTATTCGACGGGACGTCACAATATATATCACGCGGATGTGCTTTGGGGACTGTTTAAAGCAGTGGTCTCAAACTCTAGTCCTGGAGGGCCGCAGTGACTGCAGGTTTTCATTTTAACCCTTTTCTTAATTAGTGACCTTTTTTTGCTGCTAATTAACTTCTTTTGAATTAATTTTAATTGACTTGTTCTTGAAGACTTTGACCCATTAATTGTTTCTTTTTCCTTAATTAGCTGCCAAACAGTAATGAGATACAAAATGAGCCAAAACATGACCAGCAAACTGGGACGATCATACAATATTTTAAAATAAAGAAAGGTGAAGGTCTATGGAATGTTAATTTGCTCAGGTCCCCAAAACATTTTTACAGTGCTCTTAGAAAAGAGAAAATCAATAATTTTGGAAATGTATGCAATTACACAATGAGAGCAGCAACAAGCCATAGAATTAAAGAATGGGTTTAATTAACGACAAGACTCGGCACATAATTAAGCAGCTGGTTGGAGTTGAAGGCCCTGACTTGTCCTCTTGGTCTTCTGTTGGCTCACTCATGTCACATTTAATTTTTGTTTGGGTGCCATTTTAAGGAAAGAAACAAAGAATTTCAGAGAAACGATCAGGGGAACAAATCTTAAAAAACAAGTTTTTTATTT
>JANRMT010062791.1:38492054-38514551 GCA_026402145.1 Polypterus bichir lapradei
CCCCCAGTAAGAAAAAAAATAAAAAATAAAACATATTAAGAAAGATACACATATACAATATAAACGAAATTACGAAAAAAAAAAAAATAAAATAAGTCAATAAAAATAAAAGGAAAGGGAGTTAATTAGCAGCAAAAACTGGTCACCAATTAAGAAATGGTTATAATGAAAACCTGTAGCCACTGAGTTCCTCTAGGAGTGGAGTTTGAGACCACTGGCTAATAGGCTCTGGTGGTGGTAATTCTTCACTGCTCCACAAGATGGCACTATGTTCCAACGCCTCTTCTCTACCTCCCTCTACAGACTGGATGATTGACAATCTGACCACCTGTGGCATCACTTCCAGTGTCTGTCCCCCTGGACCCACCTCTTCCAGCCTGGCCTGTACTTAACTGGAAGAGTCACCATCGTACTTATTCTAATCTGAGACTTGTGTCCTTACGGGCATTCTTTTTGCTGAATAGCCTTAAAATATTTTGTATTTATAATATATGGGGTTGCGGTGTCATCCCAACTCTTTGTCTTATCCCCTTATATACTCAGCAAAAAAAGAAACGTCCTCTGACTTTCAACTGTTTTTACTTTCAGTAGACTTAATGTGTAAATATTTGTATGAACACTAAAAGAGTCAACACCATAAGACATAAACTAAAAATGTTTCACAATGTGTCCCTGAATGAAGGGAGGCTCAAAATCAAAAGTACCAGTCAGTATCTGGTGTGGCCACCAGCTGCTTGAAATACTGCAGTGCATCTCCTCCTCATGGACTGGACCAGATTTGTCAGTTCTTGCTGTGAGATGTTACCCCACTCTTTCACCAAGGCACCTGCAAGTTCCTGGACATTTCTGGGGGGATGGCCCTAGCCCTCACCCTGCGATCCAACAGGTCCCAGACATGCTCAATGGGATTGAGATCTGGGCTCTTCGCTGGCCATGGCAGAACACTGACATTGCTGTCATGCAGAAACTCACGCACTTTTTGCCACTCCTGTCTGGTCCAGCGAAGGTGGGTTTGTGCCCATAGGCGGCGTTGTTGCTGGTGATGTCTGGTAAGGACCTGCCTTACAACAGGCCTGCAAGCCCTCAGTCCAGCCTCTCTCAGCCTATTGCGGACAGTCTGAGCACTGATGGAGGGATTGTGTGTTCCTGGTGTGACTCGGCAGTTGTTGTGGCCATCCTGTACCTGTCACGCAGGTGTGATATTCGGATGTACCGATCCTGTGCAGGTGTTGTTACACGTGGTCTTCCACTGCGAGGATGATCAGCTGTCCTTCCTGTCTCCCTGTAGCGCTGTCTTAGGCGTCTCACAGTGTGGACATGGCAATTTATTGCCCTAGCCACATCAGCAGTCCTCATGCCTCCCTGCAGCATGCCTAATGCACGTTCACGCAGATGAGCGGGGATCCTGGGCATCTTTCTTTGGGTGTTTTTCACAGTCGGTAGACAAGTCTCTTTAGTGTCCTACGTTTTTAGAACTGTGACCTTAAATGCCTACTTTCTGTAAGCTGTTAAGGTCATAACGACCATTCCACAGGTGCATGTTAATTAATTGATTATGGTTAATTGAACATGCATGGAAAACATTGTTTAAACAATTTACAATGAAGATCTGTAAAGTTATTTGGATTTTTAAAACATTATTGTTGAAATACACAGTCCTGAAAAAGGGACGTTTCTTTTTTTGCTGAGTTTATATACAGGTAAAATTCCATTACAACGAACTCCCAGGGACCTAAAAAATATTTCGTTGTAATGAAAATTTTGTTGTAATGAGATTCTGTATTTGTCACTATAGTGCTTTCTTTCACTTGCATCCAGGCATTTGCAATCATTTCGATAGCTTCCTTTGCGTTAATTTTAATCTCCTCCTGCCTGTAAGTTATCCTGACGAGAATGTTTCTCAGCATTTCCTTGCGATAATACACTTTCAGGGTGCGAATGATGCCCAAATCCAATGGCTGACGCATTGCTGTGCAATTCGGTGGGAGGAATTCAATGCGAGTTGGTGGTGTTGGTACCAAAGCGTTGTGGACATTGACGGGGGATATGAGATCTAAAACATCTTTTTGAAAAATGGAAGTGGCATGAAATTGGCCACAGTCAACTAAACAATAGTATGAGGCTAATTTTTTTGGCAGGCTTAGTACCACAGAACAGCTAGAAGAAGGCTACAGTATTTTCATTAGAAGGTACAATGAAGAGGTGACCAAAAATCAACACATTCTGTCAAGAACAAAGGATGAGAGATAATGTGTTTGTGGTTAGCAGAACAGTGGTGTTCCTTGGGATGATTTTGGTTAAAAAAAGTGTGCCAGTACAGAAATAAAAGGTAAAGTACCACTTCCGGTTAATGGAAATAGCCCAAAAGTTGATAGAAATCTACAATTTATAACTAATACTTTTATGCAAAATTTGGTTAACTTAAGTGAAAGCGTTCTCAGCTTATCGTGTTTACATACACACACACAGTTTTCAGTAGTCCACTGATAGTGGTTCCTAGCTTAGGAAAGCCTTCTTTTTTATTTTGCAATTTTAGCAATCATTTTCCTTCTGCCACTGAACCTGTCAAACCTGTAGCTTGAAGTCTTCACTTCATTGTTGAAAGTGAGACATACTTACTTCAACCATTATTGGGCTATGTGTAAAGCTTTCTCCCTGTGAGATGCCTATCATGCAGGCAGTTGACTGTCAGAAACTTGTCTACTGATTCTGTTGTGGCTTTGGGTCTGCAAGACCTGCTCCTGTTGCATTTTCCAAGTTCTTTTTAATGTTGTAGGAAACTGTACTCACTAACAACTTGACTCTCTTTGCAGTCGTCTTTGCAAACCTACACTTTTAAGGGTTACAATGGTTAGCCTGCCTTCCTTTGTAAATTATATTTTTTGCTTTGCGTCCTCCCCAACCATAACCTATGGAGAAGGAGAGAAAACTTTAGATTCGTCAAAAATTGACATCTCTGGTGTGCAACAGATCTCAAAGTTTTAGGGTCCCCTGATACAGAAAACATCAATATCTCGATGATGGGTGTATGTCTGTGTGTGTCTGTGTGTGTGTGTGTGTGTGTGTGTATGTCATTGTGTCACAGTTTCATGTATACAATCTAGAGCTAAAACAGATGGACTGAAAAATACCAAACTCGAAACTTAAGCCTGCTAGGAGATGACAATGTGCTGATTAGTTTTTGAGCCAAATCGTGCAAGAGAAAGAGCAAATCCAGAGGAACCCTCAAATACCATAATTCTGCAATTAATTATGAATTCTTCTCATCATTTACCATCGTAATGACCTATTTTATGATCAGAAAGATCAGCACCACAGTGGCAAATAATTACTGAAATGTTATAGAATAGTTTGGGTAACTTGGTTCCTAGGGTGCAAAGCCTGTTAACACACACATTGAAATTTTTTGCTATTGTGGTATGAATATGCAGTGCATTATTGTCCAAAATAGGCTTCAGAAGGTATAGCAACAGTGCTTTTATTCAGACAGTGGTTTGTAAGTAATCTACAAAAGATGTGACACTTGCAGAAATTCCTTGCATCAAGTTTCAAACCCTAATTAACTTTCATTGCTTCAGAACAGTTGTAAGTTGTTAACCCATTACTCATTACCTGGAAAAAGGCCTTTTTGTTCGTTATTTTTCAAGGTTTTGGTAATCTACACTTTTTTTAACCTCTAGCAGTTTACTGCTTATTTTTCCACCATTTCAGGTTATTCACTGGACTTGAACTTAAAATTCAATAAAAACTGGAAAAATTAGGGTGTATACATATACACATACACAAACACACCCTTAATCACATAAATTATTTATTTATTTATTTATAACATTATTATGGACATACAATATAAACAAAACACATGAACCAACTGCTGAGCATTTCTACATACGTTTTGTGACGGGCGGCCACAGCCATTGTCTGGCCGGGATGCCAGCGGGATCGCTGAGGCAATACTTCCCCTGGGATGCTAGAGGGCAGCCCACCTGGGCAGCTGTGTCACCACAGACTCCCTCAGGGAATAATGGGAGCTGGAGTTTGGTACAGCCCTGTTGGGTTCTGTGGGGGCCACCGGGGGAGCTGCAGAGCCTTATAGTGAACTTCTACCACACCTGGGAGTGATTCTAAGTAATACTGATGAGCCACCTGGAACACTCCCAGGACCTGAATAAAAGGAGTCGCCTCACTCCATTCAGAGAGCCAGAGTCGGGAGGAGGTGGATGAAGCTTAACTGACAGGGAGTGGAGGAGGAAGGACAGAACAAGGAAGAGAGAAGTGATAAAGAGTAAAAGACTATGAATTGTGCTTGATATTGTGCTGTGGGGAGAGACAAAACGCTCCCCAACTGTAAATAAAACGTGTTGTGTGGCAAACTTGTGTCTGCCTGTTGGTGTCGGCGGTTTTCCATAGTATACAGTATGAAAGAGGCATTTCCCTCAATCATCTTTAAAGTGGAAAAACATAGAACAAACAAAGAGCTTGCCTAAAAAGTACATTCAATATACTCCACCCACCCTGGTAATGCCCATTGCCAACATCCTGGTAGAATGCATGACAAATAAAGAGCTAACCTACACTTGATAACAAAAAGCTTGTTATCTTCCGATAAATATGAGAAAATGTGGGCTTTTCTTTTCATGCTGACACCATTCAACTCAAAATAATACTTGTTTATCTAGCTGTTTCTCTCTGTGGAGTTTGGTAAATACAGCCAAGTGAGCATAAACGTGATCAGGAGGCGAAACAAAGAAAATCTATATCTTGTTTGAAAGGGAAGCCCCCAGGAGAATTTATAGATCTGATTCAAGAATCAAAGTCCATCATTTTAATTTGCAAATAGGTGATACAGCAGGTTACAAGCAAAGTAAGACCTTGGGGCATTCACATTCAGATTGCCTTATCTCACAATCAATTCGACATACTGTAGGAAGCTTTATAGCGTTTGAGAGCTGAAACACCCCTCTTTATAAACTGCCTGTCAAACTGACCCTGTCGAAGTTATGCCCTTTGGAAATGAGGGGTAGCTGCACATGACTGGGTTGCTGAAGCTCAGTTATCTTTGCTGGCAGAAAGAAAAACATCACAGAGGCATACAGAAGCATACAATACACTTTTAAATGGCAAACTATTGAACTTCAAGTATAGCACTTTGTAAAATGATCTCCAATACTTTAAAAAAATAAACCTAAAATGGGGAAAGTTTAGAGGGCTACAAATGAAAAGTTTTATATATTAGAGTTTGCAAAATTATATGATTATCATGTAAGGGTGCCACTGTCAGCAACATTTTTGCCTTCAAGTGTTTCTAGCCTGGTTCCTTATTCTACAGTATTGCTGAAATGCTGCATTTATGCTTAGTTAACTCTTTTAGGGTGGATGTCGACTTTTGTCAAAAGGAGGGGTTGACGGTGGTAATCAATTGTAAACAGTGAGAAAACCCTTCATCATGTTTTAGTTGGACTCTCTTTGCTAGAAGAAAAGTTAACTTCATTGGTTTGACCGAAATTCCCCACACTCATGTGAGTAGCAAGGAGCTAACAAGCTAACAACAGCAAAAATGGCATTGACATCTGGCGAAAGATAAAAGTGAATGGATAAAAAAAAAATTGTTTTGCATGTTATTGCTGAATTGGACTCTGACTTGTTGGATTCCAATTTTGATACAAGTGATTGAAAATGAATGCATGCATCAGCTGATCAATCAGTCCCAGGCTGATCGTAGAGCTGAAAAAGTTTGTGCAGCTGACGCACATATGATAAAATTCGCCTGGGAGGATCCCCACTTGCAATGACAAGAGGTACAAACAAGATTGTGATGCACTGAGACCACGACTGCTGCGGCCACCCCCTCCACATTTCTGGTGAACCGGCGGCCATAGCACACAGCAAAGCACATTTTGTGTTGATTTCTGTATGAAACAATTGTTTTGTGTGATTTTTAGAAAACTGTGTTTTTTTGGAAAAAAATATTCAGCCCTCAAAGAGTTAACCACCATTATTGGTAGTTGGTACATATAGCAGAGCATATGGGAGGACATGGTGCCAGATTTCCTCTCAATAGCTTGCTAAGAGAGCACAAGTTTATTGTTGTCTGATTCCTGCCATAATGTTCAAGTGTTTATAATTGCAACCAAGTAGTAGAATTGTAGTAGAATTAAAAAGATAGGTAGTGACTGCTTCTGCTTTAGGTTTTTAAACATTTTTTTTCAGCATCTTTGTATTCCAAAAATAATGTTTTTTGTTTTTCTTTAGAATATTAGAACAATCTAGACAGGAACTGGCCAATCAGCCCAACAAAGCTCCCCAGTACTATCCATTTAATTCTTTTAAAACAACATCATGACTAGTTTTAAAAGCGCCTAAAGTCTTACTGTCTACCACACTGCTTGGTAGCTTAAAAGTTGTTATATAAAACTAGCCATGTGCGCACAACTACGTTGCGCGTGTTAAAGTTGTGTGTGAAGGGCTCCCTGTTTAAACGCGACTGTCAGTCGTGAACTGGGTCCTTCGTCGCACAGCATTATAATTTTTTATATGGGAAACAAAATTACAAAAGAAAACCCTTGGATATTGATTCGATAGGAATGGCCTACTCGGAATCACTGTCCAAATAGTAATTATGTGGTGGTGTAGGAGCATTTCTGCTTCTGTCCATTCACAGTCCGTCTCGTTTTCACGACGCTGTCGTTTCCTCTCACAATCTCTTCTCAATCTTTCTCCAATCTCGCAGGTTGCTTTGTGGCAATCCAAAGAGTAAGGAAATATACACGGAGCAATGGTTATAAAAGGGGGACACATAGGTATCCAGGCTCTTTAAAGCATAAATAGGGATCACTTCACTGACATGTGAGCAATGCACGGTACAACTGTGAGACGCGCAGCACTCGCCAGCTACAACGTAACAATAATAATTTCCGGAACATGCTGTTACGTTGTCATTCATTTTACCCACTGTCTTTCTTTCATTCATATGTTACGTAGGCACGTACCTTTTATCTTTGGCAATCTCATTCTCTAACCAGGCCTCAGGAGCTAACCAGTGTTACACTTTCCACCACCCCTTTCGTTATTCCGGCACATTGTTGACATCCGTGAGTAACAACAACGTACTAAACTGGAAGGTGGTCAACGCATGCGTGGAATTTGCGGACAAACAAAGATCAAGATCTAAATGAAGATCTCTTTAGTTAATTTAAAGCACAACAATTTGTTTAGTTTGAATGTCTGTGTTTTGAGGTGTGACTGGCGTACTACAGTCTTCAGCAGTATAAGCCTGGAGGAAATTCTTAATGCAATGCCTATGTTTTAGCTGTCTCTCTACTGCCATCTAATGCTTCTTCTTCTAATTCATTCGTGGACAAACAAAGATCAAGATCCAAATGAAGATTATATATAGAGATTGTTATATTAGTTAACTAGGGGGCTCTGCCCCCTGCTCACTTCGCTTGCCCATCCCTGGGTTTGGTTAACTGGATATACAATTTGAAGAGATTGTTATTTTAACTTAATTCATTTTCATTCATTTTTTATTTCTTGATATTTGCAAGTAATAGTGAACGAGTTATTCCCCCTCTTCCCCCCGGGGCGTGTTATGCACCAGCCACTTCACGTCTCTGCCTCTTGCAGTGTGGGGGGGGGGGGGGCTATTGGGGGCTGAACACATGCTAAGGAGATGCGGTCGCTCCTCCAAAAACCCCTTTTAAACAGTAAAACAATGGGAAACAAATACATTTTTTTTACCTCCTACATGCTCAATTAGCTGGCTTGTTGCTGCTGCTGCTGCTTGTGGCGTGCTGCGTGATCTGCATATCATGCTGCGCATCGATCATTTAAAAGCCTGTACAGCAGCTGTCCTTTTGTCTCACTTCTTTCTCTCGGAGTACGTTAAAGTGTCTCCGAGAAAATCACGTCTCGACCCAAGATTTTTTTTTTTATAATAGAGAGATATAAAATGCATAAGATGTTAAATGATGGAATGAGGGATGTCTTCAGTTCAAGCAATCATTCTCTTTTTTTATGTTAATGACAGGATTTTCCTGGAGGTGTTTTATTCAGTAATATTTTCTGCAAAGTACATGTGATTGAAAAATTGAAAGTATATGACTGAATATCTGTCATATAGAATATGTGAAAGGACTAAAGTAAGATTTTTTTTCATGGATATTTTGTTATTCTTTGTTGTGTCTTCAGCGCTAATCCCCACAGGAGCCTGTTTTGTCAGAAACCTTGTTTATGTCCATTAGCCATAAAAAAAATTAATTAAAAATGTTTCTAGGCAATTACTACAAACAAAATGGGGTAACAGATGAAATGAAAATTATCATTTTTGGTACAGTATTCCTTTAAGATTGCGATTGTATCTTTACAGATTAGATGCTTCAGACTACTGTGGATTGAGTCAAGTTACGAAAATTGGACAGATTGCCTACTAGTTTAGATAAATAACAGAAGAGGCAGAAAATTATATTGAATGGTGTTGATTATTTGTTGTGGATGGTGTTCTAAGACGAATGGATGTCTCATCAAAAACATTAATCTTTATAAATGTTTAGTAAGCTGTGATGTCTTGCAATCAAAGCAAAATGAGGATAATTCAAAGAACATCACACAGTAGCCACTGTGAAGAAAGACTTGTAAAGTGCCACACAAAAGATTCATTCTAAATTTAAAGGCTATTGGCATCAGAAGTGACTCACAAAGCTGCACTTCTAGTTAATTAATTAGCAGGCAACAAAGAGCACAGACGAGACGAGAGTGCTCCACATGGGGTGATTCTCTCAGGGGTCTGCCTTTGGACTGTCACATTTCTTATTTATATTTATATTTTTCTTTTATTTCCAGTGTAGTTAATGAATTTGTGAAACTCTGAGATTCTTTCTTCTTCATAAAAATATGCAGATCAAACTAATGTTGAAGAGATACTACAAAATAAGGAGGTAGCAAAAAAATTCAATAAGCCATGAATAATACGCAAACTCTTGAAAAAATTCAGTTTAAAATAGAGAAGAGTAAAGTTCTGTGCATAGGAAATAAGAATGTTAACTATAAATACAAGATGAGAGGCACTGTCTTGAAAAAAGCAACCTCTGAAAAGGAGCTTTGGGGTTTTTGATGACTAAGCTGCATGGGGACCTAATGAAGGTCTTCAGTAAAATGGACCCAGTAGAATTCTTTCAATTAAACAGTGAAGAATTAAAGGGGAAATTTAAGGGTGAAGATTAAAGGGAAGTGCTCTTAAGACTGAAGCCAAAAGCACCACTTCACACAAACAGTATGGGGAATTATGGAACAAATCATAGAATCACATAGTTGAAGCAGATAGCTGATATTAGAACAACTTAGCTATTAGTTAACCGAACAAGCTTGATTGAATGAATAGTCATTTCTCAAACTTTTTATGTGTTTATGTGAGCAATATTCACAAAAAGGTGAAAATAAGAAATGCAGACATACGGTATGAACATGGCATTGGACTGTCATGGCCCCAGGCATTTAGGCAGGGCTGTCTTAACTGCATTATAGGTCCCCGGGAAAAGCAGTGCATTGGGACTCCTACCTACACAACCACTCGGCAAGTCACAACATACATAGATTAGCATGGGGACCCCGGGCAACTGCCCAGCGTGCCCATGCGTTGACGGCCCTACATTTAGGACCTCTGTAGAAGAGTTTGAGTACTGGCTGAATATCTACTATGAAGTAGACATCCCCCCGCAAGAGGAAACGTATCATGAACTTGTATTGGCATTTCAAAAGTATGAAAGGAGGCTTGCCTGATTTCAGGAATAGCCTAATAGACTAGGAATCAGCTGGATCACCACCCTAGGTCTTGATTTTGTTTGTGCGTAATGATTGTCACAAGGGCACAAAATTATACAATGTTAAAGCAACAGCACTACCTAAGCTCCCCCAGCACTCCTCTGCCCTGTTTTCTTGTTTTGATTTTTACCTTGATTTGTACTTTTAGATTACCTTTAAAGCAAATTTATTTTTTTTTCTCTTTTAAAAATTTGTGCTTCCCTTTTCTATTTGTTAAATAAATCAACCCCGTATATTAAGGTGTCATGTTTTTTCCCCTGGTATACTAGTTTTTTGATATATTTACAAACTTTCCTTGGATTGTTTTTGAACTGGGTGGCATGGTGGCACAGTGGGTAGCGTTGCTGCCTCGCAGTTAGGAGACCCGGGTTCGCTTCCCAGGTCCTCCCTGCGTGGAGTTTGCATGTACTCCCTGTGTCTGCGTGGGTTTCCTCCGGTTTCCTCCCAAAGACATGCAGGTTTGGTGCTTTGGCGATCCTAAATTGTCCCTAGTGTGTGTTTGCCCTGTGATGGGCTGGCGCCCTGCCCGGGGTTTGTTTCCTGCCCTGGGATTGGCTCCAGCAGACCCCCGTGACCCTGTGGTTTGGATATGGATGGATGTTTTTGAATTGTATGTGCTAAATATTTTTGGGCCTAAGTAGACCAATGCCTCCCAGTTGCATAGGGTCTAGCTTGCCTGAGGTGAGACCTATATTGGAGCTACTGTATATTAGGGCAGGCAAGTGAGGTCTGTTCTGGCTTGTTTTTGGGAGCCTTTTTGAAATCCTAATCCATTTTGCTTTTATGGGATACCAGAATTACATCAGGTGGTGAGAGAGAACATATGTCAGGTTATTCTTACAAAAAAAATTGCTCTAACCATGAACTTGTGAAATTCACACTACATGTAAATGGGTCAATGAAAGCTTAAATTAGGTTCCTGCTATGAAACACACAAACATACAGACATAATATACTGATGTTAAACTTACGGTTCACATTTCTAGTCAGAAATAAATGAATTTAGTTACATCATGGCTATTTTAGGTTTTGTGTATATTAACCAGGAGCAGGAGTTGTTGTATAGTCCAGTGAGAAAAGAGCTGGTGTGCTGTGTTCCATCATTTCAGACTCAAACACATTCACTCTGAGATGAGCATTTTCCCTTTCAAAAGCTGATTTACATGTCAGCAGACACCAAAGATGTTCCAGTTAAAAAGATTTGGCACAGCATCAATCTTAAGGTGGCACACAGAAACTATGAAATTATCAGATTTTAAATGCTATGCGTTGCCACAATGTATAATAAAACTTGAGCCTTTCTCTTTAGATGGTCTAGAGCAGTTCTTTTCTCTGGGTTTCTTCAGTACGAAAGTGGTGGCAAATAGGTAAGGATGTTTTTGTTTAGAATTTGAACGGAGAAAGATGCTGCAGAAGCTGTTCTTCCTCAATGCCATCATTTTTAATAACAAGAAGAGCTTTTACTCCATGACTTTGCCTCCTGTTAGAAAAAATATGAATTTGTGAAAAGGGCCTGTTACTGTTGCATAATAACAGAGACTTATAATAAAGGCCTGGGGCAAATAGCGGAAGGGAAAGTCTAGGGATGGAGTCCCAAGTGAGGTCCTGTCAATTTAGAGATTCTGTAGGATGTTGGAAGTTGGCCTGAAAAGAGGTGGGGAAATTCCTATTGCACAGCACAGATCACCCAGTACTGAATAGCTACGAGTCTGATCACCGATTCATAGACCTTGTGTACTTGATAGACCAGTGGCCTTGGAAAAATATCACTATTGGTTATTTGGGATTTATTTTATCTGTTCACTTTTTATTTATCTATTTGGCAAGGTCAAAGTTTACTGTATTTTCCACCTAATAGAAATAATACATCTTAAATTAGATTATTGTTTATTAACCTATTTTTTAAGGTTTACCCAACTGAAAACAGGCATATAGCTAGGTAAATGCTTAAACTGTAGCAGTAAGTCAGATATGGAGGGAAAACTATGGAAAAGCAAGAAAGATAGTGGGATACAAAATTAGACAACAAACAGAAAAAGGTTTGGGGATGGGCACCCTGTATACTGAACAAAAAACAGCAAATGAAAAGAAACACATCTTTATGGAAGCAGAGTTCACAAATGAGCTGACTAACAGATTGAGACTGCTCTATAAATATGGTGGATAGGAGGAAGAGGTGGAGTCAGGACAGCAGGAACAGGAACTGATGTGCCAGGAAGGGGAATTCTGCGTAGCAAAAATGATGTCATCAAGGTTGGCCAGAAGTGATGTCAACAGTGGGTGGATCAATGGTGATGTCATTAAGGGTCATGGTCTTCGACTGGGCTGCAGAGGGATAAGAGGAGAGAGGATCAGGTGAGAGCGGCAAACCCCCGGTCTGGCTGACAAATAACACTTTTTGACCCTGTAAACTGTCCCCCATGTGCACGTGTGTGACAATAGTTTAAAATAGTTATTATTTTGACTGTTTATACTTTTTTTCCTTTAAATAACCAATGAACTTGTTATTTAAAACACACCACTTCATTCTTCTGACCCACAAAATGCAGTTAATTTCAAAAACAAAAGCTATCCACTGACTGGTGATGCGTGCTTTAAAAACAGCAAAACATTTGGCTGAAATTTCTTGACTTGTGATATTTTTATTGCACTGTTTGAGTTTTTAGAAGTAACCCAAAATTTCTGAGCACAGGACATTGTTTTTTCTTTTTCATTTTAGAAGGGAAATAGGGTATATGAAGCGTAATTAGTGCTGCCCTGCCACAGAGCAATGATTTAGCTCTAGTTAGGCAAGAGCACAGAGAGTTAAACTGGCAAAAATAAACAGAAATACAGTAATCCCTCCTCGATCGCGGGGGTTGCGTTCCAGAACCCCCCGCGATAGGTGAAAATCTGCGAAGTAGAAACCATATGTTTGTATGGTTATTTTTATGTATTTTAAGCCCTTAGAAACTCTCCCACACTGTTTATAAATATTCTCCGCACAGTTATACAGTAAACCCTCGTTTATCGCTGTTAATCCGCTCCAGACAGATAAATGAATTTCCACGAAGTAGGATTCTTTATTTATAAATCTAATATTTTCGCAGTTAGAGCATAGAAAACCTGTTTACGACCTTCTAAATACGTTTTTTTAACATTATTAGAGCCCTCTAGACATGAAATAACACCCTTATGTCAAATGTTTAAACTGTGCTCCATGACAAGACAGAGATGACAGTTCTTTTTCACAATTAAAAGAATGCAAACATATCTTCCTCTTCAAAGGAGTGTGCGCGTCAGAAGCAGAGAATGTCAGAGAGAGAGCGAGAGAAAAGTAAACAAGCAAAAATCAATAGGGCTGTTGGGCTTTTAAGTATGGGAAGCACCGCGATAAAGCAGCCACAATGAAGGGATCAATGTGAAGGTAGTCTTTCAGCATTTTCTACAGGCGCGTCCGCGTCCGTATCTTCTAAGCAAACAGCCTCTGTGCAAACAGCCCCTCTGCTCACACCCCCTCCGTCAGGAGCAGAGAATGTCAGAGAGAGAGAGAGAGAGAGAGAGAGGCAGAGAAAAGCAAACAATCAAAAATCAATACAGGCTGTTAGAGCTTTGAAGTTTTCGAAGCAACGCGCGGGTTGCATATCTTATATCATTGAGGAGTTTTATTTAATACGTAATACGTGCTCTGATTGGGTAGCTTCTCAGCCATCCGCCAATAGCGTCCCTTGTATGAAATCAACTGGGCAAACCAACTGAGGAAACATGTACCATAAATTAAAAGACCCATTGCCCGCAGAAATCTGCGAACCAGCGAAAAATCCATGATATATATTTAGATATGCTTAATTTAAAATCCGCGATGGAGTGAAGCCGCGAAAGTCGAAGCGCGATATAGCGAGGGATCACTGTACCCTAATAACGACTTTCTTCTGAATTCTTATTGTAGCCTATTTTCTCTAAAACACGGTAATAAGTTCTGAGTGATTATAACACTATAATATGGTTTTAAATATTATAGGGCCCCTGCACAACTTTGATTTTAGGGGGTATGCAGGGTTAATGAGGGGTCTGGGACCCTCTCTCCTCCATATTTTGCACCTTTCTCTCATTACCTGTGGCTGCTCAAGGCTGCTGCTTTGTAAAAGAAACCGTTAATGACTTGCATTTTGGATGTCATGACTCAGAGCTGCAGTCCAAATGGCAGCAAATACTGTAGTATGAAAACTGTCTGCTGCAGAGAGGAACCACTGTTATTAGGAATGCTTGTTGCCCCTGCTGAGGCCTTGTGTTTTTCTTACATGCATTTCTGCATGTAGATGACTAGATGACAGAGAAAGACACTAGAGAATCTTCTGTGGCTTTTTTAAAATTTATCTTAGTTGTAAGAAGCAGAATCTTCACATTTAACCTCTTTATGATTATATTGTGGACCCAGAGAAGAAGAAGATGATAAATCGGAGAGGCATAAAAAGGAGTTAACTGTCAAATGTTACACCGATTCTAGATGTTACATTTAACTCTTTTGGGGCCATAAATTCTCCTGCACACCTCATTCTTTTCACATACCTTAGGTGCACATTCATTTTTTTTTTTAATTTTTAAAGAAAACTGAACATAATCTATGACTTAGCTCAACCTAACATAAGTGTCAGTTCTTGCCATACAAACATTTTTAATGAAGATTAACAAAACTTGTTGAATCACCCTTTTCAGCTTACTGAAAATATTTGTGCCACTAAAACCCAGTTAAAGTTGTTCACTACAGCACATGGTTCAGTGTTAAGAGAAGGTGTAAGAACCGACTTTCTGCTGTGGGCTAACATTTATTATATATTGGAAAAATGTCTAGATGATTTATAGACAGGAATATTATTCGGCACATATTGTTGACATAGCAGAGTTGCTAAGCTGCATTGCTTTCATCTTAGGTCTTCACTGCAGATTCAGATCTCCTTCCACAGTATAAAGACATGACTTTAGGTTTACCTTCTGTAAGTATGGGTGAGTGTGCCAGGCCTAGTCAATAATGTAGTATTAGAATTTTAATCTAAGACTGATGGTGGTAAGCAGTGCAGGTCCTGAGTTCAAATCCATAGGAGTTTGCATGTTCTCTCTTTTAGTCCTCGTGGTATCTTTTCCAGATACCTTTCATATCCTTAAAGACATGTTGGTCAGTTTAACTGGTACTCTTTACCGCCTCTAAAACCTGTTTATATGTAATAAAGAACTTCATAACTTAAGTGCTACCCTCAATTAGACAGCACTGGGAAATACTGCATATGAAGAGGTTAAGCAACCCTGCAACCACACTACTCAGGTCTACCATACCAACAGTAGACAATGTACAAGACTTCTCTTGCAAAGATTTGAAGCAGATGTACAAAGTACAATAAAGTACATCAATAAAATAAACCAACATTATACCAACACAGAAACGTGAATCATATACAAGATCTACACATTATTTACATACAGTCCCAGTGCTTTATTACAGTCTGTTGGAAGTGAAAATTAATGAAGTATAATGACAAAATGAAAAAAAAAAAAACAGGAGAAAGGAGAGTCCACTTTCCAAAACAAAACATCTATCCTAAAATGTCTTTCTCCTGGTCCTAAGCCCTGACCTGGCTTAGTTGAAACTCTTAAAATGTTATCAATCCAAGAATAGTACTGTGGGCTATAATCATAGCAGCCAGTTACTGTTCTGGATCACCATCTCTCTCTCTTTATTGTGTCGGTTCAATCTCCTTTAAGGTGCAGAGCATCTCATTGACTTCTAGGATTAAATGGATGTCAACATAATAAGTGACACATTATAAGGAGAGTCAAACACAGAAGCAGCCACATATGTGGCATTGGTACAACTCTAAATTGGTTGAGTGTGGGCATTTGCATGTCAAAGTTCATACATTTATTGTCATCTATGTTTTGTATTTTTAATACAGCACTGTCATGAATCTTTATCTTTTTTGTTGATCTGAGAATCAGTATGCACTACTTCTTTGTATTCCTTTTGATTATAAAATGTTTGTTATGTTGTTGATGCTATTTTGAAAATTTAAGGTGATGGTGTGCAGTTCTCAGTATCCAAACTAGATTTACTGCAAAATATCGTTTACTTCTCATTATATATAGGTAGCAACAATTAAAACAAATTAATGAGATGAATTTTTGGCAAAGGTACCATTTTACTATGATTTTGGTTTTCAATTTCTGATATTGATGATTGAGTACAAACTATTTCTGTACTTGACTATGATTTTACCTTCTCCTGGAGTAATTCTTGAATTTGTTGACAGCTTTCTGTAACCTTTTCCTACTGGGTACTCCAACTTCTCTTCATGTCCCTTACATTCACCTTGGCACTGGTATTATTTCAATCTATAGCTTGCTTTTCATAAATTTTTATCGCGTCAAAGAAAACACAGATATTTGTCTATATAGAGTGCTAATACATCACCTCAAGCAAAAATATATTGTCTGAAAAAATTTTAAAATTTAAATAACATCTGTCTTACAAAATATATCATGTCAAATAATGTTATATTTACCATTGGGCCTTACTTCACATGTAAGTATCAGTTTGATTGAGGGGCAAGATTTTTAGTAAGAAGTCACTGTTGATTCGAAATGAATCATGGACAGGAAGCAGGGGACAGATACTCGTAATCTCTTGACATGTTTGAATGAGACTGAGATAAATGTTTATGATCTTACTGCTTTTATTTTAGAATGTTGTTTAAATAATAACCTGGAAATGTGTGCTTTTGTGCTGATGTTCATGTTTTGGAAAAAGAAATTAGATTTTTTCCAGAAAGTTTTATGATCACTTTCAATATGTACCACTCAATATTTTTCTTTTATTTCTTTCTAAGTATTGTACATAAGCAGCTCCTCTATGATGAATATACAGATGCAATGACATTAAATTGGTGGTTCCTCTGTTGTTTCTCTTGTTATTTACTTATGAATATCACTGGCAGCAGACAAAGAAAAATGAAACAAAGAAGTGAATTAAGTAAGAAGGAATGAAGAAAAAAAAACACAACAAAGTATAGAGATAGACTTAAAGCCCTGATTACAATAATATTTGGAACACCTCAGACAGTAGAACTTCTGACACTGCAAACATTGAGCAGACAGTAGCTGGAAGGATGGACGTTTGTTAAAAAAATAGATTGGAAGAAAATCGGCCGTCATTGTAACCCTAAGAACTGAACTTCAGACATTTGAGTCACAGATCATCAAAATTCAAGTGAAGATGTTAACAGATGTTAACATGTTATTCAGTCTCTGGTGTATCAGATTTGAAAAAGAATGGATAAAAAAACAATAACCAGAACCAAGACAACCTAAAACATAACTAAATAAGACCCTCCATAACTATGTCTAGCGATAATGATCATCTTAAATTGTTTTAGAAATTCAAAAGCTTGGACAACGTGTTCTGACAATGTCACACGCCTGACGGCACCCAGTCACATGATTAGAAAAGACATCACCAACAACAATATAATGCCACCAGGATTGAAAATGTATTAAAATGGCATCATTCGCGGGGAAAACTTTCTTACAAAATTATGATGTGATGTCACTTAAATAACATTAAAAAAATCATACGCAGATTTTATGGAAAAATATATATGTCTCAATCAAATTATAACACTGAGGATGTTACTAATTGAGTCAGTTTATTCATTTTTCACGAAGACATCAACAAAGGCTTCTTTTTGTTTTTCAATTGTTTCCATTTTACTCATCCTCCTTTTTAACTTTTGTTCCACTATACATATCTTGCAGAATGAACAACCTTGTTTTAAATAATACAAATTCAGTTGTTTTAGTTTCTTGACAGACTGCTACCAATATGTCAGAATATTTCCTTGAAAAATATTAAAAAGTTTTACACGTTGTAAAATTGCCTCCTACTTTTGCTTGTAGTTGTGGCGCCAATTTAAAATTAAATATAAGGAGGCCTCACGGCTAAAGTATTCTATTTAAAATTCTTTTTTTTAATCTTTTCACAATTAAAAGAGGTAAAAATATACAAAATTGAAACATCATAAGTGTGTAGTTTTCGGCATTCTATGGAATTTCAAATCTCCAACTCTTAACCTCATTGAATAGTGATGCCTAAGACAGTTGCATCAAAGTCCTTTAGCCTGTCAGTTCAATACCTGCTGCTCATTACATGTTACTTTAACCTGAGGAGACTGGGAATATAGAAATAGGTAGATAATTATACTACTGCATGATTCATAATTCACTTTAGAAAAAAATCACTATACTGTATAAATAAATATAAATTTTTGGGACAGTCTGGAAAAGCCCCTATGGCACTGACTTCTGCTTGCATCAAAGAGACGTGTTTTGAAGGAATTACTTCAGTCTCTTCTTGACTGCATGCCACATTGCATTCTCATCATTCTGACTTCATGCAGCAGCTGAACACCCAAACGAATTTCCACGTCCAGTAACTGCGGTTTACTTGAAATTATGACAACTCTGAATGTAGCCATACAAAAATATTACAAAAAATTGAATTTAGTGTCAGTTTTCTTCACTTAAAATTATCTTGGCAGAGCTGTTATGGGCCAACTTTGCCAGAGGGATTTTTTTTTTATTGTGTACAGCTTTTCTGGCCAACTTTTCTAGTCTTTTTCCATGGCTCCTGTGGTAATAAGAAATCAACAACCATTATAGGAGTATTTTGTGTAAATATTTCTCTTCTGTTCAGCAAAACAAAATGAACTCTTGCACATGAGATCAAAACATTCAGTTCTGTAATAGCTAAGTAATAGCTAAGGTATCTTGTTATTTCATTACTTTGAAAGCAGTTATTGTATCTGCCTCACCTATTTACCCTGAACGTTTCTTCCAAATTCCAAGATCCTTTTTGTGGAAAAAGTGATTGTCTTGAATGCAACTTCCATTGGTGACCTCAAGTACAAGTTTCACTTTTAACTGAATAGAATTCTGCTGGAACAACTGTAACAGTACCTTTGAGAATTTTGAAGATCTGAATTCGGTCATATTTGTTCTGCCAATGTGGAAGAATGTGACAAGCCAAAAGGCAATTAAAAAAATGGAACATTAGATGAATATAAAAAAATGTAAACCAGAAATAAAAGGAGATCAAAACTAGGAGGTTCGGTAAGATTGTTTTGCCAAAGCCCAATATATAGAGGCACAGGACCACTGTAAAATGACTCACCAAAAGTCCTACCACACAGAATTGTTTGGAAAAATATCCATAAACTTGGACATCAGGAGCTAAGCAATTATATCACACAGTGCAACTTTCTGTAATTGCATGGTAGAAATGGAGCACTATTGCCAACAACCATATGGCTGCCCCCAGGAAATAAAATGCAGAAACCGGTAGCGTGAAACTTAATTTCAAAATGTGTAAAATCAAAAACAAAATTAAATAGCAAAAGCCTTTAAAACTACAGTTCAAAACCTCAGTTTGTATGGTTTATAAAGATTATGAATGAATGCACAGTTCCTTCTAGTCAGTGACACCATTTAGCGACTAGTTTTATTGTTAAAGCTCCCTATTTACAACATCATCATTTGGATGTGAGCTTCCTGTAAGTATAAGCAGCTTTTTTTTGGAACGAATCCTAGGATATTCTAATCTATTTCAGATTATAGCAAATACTCAAGATGATGTAGAGTTGGTACTGTGATGAACATTTTCTCTAAATTATTGAATAAGTCTTGAGCTTCTGATATCCAAGGAAATCTATTGGTAGATTAGTCAGTTTTAAGTAAAACTTTGGAAGTAGTGATGAGTGAAATGATTGGCACAAAACTGAAATTGCAGCAACACTCAAATGTTTTGCTTTGAAAAAAGAAAAGGCAATTTTGCTTACTGTTAATTTGTGCCACAAGAAGAAAAGTGTTTATTTTCTGCATGGAAATGTTTTAATGCATTGTTAATTTTCTCTTATTGATGAAGTTTTGTACTGATTTATTTTTATTTTATTTTGACTTTCTTTGAAATTTTAACCTTTTCCCTTTATTCGTTGGTTTTGTATTCTTTAACTTTTGGAGCTTGCTCGTAACTACGTTCTTGCCTTTTCTGATAATTAAATATTGTTTTAACTCCTATTTTGGCTACTAAAATCTGGTTCTAACCTATGATCCAAATAGTTTATTATGACCTTTTCTTAAAATACATTATGCACAGTAATGCTGATTCATTTGGGGGCATTCTCTGTGACAACAAAGCTCCCTTGTCCCTATGCCAGCCTTAAAAATGTTCAACTGACTGGCATCAATACAGCTTGCTGGTTGAGAAGTCAGCACCAGTCAACCATAAGAGGACACAGTTTCCTCTACTTGGCAAAGTGCTGAAAGTGGTAAGCTTGGGTGGCCCATTTGAGAGCTTAACTCAGTATTCTGATCTGTCTTCTGTGACGGTTAAGTGTTGTGCTGCTACTAGGATGTCATTAAAAGTGAACTAAGGAGTAGTGCAGGTGTCTCATGGCTTTGTTTAAATCTGAAGGGGTTATATGTGTGCAATTTCTTCACCACAGCTAATGTGCTGACCCAGTTGCTTTACTTTGTTATCCCAGTAAAACCTAAACATTTTGATTAATTATAACAGCACCTACAGTACAGGCCAAAAGTTTGGACATACCTCCTCATTCAATGTGTTTTCTTTATTTTCATGACTGAAGGCATCAAAACTATCAATGAACACATGTGGAGTTATGTACTTAACAAAAAAAGGTGAAATAACTGAAAACATGTTTTATATTCTAGTTTCTTCAAAATAGCCAGCCTTTGCTCTCATTACTGCTTTGCACACTCTTGGCATTCTCTCGATGAGCTTCAACAGGTAGTCACCTGAAATGGTTTTCACTTCACAGGTGTGCCTTATCAGGGTTATTTAGTGGAATTTCTTGCTTTATCAATGGGGTTGGGACCAGCAGTTGTGTTGTGCAGAAGTCAGGTTAGTTGGACGATCATTTATTTTTCAACAGGACAATGACCCCAAACACACCTCCAGGCTGTGTAAGGGTTATTTGACCAAGAAGGAGAGTGATGGAGTGCTGTAAATGGTCATGAAAATAAAGAAAACACATTGAATGAGGAGGTGTGTCCAAACTTTTGGCCTGTACTGTATAACAGACACCTCAGGGATATCTAATGCAAAATGTATGATCTTAATTGAAAATACTTAAAGGAACAAGTGAAATACATTTATTTATTGATATTAAATTAACATAAAGGAAGGCAAAAGTAAAACAGATTTCTGAAAAGAAAACTGGTTATACCAAACAGTTGCTTTTATATTACTACAAATAACATTTTCTTTTAGGCTTTTAGACTAGGTAGATGCCTGATTTGAACTTGATGCTTCTAAAATCAACGTCAAAGTTTTTGTCAGACAGAGAATGAACTGAATCAATCTGTTTTTCATGTTCATATTGTTGGGGCAGCTGATTAGTAAGTAGTACAATAGGAACTGAAACAGTGTGTGAATGACCACATGGCAAACAAATAAAATATCTTAGCAACAAAAAAAAAGCAGCAAAGCCTTACTGAGATTAAAGATTGCATCCTGGATCAGTCTCTCCATTACTTAGTTCTTCTTGAGGTCTTATTTTGCTTCTTTATGTGTAGACAAAACAGCGACACAGTATGAGGCTAGCTCAAATGTTCCTTCCTCACAAATTTTCAAAGGGTAATTGTGGTAATTCTTGGGCCCGAGGCAGTATTTTCTCTACACTTTTCATCACTGTTTCAACAAGATCACTTCATTGTGGATTGCTAACTAGCTTTCAGAGAAAGGTTTCTAACACAAATTCATGATTTTTCATGTTGTGAATTCTTTCATAGTGGAAATTTGGATAAATTGTATACATGTTTAGACTTTTCTTGGTATTTCCATGTAATAGGGGTAATGTAGCGTGGATATCAATCAGTGAAAACAAGTCATAAACATCACACCTAGGTGACTAACTGGCAATCCTTGCAATTGTCTGAGTTGGCATATAATTAAAACTGGCAGCATATACACACCAGATGTCAGTGTTGGCACAATTAAAATGAAGGAGATCAAAGCACATATATAAGAAAAATGCGAAACAACACAGTGACATGACCAGTCTCTTTGACGTGGAAGACTTCGGCTAATCCATAGTAAACAAAACACATTAAGACAAAAGCAACAATTTAGGAGGCGCAATATTGTGGCATGACTATTTAGCTGTCCCACTTAACACAACCATATCGAGTTTATGTTATACTGTGTGTATTCCTGCAGCGTTTGTTAAGAGTTCACCAAGTTCAAATTCAGAGGCAGATTTATTAGCATTAGAATAGAATCTGTAGTACTTAAGCATTAGTATTACAATAATGATAATGGCTAAACAAAAATGGATGGCTAGAAGATCACTGAGTATAGAGTGGTTATTTTCCACTCATAATTTTTTTAATTTGTTTGCTCCATTTAAATTTAGAAACTCAAGGAATAAAAAGCAAATATGTGAAGCGTTTCTGCTTGATTTCTTTTTAATTGGAGAAAGAAAGAAGGAATGTGTTTCTGTTTGCACCCTTTCTAACTCATTTAGTTACTGTACTGTTTCATCTGTTTCAACAGTACCATTCTTATTTATATTATATAGTACATTTCCTATCTATCTATCTATCTATCTATCTATCTATCTATCTATCTATCTA